>CM033642.1:104091060-104733895 GCA_019512145.1 Engystomops pustulosus
ATCAGTATGGGGAAGAAAGGTGATTTGAGTGCCTTTGAACGTGGCATGGTTGTTGGTGCCAGAAGGGCTGGTCTGAGTATTTCAGAAACTGCTGATCTACTGGGATTTTCATGCACAACCATCTCTACGGTTTACAGAGAATGGTCCGAAAAAGAAAAAACATCCAGTGAGCGGCAGTTCTGTGGCACTCTTTGGGCCCCTTGGTACCAATTGAGCATCGTTGCAATGCCACAGCCTACCTGAGTATTGTTGCTGACCATGTCCATACCTTTTTGACCACAATGTACCCAACATCTGATGGCTACTTTCAGCAGAATAATGCCCGGTTCATAAAGGTGGAGTCATATTCAGACTGGTTCTGAAATGACAATGGGAGTTCACTGTACCCAATTGCCTCCACAGTCACCCAATCTCAATCCATAGAGCATCTTTGGGATGTGGTGGTGAAACGGGAGATTTGATCATTCATGTGCAGCCGACAAATCTGCGGCAACGGTTGATGCGCCTCATCTCAATATGGACCAAAATCTCTGAGGGAATGTTCCGCACGAAGAATTGAGGCAGTTTGAAGGCAAAAGGGGGTCCAAACGTTACTAGCATGGAGTACCTAATAAATTGGCCGGTGATTGTATATATATAATATAATGATATATAAATATATATTATATATATATATATATATATATATATATATATATTAATACACATAATGTATTCTAGGCCTAAGAAAGTCGGTTGGTTCTTGTATGCCTAGTTCTAACAGCACACAAAAATGGATTTTAAGTCACCTTAAGTTTTGAAAAAAAAAAAATCGTGACTGTGCCTAATTAATCAAACCCCTAATAAATTGTCCCACTTAGGTGTTTGAGATGTGTGTGCACTAAGAGTAAATAGCAGGTTCCCAAGTCTCTCTGCAAATTCCTCACAATATGGTACTAGCTGCACTACTAGTGCCAGCAAGGCCTTCCACAAGCAAATCAGCAATATATATATTTTTATATATATATATATATATATACAGGCAGTCCCCGGGTTACATACAAGATAGGGTCTGGAGGTTTGTTCTTAAGTTGAATTTGTATGTAAGTCGAAACTGAATATTTTATAACTGAAGTTCTAGACATTTTTTTTTCTTTTGTCCCAGTGATAATTGGAGTTTCAAAATTTTTGCTGTAATTGGACCAAGGATTATCAATAAAGCTTCATTACAGACACCTGACAGCTGATCATTGCAGTCTGGGACTATAGTAAAGCATACTAAGAAAGTCGGTTGGGTTCTTGTATGCCTAGTTTCTAACAGCACACAACAACTGGATTTTAAGTCACTTTAAGTTTTGAAAAAAAAAAATCGTCAGACTGTGCCTAATTCAATCAAACCCCTAATAAATTGTCCCACTTAGGTGTTTGAGATGTGTGTGTCACTAAGAGCTAAATATAACGTTCTCTCCGCAAATTCCTCACAATATGGTACTAGGTACTAGCTGCACTACTAGCGCCAGCAAGGCCAGCCACAAGCAAATCAACAATATATATATATATATATATATATATCGCTATTATAGGCCTAAGAAAGTCGGTTGGGTTCTTGTATGCCTAGTTTCTAACCTACACTGACAGCACACAACTAGTGCCAGCAAGCCCAGCCACAAGCAAACAAAAAAAATATATATATAACGCTATTCTAGCCCTAACAAGGGCTGTTGGGTTCTTGTAGAATCACTCCTGCCTAACAGTAAGCTAATATAACACCCTAACGCTATCCCTTCAGCACCAGCAGCTTTCTCCCTAACGGTGGAGTGCAGAGTCTCCTGGCTTGTGATTGGCTCTGTTTCTGGCCGCCAAAAATCAAAATGGCGGAAGATGCCATTTTCTCGAGCTGGCGAAGTATTCGTCCGAGCAACGAGCAGTTATGAGTACGCTAATGCTCGAACGAGCATCAAGCTTGGATGAGTGTGTTCGCTCATCTCTATTTATAACTTATGCCAGGCTATGGCCAGTGTGCTGAAGGATGGCCCTTTCATGCCCATCCTAGCCCTCTTGGTGTAGGAAATATTTGCAATTTATGACAATGTGCCAGGAATTGCAACTATTTCAAAGCTTGTATGGCAGAAAACTGACACACAAGCCCTGATAACTCCCCACCCATGTGTTCTTAAAGTGGAACATAGAATAACATTTCAAACACGGTAGGACTTCCTGCTCTTTTACACCACATTATCCAACAGACAATTCTTCTGTTGACATTAAGGGATTGTTTTAGCAGCACAAGTTATATTTCCTAATGGAAATGTTCAATTTTCCATTTAATGTACTGTGGAAGTAAAACATTTTTGTTGGGTTGAAATGGGGAAAAATTTAGCAATATTGTTTATTCATTTGTTGGCAGTATTCAATGTGCAGTGAAAATGTCATGTTAATTTTTTTTTCCTGTGGTTCTGCATGATTATCATGCAAAACCCCCTTCCAATGTATAATTAATTGTAGCTGTAGCCACTGCCTGGTAAGGCAAGAGTTAACACTGTGAAATGTATTTGTTCAATGATATGTCTTGTGATATTGTATAGCAAGCTGGAATCTGATTGGAGAGTGCAACCGCCTGTCCAAGGGAGTATATAAACCCCTGGTGGGCAGGAGCACATGGTCTTGGATTCTAGTCAGTAGATAAAGAAGCAGGTCCAGTGTGCAGCTCCTGCTGTGCTGACATCCAGGCGCACTACCTGGAAGAAGAGGTGCCTTAGCCCACTGCCTAGCACATTACTGCAAGTCAGGAGACTTAAACCCCAGAGCTGAGATCCACCATCTGGACTCAGCTCCATCTTTATCATCCCAGCCTGAAGCTACTACCAGGCTATGAACAACCTTCCTGCGGACCAGCTATCTCCCACCAGCTCACCGGCTTGCTGAATCTTCTGCTACCATGTGGCCTTTGCCTGCAGTTTACAGTTGAATAAAGAACTATAAGTTGATTTGCACAGCCTTGCCTCTGTCTAATCCCTGGATAATGCTGCTTACCATCAAGGGCTCGCCATCCATCCCCCAGGGATTCCTCCTACGTACAACTCAGTGGTTGCCCCAGGGAGAAACCATTGCATCAGCCTCTCTCTCCATATTTCTTGCCCACACCACCTGCTGGAGACCTGCTAGGCGGTAGGTCGGCCCTCTGGTCCCCATACCAATCACCGTGTCCACAGCGTGCCCAAGGCAACATTAGCCAGCCATTCCAGTATTCTGGGCCCCACAAGAAAACGCTAGGCCAGGTGGGGGATGTCACAATGGCAATACACTTTTTTATTTTCACTGCTTAAACAAATTAAAAACTTGCTTTTTTTCTGCCATCTATAACTGGCCTCTCAAGCTGTAGTTAGGAGATTGTTCAGTGGCTGTTATAGGATACTACTTCTGTCAGATCTCATTTCTTTAAGATGTGGATTCAACTTTATTTATCATTCAAATTATAAGTTTTAGTTATAAAGCTAGTTGACATTGAATGCATCATGTTAAAATGCAAATATATATATAATTTTAATGAATCAATACTTTAGCAAACCAAGAAAATTATCATGCGCATGACTAACAAATTGAACAAAACATTAACATATCAAGTGCAAGGAAGACAAATACCAAGGCCATCATACATTAATACTAAAGTATAAAAATGGAGAAACAATCAATGCAGGAGTAGCTTACGTCAGTCTATCTTAATTATTATAATAATATGTAAGCATTGCATTCAGTATATAGATCATTAAGAAGGATGTTTAATTAAAATGAATTGGCATTGTAATCTGTAAGTGAAAAATGTGAAAGTACAGCATACACTCATTTCCATGAAAATAATAATTAAAAAAATGTGGAGTTGTTTTACCAATATTATACCGTTAAGACCATGGTTTAGGCATAAAATTAGTAGGCATGATATTATCTAGTTCTCTATCTTTTAAAGAGCTTGCAGCTCCTTAGCAACTATAGCCTTACCCATATTTAACAAGAGGATAAGCCCAGACGTGGCTTTCAAATAACACTGCACTCCGCAATCAGATCCGACTCTTTTTCTCCTTCAACGGCTCATGTTTGACAAAGACAAGAGTTTTGCTGAAACGTTACATGATTTTCTGGCCACACTAATAAACAAGCAATTTTTCACTTGATGAGTTACCAGAATTACGTTATTCCTAGGATTGGGTAGGATCCCTTCTAGTGCACCTACAGTGGGAGTGCATGTACAGGACCAACTTTTATTTGGCCACAGAGGTGGACAGGCCAGGTCTAGCAGTTAGAAGCAGATCGCAGCAGCGCAACATCATTGCAGGGCCATAAAGGGATGGACTCGGGGACACAGCATAAAGAAATTATGAATTGAATGTGTCTCCCTGGCCCGGGGGCCCCCTTAGCATTGCAACCCTGTAGATGACTACGATCAGCCGGTTGGGCCCAGGGAATGTATAATGGAATGTATAAATTATGACATGGCTGTGCATCCTGGACAGGAACCTTAAAGGGGTTGTACATCCTCAAAATGTAGAAAAAAAAGACTTATACTTTTTCCTCTAATTGCTGTGGCTAGTAGTTTTTTGAAAGGATATAACCTTTTTATGCTTTGCATCTCATGATACTCTGCTGCCACAGAGCTGTCTCTGCTCGTGCACAGAATGCATAGTGCATCTATTGGCTGTGTACTCTGGAAGGTGGGCACACAGGAGAATGGAGAGTATGAGCAGTCGTGGAACCAAGATGTCCAGTGTTCCAGGCTGCTAATTATGCATGTCCCCGCAGCTCCCAATCCAATGCTGGGAGCATGGAATAACTGCTACTGTCACCAAATTTGCACATATACAGTCAGTGACAGGTTTCTATAGAGCTCTAATAACTGACTGACACCCTTCTTTTTGCTAAAAATTGTTTACCTTACATCCCCATAACTCACCTTTTATCTTATATTACCTGGCATCAAAGAGGGTGTGTCCTGCTCATCTGGACCCTCCCATCTAATACTCCCCCTGCCTTATGCCTCCTTACTGGTCACAGTTCATGTCATGTGACCAGAGTGAGATCATCTCAGGTCCTTTAGCCTCTTAACAATAGCAAACTGTATCCTATGCATGTATCTGACCACATGAAGTCACAGCTGCCTCCATGGACTTCTACTCCTTTCCATCCTCCATGGGGGATGCTGTGATTTCATGTAGTCGCATACATGTTGTACAGTTTGCTATTATTGGATGGCTATAGGACCTTTGATAATGTCACTCTGGTCACAAGTTATGAATGTAACACAAGGCACCGTATAAAAAACAATTGACACAATAAATCCCATCTGTACATAGAACTTTATATGTTCATAGTTGAATATTAGCAGACAGACCCTAAATACAAGGAGGACAAGCAGTGATGTAAAGAGACACAGAGCTGTAAGTGGGCATGGTTCACTGCCTGCCTGGAAAAGAGAAGAGTCACAAACACCAGACATGAGTCAGGAAAGCTAATTTGCATATCAGAACAACATCTGTAATTAAGGTTCAGTGCCCCACTGGTAACTCATTTTAGGTGATTTGAGGAGGACATGTAACCCTTTATCAGCAGGCATTGTTACTCAGGGTGATCAAAATCTGGTGAGAGGTCTTCTTTAAGGCATTTCAATTTAAATGTTCCTATGCCTTCCTTATGTGATTGGCCTTTATGGTTCCCCTGGTACCCCTACTGCATTGGTGACTCCCTGCTCTCTTTCCTCGAGCTGCCACTGAGCCCTTAATGTCAGATGGGAACTCCACCACTAGTGCATTCTCTCGTATATTTTGCTTATATTTTATCTAGATAATAACAATATATTCTTGACATATAGGGAGGGAGGATTTATTTTATATGTATAAAGTGACCTACATCCCATGTCCCCAGCCAGATCTATCAGAAGGCTCAAGAGCGGTGCACTGTATCAGCCACACTTCTCACAAACCAAGAGCAGCCAGCATATAGGGAGGGAGGATTTATAATGATTTATTTTATATGTATAAAGTGACCTACATCCCATGTCCCCAGCCAGATCTATCAGAAGGCTCAGAGGGTTGCACTTTCAGCCAATTCCACCCCAGATCTAGCCAGCATATAGGGACGGGAGGGATTTATGATTATTATTATTATGATTATAAGTGACCTACATCCACTTTCCCCGCTCAGATCTATCCAAAGGCTAGAGGGTTGCAACTTTTCATCCAATTCCACACCAGCTGTTCCGACTGTACTTGCCCAGTCCACCTGCCAGGCACACCGCCGTCATGCCCCTCCATGCTCACATGGCGTGGACTTGGCATTAGAGGAAAATTATTAGCCTATTTCAGGCCAGCAATAAACTAGAACTGTATAAAAGCAGAAATGCGGTGTTAGGCAGCATAAAGTTACTTCAGCTGTGTTCATCTTTACAGACACCGCATCACTTTACTATACTAAAGCTTATCAAAAATGTCTAAAATGCTTACAAATGCATGCATTTTTTAAATATCTCCCCTACTTTATCTCCGTCCAGATGAATATGTCTTGCTACTATTCTGGACACATTAAACATATTTTTATTTTAAAAATATGTCTTCACAATTTATATGAGCAATATCTAACCAATTAAGTCACAATTTACTAAAATGCTGTTTGTCTGCAGTGCAGATGTAAAGCTGTTTGGCTCTCGCTTTCCATATCAGAAGCAGACAGACAGATTCGGCAGAGGCTGTGAATGCTCCAGGCACAAATCAGATGAGTGAATTCCAACATCTTAGAATCTCATTAACATGCTCAATCATTGCAAACTTGAGAGGGCACAACATGCATCTTTTATTTAAAAATACACTAATTAAAGCTCACACAATGTGTGGAGTCATTTGGTATTTCCTTCACACACTGTAACCAGTCAGTACGGCTGAAACGTGGAAAGCAATTAAGTATCATTGATTAACTTGTGTGTGACTAACATATAGGCCTATTACATTATAATGTACTTGTTAAAGCCTCAGTCAGATAGAAAAGTAGATTCTAGACTCCATAAAGGATGTCTTCATTGATGTAACATTTTATACATTTCTGAGGTCTCTGTTTCGTTACATGGTTACCTGACTCATCAATTTGCCTTTGTGCATTACTATCATTTATTACCATAACTGTCAGTGTTTGGAGATGATGTTGGCTTTTATCAATGAGACTTCTTTTACACTACATTTTACATCCTTAAAACCAAATTGTTACAGACAACAGGCAATACAGACTGGATATTACCTGTATCCCTGGTATAATTTCTTGACCTTCCTCTGTCGAAACACATGCAAAACCCAAAAAGAGAGGAACCACAGGTCATTATAAAAATATAATTTTATTGATTATCAATAAAATCCACATGTACATCAAATTATGCTAAAAACCATTAGATATAGTACGACTCAGGAAAAGTAGTAGATGACCCCAACGCACGTTTTGCGCTCCCAATGCTTCTTCTGGGGGCTCCACTGTGTAGTAGATGTAATTGAACCACATAACAACATAACAGTCATACTAAATCTAATGGAGTCACACTAATGGGTGCATGTAAGTGTGTGTTAAGCGCCCCCCGTTTTTCGTTGCATGCAAGCCTGCACCAATGCGACACAATCCAATTGCGTGCGCCAAAAACCTGGGGCAATTCGGTGCAAAATGGAAAAATTCAGAAAACCCAACGGAAAAACGCAATTCGGACCCTTAGTAAATGTGCCCCATAGTCTAAAAATGTAGCAGGAGGTGCTTTAAAATTGTATGAAAATTATTCATAATCAAAGGTAAAGTGTTTATTCAAAATGGAGTGGTTAAACACTTTACCTGACAAGGAAAGGTTGTATAAACACTTCTCAATACTCAATAATGAAGTTTTTTAGCAGAAGCTCTTATTGCTTCATAATACAGTATAATAGTGGCAATGAAGTAGCCAAATAAATAAATATGCACACACTAGTACAATAAATCTAACAACTAATTGAATCTAATGTGTAAGTGCATGGGGAATAGAGAATTTGCATATTACAAGAGCATTTTATGTAAAATGTAGCTGAGATAATCCACAAATATCTGTACATGTGTTTCAGTAAACTGATCAAATTTTGATTTCTCCCAAAAATTTCATTACAGGCTTCATCACCAGATAATGAGGATCAACACTGGAGTAATTCTCCTTATCTAGGTAGTGTTGCTTAGAGAGTCACATTATGTATTGTTTGATTTGCTTGTTAATAAACTACTGCATCCAGATTGTGGAGGACAAGAGCTGAAGAAAAGCAGGCCTTGACATGGTTAAATGCTTGTACAGCAGAGTCAGACAAGAAGCAAGTGATTTCTTTCTTTTGAGTAAGGAAAGTAAAAAGTTCAATCTTTTAAGATTAGTTCAACTAGACACAGTCATTGTCAAAAGTAAGAACTATTGGTAGGACCTTTACTTTCACCAGTACCATATATTTTGGCTTGATCATAGTAAAATGTTTAGAATAAGTTATAATCGAAGAAAGGCAGTTTCTGCTTTTGGCATACAGATGACTGCACTGCCCAAACAAACTGAATTGGCTTCAGGTATTGCTTCATGCTACCAGTCAGGAGTAATTTATCTGAAGCTGCTACCTGCTACCTGGTCTCATTTTCTTTATGTGCCCTTCATGCATTCCAGAACAAATATGACCAATTAAGCCATGGACTGCACAACATCTCAGATGGCACCTTGCAGGATACAAGGTGGATCTTTGAACATGTTCACTTATATATCAGGTTCTATTGTTTAAGGTAAGATGCCTTTTAAACATCATGCAGTTGTGAGTGGAACTTAAGGTGTATTCATGTGTATAAATGTTTATTAGTTCAGTTGTTTAGTAACCATGACTAAGGGTGTGCCCTGTGCAAAAAAGTGTTGGAATTTTAATTTTCTACAAAAAACAAAAAGAGTAACCCCCTTAGGGCCATTCAAATCTATTTTACAAAGCTGCCTTATGGGACTGAGTAATGCACTGTACTGACCCATCCTTTGAAAGATAACTTTTAATGATGCTCTTAGAAATTAAATTATTATCATGTATGTGTTGTGTTTTTGGCATAGGTAAAGTTAAAAATAGCTGCTTGTACTGCTATATGATAGTTGCATGCACTCAGGTGCTTTCAATATACTGTATTTTTGTGTCCCTGGCTATCCCTGGTTTTCTGCAGTTCACTGTTATTTTGCCCTCAAAAAAAAAATCAGTATTGTTTTCCTACAAATCAGTCAGACAGACCCTAAAATAGGTGGATGGAAAGACCTATTTAGCCCTTGTGTGGCCTGTAACTTTATAAATCTTTTTATCACCTAATATACAAATTTCTGAAAGAGGCTACTGGGGCATGGTGTAGCTGCAGCTGAAGCTACACGGCGCGGCTACTCCACGCCCTCTTTGGATCCTCCTACTACGAGATCTTCAGCGCGATCTTCTTCTGGTAACTGCCCGCACTCGTCCCTGCTCTGCATAGACTATCTATGCAGAGCCGGCGGCTGCTCATACTCGACTGGGAGTAGCCTGTGTCGTGCAGCTTCAGCTCCGGCTACTTCACGCTCCAGTAGCCTTTTTCAGAAATTTGCATATTAGGTGATAAAAGATTAATAAAGTTACAGGCCACTCAAGGATTAGCTCTAAAAAGTGGTTCCCATGTCATTCATTAGTTGAACCTGCCACCGGATCTACCTTAACGACTTGGCCTTTTTTAGTTTTTTCACTTCCATTTTTCACTCACCAACTTCAAAAATCTATAACTTTTTTATTTTTCCACATAAAGAGCTGTGTTATGGCTTATTTTCTGCATAACAAATTGCACTTCATAGTGACGGTATTTAATATTCTATGGCGTGTACTGGGAAGCGGGAAAAAAATTCCAAATGCAGTGAAAATGGTGAAAAACCACATTTGTGACGTTTTCTTGTGGGCTTGGATTTTACAGCTTTCACTCTGCGTCCCAAATGACATGTCTACTTTATTCTTTGGGTCGGTACGATCATGTGGATACCAAATTTGTATAGGTTTTATAATTTTTTCATACATTTAAAAAAATTAAAACCTCCTGTACAAAATATTTTTTTTTTATTTTGCCATCTTCTGGGGCCAATAACTTTTTCATACTTTGGTGTACGGAGCTGTGGATAGTGTCATTTTTTGCGAATTTTGATGGCGTTTTCATTACTATAATTTTTGGGACTGTGCGACCTTTTGATCACTTTTTATTAATTTTTTTATATTTTTCAAAATGGCAAAAAAATGCCATTTTCGACTTTGGACGCTATTTTCCGTTACGGGGTTAAACTTAGTGAAAAAACATTATCATATTTTGATAGATCGGGCATTTTCGGAAGCGGCGATACCTAATGTGTTTATGATTTTTACTGTTTATTTATTTTTATATCAGTTCTAGGGAAAGGGGGGTGATTTGAATTTTTAGGTTTTTTAATTATAATTTTTTTTTTTTAACTTTTTTTTATTTTTACTTTTACTATTTTTCAGACTCCCTAGGGTACTCTAACCCTAGGTAGTCTGATCGATCCTATCATATACTGCCATACTACAGTACCGCGGTTTTAACACTTTTTAAACTTTAGAGCAGAACATCTCCGCTATTTCCTATGTAGGCGCGCGCATGATCGTGCGCACGCAGCGCCGAAGCCTGTTCTGCTCTAAAGTTTAAAAACTGTTAAAACCGCGATACCGCGGTTTATAACACTAACGAAAGTAAGTACCGGCACCAGCTCACCCTGAGCTGGTGCTCGGTACTTACAGCTTACCCCTGCCATTCTAAATGGTAGGTTTCCTTTAATTCATTCCAAAATGTGAAAAAGGGATTGAATGTATTTGCTTTCATCAAACTCTGGTCACTAGAATTGGTTATCATTATAGTCTCAAGGGAAATGACAGTATTTTGCATACATGAGATTAGGCAAGTTATGACATTACAGATGCTCCTTTCCCTACTGTTTACACGAGATAAGATATCTAAGCGTTCTCTTGATATGCTGGAAAGAGCAGGTGTCATTTTAAGATCGACTGCTACAGTTTTCATTCCATTTACATAAAACTTTTTTTCATTCCAGCCAGTGACTTACAAGTCTTTTAAGCAATCCAAAATATTTCTTCTGTATTTAAAGTAACCTATTTTAACTGAAACAACATGTTTTTTTTTTGTCTACAAGAAACTCTAGGGCATGTGTGCCAGAGGTGGCACTTCAAGCCCTCTCTATGGGCCCTGAAGTCATCCCCCGAGAACACAGTTTGCTAGACAGAACTTCTGCAGTCCCAGGCAGCACAGGACATTCCAAGTTCATTGCTAATTTAAAGTGACTGAAACTGCAGGAGGTGTGGACAGAGCTGAATTAACAATTGAGCTCCTGCTCTAGGCTCTGTGATTCGACCTGTTCAGGAGAACCTGGAGGGAAGCTACGAATCCGAATTTCTCCTCCTTCTTTCTACTGGAAACTGGAAACGTCCGGTCCCGCCTTTACCTACAGACCTTTAACATAGTATTAGGGACGTGAGGACAATGGAGCACTTGACAGCAGCGATAAGGAACCAGTTGGGTACGTTTGATTCTGTAAGCATGCGGTGGGAGTCATATGGTGCTGGCCTTTTTTGATGATAAACAAGGCTTGGCCAGTGTGGTCCTTCCGTTTTTCCAATACTATAGTGGATTAAGCACTGCTCATTCTATGACTCACTTATGTATTCTATTGGCGGTACCAAGGCAAATTTTTATGTAGTTGATTTTTGTTGTTTTACTTTGTTACTTCTGGTGCAACATTTTTGCTTGGAGTGTTGTTGAGATATTCTGTATTCTATTTGGAAAAAAAACAGTTGAGGAAAAAAATTTTTGGTGGATCAGCTCTCCATACTATGGATCTGTATCCCGCATGAACCAAGACTGCCACCTCATGTATAAGTCGTTAATTTTTCCCTGAAAATAAATCCCATTTTTCCCTGAAAAAAAGAGACAGAATTGGCTTAAAGGGAAAGCAATTAAAAGGCATTACTCACCACACCTCATCTGCCCTTTGGATCCCCACTGGTCTCACACTTACAAAATACCCAATTGCTGCAGTGATGACCTGCCAGCCAGTGCTACAAGTTATTTCCTGCATGTCCAGACAGGCATCTGAATTAGATGTCTGGTCAGTGTTAAAGGGGTATTCTCATCTGGCCATCCTGAAGATAATTTCTCTTAAATGTATTCTTATGGTCCCTTAGAAACAAGGCTGACTCCTTGGATACGACCACCTCTGCTGGAGGTATTGCACAAAGAAACAAAAGGTGTTTGTATATGAAATGTCTGGGAGTTACTACATATCCCACAGCCGTCCTGTGGTAATGAACGCTGAAGCCAGGCGGTCAGGCAGGGCTCAATAGTGCATGTCTGGCCACCACTGCCAAAATCCAAGGTGGTCGTATCCGCCATCTCGTTTCTAAGGGACATTTAAGAAATTATCTTCACACAGGAACATTTTTTTTTAATAACATCCAATTGAAGAAATGTTGACATAAGGCAAATTAATTAAATTAAATGTTAAAGGAAACCTACCATTTAGAATGGCAGGGGTAAGCTGTAAGTACCGAGCACCAGCTCAGGGTGAGCTGGTGCCGGTACTTACTTTCGTTAGTGTTATAAACCGCGGTATCACGGTTTTAACACTTTTTAAACTCTAGACCAGAACAGGCTTCGGCGCTGCGTGCGCACGATAGTGCGCACGCCTACATAGGAAATAGCGGAGATGTTGCGCGCGCACGGTCGCGCGCAGCGCCAAAGCCTCTCCTGCTCTAAAGTTTAAAAAGTGTTAAAACCGCGTTACCGCGGTTTATAACACTAACGAAAGTAAGTACCGGCACCAGCTCACCCTGAGCTTACCCCTGCCATTCCAAAATGGTAGGTTTCCTTTAAAGCCCAGATGGGAATACCGCTTTAATAATAGCAATGGGTTGACATTTGTGAGGTGTGTTTTGTTTATTTTATTTTACAATCCATTATATCCCAATGCTAACCATTGTAACCCCACCAAATACCTCCTTGAAACCTGTAAAGGTGTAAATTGCTTTACAGATTTTTGTAAGTTTAAGACTGCAGATCTGTAGAGGATTGTCCAAGGCACATAAGTTTGTGGAGCATCTCTGACAAACCTATAAAACCTAGAAATCTCAGCTCTTTAAGGCAACCATATCATCCTGAGAAAGACAAAGTAACTGAACAGATTGCACAGAATTGTCTGAGCTCTTTTACAATGTGAAACACTTTATAAAGCAGAATGCCTGAAGTGTCAGATAAATTACTAGTACAAGACACAGAAGCCTACATTCTTAAAAACAAGTTTTCTCCCATCTGTGCAGAAATGAATGGAAGAATCTGAAAAACCCTCTCTTTTAGAAGGGATAGCCAAGTTATTGTGTCTTATAGTCTCTGACACATCAATATATCTATGCAATGGAAAAGCAGGCAGTACTCCAGGCTTTCAAATGTGACCCAAGGTGAGCCCATGGGTAGTGTAATTTTCCAACATTATGACATCACACATTAGAATCTGTATTGTATGATGTCACAGTGGTGTTTTTATTGTTCTCATTATTTGGTCTCATTTGCTTAATGGGCAATTTTGGTTTCAGATGTTTTAAATTTAGAGATCTTGACTTAACTTACGCACAAAAAATATCTATAAGGATGTGGTCACTTGTTCTGCTTATATTCTGTTTACAAGTGAATGAAAGCGGGTGGGGGTGTGCCTTGGACCTACTGCATATGTGTTTCTATGGAAACGCATGCGATCGGTAATGCTGCAAAAATGGCAGCTTGCTCATGGCCTCCATAAACATGTATTATGTACGGACACCATAGGGGGAGCACCTTGTGGAGCGGCTGCTCAGCTCGCTATGGAGAGAAGAGGGGTGAGCAGCGCAAGAGTGCATGGAGCCTTACATTGTATTGCAGGTAGGATGACCAAACACACAGCTATTAAAGACAATGGGGCAGATCTGCTATAAAAATGTACCATAATGTTTATCATTAACCAGAATGCCTCATTCTGCCTCAATAATAATCCCTAATCCCATCAATTGATTCATCATCCCTGATACTTGTGCTGTTTGTAAACTCTCTGTGGATCTTTGTTACATGTCTGGACACTGTTAATCGTAGGGACCTGCAGCAGGAGATTATGACTCATCCTGTCCCCCCTTCCCTTTCCCTGTGTATGTCAGTGAGACGGACTGTGGATCTCGCCATTAGGACAGACTAAAGGGTTGAGAAGCGGAAAAGGCTAAAGAAGCTCTCAAAGGATAAAAAGGTACATATACATGCAGATACATGTCTACTGGAAGAGATTTATTGAAAAGTGGCTAACCCCATTAATGTCTGCAATTAATATGCATTTGTCTAGTTTAAAAGTTGCACAAGAGTTCCACTTCATAAATACACTCACCTGCCACTTTATTAGGTACACCTGTCCAACTGCTCGTTAACACTTAATTTCTAATCAGCCAATCACATGGTGGCAACTCGTGCATTTAGGCATTTACATGGTCAACGACAAAATCGTACTCCTGCAGTTCAAACCGAGCATCAGTTGGGGAATAAAGGGATTTGAGTGGCCTTTGAGGTGGCATGTTGTTGCGTGCAAGAGGGCTGGTCTGAGTATTTCAGAAACTGCTGATCTACTGGATTTTCACGAAGCCACCATCACTAGGGTTTACAGAGAATGGTCTGAAAAAGAAAAAAACATCCACGTGAGCGGCAGTTCTGTGGGCGTAAATGCTTGTTGATGCCGGAATCAGGGAGAAGGGGTAGACTGGTTCGAGCTGATAGAAAGGCACAGGTGACTCAATCGCCACCCGTTACAACCAAGGTAGGCAGAAGAACATCTTGAATGCACAGTATGTCGAACTTTGAGGCAGATGGGCTACAGACACGCGCAGCAGACCACCTGGGGCCACCCTTCAGCTAAGAACGGAAACTGAGGCTACAAATGCACAGCTCATCGAAATGGGACCGTAGAAGATTGGAAAAACGTGCCTGGTCTGATAATCTCGATTTTCTGCTGCGACATTCGGATGGTAGGTCAATTGGCGTCAACAACATAAAAGCATGGATCCATCTGCCTTGTATCAACGGTTCCGGCTGGTGGTGGTGGTGCATGGTGTGGGTGAATATTTTCGTGGCACTCTTTGGGCCCCTTATACCAACTTGACCTCATTGCAACGCCACAGCCTATGAGTTAATTGTTGCTGACCAGTCCATCCCTTTATGACACATGTACCCAACATCTGATGGCTACTTTCAGCAGATAATGCACATGTCATAAAGCTGGAAATCTCAGACTGGTTCTTTGAACATGACAATGAGTTCACTACTCAAATGGCCTCCACAGTTACCAGATCCATCCAATAGAGCATCTTTGGATGTGTGGAACGAGATTCGCATCATGGATGTGCACCGCAAATCTACGGCACCTGTGTGATGCCATCATTCAATTGGACCAAAATCTCTGAGATGCTCCAGCACCGTTGTGAATGTATGCCACGAAGAATTGAGGCAGTTCTGAAGGCAAAAGGGGGTCCAACCCGTTACTAGCATGGTGTACCTAATAAAGTGGCTGGTGAGTGTATGTCTGCCACATCTTGATTCAAGTGATAGGTGTGGAGTATATTGTCTGAAGTCAGAAGTGGAGTAGGTTGGCAAAAAGTCACCAAATTTGATGCAGCAAAGGGCTGTAAACTAGAGATGAGCGAACATTCTCATCCGAGCTTGATGCTCGTTCGAGCATTAGCGTACTCGAAACTGCTCGTTGCTCAACGAATTCTTTGCCCGCTAGAGAAAATGGCATCTCTCCGCCGTTGTGATTTTTGGGCGGCCAGAAACAGATCCAATCACAATCAGGACTCTGCACTCCACCCAGCATGACGTGTACCCTACACGTCGATACATGGTTGGCTGGCCTGATTCAGGTGACCCTGGGAATAGACTAGCCCCTGTCCCGCGCTGCTCGCATTATTCTCTGTCTGGAATGCCGCTAGGAGAGAGCTGACTGCTGGCCAGGAAAGCGTTAGGGTGTTCTACTAATAGTGTTTGGCAGGAGTGATTCGTACAAGAACCCACCAGCCTTCTTAGGGCTACAATACGTTTTATTTTAATTTTTTTGGTTTGCTTGTGGCTGGGCTTGCTGCCCCTAATAATGCAGCTAGTACCAATAGTGAGGAATTTGCGGGGATACTTGCTACCGTTGTGTTAGCTCTTAGTGACACACATATCTACCTTAACACCGAAGTGGGACAATTTATTAGGGTTTGATTGAATTAGGCAGAGTCTGCTGATTTTTTTTTTTTTTTCGTTTATTTCTTTTTATAACTCAATAATCTGTCAAAGCAGGTGGCTTTCAGTTAGGCTAGAAAAATGCCATAGGAGAACCCCACGGCTTACTTAGGCCTACAATACGTTATATTTAACTTTTTTTGTTTGCTTTTGGCTGGGCTTGCTGCATTAGTGGGCAGCTAGTACCATATTGTAAGGAATTTGCTGGGAACATGCGCACCGTTGTTTTAGCTCTTAGTGACACACATATCCACCTCAACACCGCGAAGTGGGACATATTATTAGGGGTTTGATTTGAATTTAGCACAGTCTGCTGATTTTTTTTTTTAAAAACGTTTATTTCTTTTATAACTCAAATCAATCTGGCAAAGCAGTGTGCTTTCAGTGTAGGCTAGAAAATAGCCATAGGAGACCCCAACGGCTTATTTAGGCCTACAATAGCGTTATATTTTACTTTTTTTTTGTTTGGCTTGTGGATGGGCTTGCTGCCAACTAGTAGTGCAGCTAGTACCATAATTGTAGGAATTTGCTGGGAGACTTGCACCGTTGTGTTTAGCTCCTAGTGACACACATATCCACCTCATCAAACACCGAAGTGGACAATTTTAATTAGGGTTTGATTTCAGTTAGGCACAGTCTGCTGATTTTTATTTTTTTTTTAACGTTATTTTTTTTTTTATAACTCAAATAATCCGGCAAAGCAGTGTGTCTTTCGGTTGGGCTAGAATGGCATATGGAGAACCCCAACGGCTTTTTGGCCTACAATAGTGTTATATTTTACGTTTTTTTGTTGCTTGTTGGCTGTGCTTGCTGGCATTAGTATGCAGCTAGTACCATATGTGGAGGAATTTGCTGGGAGACTTGCGACCGTTTGTGTTAGCTCTTAGTCACACATATTCACTCAAACACAAAGTGGGACAATTTAAAGGGGTTTGATTTGAATTAGGCACAGTCTGCTCTGATTTATTTATTTTTACATTTATTTTCTTTTTAAACTCAAAGTCATCAGGCACAGCACAAAGTCCAGTTGTGTGCTGTCAGTGTAGGTTAGAAATAGCCATAGCAATAGATTACATCGTTTTGTTTAAAAAAAAAAAATAAAACAAAAAAAAAAAAAGTAAAGATTTACACTTTAATTGGAAAATGTTTAACCCGAGGGCTAGGGGTAGAGTGCGAGGGATGGACGTGGGCGCCAACTACTGCAGGGTCAGAGGCCGTGGTCCTGGCGGGGTGAGAACACCACCTGCTGATGAGGGAGCGGGGAACGCCGCAGAGCTCACTCCTCAGGTTCTCATGTCCTCAAGGTTACTGGACTGGGACTCGTGGTAAGCACTGTTGAGCGCCACAGTGCGAAGAGGTGATGTCATGGATTGGCGGACAATGCTTCTAGCCATTTGGTCGACCCATCGGTCTTTTCACACGCAGTCCACCCATGTCACCAGAAATCAGCACTCTCCAGCTCCTCCACCTCAGCCTCCTTCCCCCCAGTCTGCCCCTCCCAGCAAATTTGGCATTTACTAGTCCTCTCTAGGAACTGTTTTATGGACCCTTCCCACAATCCAACCACTTGTCCGGTTTGCTGCTAGAGCTATTTTTTCCGATGCCAGGTTTTCCACCGGTCGCAGTCTGTGGTGATAATGACATTATTGACGTAGTGGAAGAAAGTGGGTAGAGGTGTCGGGCGATGAGGAGACAACGTGTTGTCCGACAGTGGTGAAGTTGTTGTCAGGCAGGAAGTCCGAGGGGAGCAGACTGAGGGATCGGAGGTGATGAGGTGACAGACCCAGCTGGTTGATAGGCCGGTGTGCACAGTGCTTCTGAAGACGGAGGCAGTCCTATAGCCAGAAACAGGTTGGATGAAAAGGCAGTGGTGGGCAGGGCCAGAGCTGGTGCATCAGCCTAATGTTTCCCATGTCAAAGCTCCCGTGGGCGAGGGCTAGATTTTCAATTCTGAGGTTCTTTAAAGAAACACCGATGACCGACGGACGGTGGTGTGCAACCTGTGCCAACCAGGATCAGCAGGGGTTCCACAACTACTAGCTTAACTACCACCGTATGCGCAGGCATATGAATGCTAACACCCTCCTCAATAGCCCCAGCGCCGTTCACCTCGCCTCGGGCACACCACTGCTCCTTCCCTTCCCTGTGTCACTGCTAGTCAGCCCCCTGCCCAGGACCCCGGCCCAACCCTCCCGTGCAAGAACCCCATCTTCGCCTCCAGCGATCCTCCACGCATCCACCAGCGTTCTATCTCCATACCCCAGACGCTGGAGCGCAAAAGGAAGTATAGTGCAACCCCCCCACATGCCCAAGCCCTCAACATCCACATCTCCAAGTTGCTTAGCCTGGGATGCTTGCCCTATAGGCTGGTAGACCGAGGCCTTTCAAAAACCTCATGGCGGCGGCCGCCCCTGGTATTCGGTCCCCAGCCCCACTACTTTTCTGTGCCGGACCAACGCCGTTTCTGCCAAGCTCCACCTGACCACGACACTGTGATAGTGCTGCGCCAGGCTACTTATATATCGCTGACGGCACATTGGGTTAATGGTGGAGCTGGGACCGAGTCTGACATGGGGCTGGTCTATACTGACGACGCCGAGGATTGCGGGGCCTCCCTCGGTCCAGGTCTCAAGGCCTACTATCTCCTCCTCCTCCCACCCACCCCTCCTCCCACCTCCTCCTCCGAATTACCATCCGTGGGCATGGCGCCATCAGTCTCGGTAGCTCTAGGTACAGCAGCATGCCATCGCTAAGCGACAGCAGCGGTGCTCAAACTGCTGAGCCTAGCGATAAAAGGACACCGCCCGCTATTACAAGGGCATCACGGCGCAGACTGATCTGTGGCTGGCACCGCTGAACCTGAAGCTCAGGGTGGTTGGTAGACAACGGCGTAACTGGTGGCGGCTCTCACTCGCAGAATACACATGTGCCACATGTGAAATACCCCAATCTGTCCTGATTTGCTCACAAAGGTGCGCCGCCTTCTGAGCGCATTTCAGGAAGTCCAGCACAGATGCTGCCACTCTAGGGCGCGCACGCCGCCCCAAATGCCCGGCTCACCGACTGTTGTGCGACGTCCCACGGGTTGGGAATTCACAGTTACCATGTTATCCAGAGTTTACCAGCAAGCGCACAGAGCGATTGTCAGACTGCCAGATGTCACTTCCATCCACCAGAACTGGTAGTCAGGTCAGTCAGCTTCCTCAAGTCTACAATGAGGAGTGGCCGTGGATGTCTGATATCTGTCAGGCTGCTGAGTAACCAGTTCATCGGCGCCTGCTTGGCCTGTTGAAAACTCTCTGGTCAGCATGAAGTCAGAAGCTTGCGCTCGTCACAGAGACGGGAAGAAGATTCCCTTGTTGATAGCCAACACCCTTAGTCTGTTTCTCATGCATATCGGAGGAGGTGGAGGAGTGATGAGGAGGAAAGGAGAGCAAAATGTTGCGAGACAAAGAGGACCATTGTCATCCCTTCATGTCAGCGTGTATGTCAGCAGAAAGAGGAGTTGGAGAGTTGGAGAGGAGGAAATGGCAGTCAGGAGGCCAGTGAGGGGGTGGATTCTTGCGCTGTTGGAATCTGGCCTTATGGCAGATTTCATGCTAGTCTGCCTCCCGTGACCCTCGCGTTCAAAGAATTTTATTTCCCGCACCGATTACTGGTATTGCACTCTCCTGGACCCACGGTCACAAGCAAATTCTTTCCACTCTCATCCTGGAGAGGAAAGGTGGTGATTGCATGATCACCAGCAAGGCCCCTGGTGCCACAGTGAACGTTATTCCTTCTACACGCTAGTTGGCAGAGGGCGTACTCTGCGGAAAGTAGCGAAGGGGAGATAGGCGACAGGCAGCTTGTCCAGCCTGGCAGGGTAACGTCTTTACAGGCCCTATTGCCAGTTTTATATCACTCCCAGATACCACTGTCACCGTCCCGTCCCGCAGAGTAGGGCTATCTTTAGCAGAAAGATGGTGAGGGAGTAGTAGCTGAGACATACCACGATCCTAATGATCACAACAGCTCCCTACACACTCGGTTTCAAGCTGGACTGTGGCACGAACTGGGACGCTGTAACGCCTTGTAGGTTCTGCCTGCCCTGGGGGGGGTGTGGGGGGGGTGTTGTTGGGTCCCCCCCCCTGGCCCCCCCCCCCCCCCACCCCCTCCCACCCCCCCCCTCCCCCCCCACCCCCCCCCCCGCCCCCCAGCCCCCACCTCCCACCCCCCCCACCCACTCCCCGACCCCCCCCCCTCCACCCCCCCTCTCCGCCCCCGCGCGGTAATGAATAATTCCCCACTCCCCCCCGCCGCCCCTAACCCCCCCCCCCATTCCCACCTCACCCCCCCCCTCCTCCCCCCCCCCCCGGCTCTCCCACCCCACCACCGCCGCCCCCTGGGGTGCTGTGGATGGAGTGGGATTGGGAGTGGGGTTATGCCCCCCCCCCCCTCCCTCCCCCACCCCCCCCTCCCCCCCCCTCCCCCCCGCCCCCCCTCCGCCCCCCCCCCCCCCCCACCTCCCCCCCCCCCCCCCCCCCCCCCCCCCCCCCCCCCCCCCCCCACCCCCCCCCCCCCCCCCTTTTTTTTTGTTTTTTTTTTGTTTTTTTTGTTTGTTTTTTTTGTTGTTTTGTGTAAAAAGATGGGGGGTCCCCACCCACCCCCCCCCCCCCCACCCAACCCCCCCCCCCCCCCCCCCCACCTCCCCCACCCCCACCCCCCCCCCACCCCCCCCCCCCCCCCCCCCCCCCCCCACCCCCCCCCCCCCCCCCCACTCCCCCACCCCCCAACCACACACACACCCAACCCCACCCCCCGTCCGCCCCCCCGCCCCCCCCCCCACACCCCAACCCCCCCCCCCCCCTTTTTTGCCGCTAGCTGGGTTTTTCCGACGGTGGTCTTTTCTGTGCATGTGCACTCATCACCGATATCTTACACGCCTGTCGTACTGACAGCGCTGACAGTGCTGAACGCTTATCAAGATGATAAATGCTGGATTTCTCCAATTTTCATTCTCACACCAGGTGAAAGAAGCCCAACCTGAATGTTACTGCACTCCTCCCTCCTCATTGTCCTCCTCTCCCCTCTTTTGTACACCTAAGACAGAGAAACGGCTATTTTTTTCCAGGGCCAAAGGGCTCTAGCTATGTACTCTATGTATTTATTTTTCTGTCAGGGCCCCTACCCGTCCTCTGTTTTAAACAATTTTTGGGATTGCCACATACAGCGCCTCAATCTTTTAATTTTTCTTGGAACCACCTACCTGCTCCTCTGGTTGAAACTTTTTTTTGGACTGCCACATACAGGCAACTATCCAAATTAAATTGTCTCCCTAGCAGCTCCACATGTCGTCTTTTTAGCTGCCTCTCACGTTGTCTCATTGTACCTCCACCTAGTCATCGCCATAGCTGCCTCCAAAAGTCGTCCATATAGCTGCCTCCATACATGGTCTCCTTATCAAACGTGTTCAGGCAGAATTTTGGGTTGTTTTCATGGCTTCCACATCAAACTTGTTAACTTTGTTGCCACCCTGCTGTGTATCTCACAAAATTACTGGCAAACTTTTATCATTTACACGATATTTTCAGCGCTTCTTGCGCATCTGTTAAATTCCCCTCACCCGCCATCCTAACTTATAGACGCTACTAACTACACTTATCTTATACAAAAGGTTCTTAGAAGTGCTGTTTGGGGAGTAGCGCTAGAGACAGGGGCTTGGATAGGCGAAAGCTCGTCTGGCAGCGGAGCGTCAACCTCCATCCCAAGATCCAACTAACATAGTTTTAAGCTGCATAACCTTTATATCTACTACTAGTTCACTGCCTCCATACATCGTCCCCTTATCAAACTGAGCTGTGGTCAGGCAGAATTTTCAGGTGTTTCACCAAACTAGTGGAACTGGCCCATCTTGCGCCCCATGCTGGAGACGCTGAAGTTGCAATCATAGCGCAATGGGAATGCCCCTTACTGTCGCTCTTAATCCATGGAACCATTTTCGTAAAAACAATTAAAAATAGTACCACTATGCATTCCATTATCCTAGTGAATATTCAAACGACCCCGCCTGCTTTGGAAATTATAATTTTTTTCAAAGTAACGCTTCTGGCCCCCAGGCCCATTTTGGGTGGGGAGGAGCCGAGAGACAGGGCTTGGACGGCAAGCTCGCCTGGCAGGTGGACCGCCAGCTCCATCCCAAGATTAGCAGCCTCAGAGGCATCCATGCATGCTGCCCTGTTGTTTCCTGTCCTTTTTGCCTCCACGATCCTCCACAGCGTCCACAATGTCTCATTTAACTCCTATACCCCAGAACGCTGGAGCACGAGAGGATGTCCACACATCTCCTTATCAAACGGCTGTGTCAGGCAGAATTTTCAGTGTTTCACCAGATACATAGTGGAACTCGGCCCATCTGTCGCCGCCATGCTGGAGACCTGAAGTTGCAATCATAAGCATGCAATATGAAATGCCCCATACTGTCATCTTAATCATGGAATCGTCTCCATGAGTGCCTCCACATGTCTCCCCTTATCAAAAGCGCTTGTCAGCTCATTTTTCGGTGTTTCACACTCTTACTTATGGAACTTGTCCACTATTCGCCACCATGCTGTGTTATCGACTAAATATACGTCAAACCTTTGTTCCCATAGGAATCATTTCAGGTGCTTCTTGCTCACCTCCTTTGGTGAAGCCTGAGTCATTTAGGGTATGTCACCAGACACTCCTGCTGCCGCTGCTGCCGCTGCTCTGCATGCCGTCCCCTATAGTGCTCAGGGTCAATTATTGGATGGTTTAGATGCTCATCAGCCTCATTCGGTCACTCTGTCATGGCCAATGCTTTCCATAATTTTGGCATACTGGTGCGATTTAAGCAGCCTCAGAGGCATCCATGCAATGCTTGCCCCTGTGTTTCACTGTCCATTTCCATGGTGTTTCCATCCTTTTCTGAGGTTCCCAGGTGTTTGGCCAAAGCTTCCCTTGCAGAGCACTTGATCCCCTTGAAAAATGCTTGAGTCTCCCATTGACTTCAATGGGGCTCATTATTCGAGACGAGCACTCGAGCATCGGGAAAAGTTTGTCTCGAATAACGAGTACCCGAGCATTTTAGTGCTCGCTCATCTCTACTGTTAACCCTTTATCTTGTGGGTTTTCTGTTTATCTAGTCTACTAATGATTATGATCGTAAGTCACATGAAAGTTTCAGGGCTAAGTTACCTTTTTTGATGAGATTAAATTTGAATCTAGACAAGAAAGGAGTTGCGATCAAAGGGTCAACATAGAACAATGAATAGGGATTGTTTAGGACTCAATGGATAAGGACTCATTGAACAAGATCACTTTATATGAGGATCCTTCACTCCAGAACTTACCACTGGCCTTTAATCAACACAAAATAGTGCCTCCCCAGTGCTACTGTCTTTATGTCTCATATGCTTCCTACATTGAGTGATCTCTCTCATTGTGCAAACATAGCAAGCAGGTTGACAAGTGGTTTACCTATTTACACCATGAAGCACAGAGCAAGAAAGACAATTGTTTTTCCTCTCAGTGCAGCCTACTGGCTGCTCTCATCAGACACCATATTGGCTGTAAGATTTCTCTATCTCTTTGATGTCTTCTATCATTCCCATGATACCTTAGTAAACAGAACTTGAATAGCAACATACTTCCCATTTCTGCTTGATTAGGTGCAGTTTAATTATCCTTCTAACCATATTGTTCCACAACAACATGGATTCATGTTAGAGGTGTACCAAAAAAAAAAAGTGTTGCACTCTGTGGAGGCAATGTAGGGAGCATCAGATTCATGCAGAGCGTGCACCAGAAATCCTGAATCTGGCGCACTCTGCCCTATACACAGGCAAACTGCACATAGTGCAGTTTGCGCTGTTATTAGTAAATGTGCCCTAATATCTATCTTAAAAACAGTATGATAAAGAAACTTGCCTTGAGTTTTATCAGAAGTTAACTCTGGCTCCAGAACAGGTTTACAATGTTAATGAACAAAAGCAGGCCACACATACCCTGTCATCCTCACACCATCTGCCTCTCTCTTGGACACTGCTAAGCAGATCTCTGTGAGAATTCAGTGCTTTATTACTTAAATCCATCATGTCTTTGTTTCTGAATGCTATTACTTTTCAAGCACAATTACGTGAAGGTGCTGCAGGGTTACAGGAATCAGATTCCCTATGCTAATTTTGGAGAGATCGGCTTGTAGGTTTTATAAACATATTTACATAATTGAATCTCTCAACATAAAATGACATCATAAACATTTTTGATATAAATATTTTCTTATGTAAACAGATGGTTGCTGGGAGGGAAAAACTGTGATTTTGGATATAATAGCTTCATGTTAAAAATCACAGTCATTACAACAGCTGGTGCAAGACAGTAAAAAAAATCATTGTTTTTCTTCTCACTTTGTTTCGTTTTGGATCATTAGCCAAAGAAGATATTTTATTCCATCGGAGGAAAATTGGGAATAATTCACAGAAATCATAATTAACCACTTGTGTTGGAGTTTAATGATATGTTTATTTAGAAACATTTCCATTCATTTAACAAGGAAACAATGTATTGGGAGTAAATCCTTCTCCTGCTCTGCAATGTGATCATCGCATAGTGACATCTTGCTCATTCAATTTTCTTCCTCAAGTGATCTATGATGTCACTTTTATGTACTTTCACACAGAGACACAAGGAGATGTTGACTTTGTTTCCACCTTTCTTCGCTCTGTGGTGACTTAAATCTCATTTTTTCTTGCTTGCCAGATATTATTCAAAATCACCTGCCTATAAAACTTAAAGAAATATCATAAAACAGCAGAATAAAGTAAAATGTGTCTCATTGATCTAAGTCATTTTGTACAAGAAAAGAGTTTAGAGCAAACACAATTTGCCTAAAAAACGGACTGGTCAAAGCACATTGATTTACTAGTGATATACTAATGATGCAAATACTAGTGTACATATGAGAAAGGGGGATCAATACAATATGAATTCCAAGAATTGGAACTGATATAGATCAAAGATGGATGGAAATATACATGGTCCACAGCATTGCAAAAAAGCAGTCATCCATATAGGGTGCAACAAAGAAACCCATTAGGGATTCATGACATCAATGAGAAATGTTAGCACATAATGAAAAATGTATAAATCACTTTGTACCACTTTATTTCTTTTTATAATATGTTTGCACCTAATTTATTTTTGGTCAGTGCCACAATAAACCTGTTTCCAACCATCTCTCCTTTTTGTTGAGTAAGGTCCTAATGATGTCACAGCCTGTGTTTTCTAGCTGGTTCATATCATCTATGTCTCAGACCTAATTTTGGTACATTTTGTGGTGCTTATTTAGAACGGTCAAAAGCAGATCTATAATCTTCCACACCCCTTCCTGGATTTGGTATTTTATTTTTGGCGCTCATTTGGTTTATTTGTGGTGCTCTAAATTATTAATGGCCGTGCGTCACAATATAAAATTAAGCCACAAACCTGAATTTGCATTAAAAAATTCTAACATTCCCTCCAAAGTATCAAAAACAAGTGCAATTATTTCAAGTGCAATACAATTACACGATTATCAATTAAATACAAAAACCTTTTTAATGTACAGTAAAATATGTACAGACAAATATGATGGCACTATATAAATAAACATGTATTTTTCAATATGGTCTCCACAAAAAGCATATGTAAAGCATTGTATATGAATCACAATACATTGAGATTTTTTTTGTATTTAATTGACAATATGTGATTTTAATTTCTTGCAACATAAAGGATTTTCAGGTGATTTGACTGAAGACATTATGCAAAATTTGTACCCTATGTCTTCTTGGCGATACTCTGAGAAGCAGAAAACAGTTTAACCTTCAATGGCCTTCTACACTAGAAAAATGAAGAGGCTTCAGCACTTCAAAAGGTTCTGTGCAAAAATGTATAATTTATTCTTTCATGTAAATATCAATTAAAGACTAGTGAAATAGAGATATACTGTGGAAATGTGATGCAGATGCAAGATAGATAGATAGATAGATAGATAGGATTTGAAGGAAAGATTAAAATAAATATTTAAAGTAAACATGTCCAAAACGCTAACTATGTCTATTTTTCAACATAGTAGAAAGTATGCTATTCAATTCTCAATGCAAAGTTAAAAGAAATGACAGTGTTCATGGTCTGCTTTTCTTAAAATTACTTAGTCATAAAACGGCATTTATACATAATGCAATTGAATGGTGCAGAACACAGGAAAGCTTTTTGGAAACTGAGCGTCATTGAACGGATTGGTGGGTGCTTATTTCTCCATGTCCATTGTGTTCTGTAGGAAATCTAAAGATTGTATAGTGACTGAATTTCATGTACATGTTTATTCAGTCTGGCATTAACCAAATGAATACCAATTTTTCAGGCCTGTTTGCCTATTAACCACTTTAAAGGAAACCTACCACTTTAAAATTGTACTTATAAGCCTCAAATACCGTGCACCAGCTCAGGGTGAGCTGGTGCCGGAGCATATGTTCTTTAGTTCCATAAAGCGCTGTAATGCTTTTTAACACTTTTTAATCTTTATATTCTAAGCAGCTTCGGCACATGGTGATACGCGCTCGGTGGCGCCATACGGTTGTGTGCATGGTGTGCCAAGCGCGTATCACCGTGTGCCGAAGCTGCTTAGAGTATTAAGTTTAAAAAAGTGTTTAAAGGCATTACATCGCTTTATGGAAATAAAGAAGATATGCTCCGGCATGGTTTACATTTCTTCACATTGTTATATGGGTATATATTCTGAGCATGTAAATATAACCTGTAGACAAAAAACCTCTGGTACCCTGAAAAAGCATTGTGCTGATGGACTAGTAATAAAAGTACCAATTGATTAAAATTTAATGTTATTCACATTGCATTCGCTGTGCCCAACTCAAATTCATCTGATGCATCTTTCAACATTGACTGGCACGGCAATTAAGTTCACCTGCCCAGCTACAGACATATAAGGCTCAGTTTATGATAGGAAATATTTTGTAAAATTTTTTTACACAGTGCTTGTGTTTCATTCATGTCACCAGGGTGATATAATCTATGGTCCTTTGCCCCCTAAAATTTGCCATGTCTACCCCATGTATGTATGTGATCATATAAAATCACAGCATGCCTCCTGGGAGGATGGGGAAAACTAGAAGTCCATGGAGGCATGCAGTGATTTCATGTGATCAGACACATACATGGGTTAAATATGGCAAATTTTAGAGGGAAAAGCACCTTAGATTACATCACCTTGGTCACTTGACATGAAGTGCTGAATAGTGAGGAGGCATAAGGCATGAGGTGGAGTAAATGGGAGGGACCGGTCGAGCAAGACTTGCCCCCTTTGGTGCCAGGTACTATACGTACAGAATAGTTGATATAATGGGGATGTGAGGTAAATTTTAGCTAAAAAAAGGGTGTCAGTTAGTTAATAGGGCTCTAGAGAACTTGTCAGAAACTATAAAACGCGGTGACAGGTTCCCATTAACTATAAGAAAAAAAACTCTTTGTGAAATGAGCAGAAAACTATCATCTTTTGTCAGACGCAGGGACTGTAAGAGCCACCTATATAACCTAGACACATATATAATCTATAATTTGTACTTTACAGCAGCTATAACCATTTTTAGAAGTTAATTTTATCTTTCAGATCAAATTAGGATTCTTGGTTGATTGAATGATTGATTTGAAAGATGAATTTTTCAGATTTAATCTGATTCCAGAACCGCAGTTCTAGCTGATATAGAACCCAAGAAATAAGAATTTAAATTGTTGATTCCCCTCCAGCTTCGTAGCCTATTTTAAATGTCATTCCAGATGCCCATATTTGGGGCCTTATAGTCCTTAAAACAATGGTTCTTGTATCTGGAATCTCTTCTGTGGTTCGAACCTGAGATACAGGGAATTAAAGTCATAGGGGAGATGTGTCAATCTGCCTATCCCAGAAAACTGGATTAATTTCCACATGAAATGCCATACGTTACACTTATTGAAGGTTTTTTCATATTTTACTGCAGCAAACTAGACCAACTAATAGGAGATTCAAAGCACAACTCACCAGCAGGGGAGTAACTACAGTGGTAGCAGCCATAGCAACTGCTATGGGGCCCACAGTGTCAGGGGGCCCCAGCATCCGACCTGACACACAAAAGAGTGGAGGATTTTCATTATTATATCCATATTATGCTGCACATTGTACTGCATAATATGTGTATAACATATATGTGATGTATATATGCTGCATCTGTGATGTGTATATGTTGTATGTGCATACGGTGTATGGTGTCTGCATATACTGTATTTGTGTATATACCGTATTTTTTGGACTATAAGATGCACATTTATTCCCCAGAAGATGGGGAAAAAACTGTGGTGCGTCTTATAGTCCGAATGTGCCGGCATCTCAGCCCTCCACTGCAGGAGGGAATGGAGGACCGCACATAGCAGTAAGCGCAGGGGCAGTGCTGAGCTCGGCTACACACAGCTGCCGCCTGCTAGTGTCTGTGAGCAATGGAGCTCGTGCAGTGCACACAGACTGTGACAGCCACTTCCAGGTTATCTGAGGAAGGAAGCACAAGCCACGCCCCCTCTGCACGGAGCACTCACTGTGACTGATACCGGACAGATCACTATCTTCTACCAGAGTCCCAGCTGCTCGTGCTGCAGGGGCATCACATAACACTAGAGGGGACAGGAAGTGTGACCAATACTGGAGTCTATGCCCCTGTACCTGCTGTGCTGTGCTCACAGGTGTGTGAAACAGGTGAAACAATTCCCAAACAGTGCTTATACAATGTAACAGGAGCTTACAGTCTATGTCACCTCCTGTGTCCTCCTCCTCCTGCTCATAGAGTGTAAGCTCTTGTGGCCATTGTACAAGCACTGTCATCTCCTGTGTCCTCCTCCTCATAGACTGTAAGCTCTTGTGGCCATTGTACAAGCACTGTCATCTCCTGTGTCTCCTCCTCCTCATAGATTGTAAGCTCTTGTGGCCATTGTACAAGCACTCAAAATTTGTACCCTATGTCTTCTGGCGATATACCTGGAAGCAGAAACGTTTATACCTTCAATGGCCTTCTACACTAGAAAAATGAAGAGGCTTCAGCACTTCAAAAGGTTCTGTGCAAAATGTATAATTTATTCTTTCATGTAAAATCAATTAAACGACTAGTGAAATAGAGATATACTGTGGAAATGTGATGCGATGCATAAAGATATAGATAGATAGTAGATAGATGGAGATTGAGAGGAAAGATAAATAAATATTTAAAGTAAACAGTCCAAAACGCTAACATGTCTATTTTTCAACATAGTAGAAAGTATCTATTCAATTCTCAATGCAAAGTTAAAAGAAATGAACAGTGTTCATGGTCTGCTTTTCCTAAAATTACTTAGTCATAAACGGCATTTATACATAATGCAATTGAATGGTGCGAACACAGGAAAGCTTTTTTGGAAACTGAGCGTCATTGAAGATTGGTGTGGTGCTTATTTCTCGCATGTCCATTGTTCTGTAGGAAATCTAAAGATTGATAGTGACTGATTTCATGTACATGTTTATTCAGTCTGGCAATTTACCAAATGAATACCAATTTTTCAGGCCTGTTTGCCTATTAACCACTTTAAAGGAAACCTAACACTTTAAATTGTACTTAAACCTCAAATCCGTGCACCAGCTCAGGGTGAGCTGGTGCCGGAGATATGTTCTTATGTTCCATAAAGCGCTGTAATGCTTTTTAACACTTTTTTAATCTTGATATTCTAAGCAGCTTCGGCAAATGGTGATACGCTTCGGTGGCGCCAATCGGTGTGTGCATGGTGTGCACAGCGCGTACACCGTGGGCCGAGCTGTCTTAGAGATTAAGTTTAAAAAGTGTTTAAAGGCATTACATTGCTTTGGAAATAAAGAAAGATATGCTCCGGCATGGTTTACATTTCTTCACATTGTTATATGGGTATATATTCTGAGCATGTAAATAATACTGTAGACAAAAACCTCTGTACCTGAAAAAGCATTGTGCTGATGGACTATAGTAATAAAGTACCAATTGATAAAATTAATGTATTCACATTGCAATTCGCTGTGGCCCAACTCAAATTCATCTGATGCATCTTTCAACATTGACTGGCACGGCAAAGTTACACCTGCCCGCTACAGACTAAAGGCTCAGTTTATGATAGAAATATTTTGAAATTTTTTTACACAGTGCTGTGTTTCAATGTCACCAGGGGATATAATCTATGGTCCTTTGCCCCCTAAATTTGCCTGTCTACCCTTCATGTATGTATCATAAAAATCACAGCATGCTCCCTGGAGGAGGGGGAACAACTAGAAGTCCATGGAGACATGCAGTGATTCATGTGATCAGACACATACATGGTAATTGGCATTTTAGAGGGAAAAGCACCTTAGATACATCACCCTGGTCACTTGACATGAGTGCTGAATAGTGAGAGGCATAAGGCATGAGGTGGAGTAAATGGAGGGACCGGTCGAAAGACTTGCCCCCTTGGTGCCAGGTAACTATACGTACAGAATAGTTGATATAATGGGGATGTGAGGTAATTTTAGCTAAAAAAAGTGGTGTCGTTAGTTAAAGGGCTCTAGAGAACTTGTCAGAAACTATAAAACGCGGTGACAGTTTCCCAATAACTATAGAAAAAAACTCTTGTGTGATGAAATGGCAAAAACTATCATCTTTGTCGCAGGACTGTAAGAGCACCTATATAACCTAGCACACTATATAATCTATTTGTACTTTACAGCAGCTATAACCATTTAGAAGTTAATTTTAATCTTTCAGATCAAATTAGGATTCTGAGTTGATTGAGCTGATTGATTGAAAGATGAATTTTCAGATTTATCTGATACCAGAACCACGGTTCTAGCTGATATAGAACCCAAGAAATAAGAATTTAAATTGTTGATTCCCCTCCAGCTTCGTAGCCTATTTTAAATGTCATTCCAGATGCCCATATTTGGGCCTTATAGTCCCTTAAAACAATGTTCTGTGTCGGAATCTCCTCTGTGGTTCAGAACTGAGATACAGGAATTAAAGTCATAGGGGAGTGTAATCGCCATCCCAGAAACTGGATTAATTTCCACATGAAATGCCCATAGCTTACACTTATTGAAGGTTTTTTCATATTTTACTGCAGCAAACTAGAACAACTATAGGAGATTCAAAGCAAACTCACCACAGGAGTGGAGTAACTACAGTGGTAGAAGCCATAGCAACTGCTATGGGGCCCACCAGGTCAGGGGCCCAGCATCCGACCTGACACACAAAAGAGTGGAGGATTTTCATTATTATTATCCATTCATTGCTGCACATTGTACTGCATAATATTGTATAACATTATGGTGATGTATATGTGCATCTGTGATGTGTATATGTTTATGTGCATACGTGTATGGCGTCTGCATATACGTATTTGGTTATACCGTATTTTTTGACTATAAGATCAATTTATTCCCAGAAATGGGGGAAAAAACTGTGGTGCGTCTTTAGTCGAATGGTCCGGCACTCAGCCCTCCACTGCAGGAGGGAATGGAGGACCGGCACATAGCAGAAGCGCGGGGCAGTGCTGAGCTCGGCTACACACAGCTGCCGCCTGCTATGTCTGAGCAATGGAGCTAGGCAGTGCACAGACTGTGACAGCCACTTCCAGGTTATTAGGAGGAAGCACAGCCACGCCCCCTCTTCACGGAGCACTCACGGTGACTGATCCGGACAGATCACATCTTCTACCAGAGTCCCCAGCTGCTCGTGCTGCAGGGGCATCACATAACACTAGAGGGGGAAAGGAAGTGTGACCAATACTGGAGTCTATGCCCCTGTACCTGCTGTGCTGTGCTCACAGGTGTGTGAAACAGGTGAAACAATTCCCAAACAGTGCTTTATACAATGTACAGGAGCTTACAGTCATGTCACCTCCTGTGTCCTCCTCCTCTGCTCATAGAGTGTAAGCTCTTGTGGCCATTGTACAAGCACTGTCATCTCCTGTGCTCCTCCTCATAGACTGTAAGCCTTGTGGCCATTGTACAAGCACTGTCATCTCTTGTGTCTCCTCCTCCTCATAGATTGTAAGCTCTTGTGGCATTGTACAAGCACTGTCATCTCTGTGTCCCCTCTCCTCATAGATTGTAAGCTCTTGTGACCATTGTACAGCATTGTCACCGCCAGGTGCCCCTCCTCTCAAGATTGTAAGCTGGTTGTACCATGTGTACTGAGCATTGTCACCACCAGTGCCCCTCCCTCCTCATAGTGGAAGCTCTTGTGACCATTGTACACAGACATTGTCACCGTCAGTGCCCCTCCTCCTCATACTTGTAAGCTCTTGTGACCATTTTGTACGCATTGCACCATGCCAGTGCCCCTCCTCATACATTGTAAGCTCTTGTGACCATTGATACAAGCACTGTCATTCCGTGTTCCTCTCCTCCTGCTCATAGATTGTAGCTCTTGTGGCCATTGTACAGCACTGTCACCGCCAGTGCCCCCCTCTCTCATAGATTGTAAGCTCTTGGGCCATGTACTAGCATTGTCACCACCAGTGCCCCTCTCCTATACATTTTAAGCTCTTGTGACCCAATTGTACAAGCATGTCACCGCCAGTGCCCCTTCCTCATACATTGTAAGCTTGTGACCATTTGTACAGCATTGTCACCGCCAGTGCCCCTCCTCCTCATACATTGTAAGCTCTTGTGACCATTGTACAAGCACTGTCATCTCCTGTTGTCCTCTCTCCTGCTCATAGATTGTAAGCTCTTGTGGCCATTGTACAAGCACTGTCACCGCCAGTGCCCCTCCTCCTCATAGATTGTAAGCTCTTGTGGCCATTGGTACAAGCACTGTCATCTCCTGTGTTCCCCTCCTCCTCATATGTGTAAGCTCTTGCTGACCATTGTACTAGCATTGTCACCACCAGTGCCCCTCCTCCTCATACATTGTAAGCTCTTGTGACCATTGAACAAGCACTGTCATCTCCTGTGTCCTCTCCTCCTGCTCATAGATTGTAAGCTCTTGTGACCATTGTACAAGCATTGTCACCGCCAGTGCCCCTCCTCCTCATACATTGTAAGCTCTTGTGACCATTGAACAAGCACTGTCATCTCCTGTGTCCTCTCCTCCTGCTCATAGATTGTAAGCTCTTGTGACCATTGTCACATATACTCATACCTATACAGCCCTGGTAACTCTTGAGACCCCCTGACTAGGTGTCAGCATAATTCTATCTAAAGAGCTGTAATTCCCATCACTAATTCTGCCCCCAACACTGGTTGGCTGAGCTTGCTGCTAGCCAAGCCCTAGCCAATTGGGTCAAAGGAACGGCACTACCCCGACCACCAAGTGTTCTGTATAGGGCTGAATCTGACAGAACACTTGTAGTGTCGGCACGGGAGCCATCCTTCAGCATCAGGTAACAGTGTCCCGTAAAATGTCCCCTAATAAAGTGTCCCCATTAATTCTCCCTGAACACAGTACACTATTAAAACTTCACCAAATGTCACACAATGACCCCTAATAAAAGTATCCCCTACACAGTCCCCTTAGGCTACATTCACATGAACGTGTGCCAGCCGTACGTAGCACGGCGGGCACGCGTCGGTGCCCGGGAGAGGAGGAGGGGGTGAGGGCTGCTCGCCCCTACCCCTTTCCATAGAGAAACATAGCTGCACCTCCCCTTAAAAATACGGACTATAAGACGCAAAAATATATATATATATATATATACGGAAGCTACAATCCTGGTATGTTATACTTGTGGTAGTTGCAGGTGTGGTAGGGTTGGTACTTATTACTTCTTATAACTTCACTGTATCATTCACTACAACTTTCTGAGTTTCTTTTGTTTTCCTCCAGGTTATCAGCATTTACATGGGGATCACGGTCAATCTCATGGAGGCCTGGGAACCTTACAAAGCTGCGAAGACTGCGCTGAACTACACCCTGGATCTTCCCAACATCAAGGAGCAGGTACAGCTGTGTGCCCAATGATGCAAAGTTTTTAAAGGGGTTTTCCATTTAATTCTCTAGTCTTCGCTGCTTAACTTCTGGACCTAAACTCATCAGAACCGCAGCTTCCAGACTTCCAGGCCAACTGTATAAGTGGACACAGATCAAGATCCTTCATCTCTCTGTTTCACATTGTTCCATGGGGTTGGAGGGGGCATAGTTATTGGACATGTAGCACAACATCAGAACTATTCCAAAAGTCTTTGTTATGATGACTGCAGTTGTAGTATTTTAGATCCTTGGATAAATCTTTTTACCCCTTCAAGACAGCGCTACTATTATGTCATATTTACACATGACCGGTGCATACAACACATATGTACATGTCAAGACAGTGTCTCACTTTAAACTGTCAAATCTTCTGAACCATGGCACCTAGATTCTGGTGTACTTTTAAAGAGGAGAATCTCTACTTGATTATAGTATCAGGATTGTGTTTCTAGGTGACACAGAGATATCCACAGTTAAGTTGCAGTGAAATATGTGATTTTTTTTTAATGCAGATCTCATTTCCCTAGTGTAACTTTAACAGGGGATATCTGCAGTTCTGTTTTACCTAGAAACACAATCCTGATATAATATAAATTTATTTAAAATCTCTGCTTTTTATTCTATTATGTCCAGTTATTGTTATTATACACATGCTATACTATATATGTATACCTTTATGTCAGGCATGCCGATACGCTGCCATTATGGAGCGTCTACATCCGCAAGTGCAGCAGTTCCTGAAGGAGGGTTTCCTGAGAGAGGAGTTTGTCTTGGATAATATCCCAAAGCTGCTGAACTGCCTGAGGGACTGTAACGTCGCCATCCGATGGCTGATGCTGCACACTGCAGATTCAGGTAATACAGCTGACAAAATTCTGCACAGACCACCTATTCGAGTAGTTCAGCCCTTTCTTTGATATACATAATGGTCATCATCTTCAGGTCATCATCTAGCTGTAGATAAAGTGGTCTTGTGTCAATAGTAGCTAATTAGTGGGAACTAAGTGGCTGCTATTATATATTGTAAATCTTATTAGAGCAGAACATCATGGTATTCCTATTGGTCCTTTATATTATCTGAATCTGAACCACATATTGTCATTTCTTTCCAGCTTATGACCCAAATAATAAGAGACTTCGCCAGGTAAAGGACCAAGTTCTGGCTGAATCCAAGTACAACTCCAAGGTCCTGTTCCAGCTGCTGCTCGACACGGCTCAATATGAGTTCCTCTTAAAGGAGGTAATGTTATCCTTTTTAAGAGCAAAAGTAAAATGGTAAGAAGAATATGGTTACAGCTCACCCACAGAAAGTTTCAATGTCCATCTTGGTAGAGTGTCCGGGAGCACGGATTTCCCAAAAGCTGGTCCAGATATCCAGGATGAAGTATACTTGTAGCTAGATTTGATGAAAAAGACGTAAATTCCCGCAGCCGAAAAAGACTTACCAAACTGTTGAAGCATAGCCAAAAAATGTATTCTAATTCTTTAAAAAACACATAATGGGGCTTTTTTTACTAAGGGTCGGTCAGACGATCCGACTGATTCAGACTGAGCGCAGGATTTAACTTTCAAATTGTGTCGCAAGACGAAGCACTTACATGCACCAGGAAGAAGAAGGTGAACTCCGGGGACCTGAGCGGGGAAGTGACACGCGCAGGATATCGGGCGCACGATCTTAGTGAATCGTGGACCAGTGCGTTATCGTCGGACTTTGCACTTTCGGGAACTCCAAGGGATCGGTTAAGTAAATGTGCCCCAATGAGTGCTAACACGGACACAGAGAAATACGAGACAAAAAATGCAGCGGTAACACATTTTGGACTATTAAGTCCGAGTCCTTAGTCATGACTAAAGACTAGGAATTAATAGTACGAAACGCGTTACCGCTGCATTTCTTGCGCTAGGAGCTGCTTACTTTAGTGCCTTTTTTATGGGTGACAGGTTCTCTTTAAGTAATTCAAGTTTTAAGTTTATTAAAGGTAATAATCTCTCTAACTTATAGTAATTCTCTACATCACAACTCGTCTTAATTTATTATTTTAATTTCAGATGTTTAAGCAAATGTTGTCAGAAAAACAGAACAAGTGGGAGAATTATAAGAAGGAAGGTTCGGAGCGGATGACGGAACTTGCAGATGTTTTCTCTGGGGTTAAACCTCTGACCAGAGTGGAGAAGAACGGTACGGTGCCAGATCATAACAATATGCTGCCAAGTGCCAGGCCTACTGGTTTAACAAACCGCTTCCTAGGGATTTTCTTTCTGACAACCATAGTTGGTCCCTAGCACTTCATCTACTTTCTTGTCAAGTCTGCTACTTTCTGCTACACCTTGTTTCGATTGTTCCATTTTCAAGAACCCTGATTGCTGTCCGTTAATATGAGTATTCTTCTGCGACACCTACACAGGACATTCTGATGTGTTCACATCATAGATGATTGAAGTCATCCCCATTGTATGAAACACTTCATGTTTTGTGACGGATAGAACCATACACTGGGGCACATTTACTAAGGCCCTTGCGCCAGTTTTCTGTTGGACTTTGCACGTTCTTTTATGTGCAAACTGCTTTCACATGTATTTCAGAAGTGTCTGTGCCACATTTGTGTCACACATGCGCCGTTTGTGGCGCGGCTGCACTATTCTTCATGCAACACAAATCTCTGCACTGAAGGGGGCGCTTCGGTACTCAGTCGGACCATGCGTCACATTAATCATACAGTGTCTGACAGAAGTGTGTCGCATACCCCATGTTAAAATTGCACCAAAAAAAAGTTGGTGCACTCTGTCGGAGCAGCGTAGGGGACGCCAGATTCATCAAGAACAGGCGCCAGAATTCATGAATCTGGCGCCCCCTGCACACTACACAGGACACTGCACATAGTATACACTGCAATGTTCTTAGTAGATGTGCCCCAGTGTGTAGTATAAGGTTGTAGAATGTACTCGTGGATTTCTTGCTGGTTTCTTCATCACAGGGTAAAATTCTTTCATTCATCCACAGAAAACCTCCAGGCCTGGTTCAGGGAAATCTCCAAACAGATCCAGTCACTGAACTATGATGATTCCACAGCTGCCGGAAGGAAGACGGTGCAGCTCATCCAGGCCCTGGAAGAGGTAACATCTCCCTCATGTATCACTTTATATATTTTCAATCAGTCATCTCTGGAGAATTTGATCAACCAGGTTTGGTGTCCATGACTCATCTCTATGTTGAGCAAGATTTTAATAATACTGTGAGTCCTGCTTCCCTCCACCCACTCATAGAGAAAACCTATTAGTCCTGCTTCTCCACCCACCTATATAGGAAACCTCTGAGTCCTTCCTCCCTCAACCCATTCATAGAGGAAGGCTGTGAGTCCTGCTTGCCCCACCCACTCATAGAGGAAGCCTTCAAATCCTCCTTCCCCCAACCATTTTTGGAGAAAGCCCAAGAGTCCTTCTTCCCTCATTCCACTCATAAAGGAAGGCTGTGCTTTCCTTATCCAAGCCTGTGAGTCCTGCCTCCTCATAGATTGTAAGCTCTTGTGACCATTGTACAAGCACTGTCATCTCCTGTGTCCCCTCCTCCTCATAGATTGTAAGCTCTTGTGACCATTGTACAAGCACTGTGGCATGTGGGAAAAGTATAACATCCAAATTAAAGGCAATTAAGGTAATCTCAAAATTCAGATCAAGTCTTGTATGGATGTGTGGTGGCTTCTGAAGAAAGAGAGAATATAATTTATCACTCCAAAAGATTTAGGCTGAAATATTCAGTGTTGCCATTCCCCAGTGGTTGGAAGAACAGCAATGAAATCAAAAGGCAGCAAGAGGTGCTCCAAGCTGAGCCTCTGCATAGAGTATTTTATTTTAGAAGAAAGGTGCAATCTATTCTGTTGTGTAAGTGAAATTTTAATCGCATACCAAGTCTAGGGCATTAAACAATGGGGCACATTTACTTACCCAGTCCAGTCGCGATCCAGCCGCGCGTTCTCCGACGCTGATTTGGGTCTGCCGGGATTCACTAAGGTCCGTGCGCCCGATATTCACCAGGTGTCGCTGCTGCGCTGAGGTCTGCCGGAGTTCACCTGCTTCGTCCTGGTGCATATGAGTGCTGATCTTGCAATTTATTTAAATTGCGCAGTTTTTCCGAATCCGACGGGCTGTCCGACGGCCACGCTCCACGATTTCTGAAAGCCGGCGCCGATGTGCCAAAATCCGATCACGTGAGCCAAAATCCTAGGGCAATTCAGGGCAAATCGGAAATCGTCAGGAAACCCGTCGAAAGTGCGCGATTCGGACCCTTAGTAAATGAGCCCAAATTTTTACATAAATCATGCAAAGGCATTTGAAAAATATAGGGCTTTGTTCCAGACATCCAGCTATTCCACCTATATTAAGCCACTGCTCTTGAACCTTTCATGAAGTACAGTAGAACAATGGAGATCTATTATCTACAGTGAAATAGTTCCTCTTTTGTATTAGATGTAATTATAGCCAGATATTGCAGTTGAGATCATGTAAGCAATGCTTGGAGGAGGCCTACCACCAGGATTATGAGGTGGGAGCTGAAATAATTTATAGTAGCTTCAGCCCTCTAGTTTTTATTCAATGTACTACACATATCAGCATTGATTTAATGTAGAAACCAGTGGTACGGACATTTTTCCAAAGTGCCCTGGAATCTTTGCTAAACTCTGCATTATACTCAATGCTATCTTTAGTAGCCTACATGTCTACAATTGACGGCCACACACCGCCGCACATTTGTATGTCATTGTGCCAATTGGAAGCCACCGCTAGCATATCTAATCCTGATTCAAAGTATTGACGACACTAGTGTGTTAAACCTGCTCTGACTATATGTCAGTCCTATTCCTAGTCACAGTGGTGATAACGGTTGAAGTATTTTCATATCTGTACATGTTTAGAAAGGCTGATAATGGCGCGGACTCGTTTTGTCTTGTTCCACACTATGACAAGCAGTAAATTGTTGATCATTTTAGGCTGCTTTATGCAATATTTCTACCCAAAACAAGAGGGGGAGATTTATCATTAGGAGGCTTCTTGGTACCGTTCTATTTCCTTTTCTTGGATCGCCGCTGCTCATCAGATTCATTTAAATGGCTTTGGCCCTTTAAAAATGTTCTTATGTTTTATATTGTGGGGGGCTATTTTATCATAGGTTTTGTTGGGCTTTTTTGTCATAAAAAAGTAGCAAACCAAGTTTTTTTTGCAAAATAGTGTACCCCCCCCCACTTCATTACACATACTGCTAGTGGCAACGCTGTGCCAAGCAGTGGTACGGACATTTTTTCCAAAGTGCCCTGGGAATCTTTTCTAACAGTCTGCATATTAATCATGCTATCTTTAGTAGCCTACATGTGCTACAATGGCCGGCAGCACACCGCCGCACATTTAGTATGTCATTGGTCCCAAATTGTGAAGCCACCTGCTAGCATATCAAATACTGATGCAAAGTATTGAACATGACACTAGTGTGTTAAACTGCTCTGACTATATGTACAGTCCTATCCTAGTCAACAGTGGTGGATAACTGTTGAAGTATTTGCATATACTGTTCATTTTAGAAAGGCTGATAATGGCGCTGCTCAGTTTTGTCTTTTTCACAGCTATGACAATCAGAAATTGTTGATTCATTGAGGCTGCTGTATGCAATATTTCTACCAAAACATAGGGGGAGATTTATCATTAGACAGGCTTCTTGGGACAGTTCTATGTCTTTCTTTGGATCGCCGCTGCTCATCAGATTCATTAAAATGGCTTTGGCCCTTTAATAAATGTTCTTATGTTTTATATGGGGGCGATTTATCATAGGTTTTGTTGGGCTTTTTTGTCATAAAAAAGTAGCAAAACAGTTGCAAAGAGTGTACTCCCCCCACTTCATTAAACATACTGCTAGTGCAACGCTGTGCAAAGCCAGATTCATCACTTGAGCCTAGAAGTGTATAAAGGGTGCAAAATGCACCAAAAGTCATAGCACATACACCTACAGGGGGCTGGATTGACTTTGCGATTATTTTGTGACTTTTTTTTTAAAGTAGCATGGAGCATGTTATAAGTAGTAGAAACCAGAAGTGAAACAGTTACATGAATTGCATAGTCTGTGTGAGCACTAAGGATTAATAGCTTCTCTGCACTGTGCAGAAAGTGTAGAGTATAAGTTGGATGAGAAGGTGCCTCCTTCCTCCTTTGTAAGCAGGAAGCAGCAGCCCCTCCCCACTTGTGAGAATCTTATAGGACTTATCAGCAAGGCCAGGGGAAGCAGCTAAACTGAGAAGTATGTCGAAGAAACTGCTGCACATAGGTAATCAAAATAATATGCAAAGATGTTCAACATCCCAAGAGACATTGATATGTAAAAAAATGGTGTAGCCATCACAAAGCCTTGATCTCAATCATATTGAAAATGTAAGGGAAAAAATGAAAAGGCAGGTGCGAGCAAGGTGGCTACAGACATGGCTCAGTTTTATCAGAGGGATAGGACTAAAATACCACACGCTTCTAACTATTGTTAGAAGCGTGTGGAAGGATATCCCAAATATTTGACCCAAGTCATACATTTTAAGGGCAGTGGTAATAAATACTAATGAAATGTATGTAGACTTTTGACTTTGCAGAAAGTAAAAAAGGATGCCTTAGAAAATTTTATTTCTCAAGATTCTGCCATTTGGCAAATATAAATTACTTTTCTAATCATAATTGAACAAAAATGTGAATAGGTTAATAATAATTCCTTTATTTTAATCATTCTTTTATTTATATAGCACACACAGACTATGCAGCGCTACACAGAGCTTACCAAATCGATCCCTGTCCCCAATGGGGCTCACAAACTAATCAACTTACCAGTATGTTTTGGAGTGTGGGAGAGAACCGGAGGAAACCCACGCAAACACGGTGAGAACATACAAAATCTTTTAATTTCATGTCAGACATGCATATGTGACTTTTTATATAGGGTATGTAAATTTCTGGTTTCAACTGTAAATGTATGGTAAATGTAGATTACCGTATATTCCGGCGTATAAGACGACCTGGTGTATAAGACGACCCCCCTACTTTCCTGTTTAAAATATAGAGTTTAAGATATATTCGCCGTATAAGACTACCCCTTTTCCAACGCATACAAAACACCGGTAAAAATTTAAAAAAAAACAGATTTGAATTTAACATGGTCCTTTTTTTCATGTAAATTCTTATGACATACGGGTATATAGCAGGAAAACTGTCGCTCATAAACATAAGGCATACAACAACAACATTACCACTACAGCACAGCCCCCAGTAGGATAACAGCCAGCCCCCAGTAGTATCAGCACTGCCCCCATTGTATCAGCCCAGCCCCCAGGTAGTGATACCGCCCCATAGTATACAGCACAGCCCAGCCCAGGCATTAAAAAAAAAAAAAAACCCTTATATACTACTCCCCCTCCGGTGTCCCCCGATGTGCTGCGCTACTGGCCCGGGGAGTGTGTCCGCGCCGTCTTCTTTCTTCTGCCGGGCGCCCCATTGATCTTCCCCCTTCCACCAGGCAGGCGCTATAGTATGACGCGCCGCTGCTTGACGTCATACTAGCGCCGTCCCCCCCGTGAAAAGCATGGGCTGCGCCAGCATAAGAAAGAAGAGCGCGCGAATACGAACCGCGCGTACATCGGGGCCAACGGGGTGAGTAATGCGCCCCGATGTCTTTTTGAGCTGCCGGCAAAGCTTTTTGATGCTGCCTGCAAGTCCATCGCTGTGCAAACTCTTCCAACTAATCCCGCTATCGGCTGCTAGCACCGCTCTCTTTTGTTAGCGCAGGGTAGCCTTTGCTGCAATTGCAGCAAAGACTTACCGGCTATGGAGAGGGCATCAGCGTGAGCCGCTCTCCAGGCCCCGGACCCGACCGCCGCCGTATAAACTGATTACCCGGCGTATAAGAAGATTTTTTGTCTTTAAAAGTCGTCTTTACGCCGGTATATACGGTATGTCAAATAGTTGCATTATGTGTTTGTTTGTTTTTTTTGTATGTAGTAAAATCATTTTATTTAAAAAGAACACATTTTTTTACTGCTGAATGTAAAATTGTAAATAACAGAAATGAAAAAATGTGAAAATATAGCTCAGCAGATTATTCCAATAGACAGCACAAATTAATCTGGCACAGATAAATATTTACAAATGAAAAATACTTTGCGTGAAATATCTATAATTTATCCAATAATAAATTACCACCTCCAAATATGCCGATGCATTTAAATGCCTGGTGGGTGATTCTCTGTCTGATAAGCATCCCCTACAATGTTTTGACCCGTACTACAAAAATTATCATTTTTTATCCCACATTAGGTTTTATTCTATAGAATTAGCAAAATATAAGAAAAAATATAGAAATTGCCTTAATTGTACTGACCAATACAAAAAAAGATAACACCACCCCCCAAAAAAAAAAAATTAATACATAGGTTACAATAGGGTATAACCACCTCAAAATAGGTCACTTGCATGATGCCCCTGCTGTTTCCTGTCCATTTCGTGGGTGTTTCCATCTTTTCATTCTGAGGTTCCCAGGGTGTTTGGCCAAGCTTCCCTGTGCAGAGCCTTGGTCCCCTTGAAAAATGCTTGAGTCTCCATTGACTTCAATGGGGCTCGTTATTCGAGACGAGCATCCGAGCATCGGGAAAAGTTCGTTCGAATAAACGAGTACCCGAGCATTTTAGTGCTCGCTCATCTCTAGCCATGAGCCTCCTCCAAACGTTGGAAATGAGTCGGGGTTCGAACTACCTGCCTCAGTTACTATTCTGATGCTGCCACCCGCCTATGCCACACTTCTGCTGCTAGTTGCACCATCTGCCTCCTACCATCTTTACCAGGACTGGAATTGTCCGCACCTCCACACTATATCATGGTGCCACTCTGCAGTCCTGCTGCTTCTGATGCCCCTTCACACTATATCATTGTGCCACTCGCGGCGCTCCTGCTGCTGCTGTTCTGATGCCACCAACACACTATATCATGTGCCACTCTGTGGGCTCCACCTGCTTGCTGCTGCTACGATGCCACCTTCACACTATCTATTTGTGCCACGCTGGGGCTCCTGCTGCTGATGTACTGATGCACCTTCACACATATATTGTGCCACTCTGCGGGCTCCTGCTGCTGCAGCTTCTGATGCCGCCTTCACCTATATCATTGTGCCACTCTGCGGGCTCCTGCTTGCTGCTTAGCTGCCTGATGCCACCGCAAACTATATCATTGTGCCACTTTGCGCTCTGCTGTTTCTGATGCCATTCACACTAATCATGTGCACTCGCAGCTCCTGCTGATTCTGATTGCCACGGAACACCCTTGCATAATTAATGTTTTTTTCACCCCCATCACCCTTGACGTTGCCACTATGTTTGGTTTTCCCTTCATTTCATCTGTCAGAAGGACGAAAAGCTTCAGGATTGATAGCAAGCCAAAAGTAGTGGATACAGACACATGCAAGTATTCCATTTGCTGCTCACTCTATTCTGGATCAACTCCTGTTTGTTTTTGGCTTTAGCAATACTGATGGATATTGGACCGATTGAAAGAGCACTGACGCGTGAAAGAAGGGCAAAATGATCAGTGACTTCAATGCAAATTTACTGCCGACATCCTCTGCACATGGGGGGCTTTCCACATGTATCCGCGTTAACAGAAAGGTTCTGTCGTAATCCATGGAATCATCTGAGTCAGTGTAAAAAGAGTGCACTCTTTCATGTTATAGTGGGATCTTGGCCCTCAGCTCCGTCCTTTCGAGCTGGAACAGACGTTACCTTGTCAGGCTGTGTTCCGCTTCGCTTATTTGGGGAAAATGGCCTTGGAAGTTGCACATGGAAGTGAAGAGTGAAGCGATTCTAAGAGCTGGGCGGCTGTCATGTGCGTGTCATACTAAAACAGCATTGTTTGAAGACCAAACCACGCTCCCTATGCATATTTAAGCATGGCACAACGTTCTGCAACACCTACAGGCTCTCTGCAGCCAGGATGCCTGTTTTTTTAACGTGATTCGTTTTGATTCGATTCGGGTCGATTAAATTTTAAAAAAAATTTGGCGAAACGGGGCGAAACGAATTTAACAAATTCGCCCATCTCTAAGTGTATGTACTATGCTCTGTGGGGACTGGGGGAGTGCGAAAAATGGGTCTCCTGGTGACGGTTCCCTTATGCTCAGCTCCATTTTATATCTGGACATATTGATTTATATGTTTTAACTTAAAAAATGTAACTTACTGAAGTGTTTTGAGTTTTTTTCATCACGTTCAAGTTAGAGCTACATTTTGGTTCATATGTTTTCTCTTTTTAAATAATAATATATGGCAAAATTATAGAAATGTAAAATGATCTCCTTTTCGGGCAATAATATTTTACGACCAAATTAGTTACTAACTATATTTCCCATAGTCCGCTTTATTTTTCATGATTTTAAAATGTCTTTAAAATGTTACACAGCTTACAACTTGAACATGATTTTTTTCAAGGATTTCAGAATACTTTTTTGCTTTAAATGAGCTTTGAAATATACAATATTATAGACACTTGAACCACCAAATCTGTACCCCTCAAAATATTAAAAACGATTTTAGGAAGATTGTTAACCCTTTGAGATCTTCATAGTAATTTAAACAAATTTAGAATCGTCTAATTTTGTCAGTAATCCGTTTTAAAGAGGACACCAAACAGGGACATTACTTTATTTTCTATCAATGTGGCATGAGGAATTATTTTTAGCGGAAAGATTCATTTTTTCAGTGACCTATTTTGATGGCGCGGTGGTTATAACTCTATGGTAACATAGTATATGTTTTTTTTTTGGGGGGGGGTTAGGGGTTGGGGTTATATTAATACATAGGTTACAATAGGGTATAACCACCTCAAAATAGGTCACTGAAAAATGAATCTTATCCCGCTAAAAATAATTCCTCACATTGCCACATTGATAGAAAAATAAAGTAATGTCCACATGTTGGTGTCTCTTTAAAACGGATTACTGACAAAATTAGACGATTCTAAATTTGTTTAAATTACTATGAAGATCTCAAAGGGTTAACAAGCAGGAACACCCTTACACGCCGCGGTCATGCTTGACCGCGGCGTGTAAGGGGTTAACACCCGCGATCGGAGTCTGCTCCGATCGCGGGTGTTACAGCGCGGTGTCAGCTGTGATAGACAGCTGACAGCCGCTGCTTCTGGTACCGGCTCCGTTCGTGAACCGGTCCCAGAAGCTGGACGTTATACTACGTCCCGGTGCGCTAAGCATCTAGCCCCGGGGACGTAGTATAACGTCGTGGTGCGCCTAGGGGTTAAAACGGATTACTGACAAAATTAGACAATTCTAAATTTGTTTAAATTACTATGAAGATCTCAAAGGGTTAACAAATTCTAAATTTGTTTAAATTACTATGAAGATCTCAAAGGGTTAACAATCTTCCTAAAATCTGTTTTTAATATTTTGAGGCGTACAGATTTGGTGGTTCATAGGTGTCTATAATATTGTATATTTCAAAGCTCATTTAAAGCAAAAAAGTAATTCTGAAATCTCCTTGAAAAAAATCATGTTCAAGTTGTAAGCTGTGTAACATTTTAAAGACATTTTAAAAATCATGAAAACATAAAGCGGACATATGGGAAATAATAGTTAGTAACTAATTTGGTCGTAAAACTATCTGCCCGAAAAGGAGATCATTTTACATTTTCTATAATTTTGCCATATATTATTATTTTAATAAATAGAAAACATATGAACCAAAATGTAGCTCTAACATGTGACGTGATGAAAAAACACTCAAAATCACTTCAGTAAGTTAAATTTTTTAAGTTAAAACATATAAATCAACATATGTCAGATTATAAAAATGGAGCTGAGCATTAAAGGGAACCTGTCACCAGGAGACCCATTTTTCGCACTCCCCCAGTCCCCACAGAGCATAGTACATACACTTAGAGATGGGCGAATTTGTTAAAATTCGTTCCGCCCCGTTTCGCCAAATTTTTTTTAAAAATTTGAATCGACCCGAATCGAATCAAAACGAATCACGTTAAAAAACAGGCATTCCCTGGCTGCAGAGAGCCTGTAGGGTGTTGCAGAATGTTGTGCCATGCTTAAATATGCATAGGGAGCGTGGCTTGGTCTTCAAACAATGCTGTTTTAGTATGACACGCACATGACAGCCGCAGCTCTTAGAATCGCTTCACTCTTCACTTCCATGTGCACTTCCATAGGCCAACTTCTCCAAATAAGCGAAGCGGGAACGCAGCCTGACAAGGTAACGTCTGTTCCAGCTCGAAAGGACGGAGCTGAGGGCCAAGATCCCACTATAACATCAAAGAGTGCACTCTTTTTACACTGACATCAGATGATTCCATGGATTACGACAGAACCTGTTCTGTTAAACGCGGATACATGTGGAAAGCCCCCCATGTGCAGAGGATGTCGGCAGTAATTTTGCATTGAAGTCACTGATCATTTTGCCCTTCTTTTCACGCGTCAGTGTCCTCTTTCGATCCAGGCACCGAGACTGGTAATCTTTGTATATTCCTTATCCATCGCCTCCTTCCTTCCAAAATCAACATTTATAAATCTGCTAATGAGCCACAAGGGCTCTTGGGGGTGTTACTAGAGCCCCTCCTTTGTGTGATTAAGTAGGGAGTCGTATATATGGGCACAGCACAGTACTACTACTCCTATCCTGTATATATAGGCACAGCACTACTACTCCTATACTGTATATATGGGCACAGCACAGTACTACTACTCCTATTCCGTATATATGGGTGCAGCACAGTACTACTACTCCTATCCTGTATATATGGGCACAGCACAGTACTACTACTCCTATCCTGTATATATGAGCACAGCACAGTACTACTACTCCTATCCTGTATATATGGGCACAGCACAGTACTACTACTCCTATCCTGTATATATGGGGGGTAGAACAGACCATGTGCCAGTGCAGGCGGTACAAGGAATCCCAATGCCAAGGATACTGGGCACTGAACAATGCCACAGCGCTGCTGCCCGGGCACATGGCGCAGCACCATGGGGACTTTGGGATCTTTATACTGGGGCAGGGGCACTGCTGATATTAGGGATAGGGCTGGGTAGTGGTTGGGTCAGTGCTACTCACCCCCAATACTAGGGTGCAATGGCCCAGCAGGGTAAGAGTTGCAGGCTGGCCACAATAGGGGGGGGGCAGCCCTGGCACGGGGGGGCAGCACTGGCACGGGGAGGGGGGGCAGGAGGAGACGCTGAGCTGTCAATCATCCACAGGGGCAATGAATGGACATTTAGAGGGATACGAGCACTGCAGCCGCCTCCGCCTCCGGGGCTTGTAATCCGGGCTCACCTCATGTTGTCCGCTCTCCTCCTCTTCCTCGGCGGGCGCTAGTGAATGGAGCCTCTCCTCTCCCCGGTTACCGGAGCCCAGGCACGGAGTGGCATCCGAGCACGGAAACGGGAGCCACCAATTAGTCCGTACAGGTCAATGGAGACGGCGGAGAACGGTCACGGCTCCTCCTCGGTGCAGCTTTCTCTGCTCACAGCCACAGCCGCCGCCGCGACCGCCCGTCTGTGCAGGGACTAGCAGCGCGCATGCGCGGACACAAAGCGGCGGCGAGGAGGAGGGAGGAGGGGGGTGAGAGGGAGAACGGGCCTCGTGCGCGCGCGCCCTCTTTCTCTCGCTCCAACAACAAGAGAAGCTGCTGGGGGTGGGCGCGCGTGCCCGGCGACGGCAAGAAAGAAAAAAACACGCCCCCTTCGGTGTCCAAGCCGCGCCCCCTCAGCTGTTCTAAGGTGAAAACCTGTGGAAGGCGGTGACGTCATCACACACGATACACGCGTTCGGGCCGGCGACACACGTGGCGTTTGTGCTGCGTTTTTGTAAATTTTTTTTTGCATGTCCGTCAGTTTTTCAGGGATGTTTGGTAAAGTGTCTTCACTTCGCATTTTTTCTCTTTTGCGTTTCTTTAAGGGTGCGTTGTCATTGCGTTTGCCATTGCGTTGGGGGTTCTGCTTCACTCCTCTCAGTGTTCACTCAGGCTGTTGCCCCATGGCAGAGTTTGCCAGACAGGGATCCTCCTGCAGTCTCAGGACTTGCTATGTTTAGCATTATTTTAATCTGGAGCATCCTGGTCTAGGTTATCATTGGAGCCCCTCTTGTGCGACCCCTGAATCTTCCTGTTTTGGGGGCTGTCAAGGGAAGCTCCAGTGACAACCCAAATTTCCTCTCCTTCTGACAAAGATATTGGTGCCCTCAGGCCCATTGAAAGCTGATGGTACAGCACGGAGCAAGGAAATTGCAATAAGTAACTGCTTGTATTGCTGTTTTGGCACTCTGCAAAAAATATGCAGGTTTTGGGTTGCAGTTTGGGCACTTGACCTCTAAAAAGTTTGCCATCACTGCCCTTGTACAATCCTGGAATATAAATCCATATAACACAGTCCTGCTGCTACTAACAACACACACAAAGGTCTGATTACACATCTCTGTAGGGACAATATCTTGACACTGGCTGCAGAGAGCACAGAGAACAGTGGTGTGAGGATGTGCCCCCAGTGAACTTGGAGAAAGTTCAACCCTGGAATATAAATCCATATATCACAGTCCTGCTGTTACTAACAGAATACACAAACAATGCATAACACTGGCTGCAGAGAGCACAGAGCACAGCAGTGTGAGGTATGATTACACATCTCTCCAGGGACAATACATAACACTGGCTGCAGAGAGAACAGAGCACAGCAGTGTGAGGACACCTTCCCAGTGCACTTGGAAAAGAAACAATCCTAGAATATCTATCCATATTTCACAGTTCTGCTGCTACTTAAAACACTCACAAAGGTCTGATTACACATCTCTCCAGGGACAATACCTAACACTGGCTGCAGTCTATATAGTCACTCCTGCTGACAGGTTCCCTTTAAACAAAACAGATTGTCACAACATTATTTAAAGGGCTTTCTTGTAGAACAATGGAATACCAGTAGGACTTCCAATCCTGTCCAAGACTTCTCTGTACAGTGGCGCCCCCCCAAACATCTGTCTGTGCAGGGAACTGCTGCCGGCTACATCCACTTGAATCAAGGACCATAAATACAGGCGAGAAGGTTTAGAAGAATATTTAATATGGAAGGGAAAACATCAGAATCTTCATAAAGATGTCTCCCTCCTGGGGGTGGGGGGTTTAGAATTTCCATGACATGTAACACGTACCTGATGTAGGAATATTTCTCTAATGGGACATTTGGCTGCAGCACAAGCAGAGACTTAAGGATGACCCAATCTGTCATAAATCATGCAGAACCTTTACTTAGTGCTGGATTTATAGGAATAGTATTTTTTTTTTTTGTGTAATTCAGCATCAAATACCCCGGAAAAGGTTAAAGGGAAATTCTGATGAAGAACTTTAATAGCAAATGCACATTGTATGCCCCAAAACACACCTTTAAGAGCAGCGATCAGCAGCGCACAGCTCTGTATTATGGTAGAGCGGAAGCCATCAAGAGAACAACAATGGATTATTTGTGTCTGTGCCAGAGGAGTTTTTACTTATTGTTTATCCAACTTATTTTGTGTTAGTTATTAGGGTTCTCCTAGAAAGGCTTCATTGTATCCTGTCCTGTTCCTTAGAGGATTTGTTACTCATAGAGGAAATTCCCCATAGGAAAACCTGTGCGTCCTGCTTCCTTCACCGACTCATAGAGAAAGCCTGTGAGTCATGTTCACTCATCCACTCATAGAGAAAGCCTGTGAGTCCTGCTTTATTCACCAACTCATAGAGAAAGCCTGTGAGTCCTGCTTCCTCCACTAACTCATAGAGAAAGCCTGTGAGTCATGTTCTCTCATCCACTCGTAGACAAAGCCGGTGACTCCTGCTTCCTTCACCAACTCATAGAGAAAGCCTGTGAGTCCTGCTGCACCCACACCCACTCATAGAGAAGCGCTGGTAGTCCTATCGTCCTCCACTAAATCTATAGACAGCTGTTAGTTTATGTTCTCTCTCATCCACTCGTATACAAACCTTGTGAGTCCTGCTTTATTATCCCAGTTCATGAGAATCCTGTGTAGTCCTCTCCCTCCTCCACTTATAGAGTAAAGTCTATTGAGTCCTGCTTACTCCATATACTCAGAGAAAAGGCCTCTGTGAGTACCTGCTTTCTTCTACCATACACATAGAGAAAGCCTGTGAGTCCTGCTTCTCCTCCTACTCATAGAGAATGACTGTGAGTCCTGCTTTATTCACACACTCATAGACATAGCCGTGATTTCTTCTTCCCCTTCCCCTTCATAAATAAACCTGTTAGTCCGTCTTCTCTCTCCACTCTACGATAAAGCCTTTATCCCGACTGCCTTTTCCGCCTCTCCTCACTCCTATCATGGAAGCTCCTGTTGAGTCCTGCTTCCCCTCCCACTCATAGAGAAAGCCTGATGAGTCCTGCTCCTCCACACACTCATAGAGAAAGCCTGTGAGTCCTTTGCTTCGTACTCCAACTATAGAGAAAGCCTGTGGAGTCTGCTTCTCCCTACCACTCAAGAGAAAGCATGTGAGTCCTGCACCCACTCAATAGAAAGTCATGTGAGTCCTGCGTCCTCCTCCCAACTCTTAGGAAAGCCTGTGAGTCCTGCTTCCCACTCCTAAATCATAGAGAAAAGCCTGTGAGGATCCTGCTTCCTCCCCCTCATTCCCTCAACTCTAATAGAGAAAGCCTGTGGAGTCCTGCCTATGTTTGTAGGTCTGTCCCATGAGACACATAGCTTTCATAGAATTGGTACAAAAACAGGAGGGATTGTTTAATTTCCCAAATTCGCAGTTTGTACACTTTTTCACTGAAAGATTAATTCATACAGATTCTTTTTCTTACAGATTGTGTTGTATCCCCCAGCCCCCTCAATGTATAACATGCGAGTATCGAGCCGCCCGGTGCCTCTCAGTAAACATGAGGCTCCTGTCCAGGGATTGGGGCTATCCCCCTACGGCCATTTGTTTCAAACCCCACCATCCTCTGGTGTTGTCTACAATCGTCCATGGTGACGGCTCCGTCTTGTGTTGTAGGAGCTGTCATGGAAATGCAGGCAGCGTGCTTTGGATTCTCTCACCCTTCATCAGCGCCGAGAGAGATCAAGGCTTTAATTCACAATACAATCTGAATCCCTGAGCTCCCCAGAAAGCAGCGTCATACTATCCCCCACCCCCCCAGGTCTCATTCATTAGAGGAGGCAAGCAACAGGGAGGCAACGCAGCTAGTGGCCAACTAGTATAGCATACTATTTATGTATGCTTATTACTGTGACAAAAAGTTCTTCAACTTGTAAAAATAATGTGTCTCCTGTGCTGGTGTAATATATAGAGGATGTGTCGTCCCTGTTTGTTGTAGTAATAAGGGATGTGTCTCCTGTTTTGTGTGTAGTTATAGAGGATGTGTCTCCTGGGTGGTGTAGTATATAGAGAATTGTCTCCTGTGGTTGTGGTGTATTATATAGAGGTGTGTCTCCTGTGTGGGTGTAGTATATAGAGGAATGTGTCTCCTTGTTGGTAGTATATAGAGGATGTGTCTCCTGTTTTGGTGGTAGTATATAGAGGATGTGTCTCCTGTGTGGTGTAGTAAATAAGAGGTTTCTCCTGTGTGGGTAGTTATAGTGGATGTGTCTCCCTGTGTTGGTGTAGTATATAGAGGATGTGTCTCCTGTGTGTGTAGTATATAGAGGGATGTTGTCTCTGTTGGTGTAGTATATAAGGAGGTGTCTCCTGGTGTGGTGTAGTATTAAAGGATGTGTCTCCTGTGTGGTGTAGTATATAGAGAATTTGTCTCCTGTGTGGTGTAGTATATAGAGATGTGGGTCTCCTGTGTGGTGTAGATATAGAGGGGGACGTGTCTCTGTGTGGTGTAAGTCTATAAGGAGTGTGTCTCCTGTGTGTTAGTCTATAGAGGACCTGTCTCCTGTCTCCTGTGTGGTGTGTATATGAGGACGTGTCTCCTGTGTGGTGTAGTCTTAGAGGACGTGTCCCTGTGTGGGTGTAGTAGATAAGGACCTTCTCCTGTGGTGTAGTATATAGAGGACGTGTCTCCTGTGTGGTGAAGTATATAGAGGGTGTCTCCTGTGTAGTGGTAGTAATAGAGGATATGTCTCCTGTGTGTGTAGTATATGAGGCAGGTGTTCTCCTGTGTGGTGTAGTATCGCGAGGAGGTGTCTCCTGTGTGGTTGTATATATGAGGATATGTCTCCTGTGTGTGTATTATATAGAGGATTTGTCTCCTGTGTGTGTAGTATATAGAGATGTGTCTCCTGTGGTGTTGTAGTATATAGAGGATTGTTGTCTCCTGTGTGGTGTGTATATAAGGATGTTTCCTCCTGTGTGGTGGAGTAGTTGAGGATGTGTCTCCTGTGTTGTGTAGTATATAGAGATGTGTCTCCCGTGTGGGTGTAGTAATATAGAGGATGGTGTCTCCCGTGTGGTGAGTATATAGAGGATGTGTGCTCCTTTGTGGTGTAGGCTATAGATGGATGTGTTCCTGTGTGGTATCGTTATATAGAGGATGTGTGCCCTCCCATTGGTGTAGTCTATACAAGGAGGTGTCTCCTATGTGTGTGTCGTATCTGAGGATGTTCTCCCTGTGTGGTGTAGTTATAGAGGAGGTTCCTCCTGTGTGTTTAAGTATATCGAGGATATGTCTCCTGTGTGTGTAGTTATATATAGAGGTGTCGCCTGTGTGGTGTAGTATATGAGGAGGTGTCTCCTGTGTGGTTGTATTATATAGATGATATGTCTCCTGTGTGGTGTAGTTATATAGAGTGAATGGTTCATCCTGTGTGGTTAGTATATAGAGGATGTGTCTCCTGTGTGGGTAGTAATATAGAGAGGTGTCTCCGTTGTGGTGTAGCTATTTAGTATAGGATATTCTCCTTGTTTGGTGTAGTATATAGAGGATGTATCTCCCTGTTGTGGTGTAGTATAATAGAGGAGGTGTCGCCTGTGTGGTGTAGTATATAGAGGAGGTGTCTCATAGTGTGGTGTAGTTATATAGAGGCTGTTGTCTCCCATGTGGTGTAGTATATAGAGGAGGTGTCTCCTGTGTGGTGTAGTATATAGAGTTTTGTGTCTCCGTGGGTGTATGTATATAGATGATGTTTCTTCCGTGTGGTGTAGTATATAGATGATGTGTCCTCCCATGTGGGTGTCGTAATATAGAGGAGGTGTCTCCTGTGTGTTGGTAGTATAAGAGGATGGGGCCATTTACTAAGGTCCACAAGCCGCGAATCCTTGGGTTTTTTTCCCGAATATTTCCGCTTGTGCGCTGTATTTCACGGGAATTGTGGGCGCTCCGCAAAACGATTTTTGGCGCAATCCTCCCGACTTTTTGCGCGACGAAATCGGGGGGCGTGGCCACCTGACAGCCCGAGGATTCGGACAAAACCGCCATGAATTTAAAAAGCCATTTGTTGTCGCAAGATAAGCACGTCACATACCCAGAAAAAAGCGGTGAACTTCGGCGGACCTCGCGCAGGCAGCGACACCTGGTGAATATCGCGCGTCCGACCTTAGTGAATCCCGGCAGAACGACCTCAATCACACCCGTCGGAGAACCCGCCGCGGGATCGCGACGGACCGGTAGTAAATGTTTGCCCCGTTGTCTCCCTGTGTGGTGTATATCATCAATGATGGATGTTAGTCCTTCCTTGACTGGTTAGTAATGATCGAGTATGTGTCTCTGTATGCGTGTAGTATATAGAGGATGTGTCCTCCTGTGGTTTTAGTATACTAGATAGATTAGTCTCTCCCTCTGTGGTGTAGTATATAGAGGAGGTTGCTCCTGGTGATGGTGTATAGTATAGATGATGTTCTCCTGTAGTGTGTGTATATAGAGCAGAGGTGTCTCACTGTGTGGTGTAGTAATATAGAGGAGGTGTTCTCCTGTGGGTGTATTGAAGATCAGATAGTACTTTGGGATATAGAGATATTGTCTACCTGTGTGGTGTGTAGTAGTATGAGAGGCATGGTGGTCTCCCTGTGGTGGTGTAGTATATAGAGGATGTTTCTCCTGTGTGGTGTCAGTATATCAGTGATTGTCTCCTGTGTGTGGCCTATATTAGATGAGTTCTTTTGTTAGTATAGAGGACGGGGTCCTCCTGTGTGGTGTAGTATTATAGGATTGTCTCTGTGTGGTGTAGTATATAGAGGATGTGTCTCCTTGGTGGCTGTAGTATATAGAGGATGTGTCTCCTGTGTGGTGTAGTTATATAGAGGAGTGTCTCCTGTGTGGGTAGTAGATAATAGAGATGTGTCTCCTGTGTTGTGTAGTGTTATAGAGGATGCCGTGGTTTTCGTGCGATGTCTCATGTGTGGTGTAGTATTAGGGAATGTTGTCTCCTTGTGGTGTAGTATTAGAGGATGTGTCTCCCTGGTGGTGGTAGTATACTAGAGGATGTTGTCTTCCTGTGGGTGTTTAGTATATAGAGGATGTTGTCTCCTGTGTGGTTGTAGTATATAGAGGATGTGTCTCCTGTGTGGTGTAGTATATAGAGGATGTGTCTCCTGTGTGGTGTAGTATATAGAGGATTGTCTCCTTGTGTGGTGTAGTATATACGAGGATGTGTCTCCTGTGGTGGTTAGTCATATGGAGGATGTGTCTCCGTGTGGTGTAGTAAATATAGAGGATGGTGTCGTCCTGTTGGTGTAGTATATAGAGGATGTGTCTCCTGTGTGGTGTTAGTGGTCTTTGGTATTACTGAGGGATGCCGTCTCCTCTTTGTCGGTGTAGTAATCAGGGGGATGTTCTCCTGTTGTGGTGTCAGTATACTAGAGGAGTGCTCTCCTGTGTGGTGTAGTATATTTAGAGGATGTGTCTCCTGTGTGGTGTAGTAATAATAGAGGAGTGTTCTCCTGTGTGTGTGGTAGTATAATGAGGATGTCGTCTCCTGTGTGGTGTAGTACTATGAGAGGATGTGTCTCCTGTGTGGTGTAAGTAATAGAGGGGATGTGTCTCCTGTGTGGTGGTAGTATATAGAGGATGTGTCTCCCCTGTGGTGTAGTATATAGAGGATGTTTCCTCCCTGTTGGGTAGTATATATAGAGGATTGTCGCCCGTGTGGTGTATATATAGAGGATGTGTCATCCGTGTTGGGTTATTATTAAGGATTTGTCTCCTGTGTGGTGTAGTATATAGAGGATGTGTTCCTGTGTGTGTAGTGTTATAGAGATGTGTCTCCTGTGTGGGGTGTAGTACATAGAGGATGTCTCCCTGTGTGGTGATAATATAAGGGATGCGTCTCTGTGTGGTGTCGTAATACAAGTGATGTGCTCCTGTGTGTGTAGTATATGAGGAGTGGTCCTCCTGTTGGGTGTAGTATATAGAGGATGTGTCTCCTGTGTGGGTGGTAATACCATAGAGGATGTTGTCTCCTGTTGGGTGTAGTATATATAGCGGATGTGTCTCTGCCTGTGTGGTGTAGTATATAGAGGATGTGCTCCTTTGGGTGTGACGGTGTTGTGTCTATAGATGTGGTCTTTTGTTGTTATATAGAGGATTTTTCTCCTGTGTTGTAGTATTAATGGTATGTGTCGGCATCTCCTCCTGTGTGTATAGTGCACTTTGTCCATGATGGTGTGACATAGGGGATCATGGGACAGTCTTGCCCAGAAGCCGTCTGATGTAGATTGAGATGAGGAGGATACACCCAGATCCTGTTGCTATTATATATACTACTCAATGACCTCCCCCCTGACTCAGTAGGACTATTTCCATGCTGATTGTCTGTCCATATGGAATCTGAGATCCCAAGACCGGCACTGGAGGACTCCCGCTCAGATGAATGAGACATAAATGAATTATGATGTAAGAACAAGACAAATAGATCCTGTTCTTTGACAATCTCAGGGAGACTGGTGTATGTGAGTGCGATCAGGGTCAGTTTCAAAGTAACCTCATGAAAATTTAAGGTTTTGTTTTTGTAAATGGTTTATTTTTCATTTATGTCCAAATCTTCTGATCTTATAGGACCCGCCATCCCTGTCTCATCCAAAAAGAGATGGAAAATTAATGATTACTCATCATTAGATCTGAGAATAGCTGTCTGTGGTGGATGGCATAGATTTCATTTTTTTGTCTCTTCCACCTCTCATTGTTGTGATGGAATTCCGGCTCGTCTTAGTGAGCTGGCTCATTATGGCTCCGCTCACCAAAAAGAGCCGTCTCTTCTGAATTTATCAGGTTAAAGGGGGCATGGTGAGCCGTTTTTGGGGTGGGGTATGTAAGCCGCTCAGGGGAGGTCTTTCACGCGAGATGAGCCGCTCTTTGCCTGCCGGCTCGTTTGTTGGAAACGACCTATCACAACTACTCATTGCCCTCACAATCATGCCGATAGGCATTTGTATAAGCCTATGGAGCGCTATCGATGAGTCTGGATAATGCTGTTTCTTGGAGATGGCTTCTCCTTGATTGTAAACCATGACCTTTCATTTAAGAATGACCTAATAACATAATAACTGAGCTGGTGGGAAATGGTGATAGAAGGTTTTGTAAACAAGAAGAAAAAGATTGTCCCATCACCAGTAGAAAACCATAACAATGTTACATAACCTATTCTCATAACTACTTATAATCCTAATAGTAGGTATACTAAGTTTTTGTGGCTGGTAGTGGAGAGACAACAAATATTGAAGAAGAAGAGAGGCTGAACTAGGCGCTGTTTACCCCTGCCATGCTATTCCTACCTGCTTGCTTATCCTAAACCCTAGACGGTCAGTGACAACTGTTTGACTTTCCCTTCCTGTGCTTGTGAAACACAGAGACAAAAAACAGGACTAACAACACAGAAATGGTCGACAATTGAATCAAAAACCAAAGGATAGTTAGTACAAAGAAGAGACAAACGTATAGTCAGAAGACAACAAGAAGATCAAATATATCAGAAGCTCCAAAGAAGGCTTATAACAAGCACTGGGAAGGGGGCAGACATCCTTTTATGGGAGTCTCGATCCAAAAGGTGATTGGCCCCCTGACATCAGACTAACCACACTGATAGGTAATAGGGGAGGAATGTGAGCGGAGGAGGTATCTGTCCCCAGCCCAGAACGAAAGTCAACAGGAACGATGGTTTTGGTGGAATCAATAAGACATCCAGGAGTGAGTGAAGCAGTGTTCAGACTAGTGCAGGACAGAATGCAAACCAATTTACAAAATCAACAGTGAGCAGTGCATCTTCTGCTGCCGTACTTTAGCAGAGGATGGTGCTGAATCCTGAATGGGCACGATGTTACAAGTAGCAAGGCAAAGTTATGTAATGAGATAGTCAGATGCTTGTCATTTGTCATTGTGTATACCGGTATGTGTATTTATGTGTATAAATGCTGTATAGTTTGTATGTGTGTGTTATGTGTAATATGTATATGGAACTACGTGTATATATATGTATGTGTGTATTATTGTAATATATGTATGTGTGTATATGTGTATATATGTGTGGTGTTGTGTAAGGTATGTAATGCTGTACATATATGTGTGTGTAAGTGGTATATTATTAAGTTTATACTGCATATATATGTGTGTGTAAGGTGTAAGATAAGTGTTAGTATTATATAGTAATATTTTATTTTGCCTCTTACTCAACTACTGTATGACTATAGTTTTTCCTCCAGCCTGGGGTGTAACATCACTTGGGTGGCTGAGCACCTCTATTCATGAGGGCTGATATGCAAAAAAAATGTAGTTTTACAAAATGTATCTATTTTACATGATCCACCAATTGTGCAGAAGTACAAGGCAAAAAAACACATGATGTGATAAAGTCAGCATGAACATTACCAGCATTATTATCAGCACACTCCATAATACATTGAATTATTTTGCTTACTCAGTGGCTTACTGATGCGGTGTTGGGAGTTAGTATGTGCCGACACTTATCACAAGACTCATCCTATGCCCCCAGTAACAACCATTAACATTACCCCTACCCCATAAACTAGCCCAAAGTATGGCCAACCCCAACACTCCATGCCTACCTCAGTAACCCATATCACCAGTAATTCATACACACATGCAACAAGCCATAACCTAAGTACTTCATACCCTACCCTGATAAGTCATACCCCTGGTACCCCATACCCTACCCTGATAAGTCTTACCCCTGGTACTCCATACCCTATCCTGATAAGTCATACCCCTGGTACTCCATACCCCACCCTGATAAGTCTTACCCCTGGTACTCCATACCCTATCCTGATAAGTCTTACCCCTGGTACTCCATACCCTATCCTGATAAGTCTTACCCCTGGTACTCCATACCTTACCCTAATAAGTCTTACCCCTGGTACTCCATACCCTACCCTGATAAGTCTTACCCCTGGTACTCCATACCTTACCCTAATAAGTCTTACCCCTGGTACTCCATACCCTATCCTGATAACACATATCCCTGTACTTTCATACGATATATGGGCACAGCACAGTACTACTACTCCTATCCTGTATATATGGGCACAGCACAGTACTACTACTCCTATCCTGTATATATGAGCACAGCACAGTACTACTACTCCTATCCTGTATATATGGGTACAGCACAGTACTACTACTCATATCCTGTATATATGGGTACAGCACAGTACTACTACCCTTATACTGTATATATGGGTACCGCACAGTACTACTACTCCTATCCTGTATATATGGGCACAGCACTACTACTTTTACCCTGTATATATGGGCACCTACTCCTATCCTGTATATAGGAGTTCAGCACAGTACTACTACTCCTTTTTCTGTATATATCGGGCACAGGACAGCACTACTACTCCTATCCTGTATATATGGGCACAGCACAGTACTACTACTCCTATCCTGTATATATGGGCACAGTACTACTACTCCTATCCTTTATATATGGGCACAGCACAGTACTACTACTCCTATCCTGTATATAGGACCGCAGATGGGCGTGAACGGAAACGCTCAGGAGGTTGGGAGGGGGGAGGTGCCCTTATTTGTATTGAGCCTTATAAGTGTTGCTGTCGTTGGGTGTTGGTGTTGGTTTTGCTGTTAAAAGGGGTTGATGTAAGTCAGGTGTTCTTAAGTAGGGGACCGGCCTGTATAGTTTTTCTGCAACTCAACCCTCACAAGTGGTTCAATTGGGTGAGGTCTGGGGGACTGTGGAGCCAAACACATAACTCTGATTGTCCATTGAACCATTTTCTTCCCTGCCGTCATAACATATGCCTTGGTTGCTGCCCTGCTGCTTCTATTCTTTTTTCAAGGGCCACTATTCCAGACCTTGTACGGGCCATCTCTCATCGCTTGCATGGCCATACGAGATTTTAGATATTATGAGCATCAAGCCACCTCCAGTGTCGTGTTTGCCATGCCAGAATTGATAGATCGTCATAAGTTGACTGTTGTGTTCTGATTATTTTTGCCTATGATAAATGCACAGACTTATTTTCCCATTCTTCCACTTCATGGCAATTTGCATGAATTTGGCTATTTTCTTGGATAAGGGAACACTATCAATGTGCTGTAAGGAGGTTTCTTGTTTTCTGGGAATCTTCTATGGCGGCTCCTTGATTCAAATCAGGCCCTTGTGCGTAGTAATCATTCCATAACACACTGCGCAAAAGAGGGAATCTGAGAATGGGTTCTAGAATAATTTTCACTAAACAAGTAGAAAAAGTTTTTGCCCACCACCAGTGAACCTTACAAGTAACAAATGCAGTTACATAACAAGAATCTCTGCATAGCTAAAAAATTGCTAAATAGTTGCAAGGACTTAATTATGCTATAAGATAGCAATATGATTGTTTGTAAATAGATGTAGTCTCGTGTTCAAAGTTTGATGTGATGGTGAGACATGTTAAGATACGGAGCCTGCAGTCAACGTTATAATCATTGCACCCCTTCTACTAATCAGTGTAATCTCCCATAAATGGATGTGTTGCTAAAAGATCAGATTAAATAGAATTGGACTGCTTCCCACATGTGGACGCCCTGATCCTGATGGTGCCCCAAGCACTTGCATAAGTGCTTTATAGATATATCCAGCTATTCCGGAATTCTTTCTGTTAAAACTTGGAAACTGTGGTGAAGGAAGCTTGATGGACCCTATTATGAAGTTAGCTAATAAGAAGATAGTTTGGACTAATGGCCTTTTCAACACAAACGTTTTCAATCTAGTTCAAGCTCACTCAAATGAAACTGGCACATTATCATCCCTTTGGTCAAGGACACCAAGGTCGCCATAATGAGGGGTCTATTGGGACTGAGTTCAAGGCCCCCCTCGTTTTCCTATCAAAAGGGGACCCGAGGGGGGCTACCAACTACCCACTAAACCCACCTTTTCCAGGCCCTATGTGAGGGAAAATAAAAAATATGTACTCACGACCATCCAGCTTCTTCCTCCTCCTCGGCCCCATGGCCTGGCTTCTGTCTTCTGGCTCGGGCGTATTCAGGTGTGACTGCAGCGTGTTGTGGGCTGCGTGACACCATATTGTATGCACCGCGTTGGGCCCTTACGCTATGATGACTTTTTCTGCCGTGCAACCACCCCGTCATAGTGATGCGTCCTGGCCAGAAGGAGATGATGTGAGCTGCAAGGAATAAGACAAGAGCCCGCTGGGCTGGGGCGAGAAGCGGAAAGGGGGGTGTCTGCAGGACACTTCATTAAAGTGGGACATTGAGGGTGGCATTTCATTAAAGGGGGACATCTGGGGTGGATATTTATTAAAGGGGGACATCTGGGTGGGACATACATAAAAGGGGCATCTAGGGCGGACATCATTAAGGGGGGCTGTCTTATCTGTGAACTGCAGGGGGCGCCTGTGGATGGTGGGCTATCTATACACTGAGTGGGTGCGTGCAGGGGCTTCTATATACGTAGTCGGGGTGGTGCAGGGGGCTCTATCTATATACTGGGGGTGCGTGCAGTAGATAGGGTCCTGTCTAGCTTGCACGCTCCTCACAAAATGTTTTGGTAAAGAGGAATAATAATTAAAGAGATGAGCGAACATGCTGCCAAGCTTGATGTCGGTTCGGCATTAGGTACCGAAAACTGCTCGTGACGACGAATACTTCGCCCGCTCGGAGAAAATGGCCAGCTCCGCCGTTTGCTTTGTGGCGGCCAGAAACAGAGCCAATCACAAGCCAGGAGACTCTTGCACTCCACCCAAGATGACGTGGGTACCTTACCACGTCGATAGCAGGGTGGCGGCCAGATTCAGGTGACCTGGGATAGACTAGCCGCTGCCGCGCTGCTCGGGGGGGGGGGGGGGATCATTCTCGTCTGGATGCCGCTAGGGAGAGTATGCTGCTGCTGCTCAGGGAAAGCGTTAGGGTGTTTCTATAGCTCTACTGTTAGGCAGGAGTGATTCTCAAAGAACCCAACGCCCTTCTTAGGGCTACAATAACTTCTATCTACTTTTTTTAATTTTAATTTGCATCTATACCAATTGGTGAGGAATAGCAGGGGGACTTGCTCCGTTGTGGTTTAGCTCTTAGTGGTCACAACATATCCATAGCAAGACCGAATGGGAAAATTTAGTAGGGGTTGGATTTTCAATTAGCACTAACTCAGTGTCATCTCATTCTGGCTAGTAGTGTGCTTTGATACCTTGGCTAGAAAAAGCCATAGGAGAATAGAAAGAGCGTACTTACGCATACATAGCGTTTCTATATATATTGATTTTGGTTGATTGCTGGTGCCGGTACTTTCCTGCAGTGGCATGTACTAGCCAATTCTGAGCAATTGTAGGAGACTTGACGACCCGCTTGTTCTGCGCTTAGTGACCAACATATCCAAGAGCAAAAAGACAGTGGAAAATTTAGTAGGGTGTTGGATTTCAATTGAGCACTAACTCAGTGTCAATCTCATCTGGCATAGTAGTGTGCTTTGATACTTGGCTTAAGAACATACCATAGTAGAATACAAAGAGCTTAACCTAACGCATACCATTAGTCGTTCTAAGTATTTTGGTTTCTGGTTGATCTTGCTGGTGGCGCTGTACTTTCTGCAGTGCATGTACTAGCCAATTCTGAGCAATTTGTAGGAGACTTGCGGACCAGTCGTGTGTTCTGACGACTTAGTGACGCACATATCCATCAGCAAGACCAAGTGGGAAAATTAGTGAGGGTTGATTTAAAATTAGGTCACTAATCGTGGTAATCTCATCTGGCATATGTAGTGTGCTTTTGGATACTTGGCTAAAAATAGCCCATAGGAGAAACAACAGAGCTTACTTACGCATACGTATAGCGTTCTATAATATTTGATTTCTGGTTGAATCTGTGTGGCTGTACCTTTTCTGCAGTGCATGGGTATAGCCCAATTCGAGCAATTTGTAGTGAGACTTGCGACCGCTGTGTTCTGCGCTTAGTGACGCACATACCATCACAAGACCGAAGTGGGAAAATTTAGTAGGGTTGGATTTCAATTAGGCACTAACTCAGTTGTACATCTCATCTGGCATAGTAGTGTGCTTTGATACTTGGCTAGAAAATAGTCATATAGGAGAATCAAAGAGCTTACTACGCATACAGTAGGTTCTATATATTGATTTTGGTTATCTGCTGGTGGCTGTACTTTCTGCCAGGCATGTACTAGCCAATTTGAGCAATTTGTAGTGAGACTTGCGACCGCTGTGTTTGCGCTTAGTGACGCACATATTCATAGCAAAGACCGAAGTGGGAAATTTAGTGGGGTTGGATTTCAATTGAGGCACTAACTCAGTGTATCTCATCTGGCTTATAGTAGTGTGCTTTGATACTTGGCTAGAAATAGCCATAGGAGAATACAACGAGTTACTTACGCATACAGTAGCGTCTATATATTTGATTTCTGGTTGATCTGCTGGTGGTGTGGTACTTTCTGCAGTGCATGTACTAGCCAATTTGAGCAATTTGTAGTGAGACTTTACGACGCTGTGTTTGCGCTTAGTGACGCACAATCCATAGCAAAGAACGAAGTGGGAAAATTAGTAGGGGTTGGGATTTCAATTAGGCACTAACTCAGTGTCATCTCAACTGTGGCATAGTAGTGTGCTTTGATATTGGCTAGAAAATAGCCATAGGAGAATACAAAAGAGCTTACTTACGCATACAGTAGCGTTCATATATTGATTTCTGGTTGATCGCTGGTGGCTGTACTTTCGCAGTGCATGTACAGCCAATTCTGAGCAAGTTGTAGTGAGACTTGGCGACCGTGGGTTCTGGCTTAGTGACGCACACATTCCATACAAAGACCCGAAGTGGGGGAAAATTTAGTAGGGTTGGATTTCAATTAGGCACTAACTCGAGTGTCATCTCATCTGGCTAGTAGTGTGCTTTGATACTTGGCTACGAAAAATAGCCATAGGAGAATACAAGAGCTTACTTACGCCTACAGTAGCGTTCTATATATTTGTTTCTGGTTGATCTGATGGTGGCTGTACTTTCTGCAGGCATGTACTAGCCAATTTCTGAGCAATTTGTAGGTGAGACTTGCGACCGCTGTGTTCTGGCTTAGTGACGACACATATCCATAGCAAAGACCGAAGGGGAGGAAAATTTAGTAGGGGTTGGATTTCAATAGGCACTAACTCAGTGTCATCTCATTGGCATAGTAGTGTGCTTTGACTTGGCTAGAAAATAGCCATAGCAATAGGATAGCATTGTTTGGTTTTAAAAAACCAAAAAAAAACAAAAAAAAACACAAAAAAAAACAAAAAACACAAAAAAAAACAAAAAAAAAGTAAAAAAAAAAAAATAAAGCTATAACTCTCATTTAAAAATGTTTAACCCGGGGCTAGGGGTAGAGGACGAGGGCGGGGACGTGGGAGGTCCAAACTAATGCAGGGGTCAGAGGCCGTGGTCCTGGGCGGGTGAGACACCACTGCTGATGAGGGAGCAGGGGAACGCGCAGAGCTACACTCCCTGGTTCATGGTCTGAAGTTACTGGGACTCTTGGTAGAGCACTGTTGAGGCCAGAACAGGTGCGAACACGGTGATGTTCGTGATTGCTGACAATGCTTCGAGCAATTTGTCCACCACAGTCAGTCTTTTCCACGCAGTTCCACCCAGTGTCACCCGAAAATCGCCACCCTACGGCTCCTGCCCCTCAGCCCTCTCTCCCCCCAGTTGCCCCCTCCCAGGAAAATTTGGCATTTGAACCGGCATACTCTGAGGAACTGTTTTTCTGGACCCTTCCCACAGTCACAAAACCACTTGCCCGGTTGCTGACTGAGCAATTTCGATTGCCCAGGTTTCCACCAGTCACAGTCTGTGGGTGATGATGACCTTCTGAAGTAGTGGAAGTGTGGAAAGAGGTGTCCGACGATGAAAGACACGGTTGTCAGACAGTGGGGAAGTTGTTGTCAGGGCAGGAAGTCCGAGGGGGGGGGAGCAGACTGAGGGATCGGAGATGATGAGGTGACAGACCCAAGCTGGGTTGAGAGGCCGGGTGAACACAGTGCTTCTGGACGGAGGAGAGTCTCGACCAGAACAGGTTGGAAGAGGCGGTGGTGGGGCCAGACGGAGGCAGGGCCGAGCTGGTGCATCAGCGCCAAATGTGTCAACTAGTGAAGCTCCGTGGCGAGGGCTCTTGCGGCGAGGGCTAGATTTCAGAAGTTGGGGTTCTTTAAGGAAACACCGGATGGGACCGACGGACTGTGGGTGTGCAACATTTGCCAAAACCTGGCCTCAGCAGGGGTTCCACCACTACTAGCTTAACTAACACCAGTATGCGCAGGCCATATGAATGCTAAACACCAAAGTGGACAACAAGCCCGTTCACCTCCGGCCGTGCACACCACTGCTCTTCCCCTGTTGTCAGCTGCTAGTCAGCCCCTGCCCCAGGACCCCTGCCCACAAAAAACCCCATCGTCGCCTCCACGATCCTCACAAGCATCCACCAGCGTTCAGCTCTCCATACCCCAGACGCTGGGCGGAAACGCAATATAGTGGCAACCCACCAGCACGCCCAAGCCCTTAATGTGCACATCTCCAGATTGCTTAGCCTGGGAGATTTGGCTGCCCTATAGGCTAGTAGAGACCGAGGCCTTTCGCAACCCATGGCGGCGGCCCGCCCCTCGGCATTCGGTCCCCAGCGCCCACTACTTTCCCGTGTGCCGTCCCAGCCCTGCACCAGTCACGTGTCAGGACAACATCATCCGTGCCCTGAACCAACGCGTTTCTGACAAGGTCCACCTGACACGGACCACGTGGACGAGTGTGCCGGGCAGGGCACGATATATCGCTGACGGCACATTGGGTTAACTTGGTGGAAGGCTGGGACCGAGTCTGACACCTGGGGCTGTATATACTGCCGACGCCGAGGATTGCGGGGCCTACCTCGGCCAGGTGTTTTCAGGCCTACTATGCCTCCTTTCTTCCCACCCCCTCCTCCACCTCCTCCTCCGAAATACATTGTGGGCACGGCGCCATAGTCGGTTTAGCTCTAGGCACAAGCAGCAGTGCCGTCGCTAAGCGACAAGGCAGGCGGTGCTCAAACTGCTGAGCCTAGGCGACAAAAAAGGCACACCGCCCAAGAGCTATTACAGGGCATACGGCGCAGGACTGATCTGTGGCTGGCACCGTGAACCTCAAGCCGGGGATGGTTGTGTGTGACAACGAGCGGCTAACCTGGTGGCGGCTTGCAACTCGGCAGACTGACACATGTGCCATGCCTGGCCCATGTGTTTAAATCTGAAGTTCAGCGTTTCCTCAAGACATACCCCATCTGTCTGATTTGCTCCCGAAGTGCGCCGCATCTGTGCGCATTTCAGGAAGTTCCAGCCCAGATGCTGCCACTCTCAGGCAGCGCAGCGCGCCTCCAACTGCCCGCTCACCGACTGTTGTGCGACGTGCCCACGAGGTGGAATTCAACACTGACCAGTGTATCCAGAGTTTACCACGCAGCGCAGAGCGATTTAGACTGCAAGATTGCAACTTCCACCAGAACTGGTTAGTCAGGTCAGTCAGCTCCTCAAGTCTAACATGAGGAGTGGAAGTGGATGTCTGATATCTGGCAAGGTGAGTGAGTAATTTTGGGGTCAACACAGATGGTCAGTGGCGGATGCCGCCATCATCAGCATCACCATCCCGCTGTTGGCCTGTTGAAAAAACTCTCTGGTCCAGCATGAAGTCGGAAGCTTGCGCTCGTCACAAGGCGGACAGGGAAGAATATTCCCTTGTTGATAGGCCAAAGCACCCTCATGTTGTTCTTCTCAGGCATATCGGAGGGGTGGAGGTGGGGAGGAGGATGAGGAGGAAGAGGAGGAGAATGTTGGGAGACACAAAGGGGACCATTGTTGAGTCCTTACTGTTAGCGTTGTATGGGCAGAAGAAGGGAGTTGGAGGAGTTGGAGGAGGAGGAAAATGGACAGTCAGGCAGTGAGGGGAGTGATTCTTCACGCGTTGGTACTTGGCGCATATGGCAGATTCATGCTGGCTGCCTATCCCGTGACCCTCGCGTTCAAAGAATTTATTCCCAGCACGACTTACTGGGTGTTCACTCTCCTGGACCCACGGTTACAAGCAAAATCTTTCCACTCTCATCCCTGCAGAGGAAAGGAGTGTGAGAATGGCATGAAACCAGGCAGGCCCTGGTGCACAAGCTGTGAAACAGTATTCCCTTCTGACAGCGCTAGCGGCCAGAGTGGTAGTTCTGCAGGGAAAGTAGCGAGGAGAGTAGGCGAGCAGGCCGCTTGTCCAGCACTGGAAAGGGTACGCTTTACAAGGCTTTGCCAGTTATGTCACCACAGCAAGACACTGTACCTGTCCCCAGTCCTCGGCAGAGTAGGGCTGATCTTACAGAAAGATGGTGGGGAGTACGTAGCTGACCATACCATCGTCCTAAATGATCACACAGCTCCCACAACTACTGGGTTTCAAGCTGGACTGTGGCACGAACTGGCGCTGGACGCCTGGAGGTTCTTGCCTGCCCTGCCGCTGAGTCTTGGCCGAGCGGGTTTTCAGTGCAGCTGGTGGATCATCACGATAGCGTACACGCCTGTGACTGGACAGCGCTGACAGGCTGACGTTATTAAATGAAATAAAGGCGGATTTCTCAGAATTTCCAATCTCCACCAGGTGAAGGAGCTCACTGATAATTGATCCACGTTCTTGCCTCCTCCTCATTGTTTCTCCTTCTCCTCCTCTTTGTACATAACGCAGAGGAAATGGCATTTTTTTGACAGGGCCCACTGCTCTTGCTATAGTACTTCCATGCATGTTAATTTTTGGAGGGCCACCTACCCGGTCCTCTGTTTGAAACATTTTGTGAGTGCCACATACAGGCACTCATCTATTTTTCCATTTTACTGCAGGCCTACCTGCTCCTCTGGTTTGAAACATTTTTTGGGATGCCACATACAGGCACTCATCTATTCCATTTTACTGGAGGGCCCCTACCTTGCTCCTCTGGTTGAAAAATTTTTGGGCTGACCCATACAGGCACTGAATCTATTCCTTTTATGCAGGGCCACCATACCTGCTCCTCTGGGTTGAAACATTTTTTGGACAGGGATATGCACATACAGGCACTCAAATATTATTCGCATTTTACTTGGGAGGGCCACCTACCTGCTCCTCTGGTTTAAAAATTTTGGTGACTGCACATACAGCACTCAAATCTATTACATTTTACTGCAGGGCCACAAACTACTGCTCCTCTGGTTTGAAACATTTTTTGGACTGCCACATACAGGGCACTCAATCTATTCCATTTTAACTGGAGGGCCACCTACCTGCATCCTCTGGTTTGAAAATTTTTGGGACTGCCACAATCAGGAACTCAATCTATTCCATTTTAAATGCAGGTGCCCCTACCTGGCTCTCTGGTTTGAAACATTTTTGGGACTGCCAAATCAGCACTCAATCTATTCATTTAACTGGAGGGCCACCTCACCTTCTCCTCGGTTTGAAAAAATTTTTTGGGACTTGCCACATACAGGACTCAATCTTTCCATTTTCTGCAGGGCCACCTACACCTGCTCCTTGGTTTGAAACATTTGTGGGACTTGGCCACCACACGCACTAATTCTTCCATTTGACTGGAAGGGACACCTACCTGCTCTCTGTTTGACAAATGTTTGGGACTGCCACATACAGCACTCAGATCTATTCCATTTTTACTGCAGGGCCACCTACCTGCTCCTCTGCGTTATTTGGAAACATTTTGGGACTGCCACATACACAGGCCACTCAATTCTATTCGCATTTTAACTGCAGGGCCACCTACCCTGCCCTCTGTTTGAAAAGGTTTGGATGCCACATACAGGACTCCAAATAAATTTGTCTCCATAGCAGCCTCCACACGTTTCCCATTGCTACCTCCAAAAGGTCGTCCATATCTGCTGCCTCCATACATCGTCCCTTATCAAACGAGTTGGGTCGGCAGAAAATTTGGGTTGTTCTTTCATAGATTCCACATCAACAGTTGTAACTTTGTAGCCGCCACGGCCTGTCTGTGTTATCCACAAAAATACTGGCAACTTTCCATTTATGGATATTATTTACAGCGCTTCTTGCGCATCTGTTTACATTCCCTCACCCGGCATATCCTAACTTATAGAACGCTACTACACTTGAGTCTATACAAAGGTTACTTGAATAGAAGTGCTGATTTGGGGAGTAGCCTAGAGAAGGGGCTTGAATGGGCGGAAAGCTCGCTGGCAACGGACGCCAGCTCCATGTCGCATCCATGCGCTTCTTGCGCACTGTGTTACATTCCCCTTACACCGCCATAACCCAAATCAGATTAAGAACGCTACTACACTAACTTGTGAGCTGGTGACCGATGTTGACCCTGGGGTCTGGTTCAACTGATAACTGCCGACGTCAGTAGAATTGCAGGGCCTACCATCGGTCACAGGTTCTCAAATGGCTACTATACCTCCTCCTCCTCCCACACCCTCCTCTCCACCTCCTCCGATTACCATCCGTGGGCATGGCCCATCAGTCGCGTAGTTCTAGAGCACAAAGCAGCAGTGGCGTCGCTAATGCGAACAGCAGGCGTGTGCTGAAACTGTGAGCTAGGCGATAAAAGAGCACACCGCCCAAGAGCTATTCACAGGGCATTCCACACATCAAAGGTTGTTATACTTTGTGCCACCCTAGTGTGTAATCCACAAATATACTTGCAATATTTTACCATTTAGGGATATTATTTCAAGCGCTTCTTGCGATCTGTTTTACTAGTCCCCTCACCCGCCATATCCTAAACTTATAAACGCGATCTACTGACACTTGAATCTGTATACAAAGGTTTTAGAATGCTGTTGGGGGAGTAGCCTAGAGCAGGGGCTTGGATTGGCAAACAGCTCGCCTGGACTGGAGCGCCAGCTCATCCCAAGATCCAACTAACATAGTTGCAGCACTCTTTAATCTACACTAGTTCACTGCCTCCATAATATAATAAATAATATCTTTATTTATATACCGTCATCATATTCTAGTAGAGCTTTTACAAATCATAGAAAAAATACAAATGTATGTAACAGAGCACAACATTTGTATGGAACAACAGGAGAGGTCCCTCTCAGCCAGAGTCTGTACGGGTTATGAGATGATGGTGTGGTGGTAACACGGAGGTAAAGAATTATTAAATGGTGCAAGCACATCTTCTTAGGGAATAGACAAAAATTATAATAATGGAATGCCTGTCGCTTGAACCATCATCAGGCCGTCATTTATATACCAGGTCCAGTGAGTTAATGGGATGCAGAGAAGTCTGTGCCTGTTGGTTGCTGGAAACAGATGGGAGGAACACAGGACGGGTAGTAGGAAGAGTTTAAAACTTCATGCAGTTAATGAGTGTTATAGGCTTGCCTAAAGAAATGGGTTTAAGCAGCACGTTTGAAAACTTTGGAGGGTTAGGTATTAGATCGATATCCGGGGAAGAAGCATTCCATAGAATGGGGCGCTCTAGAGAGTCTGTGGAGACGCGAGTGGGAAGTCCGCACTAGGGTAGGAGTAGGTTAATCTAAGATCACTGGCGGATCTAAGAGACGGGTTGGGGCGATAGACTGCGAATAAAGAGGAGAGGTAGGGGGTGCAGCATTATACAGGCTTTATGGAATAGGGTTAATTATTATTTAAACTGTATTCGAAAGGAGACTGGCAGCCCAGTGCAGCGACTGGCATGAAACATGTAAGCATAATACATGGTTCCCCTTATCAAACAAGCTGTGTCGGCAGAATGTTTGGTGTTTTTCATGGCTGTCCATGTTAACTTGCGCCACCCTGTGTGTAATCCACAAAATATACTGGCAACTTTATATGTCCGAATATTGTGAGGCGCTTCTTGCTCACCTACTTTGGTCCTCTCTGACACCCATTGGTTTGAAGCACTGTAGTCCAATTAGGGTATGTCGCATGCCACTCTCTGCCTCTTGCCACTCCCTGCTCCTCTGATGCCGTCCCATAGTGTCAGGGGTCAATTATTGGATGTTTTACATGCTATCTAGCTTCATTCTTGTCTTCTTCACCTGGCCATGCTGTGCCCATAATTTTGCATAATGGTTGCGATTAAAGCAGCCTCAGAGGCATCCATGCATTGCTGCCCTGCTGTTTCTGTTCCATTTATCCGTGGTGTTCCATCCTTTTCTGAGGTCCCAGGTGTTTTTGGCCAAGCTTCTCCTGTGAACCGAGCCTTGGTTCCCCCTGAAAAATGCGCGAGTCTTCCCTTGACTTCAATGGGGCTCCGTTATCGAGACGAGCACTCGAGCATCGGGAAAAGTTCGTCTCGAATAACGGTACCCGAGCATTTTAGTGTTTCGCTCCTCTATAATAATTGTTATGTATCTTGTAAATGGACACACCGGTGGGGGGGGCCCCAAAAACTTCCAGTACGGAGCCCCAAAATCAAACCATTAAAATGAACAAAAATCCGAGAGTAAGGGCCGAATTCCACACTGACCATATGACGTCAAGCTTGCGGCCAATATATAGAACCCCCACCACGTGTGGCACCCTATCGCTCGTCCTACACCGAAAAAAAAAAATCAGTACATGTCCTAGTTTTCCCCCGTGCATGACCGTGGGTACAACATTCGTGTAAATGCCTGCTCTGGCTACGCACAAAACAAACATGCTTGCTTCTTGAGAAGAAACTGCAATGTCGGAAACACTAAGCAAAACACTCCTTAATGAGTTACGGGACTCTCGTTGTTCATATGTTTGTTAAATGGACCAATAAAGGATTTATTACGATGACTCTGGCTTCACATACCCTTCTATGTTCGCTAGATTTTGTGTACGGGTAACTTGTTAAAGAGAATTTTTCCAAGGTGTGTTTTGAACTTATGAACAAGAACACAGACTCTACAGAAAAAACATCAGTTTTCCTGGGATCTACACAATTTACAAAAAGTTTTTGTTTTATTCCGCCCATTAACCGTTGTCAGTGTTGAACAGTGCAAGATGTTTGCTGGACATGAAGCCTTTTTCCACATCACGGGACGTTTCAGATTTGTCCAAAGTAGCATGTACTTCTTCTCTTTTCCTACACTAGAGAGAAGAAGCAAACAAACACAATCAACTGGGGATCAGTAGAGGTGCTCACATGGTGCAGCATTGCACCAGCATTACTTCCTTCACCTCAATTAAACTAAATGAGCTTGGCAGCTGGAAAGGTCTACTAGCAAGTCAAGGAATTCTGAGAAAGACACAGTGCACTGGGACCTGCAGGAGAACGCTGCCATTTCATCATGAATAAATGTTTTATATGCTGTTTCATGAACTTGCCATGGCACTCCCCGAATGCCTGTAGTAGTATAATAATTAGTATTCCCCAATCAGAAAACTTATAGGACAGGTCCAGTTGGATTGTGCCAAGCACAAATTCATTCACAATCAGAATCCAAATGTTCAGGAATAGTCTTGCCTCCATTTAACTAGAAATGCTAAGAGGTCGGAGGCCTTTAAAAAAGTTAAGCGTAGGCACCCTAAAAATCCTTATTTAAGCTGATCTTCTGCTAACCCTAAAAAATGGGGTTAATGATGGAAATTTCCTGAGGTCTCCTGTGTTTTCACCGAGCATTCGCATGTATGTGGACATATATTTCTAACACATGGTCACCATCATCTACAGATGACTTTTTCAGACATAACATTGTGCGGTTACTCATAACCCAGACACCAACATTAAAGTTATGACCCGAACCCACAATCATTGAATTCCCGGAAAACATACCAGGGCTTATTTCTAAGGGTCCGCGGATCGATACTTGGATTTTTCAAAATTTTCTGGATTTGCGGCGCGTGCGGACAGGTATTTAGCGAGATATGTGTTCGCATGCGATTGGATTTTGGCGGCCGCTGCGTCCGGCCCTTCATCAGTACGAACCGACTGTGATTGGACTGAAAGCTCCAGTGATTTAAAATTCAATTTGGTAATCGCAAGAAACAAGCCTTACATACACCGGGAAAAGAAGGTGACACCTCTGGTTGGACCTGTGCGGGGAAGCAACATTGCAGTATTGGGGAGCACAAGCTTAGTGAATCGCGACACAGTGCATCCTGGTAGCGACAATGCCCCTTCGGGAAACGTGTCATGGATATGCCACACTGTATAAATAGCCCCACTGATTTCAGTTATATCAGAAACTAACCCCTCATGGAACATGACCGTTGTGGCTGTATGACGTCTCTATATTTTCTAAGACTCAACGCACACAAGTGGGGCAGATTATCAAGCAGTCTGAAAGTAGAATATTTCCAATTGCCATGGCAACCCAATCACAGCCTCATCTTTCATTTCAACCAGTGCTCAGCAACTTTTAAAGGGGTAGCTGTGATTGGTTCCAGGGCAATTGGAAATATTCTGATTTCAGACTGCTTGATAAATCTGCCCCAATGTATGTAACAATACAGGCCCTCACACAGGGCCAAGTGATCTCCTGTTTGTGGCCCCTTCAGCTGGGTGGACAGGAACCGGTGAGCACCACTCACCCCCCTCATCTACATAAAAAACTGTGGGGCAGGAATCGGACTCTCGTATAGTTTTGTGCTCAGCACCACTACACAGTACGGTGAGACATGTGACTGCAGTGGCCATGCAGCATAGATTTCATCATGGGGCTGTGAATGTCAACTGCTCCGCACAATGTCATGTGCTTAGTCTACTTTTGGAACTTTGCCACATTAATTGACCATGTGAAAATGAGCTTTTTTAGAGATCAAAAGGGTTAGACACAATGGGGTACATTTAACTACCCGGTCCTTGTCGACGTCCCTGAGTGGTTGTCCGAAAGGAGGATTCAGAGGATGCAGTCCGGGCGCGTTCACTAAGGATCGTGCACCCGAAATCTGCATGTGTCGCTTCCAGCTCAGGTCGCCGGAGGAGTTCACCTTCTTTTCCCGGTGTGTATCTGAGGCATGTCTTGCTACACAATTTAAAATTTTACAAATCCTGGCGCTTAGTCACGAATCAGTGGTCCACGCCCCAATTGTGTGCATTAAACGTCAAATTCCGATCGCAGGGTCGCCAAAAAACCCTGTTACAATGTGGCGCAAATCGGAAAGTACCCGAACCCGACGGAAATGCAGTGTGCGGACCCTAGTAATGATGTCCCAATCTGTATGTTCCTCTTCATTATCAGGGTGCACATCATGACACAGATACATACAAATTGTACACCTCTATACTGGATCTTGTATATATGCAACAAGGAAACACATAACGGTAGTTTGTTTCATGCTAGCACATTTGCCCCCTAGAACAAAAAACCTATGATAATACAAGATACTTCAACCATATTTCCCTAAAACAATTCTCTCCAATTTTAAATCAGTATCAATACCACATACACACACATACCAAATGGTCAAATTTTAGCTGAATTTGTGCAGATGACTGGACAACTACTTTAAACGAACAAATATCTTTTGACTATACCAAAGCCTTAATAGAGCATCTGGATACATTTAAAACATGATTGGTCGACCGACCAAGACTTCAATTCTCCAACAATAAATAGAGAAGGACTGGCCTATGTTGCCAAACAACCAAGCCACAAAAGCCACAAGTGTTCTACATGTCTGGTGTGGGTTGAAGGAGACCTGGGAAGACACGTTGAAACTTGTTAACCTCATGTTTGTAAAACTGCTATATAATTTGGATAACCTAGGCTAACCTGAGGGAGGTATCAGACTTTTTTTGATGCATTGTTAGAGGGAATCCATCCTATAACCCATACAGTCTTATCTGTGGTGAGGATGATATAGAATAAGACGTACAGAGCAGACTGATATTTAATTTGGTGGGAAAATATTCATTTTAACTTGCATTTTAATTCCTAAAATTTATGATATTTTTAGGTGTTATGTAAACTCTTATGAGCCGCCCTTTACTGCAATTTCATTTATACAGTATATGATTTTTTATGTATTTCATTGTTCTGGTATTTTCATTCTTTCTTTGTATGTGTCCTATGATTTCTAAAGTGCTGTGTAATATGTTGGTGTTGTATTAATAAAAATGATCATTATTATAGGGCGACCCACTGGAGGCAGAGCCGTAACTAGTAGAGGTTGGACTCCATAGCAGACTTTATTATAGGGGCCCCTTCCCCTTAAAAAAAATGTGCTTATTTGTACAACACAAATGTTTATACAATCACACACATTTATACACTGTTACACACATGCATACATATATACATTCATGCACACACATTTATGCACGCATATATAAATTTATACACCAATATATACAGTCCATACACTTTTTACACACACATACAGTATATATACCTCATATTATTCACATGCAGTATATACAGGCGGTCCCCTACTTAAGAACACTCGACTTACATACGACCCCTAGTTACAAACGGACTCAGGATATTGGTCATTTATTGTACTTTAGCCCTAGGCTGCAATCATCAGCTATAACAGTTATCAAATGTGTCTGTAATGAAGCTTTAGTGTTAATATTGATTCTTATGACAACCCAACATTTTTAAAATGCAATTGTCACAGAGACCAAAAAAGTTCTGGCTGGGATTACAATGATAAAATATACAGTTCCGACTTACATACAAACTCAACTTAAGAACAAACCTACAGACCCTATCTTGTATGTAACCCGGGGACTGCCTGTACACCCACATACACCTTACGTATACATCTATACAGTACAAACACACAAAGATACACTATATATGTTCCATATATACATACAGTATTATATACAGACATATAGCATATGCACACTCCAGCATAAAGTATACACACACCACATGCAGCTATACAGAATATACACATATACTATAGGGGAGATTTATCAAGTGTCTATTTGCCCATGTGGAAAATAAAAGCTGGGCTCTGATCGGTTATCATGGGCAACTTGAACAATATTACCTCAGACACTTCTATTAAATCTCCCCCTAGAGCAGTGGTTCTCAACTTTTCTAATGCTATGACACCACAAAACAGTTCTTCGTGTTGCGGTGACCCCAAACCATGTACAAGAATATAACTACTATAATACTGTCCCCTATGTACAGGAATATAACTACTATAATACTGCCCCCTATGTAAAAGAATATAAATACTATAATACTGCCCCCCTATGTACAAGAATATAACTACTACAATACTGCCCCCCTATGTACAAAAATATAAATACTATAATACTGCCCCCCTATGTACAAGAATATATCTACTATAAGACTGTCCCCTATGTACAAGAATATAAATACTATAATACTGCCCCCTATGTACAAGAATATAACTACTATAATACTGTCCCCTATGTACAAGAATAGAACTATTATAATACTGCCCCCATGTACAAGAATATAACTACTATAATACTGCCCCCTATGTACAAGAATATAACTACTATAATACTGCCCCCTAAGTACAAGAATATAACTACTATAATACTGCCCCCATGTACAGGAATATAACTACTATAATACTGCCCCCTATGTACAAGAATATAACTACTATAATGCTGCCCCCTAAGTACAAGAATATAACTACTATACCACTACCCCCTATGTACAGGGATATAACTACTATGATACTGCCCCCTATGTACAGGACTATAACTACTATAATACTGCTCCCTATGTACAAGAATATAACTACTATAATGCTGCCCCCTAAGTACAAGAATTTATCTACTATAATACTGCTCCCTATGTACAAGAATATAACTACTATAATACTGCCTCCTATGTACAAGAATATAACTACTATTATACTGACCCCTATGCACAAGAATATAGCTGCTATACTACTATCCCCTATGTACAATTACATAACTACTATAATACTGCCCCCTATCTACAAGAATATAACTGCTATAATACTGCCCCCTATGCACAAGAATATAACTACTATACCACTACCCCCTATGTACAAGAACATAACTACTATAATACTGCCCCCTATGTACAGGAATATCACTCATAATGCTGCCCCCTAAGTACAAGAATTTATCTACTATAATACTGCTCCCTATGTACAAGAATATAACTACTATAATACTGCCTCCTATGTACAAGAATATAACTACTATTATACTGACCCCTATGCACAAGAATATAGCTGCTATACTACTATCCCCTATGTACAATTACATAACTACTATAATACTGCCCCCTATCTACAAGAATATAACTGCTATAATACTGCCCCCTATGCACAAGAATATAACTACTATACCACTACCCCCTATGTACAAGAACATAACTACTATAATACTGCCCCCTATGTACAGGAATATAACTACTATAATACTGCCCCTATGTACAAGATTATAACTGCTATAATACTGCCCCCTATGTACAAGAATATAACTACTATACTACTACCCCCTACGTAAAACAATATAATTACTATAACACTGCTCCCCCCACGGTTTATCTTCCACCTCACCTACTCCCACAGAATTCCCCCCAGTTATTGAACCTACTCCTATCCTGTATATAGGAGTTCAGCACAGTACTACTACTCCTTTTTCTGTATATATGGGCACAGTACAGTACTACTACTCCTATCCTGTATATATGGGCACAGTACAGTACTACTACTCCTATCCTGTATATATGGGCACAGTACTACTACTCCTATCCGTTATATATGGGCACAGCACAGTACTACTACTCCTATCCTGTATATAGGCTCCTCCTGGCGCGTCGCGGCCGGATCCCATTGCGCATGGGCGAAGTATAGCGGCGAGCATAGTGGAGGTGGTCTTCTCGGTCTTCTCTCCGAAGCCTCGCGATACTACGAGGCTTCGGGACTTCGCCCATGCGCAATGGGATCCGGCCGCGACGCGCCAGGAGGAGGGCACTGCAAAATTAGTGACGGGAGCGGCGCTGACGAGAGCGTGACCACGGAGCAGGGTCCGGGGTGCGCGCCGCATGACGCTTACAGAAGCGCCGACGAGAGATTTTACTACCACAAGAAAATCATTTTTCTACAAATACAGCGGTTTCTGGTTTAATTGAAAATATGGTCCAGCATCAGCTCATCCTGAGCTAGCTTAAGGTATTTGTGGGTCAGAAGGGTCATTTTAAAGTGGTAGGTTTCCTTTAAGTTCTGTACTATTCCAGCAATGCCTAATTTAGATATACAGTATGTTAAACAATAAAAACACTTTTCATTAAAGGAAATCAAAATCCACAATGATAAACCAGGGACACTTCCTCATAGATCCAGACACCATGACTCTGTAATCTCCTTATATTTGTTATCCGTGGTCTTCTTCTGTGTAAAATTAACATCTAAAATTATGCTAATGAGCCTAAGGGGCTACCCTAGCCCCTCTGTAATCTGCCTTTATAGGCTGTTACACTGTCTCACTCTCCCTCCCGCTTCCTCAGCACTGAGATTACAGCAGGAAGTGTACAATGCACAAGTGCTGATGGAACAAGGGGAAGGGTGAGACAGTGTAACAGTCCGTAAAGCCAGATCACATAGGGACTAGGGTAAAAGTTGATTTTATCAGGAAAGAGGCCAAGGATAACAAATATAAGAGGATTAGCACAGTCACAGTGCCTGGACCTATGAGTTAGTGTCCCTGGTTTATCATGATGGATTTTGATGCATCAGCTCATCCTGAGCTAGCTTAAGGTATTTGTGGGTCAGAAGGGTCATTTTAAAGTGGTAGGTTTCCTTTAAGTTGTGTGCTCTTAAAATAGAAGTATTATTCCTGTACAAGGAGGCAGTATGAGTCTCTTTCTCTGCGGTGTACATGTTGATTTAGACCATCTATTAACAGTTTGTATGGAGTTTAGTAACTCCACCCATATCACAAGGCCACACCTACTTGTTTTGACTCCGCCCACAGAAATGGGCCACTTTTACCTTTTTTTCCAGGGCCACTTTAAATTCCCAGTCCGCCCCTGCCGCCATGTGATTGGCTGATTAGAAATTAAGTGTTAACAAGCAGTTGGACAGGTGTACCTAATAAAGTGGCCGGTGAGTGTATAAACCTGTGGCCGACCCTTTCGTCAACCAACATATGTTCAACTTGAATACAAGTCTCTGTGTGTTTTTTAACGGCGAATATTGGTTCAGGGTTAAAGGGGCCTGTGCTCCCGGTGGTTTGTGGCTTAACTTTATTTGGGCAGTCACAGTACACAGCCATCCATGGAGCTACAGCCACAGTGCACAGCCATCCATGGAGCTACAGCCACAGTACACAGCCATACATGGAGCTACAACCGCAGTACACAGCCATACATGGAGCTACAACCGCAGTACACCGCCATACATGGAGCTACAACCACTGTACAGCCATAAATGGAGCTTAAGAGACAGTACACAGCCATACATGGAGCTATAGCCATAGTACACAGCCAAAAATGGAGCTACAGCCACAGACAGTACACAGCCATACATGGAGCTACAGCCACAGTTCAGCCATACATGGATCTGCAACCCCTGTACTGCCATACCTGGAGCTATAGCCAAAGTACACAGCCATACTTGGAGCTACAGCAGCAGTACACGGCCAAACATAGATTTACAGCAGCAGTACACAGTCATATATGGAGCTACAGCTGCAGTACACAGCCATACATGGAGCTACAGCAGTACACAGTCATTGATGGACCTACAGCATCAGTACACAGCTATACATGAAGATACAGTCACTATTCAGCCATACATGGAGCTACAACCCCTGTACAGCCATACCTGGAGCTATAGCCGCAGTAAACAGCCATACATGGAGCTACAGCCACAGTACACGGCCAAACATAGATTTACAGACACAGTACACAGCCATACATGAGCTACAGCCACAGTACACGGCCAAACATAGATTTACAGACACAGTACACAGCCATACATGAGCTACAGCCACAGTACAGCCATACATGGTGCCACAGCCACAGTACACAGTCTTACATGGAGCTACAGCCACAGTACACAGCCATACATGGAACTACAGCTGCAGTGCACAGCCATACATGGAGCTACAGCCACAGAATACAGCCATACATGAAGCTACAGCCACTGTACACAGCCATACATGGAGCTACAGCCACAGTACACAGCCATACATGGAGCTACAGCCGCAGTGCACAGCCATACATGGAGCTACAGCCACAGAATACAGTCATACATGGAGCTACAGCCGCAGTGCACAGCCATACATGGAGCTACAGCCACAGTACACAGCCATACATGGAGCTACAGCCACTGTACACAGCCATACATGGAGCTACAGCCGCAGTGCACAGCCATTCATGGAGCTACAGCCACAGAATAAAGTCATACATGGAGCTACAGCCACTGTACACAGCCATACATGGAGCTAGAGCCGAAGTACACAGTTATACATGGAGCTACAGCCGCAGTACACAGTCATACATGGAGCTATAGCCACAGTTCACAGCCATACCCGTTACTAGCATGGTGTACCTAATAAAGTGGCCGGTGAGTGTATATCCTATTTAACTCTATCCAAACCATAGTATAGTCTACTATGCAAATTCCCCAACAATTTATGTAGTGGACCATTAAATACAATACAGTTTTGTTCCCACTAGCCTTCAATATCTATCCTCATAAATCACCAAGATTCTATTATCATTATAATAATTTGACCCCACTGCAAGAAGAATCTTGTGCTTAATATTACATAATAGTTAACCTCTATGTGAACCCAATAGTGAATCATTATATAACTTACAAACATGTTACCCCTATTTGATGAAAATATCCTAATAAACTAGGACAATCCATACTTTATATCACTTGTGCTGATGCACTCATCTCCATATTTCATACTTATTAACCCCTATATAAACCTAAAATACAACCAATAATTCCAGGGTTTTCCATCCCCACCGGATCTTTGACCTCTTAGCCATAGAGAAAGCTTCCTAGTGTTGGTTGTTCCTGTCCTTGTTCCCGTTCCCGCTTCTGTGTTGATCTCCTGTTGTGACCCCGGACCTGAACCTGCTCCTGTTCTGCCAGCCTTGATCTTCTGCTCCTTCCAGACTCAGCCTCAGCCGCCTGCCATGAACATCTGCCTGCTCCTGACCACGAGACTTTCTGCGTACCTGTACCTGCCGTACCTGTACCTCGACCTTGGCTGCCACAGCGGGCTAGTTGCACCATTGGAACGACCTGGTGGCACCATGCCGCAGCAAGACCATACTGCTTTGCAGCAGGCTCTGGTAAAGACCTGGTGCCACTTAGATTCCAGGCCCAGATATCTGTTAGTGTCATCTCCCGCAGTGGTCCAGGGGGTTCACTGACCCCGAACCATGACTGGAGTTAATATAGATTTGGTCTTAAGGGACATCTATCATCAGTTTACTGAAGGTAGATGTCTCATAATAAGAAGTTTTTCTTCTTTTAGTATAACTTTATATGCTGGCGGAAATCTAGAGTTATAAAAGTTACAATAATTATCCTGGGGCGCTTAGGCTAGATCACCAAAGAACCTTAGGGAGCTTTGTATTTTAACTTATGCACCTCTCCTATTGCTCTAGCGGTCTCCCCCCCCGCCAGAGCGCATACAGTGGGTGTTAGACAGGACTGGGTCAGCTACAGCAATGAGGTGAGTGCATACATTAAAATACGAGGCTCCCTGAGGCTCGGGTGACGTAGCCTAAAGGCCCTGGGTGATTAGCATAACTTTTATAACTGTATATTTTTGATATTAGGGCAATTAGAGTTATAATAAAAAAAGAACATTGTTTTTCAGGAACTTCTTATTAGGACACATTTACCATCTGTTTAAGAAATGATGGTAGATGTCTTTTAAGACCAAAATTTCAGGCTGATTTGTTTCATTTTAAACATCTGTTATTTTAGCTATGTTCTGTAAGCTTTGTTTTCTTAAATGGATCTGGTTCATTTATAGAAGATAAGCTGTATTTTAAATTGAAATATTTGAAAGTACATACTTTTTAATCTCTTTTTTTTTTCTATTTGCTATGCTGACCAAGAAATAGTGGAGACTACTATTGACCGCAGCAGTTACTACAGTTACTATGAATACATGATTAAAAAAAACTATCTGCAATGTGTTAATATATGATTCATGGCATTAAGATAAAAAAGGGAGTTATCAATCTGTGCTATAATGTTATGAGTCATTTGTACATCTTGATTATTTTTCATTCAGAAAAAACCTTTTATAATATGCTTACAGATATGAAGAAAAAATGCAGACCTATTAAAAGTCAATATATAAAATTATTGGGAAAAACTAGTCACGCATAGATGTACTATACATTAGGTATTTTGTATTAGGTATGTGTTTTAACATGAAGAATCAAACTGCATTTACACGTTATTCAGCTCACACATTTGCTCAAAAATATTATCACAAGTTAAAATGTTATCTCATCCAACCCATGCTCTTTGATCTGTCACTGATCTTAGATTAGTCTCTACCTAATCTCTATATAATCTCTATATAGTTTATTCAGTTTAAAAAAGACACATGTCCATTAGGTTCAACCTAGGAAGGGATTGGATGAGGAAGGGATTTATGGGAAACAATTCTATATAACATAGAATACAACTGTCAATGTTATTTAGGTGTAAAAAAAATCTTGTTTTCTCCAGCCAGAGACAGTGCCCCTTGTATTTTAATTGAATTTAACCTGGAACATCTTTCCACCATAGTTTTAGTATGGACCATTCATATACTTATATAAATTAATCATTTCTCTACTTAGTGGTAATTTTTCCACACTAAATAAATCTAGTTGTATTAATCATTTTTTATAACTGAGATTCTCCATACCCCTTATCATTTTTGTGGCTCTTTGTTGTACCCTCTCCAGCTTCAGGGCATCCTTTTTATTGACCAGTGCCCGGAACTGGACAGCATATTCCAGGTGAGGCTGAACCAATGCCTTGTACAGTGGTAATATTACATCCCTATCACGAGAGTCCATATCACTTTTGATTCATGATAAGATCTTGCCGGCTTTAGAGGCAGCTGATCGACATTGCCTGCTGTTATTTCATTTATGCAACGTACTGCCAGGTGCTTCTCAATGAGATACTTTCCCAGATTTACTCCCCCAAGGACATATGTTGCATGTTGATAATTCACCCCCAGGTGCATAACTTTACATTTATCCACATTAAACATTATTTGCCAAGTGGATGACCAAACACTCAGTTTATCCAATTTACGCTGCAGCCTATGAACATCCTCCATAGACTGTATTACGCTACACAGCGTGGTGTAATCTGCAAAAATATACAAAGTGCTATTACTTCCTACCTATATACCATTAATAAATGTAATAGTAGTGGGCCAATCATAGAACTTATAACTGCTGTCCATTCTGAGTAGGAACCATTGACCACAACTCTCTGTATACGATTAGAGATGAGTGAGAACTAAAATGCTCGGGTACTCGTTATTCGAGACAAACTTTTTCCCGATGCTCGAGCGCTCGTCTTGAATAACGAGCCCCATTGAAGTCAATGGGAGACTCGTGCATTTTTCAAGGGGACCAAGGCTCTGCACAGGGAAGCTTGGCCAAACACCTGGGAACCTCAGAAAAGGATGGAAACACCACGGAAATGGATAGGAAATAGCAGGGGCAATATTCACTGATTCTTTCTTTTTGCGGTAATTACTCTTAAATAATATCTCCCTGCTTGAAACTTCACTGTGATTGGAGGTATTTTTTATAAAAAATAAAACTTGACTTTTATTTTATTAACATTAAAATTGTTGCAGGACTGTAAATACAGATGTGATGTTTTTTGATTACTAACAATCTGTCATTTAGTTTGTTCCAATTGGTAACAACGAATCGTGGGATTATAGCCTGGTTTTAGGCTCTTGATAATCCTTGCTGCCGTTGTTTCCCCTAAACTTGGAAGACAGAAAGTTTTGTAGCACAATGTGAGTGTGATCGTATTGCACACCTCATACCGTGTCTATCAATTAGAGCAGCTGATGGATATTGTTGTGCCGCTGGAAACCAGTGTTCTGGCCATTCCGATTTTATTCTAACCTTGATGCGGCTATCTAACATCAGCTGGCGGCTGACAATTGACCCTAGGACCCTACGCGTTTCATCATTGCCAAAGATTCCTCAGGGGTCTGTTATTAGGCATATTATAACTAGGGTTGTGAGACATCCGTGCGGCATGAGTGCCCGGTATGTAGTAGCCGTGGCGCGCGCCGGCAGTGTCCTGTTTATATTCAACTCCCCCTGCTCGTCACCGCTGACGAGCCTCCCTTCTGGCCCAATTAAAGAGCTGAGCGTCACTAAGTGACGTGTAACCGGAGCTGCGGGTGGAATGACCAATCACAGCCATGAGGGAGGGACAGAGGGTTCGCGGCACCTCCCCCTGGTGTGCGTTCTTCATTCCTCCAGCCGTGGTACCCTGAGACTTCAGGTATGTACCGTGGAGTGATATATCACTCAAGTTCCAGTATATCTTGATGTGGGCTATCTCCTAAGGGTGTATCTAATTGGGGGAGGGTTTTTTATGATTTGTTTAGATAGGGAAAGCGCTGCTTCCAGTGCCTTTGTTGCGGATCCTCCTGGCAGACTTTTGTGTAGAACACAGTGATACCGCTTCTTCGAGTAACAAAATGAGTGTTTTCTTGTACAAAATAGTGCCTATAGTATTTTCATAGTATCATAGTATATGAGGCTGGAAGGAGACGCAAGTCCATCAAGTCCAACCTTCAAGAATTAAATAAATGTTTAATCCCCATAACCCGTGATATTTTTTCTCTCCAGAAAGGCATCCAGGCTATTGTACCGCAGATGGGCGTGAACGGAAACGCTCAGGAGGTTGGGAAGGGGGAGGTGCCCTTATTTGTATTGAGCCTTATAAGTGTTGCTGTGTGAAACGCGTAGGCTTCACGTCTACTGGAGTGGAGTGTTACATTTTAATATGCACTGAATAAAGAATCCTTTTGTATCTGGAGCCTGGCCGGACCGTGTTTTCCTGTTTTCGCTATTGATGTACCCTAGCAGAAGGGATTGTTTCCCTTTAACGCATTCAACGGTCTTAAACAGATGTAGAATTAATGAGCAGCAAAACTGTAAACACATCGAAAAATGGAACAATATGAATAATTTTTGAAGTAAAACAAAGCCATTTAATTCAAGATCTATTATTTCTATTTCATGGTTGTAATGGTTTGCTTCCAAAACACTACGATGGGATCTTTGTTTCCCTTTTACTTCCCTTGTATCTCTATACATATTTAGCAGCCATTGATAGGAGCTTGGGACCAACAAATAAATGTTATTTCAGAACTCTTAAACATTCACGGTTACTATAAATGTTTACATTCAGTGTGTATTAAAAAGACTTACTTCTGTGTTCTTAAAGATGATAAAATATATTAAATAAAGCAAAATAAGAAATCCCATATAATAAGGAATCCCACATTTATACTAAAACAGTCAGAATTTGCATTATTACTAGAAAATACAGCATCATTAGACTTTGGGAGAGAATATTCTTGGATAATCACCCCCTTATGTCTAGAATTAATTAAAGATCATAAAAAATCTAGTAGCAGGCAGAAACCATATTTCTGCACAATGTTCTCTATATTATTCCATTAAATAATAGGGAATTACTTTTATTATAACGCATGATAATTAGCAGAGAATTGTATCATTCAACATTCTATTCCTTACTACATATTAGACGTAACAACCACTCAATTGAGATGCTGAAGTAGAGGTCTTCCACAGTCAAGGAACTTGAAGCAGCCCAACGGCTTTTTTTTTTATAAGAGCATCATAGGTAGGGGTCTTATTATAAATTGCATTAAAGACCAGGAGCTTTAAGTCACAATAAGTGCATAATCTATTCTAGGTATGTAGCATATGTCTAAAATTTGAAAAACTATATTTTTTATATTTTGTTTTGTCTCCTGGTAGTGAGTCAATGTAAACATTCTATTTCTACCTGGAGGCTAAAACCATTTATCAATGGATTTTCCCATTTTCAGAATTATACGTTCGGTCCCTGGAAGAATCTCTCATCGATGAAACCAACTATGTAAAAAGGGATTACACACTTGGTTTAAGTCTTTCCTACAAGCATAAAGAAGAGAGAGAAAATTAGAAAAATTCTAAACAATTATAAGCAGCCTGATGGTCCAAAATGCATGAGGAGTGAAGATAAGAAAAGGTATACAAAGTCAGTCAGATGATAATTATCACGATTTCAATAAGGATCTATTTGGACACCTATATCAAATACATAAAATGCCAAAGTAAAAAGACAATATAAAGGTGCAAACGGTAAAATGTTGCCAAAATGAATAATTGTGAGGATGTGTGTAACTTTAACCCGAACATCACATGCAGTGTGATTTGTGGGGGTCATGCAGGCATCTTCATTCTATTGTAGGCTAGCACAACAGTTTTTGCCTCTCTATCTTATACTTGTACTGCTTAAACTAGGTGCATTAAAAGGGGACCATTTAAACGAAGTAACTTCATCCTAAATTGTTTTCTTATAGTTTTTGTGCTTCTACGTTTGCTAACCATTTATACCAAATTCTAATAAATCAATACCTGTTAGATTTTATATAACCACACACAGGATTCACTAAGAGGTCCCAACCACCTTTTAAATTCACTGCAGAGGTTGTGTTCCATAAGAAAATCTACACCAGGATACATGTGGCATAGATTTAAGCTATAACCTATAAGCTATAGTACATGTGACAGACCAGAGTATCCTTGTTCTGTTCTACCCTGTGCCCTTCCCCTTTTTGAAAAGTGACATAAGGGGCGGAAAATCTTCAAAAAGTCACAATTCCTTGTTGTGCAGCAGGATTTATGTATTGTCTGCTAGTTTTCATGATAAATCTACCCCAATTTCATTTTGTGCTAATCCACCAGCAGTGTGGCTGTGCCTGCTTGTACACCTTGGGAAGGAAAATCACAAGTTATTGTGTCACCTGATCAGAATTAAGAGATCTATTTAAAAATGCATCCATATTCTACTTTATAAAATAATTTGATGTTTACAAGGAGCACAATGTATAACAATGACTTGCCCGTTGTGCTATTATACAGTGGGAGCAGAAAGTATTCAGACCCCTTTAACCCCTAGGCACACCAGGACGTAATAGTACGTCCCAGTGGCTAGATACTTAGCGCACCAGGACGCACTATAACGTCCTGCTTCTGGCACCGGCTCACGAACGGAGCTGGTACCAGAAGCAGCGGCTGTCAGCTGTCTAGTACAGCTGACACCACGCTGTAACACCCGCGATTGGAGCCAACTCCGATCGCGGGTGTTAACCCCTTACACGCCACGGTCAAGCATGCTCTTCTGGGCAGCTCCGAGGACTAGCATGTTCTCCGCAGCTGCCCGTTCTCCCTGCCAGTCAGAACCCTTCCGGGTCTGACTGTAAACCGTCTGAGCATGCGCAAGCATGCTCAGACAGTTTACACTGCTCTACAATAAAATAGTATTGTAGAGCAGTGTTTTGAACTTGAACCAGCGATCAAAGCATCACTGGTTCAAGTTCAAGTATGAAAAAGTAAAAACATGCAAAAACACTTAAAACTACACATTATAATAAATAAAAAATAAATACATAAAAATATTCCTAAAAAAGATAATTTTTAATTAATACCCTATAAAAAATGCTCTAAAAAGTGATTTCAAAACTTTTATGCACTCTAAAATAAGCCCACTAAAAAGAACAACTGTTCTCGCAAAAAATAAGCCCCTAACCAGATTTGTCAGCCAAAAAATAAAAAAGTTTTGCATATGAAAAGATGGTGATGCTAAAATGAATAAGATTTTCTCCAAATTAGTTTTTATTCAGTACAATTGAATAAAATACACAAAACCTCCAAATATTTGGTATCCCTGTGTCCGTAACAATCTGCATAATAAAACAGAATTGTTATTAGATCCGCAAAGTGAACCCCGGAAAAAGACAACCTCAAAAAACTCTCTCTGAAAAAAAGATGATTTTTTATTAATGCCCTTTAAAAAATGCTCTAAAAGTGATTTTAAAAAGTTGCGCACTCTAAAATAAGACCACTAAAAAAAACAATCATTCTCGCAAAAAAAAAACCCTTAAACAGATTTGTGAGGTGAAAAATAAAAAAGTTATGCATATGAAAGACGGTGATGCTAAAATTAACAACAATTTTGCCAAATTGCTTTTTATTCAGTAAAAATGGGAAAAAAATAAAAAATATATATAAATGAAGTATTTTTTGTAATCGTGGCGACTCATAGAATAAAAATAATATAAAAATTTTCATAAAAATTGATGATTTTTATTTCCTCCACCAACAAAGAGTTAATTAAATCTCACCAATTAGCTATAGATGCCCCAAAATTACGTACCAGAAAAGTGCATCTCATGTGGCAAAAGAAATAAGCCCCTATAGGTCCACAATAAAAAAAGAGAAAAAAAATTATAGCCTGTACATTGTGACATAGCAAATCTGATCTCCTTCCCTTCTATGCCCGTCGGTGTACTCGGGAGAAATTGGGTATCAAACTTTGTGGAGCCTTTTTTCATTTAATACATTGTAAATGTTTAATTTTCCACCCAAAATGAGTGTATTGTGAAAAAATATTACAATTTGCAGACTGCACCTCCATTTTGTTTTAACCCCTATAAAACACGTAAAGGGGTTAACAAACTTCTTAAAAGTGTTTTTTCATACGTTGAGGGGTGTAGTTTCCATAATGGTATTGGTAAATGGTAATTTACGAGTCTAGCTATTATTTAGGCCTCTCAGTGTCAATTAGAAGTTGAGCAGGTCCATCTAAATACGGGTTCTGGTGATTTTACAAAAAATGTGAAAAATGATACCTAAATTCTGAGCCTCATAACATTCTAGTAAAATATGTGGAATCTTAAAAAACCATCCAACATAAAGCAGACATTTGGGAAATGTAAGTTATGAATTTATTTGTGTGCTTTGACTATCTGCATCAAAAGTAGAGAATTTAGAATGTTGAAAATAAAGAATTTTTTCAAATTTTTGCCAATTTTTTTTTTTTTTTCATAACTAAACGCAAAAGATTTCATCCAAATTTTTAAACTAATTTGAAGTATAATGTGTCACGAGAAAAAAAACTCAAAATCCCCTGGATATTTTATATTGTTCCAAAGCTATAACCACTTATAGTGACACAGGGCAGATTTGAAAACTGGGGCCGCGTCCTTTAGGCCAAAAGAGGCTGAGTCCCGTAGGGGTTAAAATGTTCACACTTTGTTTACTTCTTCATTGGAGTCCAGCTGTGTTTAATTAAATGTATTGGGCTTGATTAGGAAAGGCACATATAAGATCTCACAGCTCGAAGTGGCTCAGAGACAGAATTTTGGCAAGAAACAGACCTGAGCCAACAAAAGAATTACCGCAGCACTTAAGGTTCCTAAGAGTACAGTGGCCTCCATATTCCTTAACTGGAAGAAGTTTGTGATGACCACAGCCCTCCCTTGACCTGGCTGTCCAGTCAAACAAGGCAATCATGGAAAAAGAAAGGTTAGAAAGGTTAAGAAGAATCCAACGATCACTGAGGGATCATGAAGTTTCTGCATAAAGAGTCAAGTAATGAAAACTGATCTTTATTTCACAAACATCACTAGGGGTTTAACTGAGCAAACCCCTTATATGTGTATATATATATATATATATATATATATATATATATATATATATATACAGGCAGTCCCCGGGTTACATACATGATAGGGTCTGTAGGTTTGTTCTAAGTTGAATTTGTATGGAAGTCGGAACTGTATATTTTATCATTGTAATTCCAGCCAGAACTTTTTTGGTCTCTGGACAATTGGATTTAAAAATGTTGGGTTGCCATAAGAATCAATATAACACGTAAAGCTTCATTACAACTGTATATATATATATATATATATATTTATATATATAATATATATATTATTATAATACAAACACATATATTTTCATTGTACACAGTTAAGTAGTAACCTTGCATAAAGACTCACACAAACATGTTTATAGGACATGTTATATTTAAAAGTTCCCCTGATTTGAAAATGGTAGATAATAAAAGTCTAAAATAGAACCAAATACAGTGCTATATCATTATTCAAAAACTAACATAAAACATATACGCTATGAAAGAGCTCATTCCGCACCTTTTGATATCACATAACCTGGCAAAAGGAGTTTCAGATCTGACTGACTACAACCGATAAGACAACACTTAATGGGGTGTTCCCATTTCAGCATATAAATACTATTGTTTGTATCATGAAACATTATACAATTTTCCAATATAATTTCTGTATCAATCCCTCTTGTTTTTCTGTATTTCTGCTTCTCAATATCTCATTGTACCAGAAGCTTCATTGCTTACTTCTAGTGTTCATGGTTATGCAATGTCACACAGGTGCAAGAATCACACAACTCTGATTACTGTCTGTGATACTAACGAGCCATGCACCTGTGTGACACCACATGACCATGGACAGATTCTTATCCACTAGAAGTAAACAATGAAGCTTCCTATAGAATGACTGTGAGCAGAGATCTATAAGACCATGAGGCATTGATAGCGAAAGTATTGTGCAAATTTTTATCATACAAACAACATTTAAAACTAGACAATCCCTTTAACTGCAGAGTGATTAAAAGCATTAATTTCTTTATATCACTGTCTTATGTTGCTGGTTTTCTCATTGAAGAATGGTGGAAGGAATCAGACAAGCCTAAAAAGACTTTACACGGGGCGGGAAGAAATCTGTCAAATAACTGCTATTGAACTATTACTGGACTATACCCTCCCAGTCTTGTGGAGCTCTTCAATGTCTCAGCACTACTTTATAGCTTACCGGAAATATGCTTGTTCACTGAACATGTGGATGTGTAGGTGTAACATCAGTGCTGACTACACATAGTATAGCTAGATGCCTACACCTTACTATACTGTGTTATACTGTAATATAATATACTGTACTAATGTACTTTCAATCATTTCATATATTTAGTACATTTTATGGTTTATGCATCCTGATGACCCCTGATTTCCCAGTGAGGTAAACGGAGGAAAAAAGAGGAGAAGTTGCGCTTCCTAGTGCAAAGTTATCCTCACTGGTACAATAAGATATAATTATAGTGATTTGTGCTCATGTGGTTTCGTTGTGCTAGCAGGCACAACTCTGTTCATCGCTTTTCATTGTTAGAAGATTGCAGCCTCGTCCAGTTTGGCTGGGAGATACTTAGAGTATAGGATCCACGTTAAGACCCAAAAAAGTGTTTTTGGACTTTTACCTGGTACTTTTCTTCTTGAATCCAATAAGGAGAAATATTAGGTCATTTGCCCTACAAGATTTCTTTATTCTTAGTTAAAAGGTCTAGTACCAATCTAGTACTTTCAGACTAGGGTAAGTAAAAAATTATAAGAGAATATATATGTATAAAAATGAGGGTAAAAATATATACAAAAGAAAGAAAGGGAGGGGGGAATTGTAAGGGAAAGAAAGTTGTGAGTGTGATAAGATATAACTTTTATTAGTTTATTTAAAATCTTGAGTATATTCTCACACTATAAATAAAGAATCAATTAAGCTTAGTATTGGCATTATTGTGCTTTACCCACTATGTCCTTGCCACATAAGTAATATTCTTGTACTTAGGGATATAAGTTCAGATGGGAGTCCCCTTATATTTTGTTTTGTCCCTCCTGTAATTATCACTGATGCCCACCTATAATTCCTTCCCACCTGAACTTATATCCCTAAGTACAAAAATATTACTTATGTGGCAAGGACATAGTATGGTAAAGCACAATAATGCCATACTAGTTGCTTAATTGACACTTTATTTTATAGTGTGAGAATATACTCAAGATTTTAAATAAACTAATAAAAGTTAAATCTTATCACACTCACAACTTTCTTTCCCCTACAATTCTCCCCTCCCATTCTTTCTTTTGCTTAAATATGTTACAATAGGTGGTGCACACCGTGAGTGTTTTGCAATCCGAAAACGTTGTGCGTATCATAAAAATATATACATAAATTCTCCAATGCACATTAAAGAACTAACAGCAATAAAAATGTATGAAATGCATAAAATACAAACAGCGTGTTTTGCGCCACAGCAATGAGCGTTTTATCAGGTCAGTACATGTTTGTTAGAGGCTGGGGATTATATACTGTCCATGCTTTGATTATACCACCCATTTGTGGGCGGGATTAATCATCTTACATAATTAGACCTCATTTTAGTTTTATCAGATAGTTACTAACCTTATCTCTTCTGTTGGTGTTTTAGAGGACGCTGAACCTTGGAGCTTATGATAATAACACTTGTGAGGATAATGAGTGTTTGTTTCTAATTGTTTATCCCACTGGACATGCAATGTGGGTGAGTGATAAAAGTGAGTCTTGAAGGTCAGAATTGCTCAATAGGAAGCTTGGATTATTTCCCTAAGAAGTCAGCAAGTGTTGGACTTCTTGTTTCTAATTTGTTACCTTCAGTCAATATAAGGAATAAACTTTTAAGGTACAAGCAGCTGGAAAAATGTTGTCCTAAACGCCTTCAAAAACACAAGAAACATGCCGAAATCCAAATAAAGACAATTCCCCTAAACAAGCTGATTTTAATTTAAATTTTATCACAAAATACAACAGCCACAAAGAAATGTTCTCAAGGAACATTTGCATATCATGGGGATAGATAATCTTTAGAAAGCAGTTTTACCCAATATGCCATTGATTACATTTCGCCGTATAAAACAGCACAAAACTAAAAACAGTGAGGAAGTCGCATCAAGGACCTAGAGATGCAGGAAAATATGTTGTTTATGTTGTTCCAACATTAGTCATAATACCACAATATTTACATCTAAAGTCACCGAGAGAGTCCTTTCCAATGAAATATACTATGACTTGCCAAATGCATTATGTCATATATCTACAAGAATAGACCACCCAAGCCTTACATGATAGACTCAATGGACACCATGGTAACATCAAAAGGGGCTATATCATACATGGGTTATCAACACATTTTCTGCTGAGACATCAGAAAAATTAAAAACTTTTCAAAATCACTCCTATTGACCATATTCCTGATACTTTACATAATAAGTTCAAAACTCTGTGTATAAGGGAGATTTTTTTGGATGTATAAGCTTCACACATAAACCCCTTTTGGATTAAACGAGGTCACAGAAACTGTGATTTGATCCACATCTGAATGGTATTTTTTTGCATTTCCATATAGCAATACCAAAAACCTTTTTTTTTCTCTTTCTCTCTCCAAGCCTCACATTGAGTGACCCTGTGTTCCAAGCCTCATTTTCATTACTCTATATGACCTCTTAGGGAAACAGTCCAAGCCTCACATTCAGGGTCGGACTGGGGTGCCTGGGGCCCACCAGAGAAATTGATTTTGCGGGCCCACCATACCGCTGCCTAGAAATGTTTGTTATTTCCCAGGAGTTCACAGTGGCTGCATTGTGCTTAGCACTAACTTACCAATAAGAATAACTAACGATAACCCTTCACCTTCTCCTTATGTTCTTTGCACTACATCAGAAGACTAGACAATGACATTATAGAAATAGTCTAGATCAGTGATGGCGAACCTTTTAACGGCCGAGTGTCCAAACTGCAGCCCAAACCCCCTTATTTATCGCGAGGCGCCAACCAAAAATGAAAGCAGTAACTTATTGCTCCCTGCTCTTCAACAATGTTCGATCATATTGGCCTCCTGAGGACAAGCTGGAAAATTTGCATCATTTTAGCTTCTTTCCAGTGTCCCTCTGTACACAGAGAATCGTGGGGCCAGCAGGAGGTCCTCCAAAGATAATTCGTCCCTTGTCCCACTTCCTACATTAGCGAAGTAAGTATCACTTTAATTTATGCCTGAAAGCAGCATCTTTTAATTTGCTTGGAACTGCAGGAAGATTCTTTGAGTCCTGTCAGGTGTGCTGGGGCGATGGCCCGGGTGCCCACAAAAAGGGCTCTGAGTGCCGCCTCTGGCACCCGTGCCATAGGTTCGCCATCACTGGTCTAGATAGTTAGTCAATAACTACAGTTACCAGACTTAGAAGTGGGATTCAGTACCTCACACGTCACACGTCTTCTCCTTTGGGTACTGAACTGCAGGATGACGTCTCCCTTTTTTTTCTTATCACTGGAGAATGTTCCACCAGATACATTCATCTCTGTGAGGCACATCTCCACACTGTGCAACTAAAAATATCACCGTCACTACAGCACAATGTCACCTGGATAACAATGTCCTACTCTGTGCTCCTAAATAATATTTACCACTCACAACACAAATGACCATGCTGTGCCCCCCACAAATATATACATACAAAACATACCCCCATAACAAAAACCATACAGTGCTCTCCATAAATCAAATAGTACATTGCGACTCCTCAGTATATTACATGCACACCCCTGAGTAAATCATATGATATACCTAATGAATTAAATTGGACATCATTCCCTTTAATTAATTACATAATACCGGTATATCATTTCCAATGAATCATTTCATCTATAGTCCTATAGTGCTCCTACGTATTTATTATGTTTTATATAATGCTTTACTTAATTATTCTTCTAATATTTACTGCTCCTCTTATCAAATATTTTATATAAAAGTACTAATAAATACTCATATTCAGTATAAATTGGGACAGCACACTACTACTACTAATCCTATCCTGTATATATGGGCAAAGCACAGTACTACTACTCCTATCCTGTATACATGAGCACAGCGTAGTACTACTACACTTATCCTGTATATATGGGCATAGCACAGTACTACTGCTCCTATCCTGTATATATGGCCTACCTTGATATATAATGGGACACAGCAAATGTACTACTACTCCTACCCTGTATATATGGACACAGTAATGACTGTTATTATATTTTGATAGATCAGACCTTTTGAGAGGCAGTTCCTAACATATCTAACATGTTAATTATTTTTACTGTTTATTTATTTTTATATCAGTTCTAGAGAAAGGGGGGTGATTTAAATTTTTAGTTTTTTTGTTTTAATTTTAACTTTTTTTACTACTTTTCAGACTCCATAGGGTACTTTCTACAGTATCCCCTAGTGATGCTACTATATACTGCCATACTACAGTACTGGCACATAGTAACACCTGGCCATAGTAAAACATGGAGATAGATCATTGCTCCCCAATTACAGCCTGTGAGCCCTCTTCATACACCTGCAGCCCACATGTGATGCATAGATATGTCACATGTTTGTAAGGGGTTTGCCCTTATCCCTAAATGGTTCCTTTCCATGGCTGCACTGTTAAAAAAAATCCATTTGTACTTATATGCAACTCACCTCATGTGAGTCCACCATACTAAGTGAGTCCAATGAGGACCTGCATATTCAGTAGTTACTTCACTGTCCTGCCTACTTCTTCATGATTGACAGGTCCCACTGCTGTGTGGAACATTAAAAGAGAGATCTGCTACATCATCGGGCACTTCATGTCATGTGACCACACTGATTTCATCTAAGGTCCTGTTACATTTTCAATGTATACCCCATGTATCTTATCACATGAAATCACATCATGCCTACATGGAGGATAGGGAGGAGTTGAAGTCCATGGAGGATGGGGAGGAATAGAATTCCATGGAGGCATGCTGTGATTTCTTGTTATCAGATATATACATTGAGTACAGGGTTGGACTGAGGTGCCTGTGGCCCACCAGAGAAATTGATTTTGGGGGCCCACCATACCGCTGCCTAGAAATATTTGTTATTTCCCAGGAGTTCACCGTGGCTGCATTGTGCTTAGCACTAACTTACCAATAAGAATAACTAATCACAACCCTTCACCTTCTCCTTATGTTCTCTGCACCACATCAGAAAACTAGACAATGACATTATAGAAATAGTCTAGATCAGTGATGGCGAACCTTTTAGCGGCCGAGTGTCCAAACTGCAACCCAAATCATTCATTCATTTATCGCGAGGTGCCAACCAAAAATGAAAGCAGTAACTTATTGCTCCCTGCTCTTCAACAACGTTTGATTATATTGGCCTCCCGAGGACAAGATGGAAAATTTGCATCATTTTAGATTCTTGTCAGTGTCTCCCTGTTTACAGAGAATCATGGGGCCAGCAGGAGGTCCTCCAAAGATAATTTGTCCCTTCTCCCACTTCCTACATTCCCAAGTAGCGAAGTAAGTATCACTTTAATATATGACTGAAAGCAGCATCTTTTAATTTGTTTGGAACTGCAGGAAGATTCTTCGAGTCCTGTCAGGTGTGCTGGGGCGATGGCCCGGGTGCCCACAAAAAGGGCTCTGAGTGCCGCCTGTGTCGTCCGTGCCATAGGTTCGCCACAACTGGTCTAGATAGTTAGTCAATAACTACAGTCACCAGATTTAGAAGTGGGATTCAGTACCTCACATGTCACACATCTTCTCCTTTGGGTACTGAACTTCAGGACGACGTCTCCCTTTTTTTTCTTATAACTGGAGAATGTTCCACAAGATACCTTCCTCTCTGTGAGGCACATCTCCACACTGTGCATCTAAAAATATCACCGTCACTACAGCACAATGTCACCTGGATAACAATGTCCTACTATGTGCTCCTAAATATTTACCACTCACAACACAACTGACCACACTGTGCCCCCCACAAGTATATACATACAAAACATACCCCCATAACAAAAACCATACTGTGCTCTCCATAAATCAGATATTACACTGCGCTCCTCAGTATATTACATGCACAGCCCTGAGTAAATCATATGATATACCTAATGAATTAAATTGGACATCATTCCCTTTAATTAATTACATAATATATAATTTCCAATTAATCATTTCATCTATAGTCTTATAGTGCTCCTACATATTTATTATGTTTTATATAATGCTATACTTAATTATTCTTCTAATATTTACTGCTCTTCTTATCAAATATTTTATATAAAAGTCCTAATAAATACTCATATCCAGTATAAATTGGGACAGCACACTACACCTACTACTCCTATCCTGTATATATGGGCAAAGCACAGTACTACTACTCCTATCCTGTATACATGAGCACAGCGTAGTACTACTACACTTATCCTGTATATATGGGCATAGCACAGTACTACTGCTCCTATCCTGTATATATGGACACAGCACAGTACTACTACTCCTATCCTGTATGTACGGCCACAGCACAGTAATATTACTCCTATCCTGTATATATGGACACAGCACTACTACTCCTATCCTGTATATATGACACAGCACAGTACTGCTCTCCTATCCTGTATATATGGACACAGCACAGTACTACACTCCTATCGTATATTGGGACCACAGCACAGTACTACTACTCCTATCCTGTATATATGGAAGAAGCACACTACTACTACTCCTACCCTGTATATATGGACACAGTACAGTACTACTACTCCTACCCTGTTTATATGGACACAGCACAGTACTACTACTCCTACCCTGTATATATGGACACAGTACACTACTACTACTCCTATCCTGTATATATGGGCACAGCACAGTACTACTACTCCTATCCTGTATAGATGAGCACAGTACTACTACTCCTATCCTGTATATATGGGCACAGCCCACTACTACTAATCCTATCCTGTATATATGGGTACACTACTACTACTCTTATCCTGTATACCCCCCCCCTTATTAGTCCTCTAGTGCCCATTTTATATACAATCTTCTAGGGCCCCTTTAATATATGTATAAAATAATAAAATTCACTCACCTTTAGCAGCGCTCCCGCGTCCTCTTCTTCTCTTCTCCCCCCTGCATCAAGACGCGCGGCAGCGTGAGTGCATCATCACGCTGCCGCGCATCAGCAGTCACAGTACGGCGCGTGCCGGCCGCGTCGCATGCACAATGCGCGTCAAAGCGCTGCACATTACATTAAAGATGGTACTCAAGTGGCCGCTTACGGCCGCATCAAGTACCGGTGCTGTCACGCACTGGCAGGGGCCTCAGATGGTGATGGAGGCCCCTGCCGTAGCGGACATACCGGGGGCCCACTGTGAGACAATTCGACCCAGCAGGCAGGTGCCTCACATGGGTATGGGGGCCTCTGCGGTAGTGGAGGTAACGGGGGCCTACCGGAGGATCCACCGGCCCTCCGGTGGGCCAGTCCGACCCTGCTCACATTTAGCGATCCTGTGCTTCAAGCCTCGCTTTCATCACCCATTCACATCACATTATCCAGTGGGTTAACCAATTAGAAACAAGAAGTCCAACACTTGCTGACTTCTTAGGGAAATAATCCAAGCTTCCTATTGAGCAATTCTGGGCTATAAACTTCACTTTTACCACTCACCCACATTGCATGTCCAGTGGGATAAACAAATATAAACAAACACTCATTATCCTCACAAGTGTTATTATCATAAGCTCTAAGGTTCAGAGTCCTCTGATATACCAATAGAAAAAATAAGGTTAGTAACTATCTGATAAAACTAAAACTAGGTCTAACTATGTGAGATGATAAATCACGACCACAAATGGGTGGTATAATCAAAGCATAGACAATATATAATCCCCAGCCTTGAACACACATGTTCTAACCTGATGAAGAGCCCATTGCTTTGGTGTGAAACGCACTGTCCATATTTTATGCATTTCATACATTTTTATTGCTATTAGTTGCTGTTAATGTGCATTGGAGAATTTATGTATATATGTTTACCCTCATTTTTATACATATCTATTCTCTTATAATTTTTTTTTACTTACCTTTCTCTAAAAGTACCAGATTTGTACTAGACCTGCCTAATTTTTCTCCTTATTGGATTTACACCAGGTAAACGTCCAAACACTTTTTTGGGTCTCAAACTGGATCCTATACTCTGCGTATAAAGATTTCACAGGGGGGTCATTTATCTTTTTAAAATTTACGACTTATACTCCTATTTAGCAGTGTCATCGAAACTGCATTTTTGGAATCCAGATGTGGACGTAAATGTGCACAATGACTGCAAAAAGCCACACATTTTTGGCAAAAAAGCCTCCCCCAAGCTGGTGTAGGAAGAAGATTTGAAGGAATTGCTCAAAAAGCCAACACAACAGACTAAGATACAAAATGTATTACCCCCCCCCTCCCCCCCCCCCCCCCCCCCCCCCCTCCCACCCCCCAGGAAGAAAGAATAATAAAAAGACAGGTCCAAATTGATAGTATTGATAAATGATATTGATAAATGAGCCGCACAGAACAGTTAAATGCATCCCATTACACATAGCATGTATATTGCACAATATATACTGCACCCTATCTTTCACTGTAAGTCTGGGTGCAGAACTGCAGGGAGTACTATATCTAAACCAGCACCATGTCCATATCATCACTGCAGAACCCCTAAATATTAGGTTTGCGGTGGTGATTCGCCAGGTGAGTAATAGCTAGTTTGTTTTTTCGCATTCCCAGCTTATGGCAATATAAAAGAGAAATCCTGAGAACCCTTTTAGCTTTGAATCCACAGTAAATGCAGACTGAGAAAACCTTTTAGGTCCCATGTGTCCAATGCCTTATCTTGTTTCTACCAGAAGGGTTTTAGAGAGCGTAAAAAACGAGTGTTGCTAACAATGCTGATTGTAACAGCAAAGGTACATTAGGATGTATCTCCTATGTGTATTATTAGTCTAATATTTCTGTTTGGATACGTTTGAGACAATGCCTCTATTAGGCCATGAAATACTTATAGTGAGGGCCTCTTCTGTTCATTAGCAGGCTTCTCTGTGTGTTTTATGGCAGAGTAGTGTACTGAGACACGCAACATGCAGCCACCTGGTAATACAGTTCACTATAAAATTGTTGTTACTGCTTTGGGAATAAACGGTCTTGTAAGCATGATCGGCTTGTTAACTTCCCTCTCAGCACAATTCACCTAGGAGAAAATAGGTTAGTTGATTTAGGTTAGTGCGGAATATGTTAATGATCTGCTCCTGCACAACTGTCTCTTCTATTCTATGTGAAGTGCTGAGCATCTCCCGATCTGTTTTATCGAAAATTGCCATTAATTTTTCAATACATTTATTATCATTTGTGCTTTGCCTGAATTCTAATTGGATAATAGGCCTTATATCTGATATATACAAACCTGTTATCTAATTGACAATTCATTTTCTTCACAGACTTAATGTGTCACTGTTATATGCATATATTTATATTATTATATTATGCAAGAAAACTTCAGACCTTTCATCTTTTTATACAATATAGAAATGAACACAATAAAGGAGTCATATACATATACAAATAGCAAAGCAACATACTGCCATCTAGTGAACAGCTGGACAATTCTTACATTTGTGAAATTGTTTTTGTTTTGCAGACATAAATCCCAACTAATAACAAATGTAACAATTTATAAGGGAGGAGAATTCTACCCATAGAGGTAGGGTGAGGGGTATTCACCTACTTACTGGCAGATACAGCAAATGTGATTGATGGCATTCTAGCCCTTCAGACAGAAGACAGTTTGCGATTGGAACCTCTACAACCCCTATTTTATGCTGTTTATGCCTTATTGTCATGTGCAGATGTGTCAGGCTATCCGTGTGCATTAAGAAGGTCAGCGGTACAGTGACTGAACACTATGCAGCATGGATTGGAATCTCTGAAGGTTGACAGCATGAATAAAACTAATAGGACATGAATAACTCTAGAGTAGGGGACATTGCCATTATTTTAAGGGAGGTCTGTACTCCGATAAATAACCAGTTGATAGGAGACAAAGGTAGAAGAATTGTGATTTTTTTTTTTTTCAGGGACAAGTCCTAGTTAAGGTGCTGGAAGGTTTTAGAAAAGATGTTAAGATCACATATTTTAGCTTTAATAATATTGTTTAATATTGTCATTGTGAAGTCTCCTAAATAGACAATATTTGACTATGTTGAGAATTGAGGACATTTAATAAAAGTGGTCTTAGGATAAAATATTTATTGCTTATTAATATACATATATTGAGAAAGACTTCTGAATATGAGCTGAAACATTTTGTGAATTTTTGATTAAGTGAGGAGTGGCATGTGCAGGATTAATACAACAACTGTAATAAACCTTCATAGAGTGTCAGCAATAGAGTCAATGCAGTGTCAATGAAAGAACCCCCATACAGTTTTAGCCACCAAGTTCCTATAGAGAGTCAGTTACAGGTGCCATTACAGATACCTACACAAATGAAAGTCCCATCCTGAAATTATGAAATGAAATCTAGCATCAAAATCAAGCATGATAACCCAGGGGCACTTACTCATATATCCAGGCAATGTGGCTGTGGTAATCTTTTTATATTTGTTATTCGTGGCTTCCTTCCTTATAAAATCAACTTTTACAATTATGCTAATGAATCTGAATTTTACCAGAGCCTCTTTGGCTGGAGATTCGCAAACTGTCACACTTTGCAAGGAGCCCTTTCCCTCCCTTCCTGCGCTGCAGTGAACATGCATCAGGCACAAGGAAGGGAAGTGTCAAGCAGGAGCAGGGGGAAAGGGGAAGTGTAACAGCCAGTGAATCTGCAGCATAGAGGGGCTCAGGTAATCGTTCCACTAGCCATTCAAGCTCATTAACATAATTATAAAAGTTGATTTTAGAAGGAAGGAGGCCATAGATAACAAATATAAGAAGATTGACACAGTCATATTGCCTGGATCTATGAGTAAGTGTCTCTGGATAATCACGCTTCATTTTGATGGTAAATTTCCAGATGCCCATACAACGTCACAGTTCCAAATATAATATTGGTAACAGAGGCTTTACAGTCTTTGCAAAATATTCTATAGAATGCGAAAACACCATCTAGTGTGCAGTGGGCTTTCCGAGCAGATATTGAGGGAAAACTGCTGATATTCAACTGCAGCTTTCTCCGTTGTTTACACACACACATTAAGGTCAGGCCCATGTTGTATTTGTATCAGGGATTTGAGAGAAATTGCTTTTGGCAGAACAAATGTTTTCTGACAGCCATCTCAGGTGTATGGGAAGCATTTATTCATGGAGCCCTATGCAGTGTCAGCCAGGGTCTCTATATAGTGTTAGCCACAGATCCCTCATACAAAGCGCCATGCAGTGTTATCTACAGCTCATTTGCAGTGGCAGCCCCATAAAAAAGTGTGCCAAAGTCCCTACACGCACAGTATATCTAATAGGCTGCACATAGTGCAATTTACAGTATGTTGGCAGTACAGTAAGGAAACAAAAAACATGCATATCTGAGAATATTACAGCAGCCAGTCCAGCCTCTATTAATACAACAACAAATAAATATATTTAAGGAATCTCGCACCATTTCTATGATTGTCGCCAAGGAAATCTTAAACATATAGTAGTGACCCCAATTGAACGAGTCCATCACCCAAAAAGGGGAGATGATTGGACCAAACTATTAAGGTCTAGAGAGGCATTATGGATATTAACACTTTAAAATGAGAAGTCCTAATGAACTCAACAATAGAACTGATTTATTGTACATTTATTAAAGGGGTTGTCCACTTTCAGCAAATAATTGGTATGGTTAGCGTAAGGAAAAGTTATACAATTTTCCAATATACTTTCTCTATCAATTCCTCACCGTTTCCTAGATCTCTGCTTGCTGTCCTTCTATAGAAAGCTTCTATGTTTACTCCAGTAAAGAGAAATCTGTCCATGTGATGTGATGGAGGTGCAGGTGCACAAACCATTATCATCACACAACTCCTATTACTCTCTGTGATAATAACGGTTTGTGCATCTGTGTGAAATCGCATCACATGCACAGATTTCCATCCACTGGAAGTAAACATAGAAGCTTTCTGTAGAAGGACAGCAAGCAGAGATCTAGAAAACCATGAGGAATTGATACAGAAAGTATATGGGAAAACTGGATAAGGTTTCCTTACACAAACTGTATCAAATATTTGCTGAAAGTGGACAACCCCTTTAAGTATAAATACACTTGTACACAGGCTTAGGTTTGACAAAGGTCGGCATAAAGATTCCTGTGATCTGTTGTCTTCTTATATGAATATTGCATTTTTGGTGGAGCTGTAAATACTTGATATGTGAAATTAAAAGAAAAAAAAACACCAAAAAATCTACTAAGGATGTCCTTCTTTTTTACTGGATATTGGTGTTGAGAACCCCACAAAAGCACCATTCCATTTTCATTAGGAGTGCTGTACCTCTGCTTTTCCTGATCATTATACAGGCTGTCAGTCATGTGTATAGGAGTATCTCATACACCTGCTGTTATCTGGAGTGTATACTCATACACATAGGCTGCAAGGAGGCGCCACCACCAGGAAGCACATAGAAGAGCCAGCACTAAAAGTGTCACATCATTAGACAGGTGTCAGTCATATGTATAGGAGTATCCCATACACACAGGCTGCAGGGGGGCACCAGCACCAGGAGTGTCACATCAATATACAGGCTGCTAGTCAAGCACTGGGGGGTGTGGCTGTGCCCCCCCCCCCCCCCTCATGAATAAGCTGGCCAGCTGAATATGATAATGATTCATTGACACATCTTGGGCATAGGGGCAAGGGGGCCATTTAGTTGTTGGGGGTTAATAATGTGCCTGACTGGTTCTCTTTAAATTCACTTGAAATGTATACATTTGGTTAATAAGCATGGTTACATCTGAAATGCATCTGTTTTTGCATTGTTTGGTACCTACATGTTTTAACAAGATAAAATAATAAGTTTTAATATTTTCTTTCAGTTAACTTTTTCAGTATGCTGGACTCAAAATATGATTTTCAGGATTCCTTTTTAGTGACCTTAAGTATAGAAGTTGAATTGGGATGTCTTAAACCCTACTAAGTCCCCCCAGATAACGTTATCCTGCAAAACAACAAAATCTCATAATAGAATACATTTTTCAATGTATTCAGCAGAAAGAAACTCTTTCAGAATACTCGTTAGCTAAACATTAAAAATGAATTACATCTTTGTCCTGTCCCAGAAGTGTGTAACAGTACTTGTCTTGTTTCATAGAACAATTAGTTTAGCATCGCAAATTCCAACAACGGCCCCACATTGAGGTCATTATACAGGCTGTCAGTCATGTGTATAGGAGTATCTCATACACATACAAGGTGCAGGGGGTGCCAGCACTAGGAAGCACATAGAGGAGTCAGCACCAGAGTGTCACATCATTATACAGGCTGTCAGTCATATGTATAGGAGTATCTCATACACACACAAGCTGCAGGGGGTGCCAGCACCAGGAAGCACATAGAAGAGCCAGCACTAAAAGTGTCACATCATTAGACAGGCTGTCAGTCATGTGTATAGGAGTATCCTATACACACAGGCTTCAGGGGGCGCCAGCACCAGGAGTGTCACATCATTATACAGGCTGTTAGTCAAGCACTGGGGGGTGTGGCTGTGCCCCCCCCCTCATGAATAAGCTTGCAGCTGAATATGATAATGATTCATTGGACATCTCTGGGCATAGGGGCAATGGGGGCCATTAAGTTTTGGGGGTTAATTTGCCTGACTGGTTCTCTTTAAATCTCACTATGAAATGTATACATTTGGTTATGACTAAGCATGGTTACATCTGAAATGCATCTGTTTTTGCATATGTTTGGTACCTACATGTTTTTAACAAGATAAAATAAATAATGTTTTAATATTTTCTTTCAGTTAACTTTTTTCAGTATGCTGAACTCAAAATATGATTTTTCAGGATTCCTTTTTAGTGACCTTAAAGTATAGAAGTTGAATTTGGGATGTCTTAACCCTACCCCAGATAACGTTATCCTGCAAAACAACAAAATCTACATAATAGAATACATTTTTCAATGTATTCAGCAGAAAGAAACTCTTTCAGAATACTCGTTAGCTAAACATTAAAAATGAATTACATCTTTTGTCCTGTCCCAGAAGTGGTTAACAGTACTTGCTTGTTTACATAGAACAATTATGTTAGCAGCAAATTCCAACAACGGCCACATTTCGGGCTCATATCTTGCCTTGGGCAGGATGTTTTGATTAGCTGCTCCCTTTGCTAAGCTTCAGTGCACAGTGAAATAAAGCTAACTGTTTACAATCCCCATGCAATTAACACTCGGCCTTGAGTCGGGTTCATTGTAAGAATCCAGAACTTTTACTGAATATGGCAGGTTGTGCCTCAAAGGTCTCATACAAAGGAGAAAAGATTGTTCTTCATTCCCTACAGTCATCCGAATGTTCCCAAAGTTGCGAGTGATTGCCAGGGCTATTCATCAACTCACTTGGCTTTCACAGTGTTTTGTACACCTCATCAATAAGCAGTCTGTGGTATAATTACTCATTACAATGGGTACAAATGTTCCAATATTCATAGGAGATATTAACAGAGAAGCCTAGCATTGCTTGTATATTTTAATTTGTCTAGCAAAAATTCTGTTATAGCGTTTCTTAAAAGAATTTGTAATGTGCTTGAATTAACTAGAGCCCTTGTAATCTGTAAATTTTAAGTCCTGCTGGCATATTCATTTGCTTTTCTTTATGTGATCAGCTAATCCACGCTGTCCTAAAGTAATATGCACAGGGAGAAAAGCTAATATATAGTGTGTATGAGACATTATTGTCTGCAAGAAAAACATTAAGCAATAAAGCCTCTCACTACAGTGCGACAAAGAGGAGATTTACTTGTACTGTTTAATAGTCAGACTAGGCAGCCTTACACTGTGCTAGATTTATCAGTGTCTATAGCAAAATGAAAAATCTGGCATATCTTTAGACTGTCTTTTATGACAGCTTGTAATTGTTGGCCTAGTTTTTGGGAAAAAATGCACTAGTGTTGATGCATTTTTATAGCACACACTGTGTTGCATCATTGCCTTGTCCATTTTATGTTAACACGTCTCCAACTGTGCCTGCCTTCTCCTTTCTTTACGGTATAGCGCTGATATAGCACTATGTAGTGAATGCATGAGCCGGCAGACACAGCTCTGAGCAGACATCAGCCCCCAAAGGGGTCATTCCTCCTTGTAATGTGGCTCTTAAAGATGCCCCAGTTACAGGTGAAAACTTGAAAGAAAAAAAGAGAACATTATTTTACTAGTTCCTGACATGCACCGGATCTGGTCCGTGAATGGAAATGTAGTAAACACCCACCATTAACACGCACAGTAACACTGCTGGTGGCATGTAATTGCCAGCGGTGCATGGGACTCGCCATCGTGGCTGTAATCGTTAATCCCCATGACCTCATCAGGGAGCGATGGCCTATCACCATTAGACCTAAGGACTTGTCATTTCAGAAGATCTGTTAAAGGAAACCTACCATGTGATTTGATGCATTATGAAGCAAACATACCTTGAGAATGCTATAGCTACACTGATGCATAATCATATCTTGTTTAATCCCTAAACCAAGTGGTTATAATGAGGCTCCATAGCCCTTGTGGCTGCCCAATGCTCTCCTCTTACCGTAATTATGCACTGCTTCAGAGAACTCTGTATTCACTGTGTTTTCCCTCACAGGTGAAAGTAATCAATTATAACTGCTGTGAGTTATCCGGCCTAGGTCCTGTCTGGACAGTTCAGGAGGCTTCGTGTATGTGGAAGTAATGTGTTTATCTATGGCAGTCAGTCTGCACCCAGCTTTCCCAAGGTCCTGAATTTCATAATTGTTTTTTTAAGAAAAAAACACTCGGATCAGGGATTAAACAACTGCATCAGTGTTAAAAACATATTGTGGATTTCCTTTAAATATTCTAGTGGCATATTATAACAGATCATGTACAAAATGAGCATATACTGCCATACTGTGGCAGTATATGGTAGGATTGATCAAACAACCTTAAACAAAAAAACTAAAATTCATAAAAATCATAAACATGTCAGATATCAAAGTGTCCCAAACTCCTGGTGAACCTGTCAATGGAAAATAGTGCTCAAATGTAAAAAACAACACTTTTTTGTCATTTTGCAACACAAAACAATGTAAATTAATAGTGATCAAAATGTTGTACAGTCCCATAAATAATATAAATCCAAACATCATCATGTTCTACAAAAAGTGACACCTTATACATATGCATATGCACCATATGCATTATGAAAAAGCTATCTGCACATGGCGAAATGAAGGGGTTTTTTTTTATACAAAAGGTGTTTCTTTTTTAAAATCTATTAAAACACAATAAAACCTATACATATTTGGTATCCTTATTATTGTACCAACCCAAGGAATGAAGGGGAGGTCTCATTTCGAACGAAAAGTAAAAGGCATTAATTCAAAGGACAAGGTGGCCACTGAAGGGGGGGCACGGCCTAGTAGCCTGATATTTCATTTGTAAAAAGAAAATTGTCTCCATAAACTGAGGGCTTGAAGGATCAGGTGTCCATGGAGAAGGTTCGTGTTGCATCTGCCCCACCTGTTCTAAAGACTACTGAAGATGCACTGAACAGAATTTACTGCTCTTAGTAATGTCCTGTGCACAAGGACCTTTGATGACCAGGTGGCCATATGTGGGAGGAGCAATATCAAGTATGGGGATCCCCAGGAAGAGGCTACTGCCATCTGCTGCTGAAGAGAAAAGATATAGAGGGAATAAAAAAAGAGGAATGCTATGTGGGGATGTTGGGTATGTGACGTGGAGGGAATGTGAGGGTTTAGGCTGTGTGACTTGTAGGGAATTTTTTAATTTTATATATACAGTGCCCTCAGGGTTAATTATAGGGTATTGAATGTGTGTGTGTGTTTAAATTTTAAATTTAAGAGGTTTTCCAGGATCAGTGGATCTTAAATATAATGTTCTTTATAAGTATAATAGGCCTACTTCTGCATAGATACTTGCAAGCATTTGGCGACAGCTTTCTAATGAGTTGAAATTTAAGTTATGCTTTAATGTTTCTGGGTTATAAACCATGCAGAAATGTCTTGACAATTTATTATTATTGCTTTATATTCTTATTTTTTATCATTGCTGCTATTACTACTTTTGCTATTATGTCTATAATGAAAAACACCAAAAATAATGAAATCAAAAACTAAAATTCTGCAGCTTGGTCTGAGCTGACAGTGATATAAGCCAGTGCTGAAGCATGAGTGACAGTTTCTATAGCAGGTGAGTAGTAAACTCTCAATTTATAAGTGTCATAAAATGGAAAATGTCTCTCTTGAATTGAAAGTATAAACTTGAGCCCTTCAAAATCAGTAAGAGTAATAGGGCAGGGAAGGTCTATGGAATCCACGCTGTTTGCCCGCTTCCTTATCATGTCTATCCTTCATTTACCCTTATGATGTGAATACTAAATGTACTCTTACTGGATGCACAAGTACTTTCTGATACACAGCTGCTCCGTTCTGCATTCTGTCCTGTTTTTTGTCTAAAACACTTTCAAGTCTATGGAAAAGGTCTACCTAAATTTTAGCTAGTACTTAAATTGATCAGATTGCACAAATAACCTAAACTTAAAAGGGAATTTCTGGTTTAGCCAACCCAATAAAGAAAAAAAAATGTTTAAAGAATTTTCGATTTATAGAGAGGGACTGCAAGCACTGGAGGATCAGGCATGTCTATGAATTACACAGTCACTCTACTCGTTTTAAAATACACTATATAAAGATTATTTTTACCTTTAATGGGCCCTGTCTGGTTCCTCAAATATTCACAAAAAATTGGCTCAACACAGCAGAATTTATATGCCTTTACAACAATTTTTGGTTAAAAGAAGTTAAAGCAATGCCATTTTTTAGCAGAAATCAAGAACTTTTCACACTGCCCTCCATACTTTCTAAATAATAATTAGTGGGCATTTATGCCCTGAAAATAAGCATTGAAGTGCACCATGGCCATTTTGTTCAATTTTCCCTTCAGTACCTCCCATTTTACCTTAATAACTGAGTAAAAGAGGGCAAGACCCCTGGTCAATCCTGTGGTCACAAACATGCTCATGGACAAAGGACAAAGATTTTCTAAGGAAATGTATCCTCTTTTATTCCTACAAGGCCAAATGTTTATACTGTATGTGACCATAGACCTGAAAGATTCACCTTGCGACAGGTAGCAAAACGCATTACTTTTAATAATAAATATAGATCAATATAGAATTTATCTTCAGTCCTGCCTGGGATAGCAATGAGCTAAATACAGCATAGTAAACTTCTACAGAATTAGTAAGTGTGCATCTGTTACAAAGCCTATCTTCCCCCCGGAAGAAGCTGAGAACGGCGAAACCCAGGGTCGGGCGAGCGAGTGGAGCTGGTGTCCCGTTTTGTATACTGTTTTATGAGCATTTTAAACATACTCTTGTGAGTATAACTTTTAAGAATACAATCCAAGGTTTTAAGAACGTACTATGCGATTTGGTGCCTATTTCTCTTTTAGTTTTTGCTACCACACTGTTGAGTGAGTTTAAGGAGAAAACTGCACCTTAAGGACGTTCTGAATAGTGACCTACATCTTGTTGCAAAACTTTCCTCATTGGTAGAATATAATTGAAGATCTTTGAAGGAATTTTGAACAACAGCCGTATTGGAATCATTGGGAGCTCCAGTCAGAGTTTTTATACTCCCTTTTTTATTGCAGACATAGTGCAAATGGATGGATATTTCTCAATAAATATGAATAGTAACATTTTTTTATTTTTTTAAATACCTTATATGCTCGAGTAAAACCTATTGACTCGAGTATAAGCCGAGGGTGGGAAATGCATTGGTCACAGCCTCCCCAGTATATAGCCAGCAAGCCCCCTGTAGTATATAGGCAGCCAGTCCCAAGTAGTATACAGTCTGCAAGCCCCCAGTAGTATACAGCCTGCAAGCTCCATGTAGTATATAGCCAGCCCCCAGTAGTATACAGCTTGCCAGCCCCCTGTAGTATACAGCCAGTGCCCTGTAGTATACAGCTAGCCCCCAGTAGTATACAGCCTGACAGCCCTCTGTAATATAGAGCCTGTCAGCCCTCTGCTTTATAGAGCCTGCCAGCCCCCTGTAGTATACAGCTTCCCCCAGTATATAAAATATAAATAAGCAAAAAATAGGTATAAAAATATATAGAAGCCTTCAGCTCACCTTTCCAGCAGAAATTTTCTAGGTAATAGTCCTTTGTTCGGTATCCACAGACCAATGTGAACGGTGCCCTGGTCTTGGTAGAAACAAAACCTGTGCCGCTCCAGGTGTAGAACTAGGATAATTGGGTAGATCCAGCACTCGTAGAAAGTGAGTTAAAACTTCATATTCTTTATTTAATTCCACAAAAATAACAAAAAAGCAAAGAAAAACATGGGGTGCACCATACGTGCTAGATGATTGTAGTGCTCTCTGTTAAAAAGTACATGGTAGCAGACCTACGCGTTTAGGACATAACCTGGCATGTTTTGGAAACTGGAGGACCCAGAGGACACCCACGCAAACAAGGAGAGAACATACAAACTCTTTACGCCTCCACCACATGCTGACACCTATATAAAATAAAGCCTGCCAGCATGTAAAAAAAATTACTGTATATTCCGGCGTATAAGACGACCTGGTGTATAAGACGACCCCCCTACTTTCCTGTTTAAAATATAGAGTTTAAGATATATTCGCCGTATAAGACTACCCCTTTTCCAACGCATACAAAACACCTGTAAAAATTAAAAAAAAAAACATTTGAATTTAACATGGTCCTTTTTTTAATGTAAATTCTTATGACATGCAGGTATATAGCAGGAAAACTGTCGCTCATAAACATAAGGCATACAACAACAACATTACCATTACAGCACAGCCCCCAGTAGTATACAGCACAGCCCCCAGTAGTATACAGGGGCAATGCCCCCATGTAGTATTACAGCAAGCCCCCAGTAGTATACAGCACTGCCCCCAGTAGTATACAGCACAGCCCCCAGTAGTATACAGCACAGCCCCCAGTAGTATACAGCACTGCCCCCAGTAGTATACAGCCTGCGCCCAGTAGTATACAGCACTGCCCCCAGTAATATCCAGCCAGCCCAGCATTAATAGAAAATAATAAACTTATATACTCACCCTCCGGTGGCCCCGACCTGCAGCGCTGCTCCCCCGATGTCCGCGTGGGTCCTCTTCTGGCTTCGGCGCCCGTCTTCTGTCTTCACTAACTTCGTGCCGGGCGCCCAGCAGAAGAAAGAAGACTGCGCGGAAGACGATCCGCGCGGACATCGGGGCCAACGGAGGGTGAGTATGCACCCCGATGTCTTTTTGAGGCTGCCATCGCTGTGCAAACACCCGCGATTGGGTGTTACCGGTAAGCCTTTGCTGCAATATGCAGCAAAGACTTACCGGCTATGGAGAGGGCTCAGCCCGTGAGCCCTCTCCATGCACCGGGACCCGCCGTATAAGACGATTACCGGCGTATAAGACGACCCCAGAGAAGACAGAAGATTTATACGCCGGTATATACGGTAACTCAGTACTCACAATTCTGATGGCCGGGGCAGCTCTGCTTCCATGTGTGCGGCAGTTTATTTTTTTTTATATATACCATATAAGTATAAGCCGAGTAGGGAATTTTCAGCACAAAAATCGTGCTGAAAAACTCAGCTTATACGAGTTATGTGGATGGTTATTAATATGGATTCCAACTTGTTGCTCACCCCCTTTCCAAATGCAATGTAGTTATAAAGAGTAGTATGATGCTTATTGTATTCATAACTGGGTAATAATTGTGAAGAAAAGACCCATAATGAGCCACATAAAGGTTGAACAGACTTTTATTCACATGTTCAACTCATGCTTGTAAATATTTTCTACCATGCTTATTGAATCTTACTTAATAGAATACAGTGAAACTGTAAAGTTATTCTAAAGTGCATCTTACTTATGGTTCATGAGATGCAGATCAATGTGTGCTTCATTAAATATTCATTATTGGCTTTCATTTGATATGACCTCAAAATTATAGCTTGTACTTTTAGTATCAGAGTTAATTATCCCTGCAGCTTCTGTAGCAAACATTGTAAATACATTTTAATAGGTATAGCCATGCTTCCAATATATTATACCCTTGGTCTAAATTGAGGACAAGGATTATGGAAAGGTAATGATTACAATAAAGTTGAGTTCCAGCGTATGCACATTGTAATAGTATTTTCAGACAACTCCATATGTAGTGTTGCCCTTACTTTAAAAATGGAAGCTTTCCAACTTTATAAATATTGTGAACCTGACATCAGAGTGTGTGCTGGCCGACACACACCATATTATGGCAGCAGGTGGCAGATGGCAGCTGACGTCACAGCTTGTGCACCGGATCATCACACGGACCTGCCGCTGCTGACCTGAAGAACCCAGACCCAAACCCAGAACCGCTGAGGGCATCGGAAAGGTGAGTATTGACTTTCATTTTTTATTTTTTTTTCTCATTCAAGGTTTTATTGAGAGAGTTAAGGTACATACAAAGTAACGTAGGTTGATGCATTATTGCCTTTAGGGCATGCATAGTTAACAAGTCAACATACAATGTAAACAAGTAAGGAGAAGGCATTTATAACAAGAACAAATGGTAAGAACCGGCCTCTGCCTATACATTGTCTTATTCTCAGGAGCTATATAATAATTGTGGCAGAGTTAAAACAAGCAAAACTGCCACTATGCAATGCAAGTATAGGTAGAGAAGATAAAAGATAGGGGGGGGGGTAGAAAAGGAAGACAAGGTTGGGTGACTGGGGATAGGAGTGGATGGGCGGGATGGGGGGGTAGTAAGGGCACTGGGTGGTACTAGAGGTGTAGTCGAGGTGTTTCTTTCCCCCGGTTGCACCACTTCCACAGAAACCTCAATCTTGAAGTGTGCGGTAGGACTGGGAGCCCAGGAACTGCTTCCAATGAAACCACGTTTTTGAGAATCGTGTGCGATCTTTTGGAGATTGAGCGATCAATTCTTCCATTCTGTGCGTCAGGGCAACTTCCCCGAACCATTCACTCAAAGTGGGAGGGGAGTCAGATTTCCATTTCCGTGGAATTATTGTCTTAGCTGCCTGCAAGAGGTGTTTGGCCAGAGATTTCTTGTATGTTGAGACGGGAATATCGAACATAAATAATAAGACTGCCTCAGGAGAATTGGGGATTTTAAGGCCTGTGGTTTCTTCAATGACTCGGAGTACATTGGACCAAAAGCTTTGTAGGCGAGGACATTGCCACCAGATGTGTGACATTGTACCACTCGCAGACCCACAACGCCAGCATCTATCCGGGACTGTTGGATACATTTTGTGTAGAAGCGAGGGTACCCTGTACCATCTCGTCAAAATTTTGTAGCTGGTTTCTTGATGTTTGGAGGCTATAACTGCTCTCTGAGCTAAGGAGAAGCATTGTGACCATTGTCCCTCTGTGAATGTCTTCCCCAGTTCTATTTCCCAGGCTTTGCAGAATGGTGGTGTGGGCGTGCGGTCGGGAGTAGTTAATAATTTGTACATTTCTGAAAGGGCGTGGGGCGTATGAGAGCGTGCCAAGCACATTTGTTCAAAATGTGTCAAGGTACGAGAGAGTTGGAAGTGTGATTTGATGGAGGTGTGAAAGTGTTGGAGTTGATGATATTGAAAATGGTGAGTGACTGTTGGCGTGCTGCCTGGTAAAAGCACTGAGAGTGGTTGTAGGTTGGCACCCGCCAGGACATGTGTGAAACGAAGAGGCTTATGTTGTGCGCCCGTTAGGAATTCGCCTTTGTGGAGGGCAGGTGGGAAGAGGGGGTTGTCTGTGATGGGTGTGAGGGGTCCTTGCCTGTCCACCAGAGAGTACCTAGATCCCAAACCTTTTAAAATTCGGAGTGTGTGTTCAATAGAGAATGAGAGAGGGGTGGTATCTCTGGAAGCAGGGGACCAGGTCCATGGAAGGGTGGATATTTCCCTGGGGCATATACCCTGTGCCAGTGAGACCCATGTTTTGGAGTGTTTGTGATGAAAAAGGTCAAGCACTCTAGTGTGTGTTGCTGCCAAGTAATAAAGGCGGCAATCTGGTAGTCCCACCCCCCCTCTATCTTTTGGTAGTATCAGAATGTCTCTCTTCACTCTGGGACGGCCTGTGGACCAGACAAATTTGGAAAAGCATTTTCTGGTTCTATCCCAAAAGGTGGAGGGGATAGCAATGGGGATGGTTTGTAGGAGGTATAGCAGTCGAGGTAGGAGGGTCATTTTGAGAATGTTTAGCCTGCCGAACCAGGAGAAGTCTTTTTTCCGCCATGTGTCCAGGTCTGAGATGAAGCTGGCTAAGAGGGGGGAGAAATTGTTGTTAAACAGTTTGGATAGGTCGCTGGAGATCTTGACACCCAGGTATGTGATGCCCCTAGGGGGCCATGCAAAAGGGAGGTTTGCCCTAAGGGGGGACTTCAGAGGGGGGAAGTGATACGTTCAGTGCTTCGGATTTTGTCGTGTTAACTTTAAAGTTGGACCATTTCCCAAACACTGAAAGTATGGACATCAGGGCTGGTAGGGATTGGGTAGGGTTGGTGATATAGACCAGGAGGTCATCTGCAAAAGCCGAGCATTTATACTCGGTTCCAGCGATGGAGATACCTTGGATATTAGGGTCGTCGCGTATGGCTCCTAACAAGTGTTCCATCACCAGAACATATAGGAGCGGGGAGAGGGGGCATCCCTGGCGGGTTCCGTTGCTGATGGAGAAGGGAGCGGATAGGGTACCATTGATTTTTAATCTGGCTGATGGGTTTTTATATAGGGACAGTATTTTGGCAGAGAAACCCGGACCAATTCCTATATTACTTAGTGTATCTCTCAGCGAGGACCATGAAATCCTATCAAAGGCCTTCTCTGCATCCAGGGATAGTATCATCATAGGAATCTTATGGGACTGGGTGTATTTCATGATGTCAAGGGTTTTTATGGTGTTGTCACGGGCTTCTCGGCCAGGCACGAACCCTACTTGATCTTTATGAATAAGATCTGGCAAAAGGGGGTTCAATCGGTTGGCTATAAGCTTGGCAAAAATCTTAAGATCTACATTTAGAAGCGAAATTGGCCTATAGCTAGTGCAGGATTGAGGGTCTTTGCATGGTTTGGGGATGACTACGACATGTGCGGAAGTAGCCTGGGGGGGGGAGGGGTATTCCGGGGAGACACTGTTAAATGCTTTCAATAAAATAGGGCTCAAAATGGGCAGGAAGTGTTTATAAAATTTCCCTGTGTATCCCTCAGGGCCCGGGCTTTTACCTCCAGGGAGGGCTTTGATCACCGCCTCTAGTTCTGCATGTGAGAAGGGTTGTTCTAGGGCTGAGATGGTTCCTACTGAGAGGGGGGTAAACGGGGGAGGGGGGTGCATGCTCATGTCTCTGGTGGGAGTTGGGGCTGTCGGGAGATTATATAGGTCTGCATAGAAGGATTGGAAAGCCTCGCAAATATCTGGGGTAGAGTGTGCTATTGTGTTCGGGGCAGATTTAATACTGATGAAAGATTGGGCTGCCCTCCTCTTTAGGGCTCTAGCTAACATTTGCCCACATTTGTTGCCATATTCATAAAACTTACTGCGGCATATTTGCAGCATTCCACCATATGCCAGGTCAAGCAGGCGTCTGACTTCCAACCTGGCCATCTGCAATTCGCGTAGCGTGGAGGTCCTTAATGCGCGTTTATGTTGTGTTTCAAGGGAGGAAACCTTTTGTAGGGCTAATTGCAGTTTATGAGCCTTTTCTCTTTTCAGGCGGGTCCCGTGTCTAACGAATACACCCCTTATGAGCCATTTGAGTGTGTCCCATTTAGTCAGGAGGGGTGTTGTGTCCTGCTCTCTCTCTTGAATATAGTTGTTTATAGTTTGAGACACTTCAGCAGTGCAAAGGGGGTCTAGTAAAAGTGATTCGTTTAGCCTCCACGACCATTCTCGCTTGGTCAAGAAAGGTAGTCTAAAAGAGGAATAAACTGGTGCGTGATCCGAGAGAAGTATGTTATCAATTGAAGTGGAGACTAACCAGGGAAGAGTGCTATGTTGTGTTAGAATGTAGTCTAGTCTGCTATAGACACCATGTGGGGAAGAGTAAAAGATGTAATCCCTGTCCGAGGGATGTTGTATCCTCCAGGCATCACACAGTTGTAGGTGTCTGAGGGCTCGTTTCACTTTTTTCAGAGCTGAATAAGCGATGCTGGATTTACCCGATGAATTATCAAGGGTAGGATCTAAGGTTAGATTTAGGTCTCCACATAGTATAGCAGAACCCCGTATCAGGGGAAGTACATCGTCGAGTAGCTTAAGTATATAAGCCACCTGGCCCTGATTGGGTGCGTAGACATTGAGAATGGTGAAAATGTGGCCGCTTATGTCGATGGTAAGCAAGAGATATCTGGCGTTGGGGTCCACAGTACAATCAATTATTGTGTGGGGTAGGGATTTGTGTATCGCTATGGCCACTCCACAGGAGCGTGATTGAGGGTTATTAGCGAAATGCCAGGAGGTATAGTGTTTATGTCTCATCGAAGGAGAATGGCCAACTTTAAAGTGTGTCTCTTGCAGGCATAAAATTTGTACCTTTTTCCTGTGGAAGTGGTGCAGTACCTGGGCTCTTTTGGAGGGAGAGTTGAGGCCCTGGGCGTTGAAGGAAGCGATCTTGAGGTCAGCCATCGGTAAGGTGAGTTATCACGTTATAGAATTCCACACCTTTAGGTACTAAGGGAGAGAGGAGTTAGACGTTGAGATAATTGTTATACTTGAGGAGAGGTATGGGAGGGGGATGGGGATTAGGTTGGGGAGGAGAGAGGGAGAGGGAAAGTAGCGGAAAAAGAAGGGGAAGAAAAACAAGACAAAAGCAGCGCCTCAAAGAGAAGGGGAGCTGCAGCAGTAACTAATAACAAGTGTTATGGAGGGTGTCGGACTGACAACCAGTGTCGACCGAGATCCTCAAACTAACGGGGTGGTAGACTCTAGCCAATTGAGCCGTGAGTGCGCCCCTGTGGATAGGATGGCGAGAATATAGGCCATCAGGCAATGACAAAAATATATTGATACTAGCTAAAGTGGGCAAACCAGCATACATTACATCAGGAAGGGTACAGGTTCATGAGAGGGAGAAGCAGTCAGATTCAGACTCAGGGACTGTTGCTGTGGTGGTTCGGTCCCGTGTGTCCAAGTGGAGGAGCGAAATCTTGGCCGTTGGGACGAAGAGGACGCTTCCTGGGGCTCCTTTTCGGAAGGCCTAGTGGCGTCAGGTTGGCTGAGTGTGGGTTGATGTTTCCTTTGGGTGGCATGGAGAAAGAGGGCCACGTAGATAGGTGGACTGCGGGTAAATTCAGGTCGCGTAGGAAGGATGGCAGGTCGTCAGCTGAGCGAAGGGAGAATTCCTTGCCTCCTTGGCGGACTTGTAAAGCGAAGGGGAAACCCCATCTATAGGGTATGTCACGTTCACGTAGCATGTCTAGCAGGGGTCGGAGGGCAGCCCGTTGAGCTAGCGTATAGCGGGACAAGTCCGGTAGGATTTTAATGACAGTGCTTTGGTATGTTATCTGTTTCTGAGAGCGGATTTTGAACAGAAGCTGCTCCTTCAGCGCATAAAAATGAATCCGACAGATGACATCTCTAGGTGTTTGAGCGTTTGGATCAGGTGGTCTCAGAGCGCGATGTGCTCTGTCAATTTCAATGTATGTGTCAGGTGGGCGCCCTAGGATGCCGTTAAAAATGGTGGTTAATGTCGAGAGCAGAGTAGCTTGTGAGACGCTTTCTGGAAGACCCTTGATGCGCAGGTTGTTGCGTCTGCTTCTATTTTCAATATCATCTATATGTTGCTGTATGGCAAATAGCTGGGTCTGTTGTCGCAGGACTGTGTCTTGTAAGGTCTCAAGTGACACCTCTGTGGAAGATTTGGCCTGATCCAGGACATCAATCCTACTGGAGAGCGTTGAGATCTCAGAGTGAAGTTTAGCAAATTCCTGTTTGCAGTCGGCGGTTATCTGCGCTGCGAAGTTGGACATGTCAGCCTTAGTAGGTAAGGAGGCAAGCAAGGTGTGGAGATCTGACAAGGTGGGTATTCTCTCCTCAGTGGGAGTAGGGTACGTGCTTCTTGCAAGGGGGAGGTTAAGGGGACTCCAGCCCCGTACTCACTGGAAGGCTTCTGGCCTAGGCCTGAGCTGCTGGGGCTTGAAGGCCTTGAATCCCCTGCTCCAGATGTAAGCTGGATTCCTCTAGGGGTGTTAACCCGGCTTTTGGCCTCCGTTGCTCCTTGTTCTGGAGTCAGCACCTCTTCCTCTGGCCCCATGTCATGTACCTGCCGTTGGGAGTTGGCGTGGGCCATGTCGGAGGCCTGTTCCGTCCCTGTGGATGTGCCCCCGGGGGATCGCGGTTGGGACACTGTCTGTGTCGGCGGCAGGGATAAGGAGGCTCGGAGGTCGGTCGCGGGCTGCGCCAGATCTGCAGGCTCGGTGTGCGCCATTTTACCTTCTGCGGCGCGAGCCGCTGTCTCCGGCGGTGTGCCACCTGGGAGAGGCGCCGAGTAGCTCGGCAGGGTCGGAGCTGTGTCCTCTCCCGCTGTCGGTCCGGTTTCGGGGCTACGTTCTGCGCAGCTTCTGTTGTGCCTGGCCGCAGTGGAGAGCTTGGCTGGCGGTGGCGGCCATCTTGGCTCCTCGTGGTCGGGGGCACAGGGTCCATGTTCTCCGGAGTGGAGGTAAAGAAATGGCCAATACCCTTCCTGGTTGTCGATATCGTTTGTGGGGTCTTAAGTAGCTTTTTTCTGGTGGGTTTCCCCATGCCCGGATGCCTGATGCCTTTGGATGAAGAGGGGTGCACAGCGGAGCTCAGATTCCGTGCGTCCTCACTCTTCCATGGCTGGCCACGCCCCCGACTTTCATTTTTTTATAAACTGGGCATCTGGCTACATATTTGGGCAGGGACAAGATTGATTTTGGATTTGGTGCAAAAATTAAGAAAATATTTGAGTGTTTAGAGCATAGTGTCACTGGTAACAATAGTTGGTGACCTTCACCCAAACAATAATATGTATCACAAAAAAGTAAGCCACTAAGAACAACTAATATAAAACAAAGATATCTGCGTCAACTAAAAATGACAGAATAAACAATGAAAATACAGCAAGTGTACCTATTGACTAGCTATACCTTAAGCTAAGTATATTATTGTATATTATTTTAAAAACTAGCTGCCACCTTCCAATATGGCTACAATAATATCCTGAAAAGCCAGTATCTGTGTCACCATAGAAATTGTACGGACCTTAAACATTTATAGAGAAAGCTAAAACATTAAAACAAAAATTTAAGGATGAGGGATATATTTGAAACTCGACTAAAGAACATTGAAATGACAATTGCAAACATACAAAGATCAGAGTTACTAAGACATAGGGAAAAGACAGAAGGAGAGAATAGTAATAGAGAGAAAAAGAAGAATCTATAAAAACTACATAAATAATAGAAATTCCCGTTATAACCCAATACACACAAGATCGAGAAATCCTTAAAGGGAATCTACCATTTTAAATTGGTCACTCTAAACATGTAAGCGCATGCATTGTTATGAATGTGCTTAAGCGGCCTGTGTCATGGGCCCAGGAGTGCCGAATGGGGTCATATGCCTATTGATAAATCTATTTTTCATCGAAACTGCGGATTTGGGTGCCATATCACGACCACCTCCAGCATCCGCTTACCTAGAACTGTGTAACCGTGTGTTTAGGCCAGAATGACCATTGGGGCAGATTTATCAAGCTGCCTGAAAGACAGAATATTTCTGGTTGCCCATGGCAACCAATCGTGGCAGCTAGGAATCAGAGTCCGGAACGGAATCAACGTCACAACGGGAAATCTGAATAAACACAGAGGGCTTGGAATACAGCTTTCTGTACAGAAGCACTAGGTTCCGGCATTGAACATAGAAAGGGGCTGGAATTTATTAGGGCAGGCAGCTGGCGAGCGCCAATTAGCGGTGCGCTGGCCCTTTAAATTTTACAGAGCTGTGTGCTCACTAGAACATGGGAGCGCCTGCGCTCACTAGGACACAGGAGCGCGTGCACGCCGGAGCACGGACATTACACGGATCGCTGATGGAGCCGGGAGAGGTGAGTTCGGAAGCTGGGGCACACAGAGGTAAAAGGGTGCGCCTGCGACACACACATTGCAATACATGTAAAATTATTAAAACCAAAAAGGTTACTAAAACTTTTGGACCTAACTCTTGTGTGGATAAATATAAGATTTAGATCCATATGAATTGTCGAACTAAAGGAGTTATATGATGCATTAAATGCCCTTGTAACAAACTTTATATTTACCAAAAGGAGAAATATTAAAAAAGGATTGGAAGCACACCCTTTATCAAACACTCAAGGCTCACAATTTTCTGCTATAGAGAAAGTCCACTGAAGTTGGAGAGGGGGGAACTACATCTCTCATACTCTAGCCCCAATGGAACTTAACCAAGAAATAGAATTATTTGCATTCATGCAGTAGTCACCTTTAAACACCGAATTCTGCAACAATTTATTTATATATATTAAAACATTTTCTCATTTTCCCTTGTGTTTGTTTATTCATTTATTAATTATGTATTTTTTAAGGTTAACCAGATTAAAAATTGATCAATTTTAAATAACATGAATACATTTTTGACACAAACAATTCAAAAATATACAGATGAACATTTGAATTCAATCCACTTAACAGACTTGTTATCGCTATAAAGCACACCTTACGCACAGTGACATGATTCCCTGACGAAGAAGACAGAACAAGTCTTCGAAACGCATTGGAAGTTTGTCCCCCTGGACTTACCGTAGTGACGTCACTATATGGAACCCATCAGGACTGTGTAAGGAGTGTTAGTTGCCGGCCGGGGCTTCACTTCACGTGCAACAATCGATTTGAAGTCTGCAAACTTACCTACCAGTGGATTACTCTTGGATCAGGAGGCTTTTCTTTGTGGATTTACAAAGGATTTTACATTTTACCTTATTATTGAGTAAATACGTTTTCCCAGTTTTTTGTGGTAAAATTAGGGGCCTTGGCTTATACACGAGTATGTATCTTAATATATGCCTTACAGTGCAAATTACAAAAGGTACCAGCCCTGTGCCAGGAAAGCACAAAGGTTTTAAAGCAAAGAAATTAAGAGGTTTATGACAAATAAACCTTCAGTTGTATTTCAAATGGTTTATATATGTCTTCAAAGACGGCATTAGGTGCTCGTAGCAATTCGTTGCCGCACTCATGTGGCACTGTACTGCTCCATACACAGGGTAAATATAGAACATGTACTATCATTCCCCATTTTTACGGCCAAGCCACGTGCATTCCTATGTAGAGGGAAGGGGTCACCCCTCCTCCTCTCCATCGCACTGGACGTATGCTTGCATACTTCCATGTGAAGGTAGCTTTAATTTATATATTGCTGGATTTGTCCCAGAAAGTTGCCGCATCCACCAAACTCACAGGCGATTTTGAGATGTCCAGTACTATGTTTTTCTATAGCAAATTATTAAATTTAAAGCCTCAGATCAAGGTCATATTTAGACAAACTGGGGCCCTGGGCATAACTAAAAGTTGGGACCCAAAATAAACCCAGTAGTATTGTAAGGTAATCTGTAATATTGGGCTGAAGGAGATGATAGGTAAATTGTTGATATAAGATAAATATGAAAGATTATATAGATTTTTAGATGCAGAATTATAAAGAAGATTATTTATAGATAGAAGATTGAATGATAGATACTAGATAGATGGTTAGATAGACAGATATATAGATAGGAAATAGACAAATTATGGGAAATAGATAACTGGACGGATAGATGATAGATATACAGGCAGTCCCCGGGTTACGTACAAGATAGGGTCTGTAGGTTTGTTCTTAAGTTGGATCTGTATGTAAGTCGGAACCGTATACTTTATCATTGTAACTCCAGACAAATTTTTTTTGGTCTCTGTGACAATTGGATTCTAAAAATGTTGGATTGTCATCAGAACCAGAATTAATAATAAAGCTTAATTACAGACACATGTAACAACTGTTATAGCTGTTTATTGTAGCCTAGGACTAAAGTACAGAAATTTACCAATTACCAGAGGTCCGTTTGTAACTAGGGGTCGTCTGTAAGTCGGGTGTTCTTAAGTAGGGGACCGCCTGTATTGACAAGAGATAGATGATAAGCATCTTCACCCGTGCATTAAACCAAGGGATATTAACAGAGCAATACATCCTCTGACCACAAAAGCTCACAAGTAGAGGGCCCACAAGGGTCCTTAGGCAAATGCCCAGTTTGCCGCCCCCTAATGCCGGCCCTGCCTCAGATATAGATCTGGACGTAGCCCTAAAAAAGTATAATGAGGAGATATACTTTGTATAACATAAATTCACTTGATAGTTAAAATGGTAATTGTAGAATATGGCTCCAGTCTAAACTTTGCTTTATTGTTATTTGCTAGAATACTATCTATTCCATACACTCTATACATTAAAAAGAGTGACTAGGGTTAGAATAATAGAATTTTTTTCCCAAATGACATACATCATGATTCTTTTCCCCTGATCGTTATGGTGTTTTGTTTTCTAAATCCCTTAACCAGTTCAGAAGATACTGGGGCAAATTTACTTACCCGGTCCATTCGCGTTCCAGCGGCGGCTTCTCCGCTCTGGATTCGGGTCCGGCCGGGATTTAATAAGGTAGTTCTTCCGCCGTCCACCAGGTGGCGCTGCTGCGCTGAAAGTAAACTCATCGCGCCGGAATGCACCGAGCTGGACCAGGTGAAGGTAAGCGGTCCTTATGCGACACATTTTCGGTTTTTAAATGCGGCGGTTTTTCCGAATACGTCGGGTTTTCGTTCGGCCACGCCCCCCGATTTCCGTCGCGCGCATGCCAGCGCCGATGCGCCACAATCCGATCGCGTGCGCCAAAATCCCGGGGCAATTTAAGTACAAGCGGCGCAAAACGGAAATATTCGGGTAACACGTCGGGAAAACGCGAATCGGGCCCTTAATAAATGACCCCCACTGTCTGACACTAGCCAATTGATGGTTACTTTTCAATTTCTCAGGGAAAAGGGGTATGTCTGTGCTATATGAAAATGTAGGGTCTAACCCCTGGCTGGCTACCACATATAGATGATGGAAGAATGGGATGATACCTGTAAATGACTCTTCTCATGAGGGAGTTACAGGACCAGAGCTATGATCACACTATCTTGCTTCTGTAACTAAAGAAAAAGTGCAGGACCTACTAAGAGACATTTATGCCATGTTTTATTAATAAATTATTAGTAAATTATATAAATACTGTAGGTATACCCCTTTGTACATATTATACAATTGCACTAGTGTCACCAGAGAATTAATGTAAAAATGACAAAAATTTTCTGATGTCTTGAAGTATGACCTAAGTTTTAATTCCAGAGCAAAACGGTTTTCGACTTTTAAATATTTATTTTTCTAATAGACTAAATTTAGTTTTTAGTGTCTCTAATTGATGTAACTGCAAATTAATGTCATTGGGTAAACAAATGCTTGCTGTACAATGTCATCAGAAAGAGAGTATGTTAAATCAGTGCTGCCTACTGCGCGATCTCAACAAAGGAATATTTAAATGAGGTCTAAGTCACTTTTGACTACCTGCTGGGTTTGCAAGTGGTTATTTCTCAACTTGTTTATTTTCAGGGCTCATTAAAAAAGATTGATATATTTCACCCCAGTGTCCTCTAGTGTTGAAAAAAATAATCAGGTTAAGTCTAATGTTTTCTAATTAAAGTTGCTGCTTAATTGTTGCTGACTTGAAACAAGCAATGTGATTACAAAAATCTGTATTTAGATTGAGCAAAATAAGATCATTATCTATCTAACTTTCAGAAAAGTCTAAACCCACAAGAACTTATTATAAAAGGGGAAGGGAGGCATGGCTCACAATGTGACCTGTCCCAGGAGCATGTTTTCTCACATGAAAAGAAGCAGGTTTTATTAAATATGCATGATGTTTATTTTTAAAAAAACCTACATTTTTCAAATGGCATTTTCTGATGTTACTAAAGAAAAAAATTGTATATATGTATGATTTTACTTTAAAGGACACCTGTCATCAGGTCTGTGTCACTTGTCCTGTCACTACTACCTGTTGGAGCAGCTCACAAGGATCCCATCCCAGCCTTTATCTAGTTATTTCATACATTATTCATTGTAAAATCATCTATTCTTTATTATGTAAATGAGGCTGGTCACATGGTCAGAGGCAGTGATGTCACCCCTGTTCCCCCTCCCCTCTCCTCCCCCTGCTCATGTCTGTGTGTAATGTATAGTAAAGTATTGCTGGTATCTGTGCTGCATCTGCTGACATGCTGCATCCTCCTAATATACAGGTGAGAGACACAGACATCAGCTACACATGGATCTGACATGTTCTGCTGTAACATGGCTGCCTGGAGCTGTTGTATCTCTCCTAAACACACACACACATGCACACACAGGCTGCAGGGGGTGTGGCCACCAGCACCAGGAAGCACATCATTATACAGCCTCACATCATTATACAGGCTGTCAGTCATGCACTGGGGGCATGGCTGTACCTCCCACTCATGAATAGAGTGGACAGCTTGAATATGCTAATGCTTCATTGGACATTTCACAGGTCATTTGCATACAGCTTTAGGACCTCATTGCTTAGGTTTACAGGCATGTAGAGGGACAATGAAGGGATAGAAGCAATGCTCTCTAATGGCAGTTTATGAAAATATATTTAGTTTAGGGGGGTTATTTTGCATGACGGGTTCTCTTTAAACATCCAATCAGCATTTCTGTGGTATGTCAAAAGAGACATAAAGTTTTAGATTTTACTATAGGCACTGTGAACGTGAAATAACCTGTTTGGTGGGGGACAGCTTGGTCAGGTGACAGCTAGTGAAATGCAACAAGCTATTTCTATCTTTTGGTTTCTTATATAGTTCAGTAGTAAGTTTACCAGCAAAATCTTTCAGAACCATAGTGTCCAGAAAACTTATCAAAGTTGTGCTGTGGTGGATTGTAAACTGAACCTCAGTGTCAAATGTGTTCAATAGCTCATGAAAGCTCATGAGTGTAGAAATTGGACCACCCCATATAAAAAAATATCGTCCTATAGAACTCTTCCAAGTTATAACACAGAGAGAATTAGGATAGACAAAATCATCCTCAAACTTGACCGTAAAGGAATTGGCATACGGGGAGCACATTGGGCCCAATGGCCGTTCCTTGATGTTGTTGGTAAAATTGGTCCCGGAAGATAAAGTAGCTCTCCTCCAGTGGAGAAAATCAGAACAGATAGTCCATGTGTTACAGTATGTGGTCAATATATGTTAAACTGCTCCTCCAGAACCAATTTTAATAAAGAGTATATTCTGCATAATTTTCTTTGATTTCTTGATAACTGTCATGGTCCTACTACCCAATCATGTCACCTCAGGATATATTGTGTGTCATTGTCAAATACAACAACATTGTTTCCGTCATAGGATAAATTGTATACCACTGTTGATTTTAACAATTTAATTAAATTATTATTCCTTAAATATTTACTGTATTCTTGTTTTATCCTTGCAGAACGAATGAGGTCAAGAACAAATTGAGTTGCTGGTTTAGTCAAAAGTTATCTTTCCACAAATAGTAGACCAACTTATCATCAGACTTAAAGGACTTTCTGACTGTGACGGTATTTCTTATATTCACATATCTTGCGGTTGAAACACATGGACCTGTCTCAAGAAGACATTTTTACATGTGCTTGAATCTCTGGCATTTAAAGATGCTGGAAACACTGCACAACCCCATAGCTCCTTCATGAGGGGTGGTCCCTCTTGCATTTATACCCTATGCTCCCCATACACCACAACGCATTCCCTTTGAGCATGATTATTATATGCTACTAGAGCTGTGATTACTCCATATCTTCCTACCAACCATTGGGGTTGTGTGTTTGGACCTCAGAAGGCTGCATTATCATTACTTTGATAGACATATTGTTATCATTGTGCATACACCTCAGCACTTTACTCTGTGCACCATTGCTTTGTCTCACACAAGAAACCCAAATGTATATCATTTGTTGTTATGGTGACGTTGTTATGCACAATAAATAGATATAAGATTTTTTATTACTTTTTGAACCTTAGCCAACCGTGAGATAAAACAACATGGTAGTTCGATTCTACTGGTTGATCAATTAAAGCCAATGGTGAGTCTTCATATAGGCGATATGGGCGGGCACCTGGGCCCTATATGAAGATCCACCATCAGACTTTAAAAAAAAAAAATGTATTCTCACCTTCCGGCTTCTTCATAGTGATGTGCCCCGGCTGGAAGGAGAAGACGGAGTCGCAGGGCCGGGGATCAGAAGCTAGAAGGTGAGTGTAGATTTGGACTTTATATGAAAAGGGGGCATCTGAGGTGGACATTTTATTAAAGGGGGGCATCTGCTGTGGACATTTCATTAAAGGGGGGCATCTACTGTGGTCATTTCAATAAAGGGACATCTGATGTGGACATTTCTATACAGGGGGGCTCTTCAGTGGACATTTCTGTAAAGGGAGGCTCTGCAGTGGACTTTTCAGTAATGAGGTGAGTAGCGGCTGCATTTCCTACCCTAGGGCTTTTACTTTTACAGTCAATAACGTTTCCCAGTTTTTTTGTGGTAAAATTAAGAGCAACGGCTTATACATGAGTATTTACAGTATGAGGGGGAGTTCAGTGCACAGAGGGAGCAGGATCCAAATCTCCTACACTATCTGGGAGATGTGGTCTGGATGGTAGTCGTGGGGGGGGGGTTCATACAGTTAGGGAATATGATTGGCTTTCCTAAATAGACGTTCAAAGTTCATCATTAAATTACTATTATGAACAGTACAAGATTAAGGATATAGAGTAGCACTTAAGTCCTAACATCCGGGCACATGTTGGTTTGGATGCGGGGGGGGCCCTAGGCGTGTGAACAGCCTGGGGCCCATGGGGCACTTAATCTGCCATTGATTAAAAGAAATGCAACCAGTAAAAAATTTATATCTGATCTATGACAGGCAGTATAAATCCAAGTTCCCTTTTTTCTCTTTCCTTTTTACTATGTAAATAATGGAATTCATGTATTATATAATGCAAAGGAGTAACCACAACTCCAGAACAACAGTTTACTGAAATTAAGAGAAGTTCCAGCTTATTGGTATACTCCAGTGTTGTAAACACATAAGAGTTTGCTAATGTGAATATTTCTATCCATATCCTGACATACATATTCACCATGTGAAATAGCTCTAGATTGGAAACAAGTTATTTTATCAACATTTATATTTTTAAGACACTTAATCACTTTCTATTCTTATGCAAAGGAAACAACAGCTTTGTTCCTGTCTAATTGGCTACACATCCCATGGTTGTCAGGTAATGACAAAGCTGTTTGCAAAGAGATCTAAAAAATGTTAAGCTGAATCCTGTATGCTGACAAGTATGTTCTTCTGGGTTCATACAAATAATGAGTATTCTGAAATCTGAACAGAATCGGCAGAGCAGAATGTGCCACCCGAATGACAGTGCAGGAAACTGTCAGAAGATAAAAATAAAATTTAAAGATGTATATATATACATATAAATACTATCATTTCTACAAACAACATTTCTGCAATGTGTACTGAATTGTTAATCAAGGTCCTTACCACTGTGATAAGAATGAAAAGCAAACAGTAGACTAAACTGTGCATGATAATTGGATGCCTAATTGTGATTGATTATCTTGGGTAACTATACTTTTTTCTCTCTGTTTGATACATGAGTTCATTTGTGCAGTTACAATTGTCTCTTGTATGGGTCTCAGATAGCAGGTGAATGCATTGTTTGACCTCAAAACACATGAACCCAGTCGCTTAGCTGATTTTATTCTGTCTTTATCAAGGGAGCCCTGCTGTAAGTCAGTGATTGTTAAATGTACTGATCATTTAAAAAAAAAACTATACAATATAAACAGGACTTCTAAGTTGCTTATATGTTTAAAGGGAACCTGTCCTCAGAGACTCACCAAATTAACTACTACCTAATAAATGTCTATGTTGTTTAGCAGCTTTACACTTTACAGATCATGTTTCTTTCATAGCCTAGCGTGGTTCCATCACCCAAAAAATCCACTTTGAAGAGAAATGTAAATTGGTAATATAATATCAAAAGTCAAGAGCGGAGAGTTTAACATTGAAGTCAAGCTCTGCCTGCCTTTGAACTCCTCCAGTGACTTATATCATGCACCAGACCTCAGGAGATCTGCTTAGTGATTTCTCCGACTGCAGGAACATCAATGGCAGTGGAGGGGGATTTCTGAGACAGAGCTTGAATTCAGTGTTAAACTCTCCACCTCTTTGACTTTAAACAACAAATTTACATCTCACTTCAAAGATGGTTTTTCTGGATGATGTCACCACCCTGGGCCATGAAAGAAATATGGAAGGTGTTAAGCTGCTTGACAACATACTGGTAGTGGTTTATTATATTTCCAAAGTATTAGACATCACTCCAGGTTCCAAAGTGTAAAGAAGGAAGGATTTAATCCAAAACCAGCTAACGTTTCGGTTTGTCACCACCTTTTTCAAGCAATGTGTGCTTACAACTTAACAATCTTATATACCCCAGATGGGAGTGTCCAAACAACTTCATTATAATAAAACTATGTGCAATATATGTAAACATGAAATATATATAAGTGTATACATACATCATGACCAAAGGTAACAGCAAATAAAGTGCAAGTGCAAATAAAAAATTATATAATTCATACAAGATCCTGTGCAAAATCAATACGGCCGATCACATGATCGGACTATACACCATCTGTTGCATAATTATGTAGTGATTGTTGGTTTGGGATTGAATCCTTCCTTTTTTCACTTTGGAACCTTGAGTGCTGTCTCATTTTTTGGAAATATTTGCATGTGAGTCTCATACTATGACTCTTGAGTCTGTGCACCCTCCCTTCTGAGGGATTTTGATATTGTGCTGCCGTGGACTTTTTATTATATATATGGTAGTGGTTTATTAGATATATTTCTGCTTTCAGGTTCCCTTTAAAGCTAATCTACCTAATCAAAATCAAGCAGGATAAACAAGGGACACTTGTACTCATAGGGAAAGAGTTATCATTAGGCAGGCTCTTTGCGATAGTTCTATGACTGCCTTTGGAGCTCCACTGCTTCTCAGATTTATCAAAGTGGTGTTGGCCATTAAATAAATCTCTCTAGGAGTTTTTGAAAATAATCACAAGTAGAGTAAAATAATCTCAACAGCATATGATGGCATTGTCATAGTGCAAAAAATTTATTGGGGGGGGGGGCACTATGGTCTTGTCCACCTTGAGCACCAAAATGGCTGTATCTGGCATATCCATTAGCATTACCTGGCAAGAATATTCTGCACCCAAACATGGCTTGCTATGGTCCCAGAAGAGTCCTGGAAGACAGGCATAACGCATTTTAGGAGGCCAAAAGTAACATCCGGGAAAGAGATATTATCAAAGGTCATAAGACACATTTAAATATCATTAAGAATGGACACAGAAAATGATTGTTTCATGCCAGTCCACAATACTAGGAAATTATCAAGATATCATCCAATCTTCCATGTCATAGTATCATAGTATCATAGTATATAAGGCTGGAAGGAGACACAAGTCCATCAAGTCCAACCTTCAAGAATTAAATAAATGTTTTATCCCCATAACCCGTGATATTTTTTCTCTCCAGAAAGTCATCCAGGCCTCTCTTGAACATGTACATAGAGTCGGCCATAACAATCTCCTGCGGCAGAGAGTTCCATAGTCTCACTGCTCTTACAGTAAAGAACCTTTGTCTATGGTGATGGTAGAATCGCCTCTCCTCTAGGCGTAGAGGATGCCCCCTTGTCCTGGTCTCAGGCCTAGGTATAAAAAGATCTTTGGAGAGATCCTTGTACTGTCCGTTCAGGTATTTGTACATTGTAATGAGGTCTCCCCTCAGTCGTCTTTTTTCTAAACTGAATAATCCCAAATTTTGTAATCTGTCATTGTATTCTAGTCCCCCCATTCCCCTAATAATCCTGGTTGCTCTCCTCTGCACCCGTTCCAGTGTCCTCTATGAAGACAGGACACTACTCCCTCCAACCCAGGAAGTGATAAGCATATGTTGTGACTGAAATACTCTCTATTGCAATCTCCCCTGGTAAAAGAAACAAAATAGAACTCAACCAAGCCCATAATCCACATGTCGGTCTATTCTTATACTGTACCTGGGCCTGGTTTCTGGCCTGATCTAATCCAGTTACTGACCGGATTTATATCTTATAATGAACTGATGGCAATCCTACTTGGCTGACAGGGCTTTGTTTCACAGGTGAAAGGGGTCTCTCAGCCTGTCAGGATTGTGGTCGGAGATCCAGTGGGCCACTCTCTCTCACTTTCTGTGCGGGTCTGAGCCTGTGCAGATTCAGGGTGTCGGAGATAAATGGTATTAAGTTGACCTTATGTATCCTTCGTACACCTTAAGGATTCAATAAAGTGTAGAAGTTTGTGGATTTTATTTTAGTTTAAATATAATTGCACTCTTTTTTCCCAGTCAGATTATATGAGTATGCACTTTGGAGGATTTTCTCTATTTTCTCTATGGAGGATTCTGTACCACACCACTGATTTCAAATATTGAGGCAAATCTTTTTATACAGAATTTTTTTTTTTATCTAATTTTTAAAAACATATTTTACCACAGCTGGTAAGATAGGGGAATTGGCCAGGAGTTCTAACACCTCATTCGATTTGTATGAAGCACGGGCAGCATGGTGGCTGAGTGAGTAGAATTTATGCCGTGCAGCGCTGGGGTCCTGGGTTTGAATCACACCCGGGTCAATATCTGCAAGAGTTTGTATGTTCTCTCGTGTTTTTGTGGGTTTCCTCCCACACTCCAAAACATATTGTTACATTGTGAGCCCCATGGGGACAGGGACCAATTTGACATGCTTTGTGCGGCATTGCGTAATCTGTGTGCATTATATAAATATAAAATTATTATTATGTGGTCAATGACTCCCATTGGAGGTTATTTATAATAATAAATAATAATTTATTATGTGTTTTGTCAGGCATTTTTGGAGTGTAAAAGTTTCAAAAAAGTTGCATTGAGGCTTTTGCTAAAAGGTCTCACAGGGCAATGTGGATAGGGCCTTACTTTAGTTTGTGGGAAAATCCCTTTAGGGGACTTTTTCAGTGCATTTCACAATGCATTGTGTGCTCGCAGCCTTATATTGCACATGCAATAATTCCTTGTAGCAGAATCAACTTCACTGGTGGGCCCTAGGCCCCCCAGTTCGACCCTGCACACAAGGTAAAAAAAAAGGAAAATGTATGAATATGCCTGATATTTGTAAGCCAACACCAAAGCAAAAGATATCCAAATTACAGCATCATACAATATATAGTGATTTATTAACAATAATAATAATAATAATTCAAAAAGTACACAATGGTCACCATAGTCATCAAGTTAGGTTTCTGGGTTTTTTTCTTGGTAGGTTTTCCCTGGTCTATCCAGGAATGTAATTATTTGGTGGCACATGAAAAAATAACACAGATTTTTTTTTGACGTGCACACAATACAGCTAGAGGAAGGTCTATGTGCTGACATGTGGTTTGGTGGTGCCAACATTGTAATATATTCCTGTCTTCTTTAATATTAGAAAGTTGTAATGTATTGTGATCAATGGTAATAGGATGATTTATTTCCGAAGTTTAAAGAGATCTACCTTTTACCTTGTTATTTATTATTTTAATCAAAGAAATGCATGTGTCTATCATATGTGTTTATTCTTCTATTTTCTATACAGGTGTGTCTTGATGGACTTGGTGACTTACAAAGATGTCCACATCCTGTCCCGTCCATACATTTCTAAACTAATCAACCAATACTGTCCACACATAATCACGTTCCTCTCAAAACCTTCTTATTCGCTCTCATTACCATCTATTGATCTCCCAACTGTCTCCAAGACTTCTCATGTGACTTCTCAACCAAAATGTGTCAAATTGTCCCCCACTTTACAAATCTGTTTAGCATCGTCTGCAATATGTGATAACTGAGCTACTATGCTCCCTCACCTCGTGTTTCCATCTAGCCATACAGATTGTGAGCCATCAAGGGAAGTGTCTTCCTTCCACTTGTTCCAGATCTTTGTTGTTTTTGTCTTTTGTATTTGTATTATTTCTTGTCCTAATGTATGCGAAAGACATATTGATTGTACAGCTTCATGGAATTGATGCTACTCTATCAATAAATGATAATAATAATAATAATAATAATAATAAAAATAATAATAATGGACCAGGACCTTAAAGGAGTAAAGTCAGCTTTGGTAAAAGTTTTATTGTTTTATACACTGTAGAAGTAATTCTAGCAGTTGGAGGTAGAAGCCATTGGGAAATAAAGTACATAGTGACTGCTTTCCACACAAGTACTCTTTTCAGTATCAGTATTCTGCTAATGAACAGAAAAGATAGAAAGTCTTAACCCATGTCATCACAGTCCAATAACCCCTTGACTATCTTCATTCACAGAAAAAAGGAGCTGTGGACAGCGCACATATTCTTCCTAATATACTCTTTTTTAAGTCCGTTTTATCCACTTATTGAAACAGCTCCCGGTAACCAGGAGTAGATTTTCCATTTCAATCGGCCCTAAGCAAAGATGTGCCTGGGGGATGGAGGGCTTTCTGCGCAGCTCTGCTTTGTGTGACAGGGAGTGAGCCATAGTCTTAAAATGTATTGTTACCCTGTGGAGCACAGTTAATATTAACAACCGATCTGGGGAAAATGGCTTCATCCTACCACTGTTTGCCTATAATTGCTTGGGTCGCTAATCCACCCATACTGTGTATGCCTAAATGTAATTCTTCTAATACATTTTTAGAAAGGTAAACTTTCTAAACTATAATTAATATAAATGAGGACAGTGGAATACAGAGTAGAATGTCTAGTAGCTACAAGTGCACTTGGACTTAAAAAATCAAAACAATATTAATCCATATTAAGATCTTCAAAAGACATCCCCAAAACAGACATCCCTACCAGCGTTTTTTTACACATCAAATACAATAATTTCTTATGGCTGTTAAACCTCAACCCAAAGTAAACATGGATTTGTGGTTTCTGGAGATCCTCCTCTGTGTTCATCCATCTGCTTATAGTTGAGATACTGATTCATGTTTTCATCCTTGTACTGGAGTTGCTGTGGGTCCAAGGGTCTGGTGAACACATGATAATTTAGCTATTTTTATATTCCCCGAAAATATTTATATACTTCCTGTAACAATTGTAACAATTATATTGTTACAATTGTAGATACCATGTTTCCCTGAAAATAAGATAAGTGAATTAATTTTTCTTCTGAAGAGGCACTGGGTCTTATTTTCAGGAGATGTCTTATCTTTGTATTACCAAGAATTTACATTTATTGTTGAACAAAAAATGTATATTCAATAATATACTGTAGTCATACGATCATAAACATCAGCATAATCATCTGAATTTCATCAAGAAAGTCTTATGGTTCTTTTCCATGTACAACCATCTATGGTACATTTAATGATCCTGGTATTTATGAACAAAAAGACCATTATATGTCAACTTCTCACTTCTCGAATATCCTCATAACTCTCCAAACCCTGTGTTTCATGCTGAATTTCTTTTGACTCAGTTATTTATTTAAATCATTGGCTCCAATCTCTCAATGTTTAGCAATAACACATAAATGAGCACTTCTTGTTCAGGTAGCTACTCGTAGGGCATTTGCAATGCAACAGTCAGTGATTTTATGCCATGAATTCTTTACCCATGTCTGAACCTCTCCCATCGCTGTAGACAAGGATTCTTTATTGTAAGAGCAGTGAGACTTTGGAACTATCTGCCGCAGGAGGTTGTTATGGTGGACTCTATGTAATTCAAGAGGGGCCTGGATGCTTTCTGGAGATCAAAAATATCACGGTTATGGGGAAAATATTTGTTTACTTCTTAAAGGTTGGACTTTATGGACTTGTGTCTTTTTCCAACTTTATATACATCTATATATATATAATGGCACTGGGTCTTAGTTACAGGGGAGGCCTTTTATTTCTAAGCTTACAAAATTTGTGCTAGGTCTTATTTTCAGGGGGTGTCTTATTTTGGGGAAAACAGGGGTAGTATATTTTGCATCTAAAAATACCAGTATACTTTATTATAGTGAATTTTTCCTTTTGATGGCTCAGATATGATGACAAAATGACTTGTCACAGGTGTTGAAGAAGGAAAACAAGCAGCAATGCAAATTTCCATGTCATTCTAACATGGTTGATGCACTTATGTACTTAGTTGCTCAATCTCCCATATGGCTTTTTTCTTATTCTCCCTGTGATATACACATGAATATTAAATTAGTCATTGCAGATGTTTCATCATGTCAGACAACATGATTACAGTATTACATTTGTGTCCAAGTAAGAAGTGAAAATGTTATTGGTTTTAGAGAAAGTCACACATTTTCCTTATAGATGTGATCTTGTTCCAGGGACAGTTTTCATACACATCAATACATCAGCTTATCTGATTTATTTTAGGCTGTCATTTGCTATATGTTTGTCAGGGCCATTTGCATTAGAGAATTTTTCAGACAGGATAACGGATTGGCTTCGAGTAAATAACTATGAAATGCAGCACTACAAGGACATTTGGACAACTCTATTCCCCGAAGATATTTTATTACTGATTTCATTGCATAGGCACGAGCTCATAAAGAAGTAAATGTAATATATCTACTGTACATTACCCTGACATGGTAATTCTGGATTTCACACAATTTTTGCAGTTGGCTGGAGAAGTCAGTCATGCCTATTATATGGCCACATCTGATGATGATTTGGATGGACATTTAGACCCAAACTGCTACAAAATGTTTTACTTTCCAGGTAGCCAATTGCCAAGTGATATAACCTCTCTGGGCACACAGGATAAGAGAATTCTAAAGTTTGTTTGCTAAAAGATATAGTGCTATGAAATATATAGATATATTTCCCCCAACTCCATACACTAATTCACCCTGCACATGTACACCACCAGGCTGTCTGTAGAGCACTGACCATTATACTTTCTTAGGCGGGTTTCTTAAAATGGGCTGTATTCATTTATTTAGCCTTATGAAAGCAATTTATATGCTTATATGTATATATGTGTTATCTGGAGTGAAAAGAGTGTATTGGAAATTACATGGAACACAAGACTTAGTGCCCTGAATATGAATCAGAGAAAATATAATAGGTTGTCTGTTTTCCAGACTGCTTTTTTAAAAGCTTTCCTAAACCTATCCACTATAGCGTAAGCGTAAATTGGCAACTTCATGTTACCATTTCCCTAAAGTGGTAACGCCCAGTCAAACTTCTAAAAGGATTAACAGCATACAGTTATAATGAAAAGTTATCCTGAGCTAAGGAATACAAGAAAGTGTTTACAATGAAATATTGTGATGACAGGTCCTCTTTTAGCTTCTTGGGTTTTAAAACTTGCATTGAAAAAGAGTCTGTGATAGTTTGCAATATGGTAGAGGGTGCATGTAGATGCTTGGATAGATTTTTTACAATGCACTACTGTCATATCACAATAACCATTATGATATTTGAAAGCCTCATTATGACACTACAATGCATTTTGAGACATTGCAATGTCCCATTCTGAAACCACAGTGATCTTCTATGACATCATAAGGCTGCATCATGACAATACCTAAATTCACAATTCCCTATTAAGGTATTACAATGTTCAATTGTGACATCAACATGCCACTTATGACATCCAATCGTCCCATTGTGACACCGCAAAGCCCTTTTTTATGTCACAATTTTACTTTGTTATAGAACAACGCTTCAATTTGAAATCACAATGTCCATCATGACATCACAAGGCCCAGTTATAACAAAACAATGTCCAAAAATAACATTACAATTCCCCATTGTGACATCAAAATGCCACTTTATCATATCTTAATAAACCAAGAGCTGCACTGCACATGCCGTGCATGCTTAAATATTACTTGTTGGAGTCATATTGGGAAAGGAGAGCCCGGATTAACTCGCCGCATGCGTGTAGGCAATAAGCACCATCTTGGTAATTGGCACAGATACTCAAAATACATAAGATTTTTTTAAGCATGTTCTTTGGAAATATAATTTGACTCTTTTTGGTGAAAATGGAGCATATCACCATTATCTGCTGCTTTTTGTATTTTAGATGCATAAATGAAAACAAAAGAGCAGCAAAGAGATCTAACAAGAGATGGGTGTTCAGCCACCAAGTTCTTGGCAATCAAGTCACTATATAATCCACAGAAGAGGTAGCACTTCAGATTTTAAAAAGTGAAGGTCATCATGCTTTAAAGCTCTTTGATTAGCATTGATTATTGAGTTAAAGAAAGGTCTGAACCCAAACTCTCTGATGCCTGAGGCAAGCTATAGAAAAGTGGCATCCACTAGTAATATATCAGGTTACGTGGTTGCTAACATTGGGTGTTAGGAAACACAATTTTTAAGTGCCAGGCCCTGCTTTGTAGCAGGTGACTGTACCCCTAATTCTGCCCACATCTTGCTGCAGGTAATTCTGCCTTAGGCAAGAGTCTCAACTCGCCTCATAGCTGGTGAAAGGTTGCTATAACCAAAACTTTGCACTTAAACATGGAATAAAGGATCACCACAATTCCCGAAGGAGTTTACCGAAAGCACATTTTCCGATTATAATGCACCGTGCTGCGATTCACTAAGCTTGTGCGCCTGTTATCCTGCATGTGCCACTTCCCTGCTCAGGTCCGATAGAGTTCCCCTTCTTTTTAGTGCTGCATGTTAGGGTTAGAGCCGATCGTCCGATGGCACCCTAAATCGTATCGCAGCCAGTGTAAACAAATGCAGCTGCGCCAGCACACTTCTTAAATACATGTGCAAGCCGAGTAATCCCTAAAAAGGTGCGCAGTCCGGCGAAAGTTAGCAGCGTGACCCTTAGTAAATGAGCTCCACAGTCTGTGCTTTTCATTACAGATTTTTAAGGGTGGATTACAAACTAAATAACTAAAATAGAATCCTGGCATCCCACCAATCTTATCAAAGAGAAACTCTGTGGCTTGATGCATCATAAAAGATTTGTGGCTGGATTCCTAGGAATTTATTTGTCAAAGTAGTAACATTTGATGTAGATCATTAGCCTGGACAGGTTATGCTGTCAGCCGGATGTTGGCTTAGGGTTGTGCTGGATTAATAAAGGTATCACATGAAAGCCAGAAGAGTAATACAATAATGCCCATTATTTTTAATGCAGCTACTGCCCATATAATATAGTTTATTATTATGCAGACGAGCCTCCAGGGCTCCAAGCTCCATTGACATCCATAGAGTCTGGAGCCCGGGAGGCTCATTTGCATAATCCGTGAAACCTTTTTATTATAAAAACAAGGTCCTAAGAAAATAAAAGAAGAGCCGATACTGCCAGAGGGGGCACTCACCAGTATGTCAGTATGCTTGGTTTATAATTCTTTATCCTGATGGTAGATTTCCTTTAAAGATTACTAAGTGATAAAACATCTCTGTGTCATCATTAAACTGCATACATTGGTGAATGTTTATCCTTGTATCCTGATAAATATCAAAGCTATTAAAAGAAATGGCTTGTAAGGAAAAAAGACTCTTTTTAGGTGCACCTTTAACATAGAGTTGCACATTTACTGTACTTACCTGTCCTGACGCGTACCCAGAAAGTGCATTGTGCACCCGATATCGTGCATGTGTCGCTTCCCCGCTCAGGTCCGCTCAGGTCCGCCGGAGTTCGCCTTCTTCTTCCTGGTGCATGTAAGTACTTGATCTTACAAAACAATTTGAAAGTTAAATCCCGCTCTCAGTTCGAATCAGTCAGATTGTCCGACAGCCCGCACCCCCAATTTCTATCGCATGAAAGCCAGCGCAGGCGCGACACAAATCAATCATGTGCGACACAACCCCCACTTAAATACCTGTCCCAGTGGCGCAAAGCCTGAAAACGTTGGAAAATCTAACGAAATTGTGATCCATGCACCCTTAGTAAATAAGCCCCAGAGTGTGCAACACAATTCTGTCAGACACTGCACAATAAATGCAGTTTGCACTGAAAAATGCAGAGAGACATAGGGGCACATTTACTAAGGGCTTTGCGCCAGTAATCCACCTCTGTGTACTAAATTGGAATAACTCCTTTTTCTGTGTACCACCACCTGTGGTTTGTATACATTTTTTACCAGTTCACAAACATTAACCCCAGGGTTTTCGTTGTTCATTTTTTGCTCTCCACCTTCAAAAATCCATTACTTTTTCATTTTGCTATGTACAGAGCTGTATGAGGGCTTATTTTCTACTTTCTTGTTTGCTCAGTTTTATGACTCTCACTGTGCGTTTCAAAAACACCTCTGCTTTATTCTTTGGTTTGATACGTTCTTGGTGATACAAAATTTATGTAGGGTTTGAGGTATTCCTTATTTAAAATTTGACAAACTCTTTATCTCTGATAAGGAAGCCCATTTTTCTCTAAGTTGTTTTATATGCAATACCCCATCCGTAGATAATATTTCTTCGTACCTATGGTAAGTAACGAGTCTACAGCCAAATTCAACAGTGCTAGCTAAGGACTGGGCCCAACCACAATACCAGATATATAAGAGATGATTGTGAAGATGCTGTCCCAAAGATCTTTCATTTGGGGACAAGACCACAAAAGGTGATAACAATCGGCCTTCATTCACATCCTCTCCAACATTTCTCACTATAAGTATGGAATGCTTTTGAAATTCTAGAAGGCGAGAGTTACCAGCCTAACTGAATTTTCTTAAGTGTTTTCTATGATGATTAATACACTTGAGAGCTTTGCCTTAATTTTATTTTTTCTAAAATATCCTCTAAAGTTGGTCGGTAGGCCATATTTTCTTTGTAAAACTGGAAATTTCAAAAATTCACCTTTTTCTGAAAGTTCTTTCACCGACACAATACCAAAGCATGCCCAAGGCAACAATCTGAAATTCAGAATTATCCCTTCTAGATATTCAAGATGAAAATCTGCATAATTGATTTTAATACCATTCATTAATTTCTTATGTAGGTTTTATTGTGTTTTAATACATTTTCAAAAATTAAATGTGTCTGAAAAAAAAAACATTCTCACCATTTTCTGACGCTAATAACCTTTTCATAACTTTGTATGGAGTTGTGTGAGGTTTTTTGCAAAATGAGCCGGCGTTTTCATTGCTACCATTTTGAGGAATAAGGGACCTTTTAATCTTTTTATAAGATTTTTTATATTATGTGAAATGGTGTAAAAGTAGTGTTTCTGACATTTGGGCGCTATTTTCCGTTATGGGGTTCACCGCCGGCAATAACCGTTTTTATATTTTGATAGATCGGGCATTTTGGAATGTGGCAATACCTAAAATGTTTGTGATTTTTACTGTTTATTATGTTTTACATCAGTTCTAAGGAAAGGGGGTTGTTTTGAATTTTAAGGGTTTTTTTATTATTTTTTAAACTTTATTTAAACTTTTTTTTACTATTTTTAGAAAAATAATTCATCTCACTTTAAAGTTGATTTTTCTGGATGATGTCATGAAGGAAACATTTTATGAAAGGTGTAAAGCTTCTAGCAGTAGTTTATTAGGTCGATTTCTGCAGACAGGTTCCCTTTAAAGAGCTGTAATTACATTTTAAATGCAAGAAATAATAGTTTAAAAATGAAACCAATTGTCATCAGCATTTCCATCTGTCAACCATTTCTTTGATTCAACAAAAACCTCCATTATTCATTATTAAATCACCAGGACGAAGGATGAAAAATGTCTTCCCTGACATGAATCTCATGGATGAAACCATCACATCCTTTTGAATCTCTCTCATTTTCAATGTTATCCTGTCCATTGCGATTGATGACTGAACATAATATTGGAACTAAAGAGGATGTGGGTAGCTCTCTGGGGAAGTGTATCTGCTGCTGAGGGTCAAGAGGATAATAGTAGAGGCAAAATGTGAACGCTATATCTTTACTTATAAATGATTTACTATACAAGTTGAGGTTAGGGCTGAGAACATAAAGTGTAAAGCTTTATAGTGGGATTATTAATAAAGTATCTAAAATGCAATACTAATGGCTGCGATTTCCTAAGGAAAAGGCACGTGAGAAAATTAAGAATTTATTTGTTGAACGTATTCATGCCTTCTTCAACATACAATATATAGAACGCATCTAAACGCACATGCCTCTTTAATGAAATAGATAAATCGACTTTTTGTCACAGATTAACAGTACATGAATAAAATATGCCTATATCTATATATCTATAAGGTGGGAAAAGGACATCTTTGATGCTTAGTACGTTGTGGAGATAGTGTTTATTATATCACACAGTACAAACTATAAACTATTGAAGCAACACTATATTGATTTATTTTCCCTACTATACATGGCATCAAATGCTAATTTTTTTTACCAAAAAAAAAATCACGTGGGATCTTTTTTGATGTCCATTTTCACATCAACACAGCTTTGATGAGACCTAATACACATCATTTAGGAGGTGGGGAATTGTCAGTGGATCGCAGTAGAAGATAAGTGAGCTAGCGGAGGTCCTGGGGAGCGGAGAGGGGCAAGGGTGCACCTGAGACTCGGGGCGAGGGTTGTAGGAGCACCTGTGACAGTATACCACACAAATCCTCAGTTAAGCTTATGAATCCTCTTGATTTTGACCCTATGAATTAATTAATTTTTTTCCAGACATCATTACTTTATTATATATAATAAGAATACTAGTAACAGCAGTAGATATAGAATATGGGACTTTGCATCAGTTAATAGCATATGCTGTGCCAATGCCATATATACATTAAAAACCAAGGGATGCTTAAGTATGGAAATGTTCTTTCAGAATTATATCTTCATCTGATGCAGAATATCTAAACATGCCCACTGGTGATTACACGCCAAGGTTATCTAACTACTGTAATTACAGATATACTTGCCGGTTTGTTCGTTCAACAGAAAACTATTTTTATGTGGTACTTCAAAATTATAAGGTACTGATTGTGCTGATTTGGAATCATTCAGAGCACTCATCTTGGGTGTCTTCTGGAGCCAGAGGAATATTAGATTGAACAAAGTGCATTTCCAGTGATGAGAAGGTTCAGACAAGAGTATATGTCTCATTAAGAAAAGGTTTATATTTCCTTATTTACGTGTTGCTTTCTTTGCTTCTACTATTTGAAAAGGGCTAATGTCCATAAAAAATGTTTTTATAAGAAAACTTATGCCTTAACACTTCTCAGATCTACTTCTTTCTAAAACCGGCTTCACATATATGCCCAGTTAACTGAAATATTTAAGAAATACACAGATATTGTAGCTGCCAATCTTGTGATAAGTAAAGTCATGAGATTGGATGAAAGAGAGAAATAGGGAGAAAAAGTATACTGTACCTATATTTATACCGATCTTTGTTTCCAACTGATAATAGATTTTACGGCAAAAAAAAACACTTAATTTCACTGTGAATAATAAAAGCTAAGTTTTAGTAATAAAAGGTTTAAATTAACCCCTCATGAATTTAGTTGTGTGTTGACAAAATATTTACCCTATCACAAATAGGTCCTATTCTTATTGTGCTATGACCCATTTCTTGCCACAAGACCTCTAGTGCCATCTGGAACAAGATTCATCACAGTTATATCTAATCTAAGCCCAATGTCTTTGAAATCTGCTTCCTATTAAACTGGGATTAAACGGGTATTCCCATTTCAGATAATTAATGTTATTGTTTTTATGATAAAAAGTTAGACAATTTTCCAATGTACTTTCTGTATTAATTTCGCATAAGTTTCTAGATCTCTGCCTGCTGTCATTCTATAGAAACTTTCTGTGCTTACATCCAGTGGACAGAAATCTGAACCTGGTTAAAGGTGTGCGGCTCGTTAGTATCATAGACAGTAATCAGAGCCATGTGATATAATGAGCTGTGCACCTGTGTGACCATGGTCAGATTTCTGTCCACTGGAAGTAACATAGAAGCTTTCTATAGAATGACAGCAGGCAGAGATCTAGAAAACCATCACAATTTATACAGAAAGTATATTGTAAAATTGTATAACTTTTTATAATAGACATTATAACATTAATTTGCTATAATGGGAATACCCATTCAATTTGGCTAATCTGGCCTTCATGAAATGAAGCAGTCTTGGAACCAGTTCAGACTTTTTAAAGTTGGCTGGTTCCACTGGTGACCAGTTGTTATAAAATACAGTGAATTCACTGCAGCTCATCAAGGCATTTGTTGCAACAATATGTCACTTATTGATTATGAAAATAACATAATGACACAAAATTTTTCTAACACTAGTTTAAAGGGAATCTACCCATAACTCTGATTCAGGTTCTGGTCCTTTTTATGGGTCCTTTTACCAAAAAAAACATGTTTTCAAAATAAGCTAATGAGCTGCAAAGTGCTGTAGGTGTCAGGTTATTGTCTGATCAGTAGGAACCTGGGGGGGGGGGGGAGGGGTTCTGGTAAAGCCCCCTGGAGCACTTGCAACTCATTAGCATATTATTAAAACATCTCTTTTTTTAGGGAAAGTAGACCATAAAAAACTATTATTACAAGGTCAGATCCTGCATCAGGGTTAACACATGCCTAAAATCTAAAATTGTTGTTGCTATAAAGTATTTCTTAGCATGAAGTGGGAGTTAGTCACATGAAAAGAAATGCATATATTTAATGCATATATGTTAAATTAAAATGTAATCTTTAATTTTGGTTTTGATATAGAATAGTAAAACAGAAGTAGAGCAAACATTTACAAGATTTCTTTATGACATTTGTTGCATTACAAAATCAATACAATAATTCTAAAGAGGATTATCAGTTTATTTGATTATTTTTAATGGGTTATTCACACGACCGTCTGTGGGTACATAAATGCGGCCGCGAATTTGCGGCCATATATACTCCCCCATAGACAGCAATGGTGGCTGCACCATACACAAGGAAAAAATACAGCATGCTCTATCTTTCTGTCTTTTGTGTGTGAGACCGTGCAGCTGCTTTTTTTTGAGTGGGGGGGGGGGGGGGGTAAGCAGCGTGCCACCATACTTAGCTATGGCCAGACGGGAACACGTGTGTGTGAATCAGGGCCGGCGCCAGCACCAGGCAAACCCGGGCAAGTGCCAGGGCCCACAGGTGCTACGGGCAAGTGCCAGGGCCGTGCCGGGTGCTGGCAACGTAAAGCGGCGCTCCATTTACCGCAAGACGCTGCCATGTAGCAAAACCCCCGTCCCAAGCAGTAGTGCCGTGCCGGGTTCTAGCGCCGTAAAGTGGCGCTCCGTCTGCTGCAGGATGCTGCGCATGACGCATTGTGAGGCCGCCGGCAGGAGGAGGAAGACGGCGAAGGGGAAGCTCCGGACCTGACCAGAAGACTGAGGTGAGTATTATTCTCTTTATTTTTAACGGTCACATTTACTAGTGCATGAGGGGTGAGGAGGCCGCTGTATATAATGAATGGGAGGGGGTGAGGAGGCCGCTGTATACAATGAATGGGGAGATGAGGAGGGGGCTGTATATAATGAATGGGGAGATGAGGAGGGGGCTGTATATAATGAATGGGGAGATGAGGAGGGGCTGTATATAATGAATTGGGGGGATGAGGAGGGGGCTGTATATAATGAATCGGGTGTGCGTGCAGGGGGCTGCATATAATGGGCGGTGAGGGGGATGCATATAATCCATGGGGGGGAGAGGGGCTGAATATAATTAAACTATGGGTGGTGAGGGGGGCCTGGGCTGTATATAATTAATCCATGGGGGGGCTGCTTATAATTAATTTATGGGGGTGAGGAGGCTGTATATAATGAATCCATGAATCCTGGAGCCGGCCCTGGTGTGAATGTACCCTTACAGAGAGAGATAAGTAAAAACTAATAAATAAAAAATAAAGACAACCAGTGAGAAAAAGCGGGCACAAATTTTATTGCCCACTTTCAGTTGCCTATTAATATTGATAATAAAGGATAAACTGGAAAACAACTTTAATCTAGGGTTCTTCCAGTATTATAGCTCACTAGCTTCTATTGAAAGTTGACATCTATCTCTGTTATGACTCTAAATGGAAGTCATGATGTTAATTACGGTAAACACGTATTTAATACTTATAAATATTGTATATTTCTGAATACAGAAACAAGGAGGTATAAAAAGGAAAGGTCATTCTTACTGATACTTATCAGAACATATTTTAGTTCTATTTCTATAACAAGATATGCATCTCAAGCGCTCATCCCTAGTGTCATCAACTGAGCCAGACATAAAAGGAATATATTAACTTTTTCTTTCTATAATGGAAACATAGTATCATTTACATGAAAGTTACTTTCCATGAGGATAACCGTAATGTTTATTGTCTGAAAACAAATTCTATCACAGCACTTGTCAAGTACAAAGATTAAGAAATATTTGATTTTTAAAGTTTGCTTTTAATTAATGGACTTTAAAAAAAAGCAAAAAAAAAAAGTATTTTGCCATTTTGTCTCACCAGGGACCTTGACACACACAGCCATTACTGTTAAAATCATTTAGGTAGGGTTTGTCCCTAAACAAACGGAAAGAGAAACATAGAAGTAGGAGAAAGTAAATACAAAGTTTATTGTTGTTGTCTCACCAATCTGCAGCACACAATTTAATGGGGTTTTTCCATTAAAGAACATTCTCAAATTTCAACCCCCTAGTGATGGTAACACAATAAAGATCATTTTTAACCCTTTACTTTACAATGTTACTCAGTTTTATTGCTGTTTTAGCTCCTATCACTCTCTAAGCTGGTCAGTGCAAAATTCCAGGTTGTGGGCAGGGACTCACTAAGCAGACACATTGGGGGTCATCTACTAAGGGCCCGATTCACGTTTTCCTGACGTGTTACCCGAATATTTCCAATTTGCGCCGATTTTCCCTGTATTTCCCCGGGTTTTTGGCGCACACGATCGGATTGTGGCGCATCGGCGCCGGCATGCACGGAAATCGGGGGGCGTGGCCGAACAAAAACCCGACGGATTCTGAGAAACCGCCGCATTTAAAAAAAAAAAAAGTGTTGCGGGACACGCACTTACCTTCACCAAGTATAGGATCGTGAACTCCGGCGGGCCTCAGCGGACTTCAGCGCAGCAGCGACACCTGGTGGACGTCGGAGGAACTGCCTTAGTGAATCGCCAGAAGACCCAAATCCACCGCAGAGAACGCGCCGCTGGATCGTGAATGGGCCGGTTAAGTAAATCTGCCCCTTTATGATCCCTCTAGTTCTGTGAGGTGGCAATGTGATTACATTATCAGGGTACAGATGTATATACACTTTCATCTGGCTTCTGACATTGTACTAGTATCTGACACATAGAAAGAGAGATGAGACAGATCAGAGATGATGAGATGCATGAGATGCATATCACACACAATGTTAGCTCTCCTACATCTTTGCTATTCCACAACACACTAGATCCCCCCCCCCCCCCCTAAAGAATTTATCTGTCTATAGCTTGTAGCTCTCCTCTGGCAGCTGCTGACAGCAGAATGTCAGTGTATATGTCTGTGAGCTATGTCCTGGACTGCAGGGGGATGGGGCTAGAGTGCAGGGAGCAGAGAGACAGAAATTTCAGTTGCACGGCCTCACACACACAGAAATCCAAGATGGCGGCCCCAACCCATTAGTCAGAAGTTACAGGGTCGTGTCTAGGGGCAACTGAAATTGTGCATAGCAGGACTGATAGAGACAGGTTGGACTTATATCTGTGAAATGCTGTATTTTTGTTAATAACAGTGAATTAGAGAATGTGTTTTTGTTGTTTTCCTGAGTACATTTAAGAAACGATAATCCTGGTGTATTATCCATTTTAATGCCTACATGTGGCCCTGAATTGACATGTAAATTTATTACTTGAATTATTGTATACATTGTTCTAGTATAAAATGCAATATAACTAATGTTCAAACCATAAAAAAGTGTGGTAAAATAAGCTTGATGGTAAAAAATGGCACAAAGTGTAGCAACAACCTTTATTATAATTTTAGGAATTTAGTACATATTGAAAAAACATTTACAGTATTTACAGGATGCATACTAGAATGAAGACACAGTAAAATATTTTAAACTTGCTCACACTTATCATTTTGCCAACCTCAACAATGTGAAAATTCTATATTAGTAGTTTAATTATCCGGTAATGGCAGGATGATGATGGCAAGAACATCTGCTCTCTCAGGAAATGGGTTTTATACTATTGTTGTAGCCTTTTGCAAACATTTGAGTACAGCACTCAAGAAATCCAAAAAATAATACAACAAAATAGTTTCAAGGAAACCTACCATTTGGAAATGGTCAGTCTGACCCACACATACCTGCTCATATAATTCGGCCACTTTGTTATAAAAATAGATTCTTATATTTGCTAATCACAGCGCCTGGGCATTAGCATAATAGGGCAGGCATGTTGCGTGCCGTCCCTGCCTCCCCCCACCCTCCCTTCTTCGCTCCTGAGAACCGGTGACGTCACCGAGCCCTCAGGAGCATTAGGGTAGAATTAGGGCGGCTGTGCATGCTATCGCCAAAGTCTTGTGCTATCTCGAGACTTCGGCGAGGAGACTGCCGAAGCTTTGTGATAGCACAAGACTTTGGCGGTAGTACGTGCAGCCACCATGGGAGCCAGCCGCGAGACTTCGACGGTCTCATAGCCGAAGTGTTGCGATAGCATGAGAATTCTGTAATAGTACGCGCAGCCACCCTAATGCTCCTGAGGGCTCAGTGACATCACCGGCTCTCAGGAGCGAGGAAGGGAGGGTAGGGGGAGGCGGGGACAGCATGCAACATACCTGCACTATTATGCTAATGCCCAACTGCGCTGTGAAGCCCAGAGTGTGATTAGCAAATAAAATAATCTATTTTTATAACGAAACGGACAGATTATAGGCTTAACCAAAATATGTTCCTGCATCATTTCAGCTCAATTTATGTGGAGGTATATGTGGGTCGGAATGACCATTTCCAAATGGTAGGTTTCCTAAATATGTGGTCTTCTGGTAAACAGACTTTAAATTATTCATATACAATTTGGCCTTTATGCAAGATAAGTTCTGTATAAGGCACTGTATAAAAATTTCTGAAATACAACTTTCCACACAATATGGTTGAGATCCTTGGGATGGCCTTTTCTCCACTCGGTGGCACATCCCTCGGTGCCAGAGTGAACTTTCTTTTTCCAGTACAGTATTCTTTATTCGGATGGCAAAAGCAAGATTAAAAATTCCTAAACCTTGCTAGTGTATAACTTTATATTATATTGGACCTATTTGTAAGCCCTGGTATTGTGTAATAGGAGGTACTATGCTTGTGCTTAGGGCAAGGGTTTAAGCCAGCTATTGATGTAACACTGACTAGTCTGGTACAAACCGTTAGACTGCTGGGTGTCTACACAGGTTCACAGGCTGGACAAGCTGTCTACCAAACACGTACAGCTAGCCTCCCCGACATATTTTGTGGAGCTGGACTGTCTTCATGATGTCTCAAGAGTGCACCCAGTCATCTTGAGGTTTCCAAAGAGGGAACCAGGGCCTGGTAAGACTGTATGGATTGAGTTTAAAACTGGTTTTGGGACTGGGACATATATGCTTGAAATCTGTGTAGATCTGGGGGTTCAAACCGGGAAAAGACTTTCCTTATTTCTGGTAGTTGTGGAAGAGTATGCCTGAAACTGCTCCTGCACAGTGTTCTGTACAACAGTCTGAAAGAGACAGTGCACGGCAGTCTCAGACAAAACTTCCTGAGGTGATGGTGGTGGAGTTTCACAATCTGACAGTGTGAACTGTGACCATGATGGGCTGAATCCACAGAATGAGAAAGTACAGCTGGGACTTGTAGAGTCTAGTGGACTGTGCGAGAAAAATGAATTGCATTCAATAGCTTGTACTGAAATTGACACTGATGTAATGTCATGTTTTATGAATAACCTGCCTTTAACCCATGATTACATAATACCGCCTCTTCAGGTAAATACAGAGTGTGAACAGGCAAGTAGAAGCGCAGCCAAATGTAATGAGGGTTTTAGCTCAAGTTTGCCCCAAGAGGTTGTGGATTGTAACGTTGAAGATAGCGACACTGATACACTGGTTCCCCACAATTAGACATCCCCCAAAATAAGACCTAGTACAATTTTCTTGAAGTGTTGAAATATAATGCTTCCCCGTAAAATAAGACTTAGTGCAGTCATTGCTACAGCTCCCACCACACCAAGCATTAGTATTAGTAGATCATTAAGATACTGCAAGAGGCTGTGACCTGGGTGAAGAATTCACTAGCAGTTGCATTGAAAATGTGCTACAAGCAGCTACCTGGACAAGAAAGGGTCATTGAAGGAAGGTGCTATTACTATAAATGAGAGATTGGGGCTATTGATTATAGAAGTTGATTTTTTTGTTCAACAATAAATGTGAAAAATAAAGACATCCCCTGAAAATAAGACCTGGTGTCTTGTTAGGAGCACTGTCTTATTTAAAGGAAAAGAGTAAAGTGCGCACTGATGACTATGTACAGCTAGAGTGTGAAATGGCTGTAAGTGCCGATATTGTAGATCAGGCAGTGGCTGATGAATTGTCCCATGCTCCCCAGGCTGTTCACACGACTACTGCCCCCCACCAGCATCCAAACCAACAAGTGTCCGGATGTTATGACTTAAGTACTACTCTATATCCTTAATCTGGTACTGTTTATAAAAGTATTTTAATGATGAACTACAATTGTGCTCTTATAACCCATCGATTTAGAAAAGCCAAACATTCCTGAACTACATGAAACCCTCCACCCTGACTGCCGTCTAGACCAGATCTTCCAGATAGTTTCGGAGATGTGGATGCTACCCCTGGCTGAAACGTCCACTCCAGATGCCCCCCTTTCATGAAACGTCCACCCCGGATGCCCCCCTTTAATGAAACGTCTACTCCAGATGCCTCCCTTTAATGAAACGTCCACTCCAGATGTCCCCCTTTAATGAAATGTTCACACTAGATACTCCCTCCATCATTACTGTTATGTCCACAGCCGGGCTCTCTTCAATAAAAATTGAAAAAAGCTTTACTCACCTTCCGGCATCTTCTCACCGGGCCCCTCTTCTCCGCCTTCCGTCCCATGGCCGCAACACTGCTGTATCATAGTGATGTGCCCGGGCCGGAAGAGCAGAAGATGGAGCCATGGGACCGAGGAGAAGAAGCCAGAAGGTGAGCATAGTTGTTTTTTTTTTTGACTGACGGCGGATCTTCATATAGGGCCCGGGTATGGGCAGATGTGGGCCCCTCCCAAGCCAAAGGCCCCACCCATACTGCCTATATGAAGTTCCGCCATTGAGACCAGGTTGTCAATAGTTATGCGGCCAATAAAGAGCATGACAATGTATTTTGGTCGTGTGATACAGTTGTTATACACGTGAACATCCCATTCACTTTTCTTTGTAGGTTTCAAGGCGAGACCAGAAGTATTGAAACTGTGGTGTAGGCTTATACTCTAATTATAATTTACTGCATCAAAAGTTTCCCAAAAATGTGACCAGTCTTAACCTGACCAGTGTGAACGTGTCAACCTCACATCACGCATGATCGCATCAAGTCTGAATATGTGTATGAACATGGTGGAAGCGCTACTCCAAGTCAAGCAAATATATGCCTGGTTAGCTTTAGCAGTAAATTTGGGTGTATAATGAGTATGTTGCCCAATGAGCACTAATAAGCATCCAGCCAGAAGTCCTCCTTAAGGATCTGGAGCAGACTTCCCACAATGGCTCCACCCTGAGGAAGGGACAGGCCATGCCAGGCCAGTTGTGATCTAAAATACTGTATGTTTTTGTGGTGCCTGGCAGTAGGCCAAGACCTGGTGAGGTAGGGAACCTCTGTATAGTCAGTGCCGGTACTCTTATGACAGTTAGTACTAGACTAACAAGTGTGACACCAATTTGATACAAGTTCTGGCTTGAACCCATACATTCAGCACAAGTATAGTATCCTGCACTATTTACAGGGCATGATACCAGAGCCTTCAAATAGGTTCATTAAGGTTCATTCACTAGAAAGAATTATGATTTTTAAAAGGAAATCTACCATGCAAAAAAGCAAAAAAATGCTAGAAATACTCACCTCCGCTCCTCTCCACCTTAATTCAGGCGGTGTCCTCCGCTAGTCTTGACACGCCAGGATTACCTAGAAAAGAAAGTTATAATTAGCAGCACGGAGTGTGGGGACAAGATGTCCGATGCTCCGGGCTGCTATTATGCATTCCCCCGCACCTCCCTATCCCATACATCTTGTCCCTGTACTTTGTGCTAATTTTAACTTTCTTCTCTAGGTGATCCTGGTGTGTCAAGACTAGCGGAGCACAGCGCCCGGATCAAGGTGAAGAGGAGCAGAGATGAGTATTTGTAGCATTTATTTGTTTTTTCACATGGTTGAGTTCCTTTAATCTCAGTTCTACAACCCTGTTTTGTGGCAATGTGCCAGATGGGTTTTAGTTTGTCAAATTGTAGCTATGCAGGCAGGTCATGCTGACATTTACAGAAAGTAACATTTTTTTTTAGTTGAATAACTTGAAATGTTTTACAAAGTCACTTCTCTGTAAGCTATATTGTATGTAAGGCAGTAGTATAAAATACAAACAAAATTGGCATTGAGCACTTAGAATCAAGTGCAAAGAATCCTTATCTGGTATCCTTGCACAAAAGCCAAAAGCTTTCCCTTCCTATTCTGAAACACACTATACATGCCTCAGCGCTCTAAGAAAAGTATTTTACTTGGCAGATGAATTATAAACTTATCTTATAATGCATTACTTGTAAGTGGATAAGAGCCAAAGGGCAGCAGGTTGAACAACAAGCCCCTATTTTTGGTGCTCATTGGGAAGCAATACTATCCCATTTATCTGCTACAATGCCAACTTGTTAACCTCTTAACACACAATGACATTAGCGAATGTTATGGAGTGCCTGTACTCAGCTCACCATGAAGTTCCCCAACGTCATGGAGATTGCACAGTCTTAGAACCAGAATCTTTGTGTTCCATGCAGGAGGACGGCTATATGTGCATAGGGTGACTGGTATGATAAACTGATAATAAACTACAGTAAAGCAGTGTATTAATTTGATTTCATGTGATCACTTGTTGTACAAGTCCCAGAGGAGAACAAAAAAAAAGGAAAAGGAAAAAAAAATTAAAGCACAATAAAAGTCTCCTAAATGCCCCATTCAGTATAAGGCTATATTCACACAATGAATGCCAGCCGCACCATAGTGCGGTGGGCACATGTCGGTGCCGGGGAGAGGACGAGAGCTGCTCATCCCCACCCCTCTCCATAGTAATATATGGTGCACAGCGCCATATTCCAGGGAAAGGCTATGGAACAGTACCACCCCCGTACAGTGCTGTGCGCCCATTACCGTGTATGGGGGACCTATATACGTTGTATATACGTTGGCTGTATATACGTCCCCCATACGTTCGTGTGAATGTAGCATAAGGCTGCATTCAAATAAACATATGAAAACGCCCATATATACGGGTAGCATACGGCCACATTCGTTGGGCCTCACGCAAGTGAACCGTATAAAAATACAGAGAATGTCCTCATGTGTTTCTGTCTGTAGGCCCCATAGAATCTATGGGAATGTAAAAAATACAGGTTACTTACAGTTCTGCACCGTATGCTGCCGTATATATGTGTTCTGACACCATCAATCAGTCCCCGTGAACGAGATGTCAGACAGCTAAACTCTTTTACTATCAATGCATTGCAGTGGGTCCTTTTCAACTTTTATTAATAGGATCAGTGTAAAACTACAAGAAAATAACAATATTTAGTACAAGGTACACAGCATATATCAGTACATTACATTCTGTAAGATATATGAATTATATAATAACTCCCCGTCTGTTCTGTAATGTGGAAAACAACAGATTTACTAATTGTCTAAGAGTAGTAGTAGTCTAGCTTCTATGGAGCAAGATGGCTGCTGAAGAGGCATGGGGCCAGGCTACAGAAAAGCATGATGGGAAACTAAGGAAGCCTAAATAGAAAAAGGTTAGTCTGCACAGAAACATGAGAGTCTGTAGACCCTTTGGAGCGCCGCGGGAGATGGTACTAGCCAACACCTGGGACCGGAGTCAAAGTGGCACCTGGTCTTCACCAGAGCCCGCTGCAAAGTGGGATCGTCTTGCTGCGGCGGGGTACCACCAGGTCGTTCCACAGGTGCGACTGGTCCGCGGTGGCAGCCAAGGTAGTAATTCAGGAGACAGTCTGTACCCAGGGAGACAGGGGGAGAACAGCACAGGGAGGCACACTAGGAATCGCAGGAGCTGGCACACGGATCAGGAACACAGCAACGGACTGGCACACGGATCAGGATACACAGCAGTGGACTGGCACACGGATCAGGATACACAGGAACGCAGGATACACAGGAGGGATTTCTTATCAGGGAATGGCTTGAAGATCCGGCAAGGGTCCCAGGAAGGGGCAGGAATTTAAGTGGGAAGACGGCAGACCAGCGGCAATTATCGTCGCATTGGCGCTTTAAATCATTGCGACCCGGCGCGTGCGCCCTAGGAGACGGGGACGTGCATGCTGAACCGGGGGAACCACAGAGACCGATGCTGGAGCCAGGAGAGGTGAGTTCAGCTGGGCTCCGCGGGGCACACGAAGAAACACGGGTGCCCCCATGATCCAAGACAGGGATCAAGACAGAAATTATCAACAGGTGGAGCCGTGACATCGGCTATCGGTTGCCAACACAGGACAGTTAAAATTCGTGTAAATGCAGCCTAAAACTCACAAACCACGTAATCCACATAAAAAGTGAAAATCGCTACACAAACCACACATAACCAGGACAATAAAATAAAATCATTACCTAACCCCTTTGTGCCAATAAAATTATGATTGATGTGGATCCAACCAAACAAAAAATATGATAAAAAGTGATCAGAAAATCATTTGAGCCATCATGATACCAATAAATATACCAACATTTCGAGAGAGAAAGATCTGGACCGCTCATCCACACATTACACAATGATCTTTTACATTAACTAAACAAACTCAAGGTTCTTTCATTTTCATCAGATTGCATAAGCTCACTAACCACTTCACAGTGACCTCGTTTTGGTGAGTCTCTATTGAGTGCTGCATTACATGGCATCAACCATTGCCACCACACAGCGCCAGCAGGGATTATGTTTCTGGGCCCTGGGTCCACCCCAGAAATGCAGCACAGAAACAATGGACACCATGCAGTAATGCACTGTGTGAACAGGTCTGGAATGCTCACCATTCCATATGGTCTCAGAAACTGGCTACTTTGCAGTCTCCTGTGATTTAAAGTAGAGATATAATGGAGAAAGGGGCGCTCCTATAGTGTAGTATTTTTGTGAAACTGAAGTAGTAAATAGTAGTGAGACTACTAAACTTGTGGAGTTGTGCAGCTGGGTACAATTCCAATAACCGCTTAGGTCTATGTGTCTATGCACACGTCTGCATCTTCCTGCTGCCACTCTCCCGGGACAGTTCTTTCTCCAATGTGAAAAGCTGCTCACAGAGGTTGTGGATCCATAAGGAAGTAGGTGATGAGCGTTTTACGGCGCTTGAAGACTCCTGAACATAAGACAATGCCGTCTATCAGGGATTTTAGTAGCTCCTCTAAGTACTCATTTACTCACCTGAGTATTGTGTCATGTATGGTACATATGAAGGAATTGAATTAATTTAGGATTGTTACTGTGACTAATGCCTGTGTGGCTGGAAACCTTATCTAGCTTTCTTGCCTGTTTAAACACTGGCTTCTTTCCTGATGCTGTTGTTGGATGCCAATACAAATGATTTGATTTGTCATCTGTACACCTGTTTTATGCCAAAATAACAGATATCAGCTCATTTCACAAACATTATAATTTCATCAGTCTCAAGAATGAGAGGACAATGATAAATAGAAGGAATATGCAGGGAGCTATTATAGGATGTCTGCCTACTGTTAGATACAGAAACATTTTAGTTTTTCCTTAACATACTAAAGCAAATAATGTATTAAATTAATTCTGAGCCTTTTATATGGTTGCAGTATTTTATAGAGTTTTCCCCGGATGTTTAAGGCCATGTCACATGACTGTAATGTGGGCATATTTCTACACTCTCATTCAGGTCTTGTCTTGTCAGTGTCAGTGCTCAACTCTTGTCAAGGAATAGTAGTTCAAACAGAATGAGTGGTCTCACCACCTGTTCACAGGTTAAAAATTGAAGATCGCCCAGGCACGCTGCTTTACTTTCCGTCTCCCTCCTATGGATCCAAAGCCAGTCCTCGTATCACCCCCGTAAACGTGGGGTACTGTAGATCCTATACCAGGGAGCAAATGAAAAGATAGTGCAGACCTCCAGGGTAAAGAAAGGATTTTTATTTGTGTATACTCACAAAGTATCAGTAAAAACGTGTGTATCAGTAAAAGCATGTAGCGACAAACACCTCGCCCAACCCAGGTTTTGCCTCTTCAGGCTTCTTCCGGGGCATCCATTAGACACATATCCAGGTCTTTGATGCCACATATATCATCTTCAATGTCTAGCAACCTCTTTCATGAAAGTTTGTATGCTGAATGGACTCCAGGAAGTTGTTCATGTTGTTGTGTATGACTTTTACTTTTGTCTTATTTAGCTATACAAGCACATACTGAGATCTAAGATTATAACATTTCATGTTGTCCTGTGGCCCTTTGTTATTGATTTGTGTCTGGGTCTGTGCTCTGTTTTTAAAGATGAATGAATAAAGTATGCATTTGTATTTTTTGGTTTATTAACTTTTATTAATCAGTATTGTACTGTAAATTTGTGTAAAATACACATCACTGAGATTTTTATCTTAAGGTCTCCTTCACCCTGTTCAGTATTATAATTATATGTAAAGGTTTTTTAACAATTAATTTATTCAATAAGTATAGATCATGCAATATATTTTTGGTATGTTATTGGAAGAGTTTGATCGTTGAGTATGAGCTTGAAGCAAGATTTTGTATTAACATTTTTCTGTTCTATTGAAGTTGCTGAAAAGTGATCCACCACCACAGTGACTGGAACTGTTAAATTAGCTTCATATCAACTGATGACAACTGTCACTTTCTCAGCACATATTACTAATAAATTGCCAATTTGTGGTCAGTTCCTGTGAAAAATGACAATCCATGTGATAGTGAATGTCAGCATTATTAAGAAAAAAAGCATTTTGAACAATTTTTTTTTAAACTATAGATTTACTATTTGGCCATTTTTAGTTTTTGGATAAAAATGTTCTATGTATCTTGTATGTTAAAATAATTATAATTATATATAATTATGTATATTGATATCCAATAAAATTGTTAAAATTATGACTTATAGTAAATGCCATATTTTTTGTTTCAATTGTAATGATACCATTTCTAGGTTCATCAAGAATGAATGCACAAGCCTATTGCGCACTTCATGTATGTCGCAAAGCTATGTGTAGCCTGCAGCTGCACAAAGAATACCCACCTTTCTGTATGTAATAGTCATAGATAGTCTCTGGTGTTTCCACAGTCAAGTATATCATCTGTAACAGGTACAGGGCTGGATTAAAGTTGTGGGGGGCCCATCAGCGCAAAATCTGGTGGGGCCCCCATTGAATGTAGTCTAGACAGGGTAGAGCAATCGCTATATACTGTCCCCCAGCAATAACTATATACAGCCTCCCCAGTAATAACTATATACAGCTCCCAGTATTCACTATATACATCCCCAGGTAATCATTATATTCAGCTCCCCAGCAATCACTTTATACAGCCCCCCAGTAATAACTATATACAGCCCCCCTGTAATCATTATGTACAGCCATTCAGCAATAACTGTATACAGCCCTCCAGCAATCACTATATACAACCCCCAGTAATCACTGTAAACAGGCCCCCAGCAATCACTATATACAGCCCCCCAGCAATAACTTTATAAAGCCCCCCAGTAATCACTATATACAACACCCAGCAATCACTGTATACAGCCCCCAGTAATCACTATATACAGCTTTCCAAGCAATCAATATATACAGCACCCAGTAATCACTACATACAGCCCCCCAGAAATCACTGTATACAGATCCCTATCAGTCAGTATCTATAGCTCCCTCAGTAATGACTATGTACAGCCCCCTAACAATAACTATATACAACCTCCATTAATCACTAGATGCACCCCCAGCATTAACTATATATAGTCACCCTATAACAACTATATACAACCCCCTATAATAACTTTATACAGCCCCCCTATCATAACTATATACACCTCCCGCCATAATAACTATACACAATCCCCCTGTAAAACCTATATACAGGACAAGGTAAAATAATAAAATTGTACTTCACCTTCCTCCGTTCCCCAGATGCGCGCCAACCTCATCTTCTTCCCTTCTACTCTCGGAGGTGTACCAAAATGGTGGCGATCTTAGTCAGCTCCGATCATTTAACGGCAGAGCAGGGAACTTATTGTTCCCTGGCTCTGCCATCGGCTGAAGTCGGGGCATGCCCCATGTCCGTTGGGTATTGCCCGGTCAGCCCATAAGCAAATACACATTGGGCGATTTGGGTGCCCATGTGACTGCCCGAATCGCCCACATTTGGTGGGGGTCCCCAGGGCGCGCACCCCCGGTGCCCCCCCTATAATGCAGCACTGTGGAGTAATGATATTCAATGTACCAGAGGGGCATACAGAATTAGGATCTGGACCCAAGACAAAGCACTACATCTTATAGCAACTATGATGCTAAACATGGTGATGATTTGTATTTGCTTTCCTGCCACAGGATCTGAGCACATTACTGTCACTGTAGGAAATTTATGATTCCCTCATTCCAGTATTCTAGTTTGTAAAAGTCATAAAATATGGCATTTGTGACATTTTAGTTCACTGCCAAAGTAGATGGCAAAGTAAGTGCTATAAGCCTATTTTTCCCGGTTGAACATGGAATCTACTTAATTAGTCATTTAAAGTCATATGTGAGTCATGTATACAACAGCTAAAATTGTCAATTGTTAAGCAATAGGACAATCTTTTCCCAGCAATCTACAGCAGAAGGGCATGAAAAGAAATAAATGTGTTATAGTAGCCCATAGTCTAGGCTTAAACCCAATTGCTGTAGTGAGACCCTAAAGGGGTTGTGCAAGACTGTAAAACAAAAAGCATTGGTGGCTGGGAGGGGGCTGCCATCTCTCAGGTCAGTGGCCCATGTAAACAAACAGCCTCCGGTTGACTGGCCTTGCGAAAGTCACACAAAAAAACTACTCAAGTTATTGCTCATAAACACAGATTTAAATGTGGTTAATTTATGGGGGACTTCACAATATTTTAAAATTTTTTGTTAAATAACAACATGGTGGAAACTGTGTTTTTTTCATGTGAAGCTGTATTTAGGCTTCTAGATGGAATAAGTAAAGTATCGCAGCCAGTGCTGAGCAAACCTGCTGAAGTTCAGATTTGATGGGTTCGCACGAACTGCAAAAAAATGTTTGGGGTACCAGACTTAAACCGAACTGAAACCCGAATCTGAACTCTATTAAAATAAATTCTGGCCCAAACGTATATGCCCTAAAATAGCTTTAAAACGGGGATATAAAGTAAAGGAAATGAGGCTGCAAATGGGGCTGCAAAGTGGGACAACCTCTTCACATTCAGCGACAGATAAATCACTGAGCTTTGCTGATTGACGCTCAGAGACTGATTTATCCGTCACTGATCTGATGCTGGTTCAGCTGTACCTATCAGTTGACACCCTAGTGTAACACCCATGGTCAAAGTGAGTTCCAAGCATGGTCGTTTAACCTGATAAATGCCACGGTCAGCATGACCCCAGCATTTAAATGTTCTTCTGGGGGTCTCATCCCTATGATCGCCTCTCCCCACCACCCACACAGCCTTCCGGGGGGCGCCAGTCATTGCTGTGGTAGCCCTAAGGTCTGATCAAGGCTGTGACAGAATCTTACAGTCACAGTGCCAACCTATGCGTGTCAATAGAATGACTGAGCTGATATCCTGCAATTCATCCCTATCACAGGGTATTATCATAAACAAGAAATCAGATGATTGCTTGTTCATATTCCATGGTGGAACTAGTAAAAATGTAAAAAAAAAAAAGGGAAAAAATTTTCTTAAATTAAAAAAATAATAATAAATTAATAAAAATGTCCCATTAGTTCCAACAATACATAAAATGACATACAATATGAAAAAAGTAAAAATCATAATCACAAACCCCACACATATAGTATCATCGCATCCATAGCGACCCATAAACTAAAAATAAATCATTATTGAACCCGCAAGATGAACGCCATAAAAAAAACTGCTAAACCCAAGCAAAATTATACCTATTTTATACCACAAAAATAAGCAATTAAAAGTGATCAAAAAACATGCAACACAAATTGGGGGGCGGGCCACTGAAAAATCCGACGGATTCGGACAAACCTCAGGATTTAACTTAAAAATTACATACTTACACTTACATACACCGAGAGCAGGGAAGCGACACATTCAGGAAATCGGGCACACGGTCTTAGTGAAAGACACTCCGTACTCCGTGAACTCAAGTGGCCGGGTAAGTAAATGTGCCCCGATGTATCGGGCTCCAAAAGAGCAGTGACAGGGCTATCATATGCCGGCACGATGATCAGTATCCCCCATGTTTATTAGGCTATATGGTGAACACCAAAAAAAAAATAAATTAAACAAATCAATTACAGAATTGATGCTTTTCTACTCCTCCACCCCTCAAAAAAGTTAATACATTTAGGGCATAGCCACTCCAAAGTGGTATCACTGGAAAATACATCTCATCCTACAAAATAAATGACCACACATGGCCCCACTAAGGAAAAAACAAAAAATCTATAGCCTATAAAAGGGCGCCAATGAAAGAAAATAAAATTTGCTACATTCTAGGACAAAATTTTAAGATGGGTTTTCTCTTTCTATCTTTTGGAAATATGTAAATTTTAGGGTTAAATTAATGCATAACAAAATTAGACCACTCTAAATTTCACTTCTATTTTATTTTATCCAGTGGTAGGTTCATTTCATGAAAGTAAGGATAGCCCTTTCTTTTCTACTCCAAGTCCCAGTAGCCTCTTTGATCCTCCTACCTAGACATCTTCAGCGCGCAGCTACAAAGAGCTGCATGCACTCGTCCGTGAAGCCGGAGTGCTGCACATGCGCAGAACACAGGCCAGCGCCTGCTCAATCTCGGCACCAAAGTCTGCATGCGCACAGCTCCTTGTAACAATTAACAATTTTAAAGTTAAATCCCGCGCTTAGTCCGAATCAGTCTGATCATCGACACGCCCCCCCCCTATTTCTGTCGCATGAGAGCCAGCGCAGCTGCGCCACAATCCGATTGCATGCGATCCCAGCGCAAACCCCTGTTAAGTACCTGTCAACCCTGCACAAATCCCGAAATGACGAACAGTCAGATGAAAGTGCGATCTGTGACCCTTAGTAAATAAGCCCCTATAAATAAGTGGCTTTTGGTTAAAGTTTGGGCACTCAAGCTCTAAAAGGTTTGCCATCACTGCTCTATGTGTTTTATTCCCTTTTTATTTGGGAAATGTTTGTGTTTGCATTGTATGTATATTGTTTTATAACATTTTTACATGAAAATTGTATGTTTGTTATGTTTGCACTTTTTATATTAGATTTTAAAACAAAAAACATAAAGCCTGTGCTTTTAGCTTTAGAGAATTACAGTTTATGAGGAGATAACATTACTAGGATTAATTTTTAGAAATTGTATAGAGGATTGTGTAATTTCTAGATCTGTAATTTGCCCTCAACCCAACCCCTAGTGTTCCCACATAGTATAATGCACAATCTGCAGTGTCACCATACTGTATAAAACCTCTATATAAAATGTATCAGTGGACCTGGCTCACTAGCTTAATTATTGATCAAATACCTTTTAATCTGCTTCATTTCCAGGAAATGTAGCCCTATACACAGCTAAATAGGCTTTCAGTAGAGAGAGGAGAAGTGACTTCCAGACAACTGTGGCACTGGTTCATCCACAACAGGATTGGGCATTGAGGAATCAATTGCAATTGTTTTAATGATATTGTCACGGTTACACCCGCGATCCTCTGTACGGATTGAGGGTGTACCCGTGCCTGCTGCCGTGGTCCCCGCTCCTCCAGCTCTCACTTACCTCTCCAGGCTCTGGCCTGCACTCTTGCTCCCAGCATGTAGGCCGCATGCTTCTTCCATGCAGTCGCGTGCTCCTGCCACTAGAGGGGGCGCGCGCGGACTTCTCCCAGCCTTAAAGGGCCAGCGTCCTCCTTATTGGCTCTGGCATTCCTGGCTCGGCTATATAGCCTGGCGACTCCCAGCATCCCCTGCCGAATCGTCATGTCCCTGTTACTGAGAGAAAGCCCTCTGTGTTTCCCGAGCATTTCCAGACGCCTCTGTGGATTCCATGTTTCCGTGGTGTTTTCCCGTGTTCCTGGTTTCCTGTGTTCCCTTGTTACGTGGTATCCTATTGTGGTCCTGTTATCCTGTGGCGTCCTGCATTCTTGTGGCGGTCCTGCATCTGTGGCGGTCCTGCAATCCTTGGCGTCCTGCAATCCTGTGGTGTGTCCTGCAATCCTGTGGCGGTCCAGTATCCTGTGTCCTTCAGGTCCTGCCAGCCGTCTTCAGAGGGCCTGCCAGCCTTCCTTCAGGGGTCCGTGCCAGCCGTCCTTCAGGGGTCCTGCCAAGCCGTCCTTCCCATGGTCCTGCCTGCCTGCCTGCCTTCCCTGGTACCTGCCTGCCTGCCCTTCCCGTGGTCCTCTGCCTGCCTTACCGTGTCCTGCCTGCCTGCCTTACCGTGGTCCTGCCTGCCTTCCCGTTGTCCTGCCTGCCTGCCTTCCCGTGGTCCTGCCTGCCTTCCCATGGTCCTGCCTGCCTGCCTTCGTGGTCCTGCCGCCTGCCGCCTTCCTGTGGTCCCCGTGCTCTACCTGGCTGCCACCGTGGGCCTAGTCGCACCCGTGGAGTCGACCTGGTGACTCCCCCCGCAGCAAGACCATCCGCTTTGCGGCGGGCTCTGTCGAAGACCGAGTTCGCTTAGACTCCTCTCCCGGGTGTGGCTAAGGTTGTTATCCTCCCACGTGGTCCAGGGAGTCCACTTTACTTAGTCCTAAGGGACTATTTCCCAATGACTGTGACAGTAAATCCGGCCATGGACTCCCCAAGGTCATGATCACTGCCAAGCCTGGACAGTTCAAGATCCATACCTGCTTCTGGGTGACCTTCCCAGCACTATTGCCCAGCAGTCCCAAGAGATTGCTGCGCAAAAAGAACTCTTGGACAAACTCCTGCCCACCCTGCGGTTTATGCCTTCCAGTCAGCAGGCTCCTGTGACCCTCCTGTTGCTTCTGTTCTGTCCCCCAGCCATGTTTTTCGGCAGCGAACTCTGGAACAGATTTTTGATGCCAAACAATTTGATGGCAACCCCAATTTTTACAGGAGTTTTGTTGTAGAGTGCTCGTTGTACACAAATTGACGTCCTCCCAGTCACCCCCGAACACTCTAAGTTGGCATGCGTTTTTCTTTTGCTCACTGGAGAGGCGCTGTACTGGGCTACTCCTCTATGGGATAGTGGTGACCCGGATATGGTTACCCATACCAAGTTCCCTTGCAAAATCCATCCAGATTTGACCACCTCAGTTCGACCACCTCACTGTCCTGCAGGTTCCAGTGGCTCCCGCCTCAGCCCGCACTGCTCCATGCTCCGCCTGCCCGCATGCTGCCCAGTGGCTTCCGCAGCTGCCCCCTGCTCCAGTGGCTCCACAGGCTCGCCCGCAGCTGCTCCAGTGGCTCCGCAGCTCCCCGCAGCTGCTCCAGTTGTTTCCGCAGCTCCCCACAGCTGCTCCCAGTGGCTCCGCAGCTCCCCGCAGCTGCTCTATGGGCTCCGCAGCTCCCTACAGCTGCTCCATTGTCTCTGCAGCTTCCAGCTGACCCAGTGGCGCCCAAGCCTCCCGTAGCTTCCCAGAGCTGCACCAGTGGCGCCCCAAGCCTCCGCAGCTTCCCACAGCTGCACCATGGCGCCCAGCCTTCGCAGCTTCCCAGAGCTGCTCCACGCGGTGCCCAAGCCGCACAGCTTCCAAGAGCTGCTCCCTTGACTCCGCACTTCCAAACCGCTCCCCCCGTGATCCGCAGCTTCCCAGAGCTGCTCCAGTGTCCTCTGCCAGCTTCCCAGAGCTGCTCCAGTGTCACCCAAGCCTTTGCAGCTCCCCGCAGCTGCTCAGAGTGGCTCCGCAGCTCCACCTCTGCCCAGTGCTCCGCACTTCCTGCAGCTGCTCCTGGCTCCGCAGCTCCCCGCAGCTGCTCCGTTGCTCTGCAGCTCGGCAGTCTGCTCCAGTGGCTCCGCACTCCCCGCAGCTGCTCCAGTAGCTCCGCAGCTCCCCGCAGCTGCTCCAGTGGCTCCGCAGCTCCCCGCAGCTGCTCCAGTGGCTCTGCAGCTTCTCGCAGTTGCTCCAGTGGCTCCGCAGCTTCTCGCAGTTGCTCCAGAACTCTCCAGCCTCCGCCCGCAGCTTCCTGCAGCTGCTCCAGACGCTCTCCAGCCTCCGCCACTTCCCGCAACTTCTCCATGAGCTCTCCAGCCTCTGCAGCTTCTCCCGCAGCTGCTCCAGAGATCTTCAGCCTCCGCAGCTTCCCGCAGCTGCTCCATAAACTCTCCAGCCCCCGCAGCTTCCCCAGCTGCTCCCGTGGCTGCTCCAGTGATGCCCCGCTCAACTACACGCTTGCCAGTGCTGCTCCAGTGTGCGCCCAGACTTCCGCAGCTTCCCACAGCTGTTCCAGTGTGCTCCGACTCCGCAGCTTGCCACGGCTGCTCCGGCCTCCCCGGAGGCTACTCCGGTGTGCCTAGAGCTACCCAGCCACAGCTTCCCAATCTTTCCCGTGCCTTCCTCTCCTAAGGTGTCTCATCACCAAGACGAATTGAGAGGCGAAGAAGAAAACAGCGGGCTGAAGAAGAAGAAAGAGGGGCCCTAAGGGTTGGGGGTACTGTCACGGTTACACCCGCGATCCTCGGTACAGAGGGTGTACCCGTGCCTGCTGCCGCCGCGGTCCCCCGCTCCCCCCAGCTCTCACTTACCTCTCCAGGCTCCGGCCTGCACTCTTGCTCCCAGCTGTAGGCCGCATGCTTCTTCCTATGCAGTCGCGTGCTCCTGCCACTAGAGGGGCGCGTGCGGACTTCTCCCAGCCTTAAAGGGCCAGCGTCCTCCTTATTGGCTCCGGCATTCCTGGCTCGGCTATATAGCCTGGCGACTCCCAGCATCCCCTGCCGGATCTTCATGTCCTGTTACTGAAGAGAAAGCCCTCTTTGTTCCCGAGCGTTTCCAGACACCTCTGTGGATTCTGTGATTCCCGTGTTCCGTGGTGTTTCCGTGTTCCTGGTTTCCTGTGTTCCCTTGTTACGTGGTATCCTATTGTGGTCCTGTTATCCTGTGGCGGTCCTGCATTCCTGTGGCGGTCCTGCATTCCTGTGGTGGTCCTGCATTCCTGTGGCGGTCCTGCAAGTGGAGCGACCTGGTGACTCCCCGCCGCAGCAAGACCATCCCGCTTTGCGGCGGGCTCTGGCGAAGACCAGGAGTTCGCTTAGACTCCGCTCCCGGGTGTGGCTAAGGTTGTTATCTCCCGCTGTGGTCCAGGGAGTCCACTTACTTAGTCCTAAGGGACTATTCCCCATAGACTGTGACAGATATCAATAATTCTCATCCTGATTGGAAAGAAAAAGGATGATGCTGCTCAAAAGCTGGACATAAGTCATGGATTTAAGGTGATAGGGGCTGGATTACTATTGGAATGAGGTCATGATTTTTGTCTGTATTTTTCTTAGTGGTTATCAGATTAATGATAGCTTGAAACATCCTCAGATTATAAATTGAATACCTCTTGTTGAATACCTAGATTACAGTAGACTATGTAAGTATGTAAGCAGTGATATTTTGATTTACTTCTTGAACTTTCCTGTCGGCAAGCAGTCTCTCTCCATCTCTTTTCAATCTTTCCGCAGGGTGTCTAATTATCTTTAAATGCTTTTAATCTTTGACACCTTAAAGTTCACACAGTACAGTGCATCTCTATAGAGCATGTACTTGTGTCTTCCATTGTAACTTAAATCATGAGAATATTGCACTAAAAATGACTAATGCTCACAATTATCTACGATAATGTCATACATTGTAACCAAGGAAACCTGGCCCTCACCACAGCTCTATAAGAGATAAGTACAAGGCAGTAATGTACGGATGTTATCTATTGGGATGCTCCCGCTGTTTGGACGTTTACAGTCACATAGAAACATAGAATTTAACATTGAAAAAAGCAATTGGACCATCTAATCTGCAATTTTGTTACATTATGTGCTCTTTTCTATAGCAGAATGTATTTTCTGGCTTCATAGAGCTTATTCTGAAAATTACAGTCTGTGAGAATTTATTGAAGCGCCAATGTATGACATTTTGTTGGAACGAGTTACCCCTTTGAACGGGACATGGTAGAATATAGAAGAATATGTCAATCCAGATATTCAGGTAAAAAAAAAGAAATTACCTCTGTTTTATACAACTTCTATTATAGAAAACACATCACTGGAACAATATGCCGCAGAAAATTATATTCTCGTTGAATGTATTCTTGCTTAAAATATGATTCCAATGTAAAATCATTGACATTCTCTAGAGCTTTTCTCATTGTAATATATTCTCCACAGAATCACGTATTTCTTGCTTTTATATGAATAATCTATCAGTCAAATCCAGAGCTGTACTACCCTGGTTTTACTATTCCATTTGATATGATGAATAGTGCTACGGTAATCAAAAAATAAGCTCTTATATCGAACTCCTGCTTTGATATTTTAAGTGCAATAAATTATAATAAATACATGGACACATTTATTGAAAGTATTCAACGCAAAACCTGTAGACTCTTAAGATTTTACTACTTTAATGAATAATGATATTTGAACTGGAATTTACCCAGGAGAAAGAATAATGGTGAATAAAGATAGCAACAACAATAATTTTATTACAGAATAAATCTTGTTGTTTACAAAGAGTATAAAAGTGAGAAATTGAATAAAATATTTCCAATATGTGGTGACAAGGGCACTTGTTGTGTAGTATATACAGTACATACTTAAAGAAAGAGATGCCACGACGAAAAAGCAACACCTTCTCAATGTCCAAATCTAACACAAACAGATAAATAGGTAAACTGATATATAAGGAGCTGATAAACTACACTTTGGGTGACTAAGGTAACACCCTTTTTTATTTGCTTTAATCTTGGAGAGCTGCTCACCGTCAATGCTCATGCATTGTAGGGGCTGTGGTCCAGTCTCTTGGACAGGCACCTATTGGCAGTGGTGGGATTCATATATTTAACAGAAGGCTCCCTGAAGGTGCTGCTATTTAGGGTCGAGTTTTGGTGCATGACCAACCCACAAAAGGCAGGGCTTAAGCATTTTATAGATTTGAAGCCAACTACAGACCAAATATTACTATACAATAAATAAATAAATATTGACTTCATACTAACATTGAACAAAACACACAAAACAAAGGCCAATGATACTACTATACGAGGCCCAAATAATATCTCTTCTACATGAACACTTCTATTACCATTACATAATATGTCCTTCTCAACACCCCCTTTATAAAGTCCCCCCCAAAAAATCCCACTTATTACTTCCCTTTTTCATAAAATCTAACTGGTGCCCAAAACTGTACACAATATTCCATGTGTGGTCTGACCAGGGATTTGTATAAGGGCAAAACTATGTCTTTATCATGAGAATCTATTCCTCTCTTGATACATCCCATTATTTTATTTGCTTTAGCAGCAGCCGCCTGGCTCTGGTCACTAAAATTAAGTTTACCATCCACCAATACGCCCAAGTCCTTTTCAGCTTCAGTTTTACTAAGTAATTGACCGTTTAGAACATAATTATACTTTTTGTTTCCATGGCCCAAGTGCATAACTTTACATTTATCTACATTAAACCTCATCAACCATTTCTCTGCCCATCCCTCAAGCTTCCACAAATCCCTCTGTAATGCTAAACTATCGACCTCAGTATTTATTACTTTACACAGCTTAGTATCATCTGCAAATATTGAAACTTGACTGTGTAAACCCACTACAAGGTCATTAATAAAAATATTAAAAAGAAGTGGCCCCGGATCGGTAATAGAATCTACCCTGGGTAAAGCAGTACCCTTAGACCCCAGTGTATATCTTCTGAATATCCTCCCTGACACCTTGGGCAAGCAATCAGCTAAACTACTTTTACACCTCCTCACAGCGGCAAAGTGCCTAATCTCCTCGAAGTGGAAACAAGCGTCTCCCCCTTCCCGAAAAGATTATTGTGTTAGGATACAGGATGTTCGTACAATGGAGCATTTGACAGCCTTGTTGAACAACAAACTAGAGAGTTTTAATTTAGTGTGGGCTCCATGGGATGACTTCTGGAGAAGCAGAGACATTCTCTGAGTAACAATGCTCTATCAATGGCCAATAGACCTTTTTGATGCGCCGTATTAGGGATACCTGAACCGACACCCAACTTCCCCTTTGTGTTTTACCCTTGTCTCGTGTTTATATAGTGTTCAGCCAACACCGCCTTACTGTTACACTGTTATCTTGTTATACGGTTTTTTATGTTTTACAATAATACACTATCCTGGCTGCGACCAGGGATACTCCAGTCATTACTATGTACAATGCTATATTTTGCTATGAAACATGGAATGTCTATAAAAAGGAAAAATCAATAAAAATACAGTTAAATAAAAAAAAAAAGAAGTGGCCCCAATACTGACCCCTGTGGCACTCCACTGGTAACATCAACCCAATCTGAGAATGTGCCATTAATGACCACCCTCTGTTTTCTATCACTAAGCCAATTACTTACCCAAATACACAGATTTTCTCCTATTCCCAGCAGTCTCATTTTATATACCAACCTTTTATGTGGCACGGTGTCAAATGCCTTTGAAAAGTCCAGATATACAACATCCACAGCGTCCCCCAGATCCAGTCTTGAACTTACCTCCTCGTAGAAACCAATCAGATTAGTCTGACAGGACCGATCTCTCATAAACCCATGCTGACGCTGGGTTATAAGGTTGTGCTCAGTGAGATACTCCAGGATAGCATCTCTAATAAACCCCTCAAATATTTTCCCCACCACATAGGTGCATATGTTTTTCCTGTCTTTTGTGAACTAAGTTGTCTGTTTAAATGACTTCTGAAATGATTTGTTGCTTTGTGTCCATTCCATTCGTTTGATCTATATTTAATACCCTCAAGACCAAGTTTTTTATTTTTTTTTAGCATCTTTCCATTTTTCACTCCTCTCCTTTCACAAACCATAACTTCTTGATTTTGCAATTTACAAAGCTATTTGTGTACTTCTTATACGCAAGACAAATTGTATTTTCTATAGGTACCATTTAATATTCTGTGCCTCTTACTGGGAACATTCCAAATGTGGTGGAATTGAAAATATCACAGCTGCCCCATATTTTGATGGGCTTTATTTTTACAGCTTTCAATGTTCATACAAAACGACTCAATTCTATGAATATGCATGGTCGTAGATATACCAAATTTATATAATTTAGTTGTGTCTTAATACCTTTAAAAAATTTAAAAATCCTTGTATAAAAATGTCTTGCTTACCCATAACTTTTTCACACTTTAGTCTATAGTGCTGTGTAAGGTGTCATTGTTTGCGGGATGGGATGACGTTTTCACTGACATTCAAATTTGATTCAAATTTTCATTTAGGCACTATTTTCCGGTACAGGGTTCATTACGGAGATAAATTGGGGTTTTTTTCAGCTTTTTTTCTGTGTTCTAGGGGTGATTTGATGTTTTAGTTTTTTTCTGCATATTTTTAAAAACTTTCATTCAATGCTTCTATATTACAGTCTGTCTCAAACGAAATGTAATATAAAATCACTAAAGACAGCTACGGGAGCCTTTAATAGGCTCCCAGCAGTTATTGCGCCAATGTAAAAATGGCAGCGCCCAGTTGCAAGTATATTAGGTGCCGCATATTTTTTAAAACTTTTTAAAAAATGGTACATCCATTTTCTGTCCAATCATGTTCCATTTGACTAATGCCTGTCTTTGTCCCAAAGAATTACGCATTATGAGACCCCACACACAAGTGAGTGTTTTTTGTCCAACTCGCCTTACACTTACAACGTGTGCTGGCTGCGATGTCCAACCCGGACGCTGACAACCATAACTTTACTGACAAGCTAAATTAACTTCCAATTGCTCAACGTTTGGGCACACATTTCAGCCAACACATAAAGCGAGCGTGATGTCAGCTGGATGCATCACACCTGCTTGTGTGTAAGGAGCCTAAGACTACATGCATATGAAGAACACCTGCTCGTGTGTAAGGGGCCTAAGACTACATGCATACGAAGAACACCTGCTGGTGTGTAAGGGGTCCAAGACTACATGTGTACAAAGAATGTGGCCTGTGAGTCAGTGGCCTGTGAAATCTGTTCACACCAATGAGCACAACAATGATTGTCAAAGATGTGAGCTTTGGTAGAAATACGACCTGCTCTGAGTTTTGTGATTCAGACAGTCGGCTCGCACGCAGGTCCATGGAAACCACAGCCATGTGTCCATCCATCCATTGACATTATATATGTTCACATGCAGGAAGTCATGTGTCAAAATGTTACATATAACAAACAGAATGGACCTTTTTAAAAACTGAATATACCAAATAGTTTAAGTCCTATTAAATTTAACAATTCTCACAAGCAGATGGTATTCTGCAGAAATGAACTCTCCTTAGAATATGGCTAGGTGTGAGAGGACAAGGAGGTAAAACGCTGAACAGGTTTGCAGTGTAGGAATTAGGTTAATTAGAGTAAAGCAATACAGAGTTAACCTTTTTGTAAGGTAAATGTAAAGGTCAATTCATCCACTAGGTGATATGAAATATATTTATTTTAGATCTACAATTAACAAGTTTCATTATTCCAAAAAAATAAATGCAAAGAATAAATATAATTAAGCATTTCTTATATTTACTGACAGTATCAGAATCTGACCATTAAATACCAAAGCATTCCAGGGTAGAGGACTAAAATAATGAGTGTAACTATTTATGATATTTTTTCCTAGAACATATTTTGAGTAAAACCTTCAAAATTCATGTTTTTTCATGTAGACAATAACAACATTCAATTCCCATTCCTGTTCCACTTGCCGGAGTTTAGTAAAATAAAACTAGTAAATTGTGTGTAAGGAACTTATAATGTGGAAATGTTTTAAATACAGATTTCTAGGCTCTGCAGTTTTCCAGAGTAGTTCCACAACAGACTAGCATAAAAATGAAGCAACTCGCTGCAACCCCATAAAGACCTGACATGATGAATTCCTCAACTCATCTATTGTAGAGCGTCTCTTGAACCATTTTGACTTCCCTATAATGAAAATAATCAGAATCAACTAACTACCTTATCATGCTAGTCTCACTGTCCTTGGAGCTTGCCTCCCCTAGAGTAGGAATCTGGCAGTTTCACCAGACAAGACTAAATTCCTGCTTAATATGTGCATCCAAGGACATGCAAAGTGGCAAATATAAGTTGATATTAATAAATATTCCAGAAAATAAGATAGAATATTGACGTACCAAACTCACATGACCTCCCATAACAAAGCAGAACATGTGGTGCCTGTAGGACTGTAATGAGGGTAAAGATGGGTAAAACAGAAAATATCCTAAACACTTACTTTGAGGATTTGTATAGGATTCTTCCAACTGGTGCCCCAACTTTATTGACTGGCTTAAACACCCAAGTCTCAGGAGGATCCAGTAGGATTTTTTGGAGGAATAAAGGAAAATCAGTACACGTTGCAGATTCTGTGCAGATTTTACACACAGATTGGACATTTTGCTTAGCGTACTCTTGAAGTGTCACTTGAACTCCACCTCACGCCAGAACCGGAGGACTGGCTTCCAGCCAAAGCAGCCTCCTATCGTTCAGTGTACCTTTCTTTCCCGCATTCCATGAATCCTGGACCCACCGTTCACCTCAGGAGGTGTCGTTATACACAGAGTTGTGAAATTACCTCAGCAGCAGATTATAATTTATACAGTGTTTCCCCCCAAGAAAGCCCCTAAAACACACCCAAAAAAATACAACATAATATACGACCTCCCCCAAAAGTAAGGCCTGTATTACAGTGGAGCCCTGGGTAAGGGGTCTTATTTACGGAAAAAAATGGTAAGGCTATCTTCACCATGTACAGCAGATTTTATCAGCAATATGCTGAGAAATCCGCTCAGATTATTTATTCATATTGCTGTGGATGCAATCTGCGGACCCACAGAGGTATAAAAGAGTTCCACCAAAAGATAGGACACTGTTATAAATTAAATAGCTTTAAACATATTGTATGGCTCTCAGAGATTTATATTTAAAATATGTGGCGTTTATGGCTCTTTCAGCCAAAAAGGTTCCTGGCCCCTGCCCAACATGGAAGCTTAATGCAAGTACCAAGATCATGAAGGACTACTATGATCAATTGGTATTTGCGACTCATTCTGATTATGACACAGATCACTGATGTTTGTTGCTAACTTTTATAGCATTATGTTCATATTATTGGCTTTTTTTATATGAATCACTTATTTAACATCCCGGCCACAGTATGTTAAGCTAAGGCCAGGATAAATCAGATAAATTGGTTCAGGATAGCAGATCCCTGCCAGGAACAGTTTTAGCTCCCTTTCTGTTTTCTCTTTATACAGCGGCCATTAGACAAAATAGTGGAGACTATTTTCTTAAAAAATGTTGTGCCAATACCGTAGAGGTGGGATGTGTTCGAAATAATGATGAGTCTGTATATCATTGCACAATGAAAATGTCCTCAGAGTGGTGCATGAAAATGGTTTGGTGCCAAATATAAGAAAAACTAAAAGAAGAGATAATTTCAGGAGAATGAACAATGTAGAGATTTCCCCAGTTTATATAAATGATACTGCTGTTGAACAGGTTTCAGAATATAAGTACTTAGGTGTTTATGTTGATGGGTAAATAAATTGGCACTGGAACATTAATCAACATATTAAGAAGTTGAGTAGGCTGTACTTCTTACGTTCACTTCTGTAGTCGCTTACTACCTGGTTTTTACAGATCATTTTTAGAAAGTGCTCTATTTTTCTCGTTAGCAGCGTGGGGTACAGGATTCGCAGCACGTGACTCTTGAGGTTGGAGTGTCAAATTAAGAAGTCTGTATCTGTTGTTAGCATCTCACTTGATACATGGGAGATTGTGACAATTCGGCTTGTGCTAAAGTGTTTTGAAAAAATTATAAGTGATATTTCTCATCCAGCCCATAACACAGTTGTAGGTCAACTGTATGTATTTTATGGTAGGTACTGAAAGACTGTAGGTACTATAAAACTAAGACTAAGGAGAAGTTTCCTTACTAATACTGTTAGATTTTACAGTTAAGATAAGGCAAGTAGGTTGAAATGTAAATAGTATTGTATTCTCTTAATATTGTTATGTATTGCAAAGTAATAATTTTACTTTTCTTTTTTAATTTTTATGTATGATATCTGTTTCTTTTATGTTATTATACTTTTTAATTTATTTTTTACTGAGCCATGCCAACCTTTTATATTCTCTTTGAAGACCATAAATTGGTTATTATTGAATATTATTATTATACAATACAAAGAAAGATTCATTGTAAGATCACAGGGCTGTTTATTTGTAGTTACATTATTGTTATACACTCACCGGCCACTTTATTAGGTACACCTGTCCAACTGCTCGTTCACACTTAATTTCTAATCAGCCAATCACATGGCGGCAACTCAGGGCATTTAGGCATGTAAACATGGTCAAGATAATCTACTGCAGTTCAAACCGAGCATCAGTATGGGGAAGAAAGGTGATTTGAGTGCCTTTGAACGTGGCATGGTTGTTGGTGCCAGAAGGGCTCCTCTGAGTATTTCAGAAACTGCTGATCTACTGGGATTTTCACGCACAACTCATGCCATATCATCATATCTGATCTGTCTCCATCTCTCTATGTGTCATGATACTAGTAAAAGGTTCAGAAGTAAATGAAAGTTATAAAGACCTGTCACCCTGATAAACAAACCACATCGTCCAGAACACATTTCTAGTTTCCACATGGCAACATCATTGGTAAATGAAAGCTGAGATGTGATTGATTGCCATGCGGCAACTAGAAAGACTCTGACTTCAGACAGCTGATAAATCATGCCCAAGTGTCTGCTTAGAGACTATGAGAGAATTTGGCTAAAACAGCAATAAAACCGGGTAAAATTGTGAAGTAAAGAGTTAAAAAGATCGGATGTGTTAACAGCAACACCCCTCAAGAACACAGCTATATTTAACCTTAAAGGGGTATTCTCATCTGGGCCTCACATCCAAGATTCATTAATCTGCATATCTAAACATTTCTCAATAGATGTCATTAAAAAAATCTTCCTGTGTGAGATTAATTTCTCAAAATGTAGTTGAGGTCCCTTAGAAAACAAGACTGGTCCCTGGATACAACTACCTCTGCTGGAGGGATTGCACAAAGAAAAAACTAAAGTTTTTGTATATGAAATGTGCAGGAGTTGCCTGGCATATTCCTACAGCTGTCCGTGGTAATGATCGCTGAAGCCAAATGGTAGGCAGGTCCAATAGCGCATTGTTGGCCACTCCTGCCAGAATGTGAGGTGTAGTATCCGAGGGAAATCATCTCGTTCTAAGCGAAACAACTTGGCGACATTTATGAGAAAATTATCTTCTCACACCCAATTTTTTTTTATAAAATCCAAAAAGAAATGTTTACATGTGCCAAATTAATTTAAATAAATGTAATGCCCAGATGGGGCATTACCCATTTAAGGACACACCCAATTTTCAAATATGCTATTCGTCACTCTATGCAGTTGTAAAGTTGGAACACTATCTTACCCAGTTTATACAGAGCCACCAAAAATAGCCGATACGGACCACCTATTGCACATGTGTGAACGACTAAGTATAATAATTGGGAGTATAGACAATCTCTTCTAGCAAGCAACCACTCATGCAGATGGAAGCACTAAATAACATTCAGTGGTGCTCAAATCCCTAAAAGACACAATCCAGACATCAAAAGATCGATAAAGAAGCAGAGGGCCCCCACCGGTCTTCTGTTTAAACGTTTCTTCTTTAGTTTCAGAGTAAAAAAACACATACTCACATATGTACATGCAAGGGAGGTGGTGCTGAGCAATGCCCACGGAAAGGCAAATGGCCGTTTTGCGCATTCGGTGCTTCTTTAAGCCACCATATGAGTGAGTAGAAACATTTGGCCTGTAATTTTTGACCCAGCACCAAAAAACCACCTAATTAAGTTACACCTCGCCCGTTCTAGCCATGTTAGAACCATGATAGCTACTTTCATAGGTATCTGTGTGCTGTCAGTGCCCAGCATTCACAACAGACCCAAGTTTAAGCGACTTACTATAGGCCTAAACTACCATAAATTCCTTCCAGGGGAGGGGCGAGATTAGGGACAGGACTCGGATGGGTTTTTTTTGGGGCGGGGAGGGGAGGGGGGCAGCGGGGCGCCGGGGGGGGGCGGGGTGCGCGGGGCCCCGCGCCCGGGGGGGGGGAAAAGGGGGGCGGCCGGGGTGGCCGGGGGGGGGCGGGAGGGGGGGGGCGCGGGGGCGGGCGGGACGGAGGCGGGGGGGCTGGCTGCACCACTTTATGGAATTTACCAAGTAAGGATGCCAGAGAGTAAGGAGGCGTAGTTCACATGGAGCGTCACCATCCAATTGTCACAGACACTCCCATCACTACTGGACGTCTAGAGCACACCAACCATTATGACTAGAGGACCTAGGAGGTCCTCCTCGCCTCCTGTCTTGCTTGACATTTGCAAAGCGTTGCCCGTGTTAACGGCCCGCGTAGTAGTAACGGCGTAGTAGTAAAAGAGTAGTAGTATAGTAGTAACGTAGTGTGTAGTAACGTGAGTAACGGACCAAGCGGGATAGGTACGTATCGCGGAAACTAGGGAAAGCTGGGACTGTAGGGCAACGAGCAGGACTATTAAAACCATTTGGGTAATACCTAAGCCATCTAGGTAAAAAGTGAATATAAGGTCTAGGTGGGTAGAGTATATTAATCATGAGACTTTATTTTGACATTTTCAAATTGGTTATGCAAACCCCGCGAAAAAAAGCATAAAAAAAAGAGGTAAATTATACATATATACCTATAAAGTATCATTCTTTACACAAATACATGATTGAGATCTTATTTACAAAGGTCGGCATTACATTTATGAAGGGTCTATGAGAGGGTTCACGGGGCCTGAGCCCTCTTCGGGGAGAGATTGGGCTTTGGTTGCATATTGGAATATTGGATGCAAAAAACCCATCGCTACACCACGTTGATTGCACCGCCCATCACGGATATTAACCTCTTCTGACAACGGCACGCATGGTTACCTCCCAAGGGCGAAACACCTCCAAAACGTATCGGGAGGCGACGATCGGTTTTGACATGACGCCATAGGGTATTACAGTTGTATTTTAGTATATGGTAGAAACGATTTGACCATTCTCGGGTTAAAGTACCCTAGAGGGCAAGGAAAATTGTAAAAAAAAATGTAAAAAAAGTAATTAAAACTATTAAAAATCTCAAATCACCCCTTTTCCCTAGAAATGAATAAAATATAAGAAACAGTTTAAATAAAATCACAAACCACATTAGGTATCGCACTCCCAAAATGCCAACTATCAAAATATGGAAAACCGGTATTTGTGACCGGCGGTGACCCCCAAGACCCCCCGAATGTACGAAATTGCGACTTTTCACCCTTTTTACATTACATAAAAAATGTAATAAAAATGATAAAATGTCTCAGTGTCTCAAATGGTTAGCATGAAATGTCAGCTCATTTCGCAAAAAAATGAGTATCACACAGCTCTGTGCACCATGTATGAAAAAGTTATTAGCGTCAGAGATGGCAATGTTTTTCCTTTTTCGTACACATTCATTCATTTTGAAAATGTATTAAAATGCAATAACACGTATAAATTTGGTCTCACCGCAATCATACAAACCAAAGAATAGAGTAGAGGGTGTTATGTGTGAAGCGAAGAGTGAAAGTCGTAAAACTTGAAGCCACAAGAATGAGACAAAATGCATATTTTTAAAATTTTCCAACATTGGAATTGTTACTGCGTCCACAGTACACGGCATGGAATAATAAAAAAATCAACGCACAAATAGCCCGACCACCGCTCTGTACAAGAAAAATGAAAAGTTATGGTTTTGAAGGTGGAGGAAAGCGAGAAAATGAGTGAAAAAAAACTTGCGTCTTAATAGGTTAGATAATTATGTAGGATTACAAGAAGATACCCAGATCTATGTTATATTCAGGCCCGCTGGCCCCGCATAGCATTTGGAACGGAGATCCATCTACTCAGCCTTGTAGTCGCAAACGTTGTTATCACCTCTTCTTTTCTGGAGGAGACTGTACTACTTCTATTCCATCGAAATTTACTGCCTGCAATGTTCCCCCCATGTGACTCTCTAATGTGTCTTATTAGATGCGGGGGCGCAGACACCGTACTGATGGACGGAAATGTTATTTTATTCTAGGTTGTAAAGTACCTTTGTTCCTTTGGGGGGAACTGCTACTTTCCAGCCCCTCCCATTAGGCAACTGCCTAGTCACACAGCAGATGCTAATGAAAGGTCAATTATAACATATCTGTTTTTCTGTACAAACCCCCAATTTTTTAACAAAAACACTTTGGCCGTGTATGTACTATTCTCTGTGGGACTGGCGGGAGTGCTAAAATGGGTCTCTGGTGACCGGTTCCCTTTAAACAATTCCTTGTGTCGGACCACAGAATGTCGTCCACAAATCTTCCTATACATACGGAGTGTAGCTAACGTAGGGTTATTCTCATGTAATAAACTATTCCTCCAGAAAACAGCAAGGAAGATGTCAGAGATGGGGGTGCCCATTGCCACCCGTTTTCTGCACTACAAACTCCGTCAAAAACTAAGGCGTTGGTTGATAAGATGTAATTAAGCGATGCACAAATGAAGTTGCGTTAATAAGTTCACTTCTGCGGCTTCGTACTACCTCTCTGATCCTGCACACCCTCTTTATGAGGTATGCGACATGTATAGGCTTTCAAATCAATTCATGCCCCCCCCACCCCCCCCCCAAAAGTAAGCTTTCATGCCAAATTTGTTCATTAAGGGCCATAGAAATTCAGTTGTGTCCTTCGATGATGAGGATATGTCCTTAGCACTGGTCTAAGTAACCAGCAACATACTGTGACAGTGGCCTCGGTACCAAGGCCAATACCTCCACAATCGGTCGACATGGTGGCCTTCCAGATTTTGTGCAATTTAGTAGAAAATAAAAATCTGAATTTTTTTAGGGGAACGGGGGGGGGGGGGGGTTAACAGTTTTTCAGCCCATTCTCTTAGAGAGTATACCTTTTTCCTCTAGGTTCCTTAAGAGGGTGCTGAGTTGTTCAACGTCCTTCTGTGTGGATCCTCGTTAACCTATGCTTCTTCTCTCTAATACTCCCTCTAATTATGACAATGTATTACCCCCCTTTTTCCGCGAGTTTTACACAACCTCCTCATCTTCTTTTAGCCATGTATTGCCGAGTTCTTCTTTAGTCATATTATGGCTTCTTCTAAATATTAAGGCATTACATCCTTCATCCTTGTTAGCGAAATAAACAATATCTCACCATGCTCTGTGGAAAAAAAAATTTATTTTCTGTGGATTAAATCTAGATTATTACCCACTCTAAGGGTTTTCAAATATCCCTACAGAGTTTTTTCCTCCTCACTAGCCAAGAATAGAATACATCTTAGACCTCTGATAATGTTCACCCGTTACAAAAAAACCAGGGGGCCATCTCTAACAGTGTTTCACACTCTTATTTCTGTCTCTTTCCTCTATTTTCCTTTTGTGAATAATATTCTTATTGTATCTTCAATTTCAAATTCTTACTTTGTTTAAACTGCTATTTGAAAAAACAAAAACTCAATCCTTTTTGTAATGTTGTTACACACTTTTTATCCAGTTAATTTTCAGACAGTTTTCTCATGACATGTTGTACTTCACATTAATATTTTTCTGATTTCTAAATGTTATCTAACCACCCAAATATGTTGCTAAACTAACCTTAAAACAATGGTCGTATGCTGGGACAAAACTGTTATATGTATTTTATTAGGATGTTAGGAGGCTAGGCCCCTTCTACACTGGCGTTTTTCAAGAGCGGTTCGGCGGTGACATTTGACGCGCAGAGAACTTGCATTTGCAATCTGTTCCCATTGTATTCAATGGGTATTTCTTCATTTGCGTGTGTTTTGCACGCGCGTGCTTAGCGTTCGTTTGCACGCGCGGCAAAACGCAGCATGCTTCTATTTTTGCGATTCACGAGCATTTTCACGCCCCATTCAAGTCTATGGGGACGTATCCAAAAACGCATTGCACTCGCAACAACTTGCAAGTGCAAGGAGAGTGGAATAGCAGAGATGTAAGAGAGCTGACATTGTGTGTAATAGGCATTAGAGATGAGCGAACATGCTCGTCCGAGCTTGATGCTCGGTCGAGCATTAGGGTACTCGAAACTGCTCGTTACTCGGACGAATACTTCGCCCGCTCGAGAAAATGGCAGCTCCCGGTTTGCTTTTTGGCGGCCTAGAACAGAGCCAATCACAAGCACAGGAGACTCTGCACTCCACCCAGCATGACGTGGTACCCTTACACGGCGTATAGCAGCGTGGTTGGCTGGCCAGATCAGGTGACCCTGGGTTCGACTAGGAGAGGGCTCTCTTATCTGGAAGTCCCCTAGTTTCCGCGCCCATAATCTTTTGTATCACTCGAGACCCCTCCCCCCCTAACACCCTTCCCTTTCCCTGTGAATCACTCTAGTCCATAAAAACAACGCGACCTCGTCACTCCCCTAGCCCATCGAGCGACCATAGCCAGCCCAGTACCTCCTTGAGATCGCCACTCCCCGTAGTTATTGTACACCCCCCCGCGCATTTCACGTCCCACCCACCCGCTCTTCTCCTACTGCCCCCCCTTCCCCTGCCGCAGAGGAGGACCTCGCAAATCGATGAGACCACACGACGCAGTCGCCCAATGTAACTGTCCTCTCTCTTCAGCCGACAACCTTTTCGTGATCCCGAAGCTCCCAGTTCTTAAAAGAACAGATTCCGGATCCCCACATTACAATCACCCCCGTCCTGTTCTGTCACGATAATGGCCTCCCCCGGGGCTATCATATATTCTATGCATTTATAAGATCCCCCCCCGACAGCACCTCGGCCGCGCTGCTCGGATCATTTTGTTTCGGGATGCCACGCTAGGGGGAGAGAGAATGCTTGTCAGGGAAAGCGTTAAGGGTGTTCTAACTTAGTTTATGTTAGGCAGGTAGTGATCTGCTAAGAACCCCAACAGCCCCTTAGAGGATACAATAACGTTCTACTTTTTTTATTTTAATTTGCATCTTTTACCATTTTGTGAGGAATTAGCAGGGGGACTTGCTACCGTTGTGTTTAGCTCTTAGTGGCACACATATCCATAGCAAAGACCGAAGTGGGAAAATTCAGTAGGGGTTGGATTTCTATTAGGCAATAACTCAGTGTCATCTCATCTGGCATAGTAGTGTGCTTCCTTTGATACTTGGCTAGAAAATAGCCATAGGAGAATACAAACAGCTTCTTGAAGCCTACAGTAGCGTTCTATATATTTGATTTCTGGTTGATCTGCTGGTGGCTTTAGTTTCTGCAGTGCATGTACTTGCCAATTCTGAGCAATTTGTAGTGAGACTTGCGACCGCTGTGTTCTGCGCTTAGTGGCGCACATATCCATAGCAAAGGCTGAAGTGGGAAAATTCAGTAGGGGTTGGATTTCTATTAGGCAAGAATTGAGCGGTACGGTGCGGCTACAACATGTCCGATAGTGTAATCTCTAATCTGCTAGTAGTGTGATTCCTTGTTGATTGCTTGGCTAGAAAATAGCCATAGGAGAATACAAACAGCTTCTTGAAGCCTACAGTAGCGTTCTATATATTTGATTTCTGGTTGATCTGCTGGTGGCTGTAGTTTCTGCAGTGCATGTACTTGCCAATTCTGAGCAATTTGTAGTGAGACTTGCGACCGCTGTGTTCTGCGCTTAGTGGCGCACATATCCATAGCAAAGGCTGAAGTGGGAAAATTCAGTAGGGGTTGGATTTCTATTAGGCACTAACTCAGTGTCATCTCATCTGGCATAGTAGTGTGCTTCCTTTGATACTTGGCTAGAAAATAGCCATAGGAGAATACAAACAGCTTCTTGAAGCCTACAGTAGCGTTCTATATATTTGATTTCTGGTTGATCTGCTGGTGGCTGTAGTTTCTGCAGTGCATGTACTTGCCAATTCTGAGCAATTTGTAGTGAGACTTGCGACCGCTGTGTTCTGCGCTTAGTGGCGCACATATCCATAGCAAAGGCTGAAGTGGCAAAATTCAGTAGGGGTTGGATTTCTATTAGGCAATAACTCAGTGTCATCTCATCTGGCATAGTAGTGTGCTTCCTTTGATACTTGGCTAGAAAATAGCCATAGGAGAATACAAATAGCTTCTTGAAGCCTACAGTAGCGTTCTATATATTTGATTTGTTGATTGCTGGTGGCTTTAGTTTCTGCAGTGCATGTACTTGCCAATTCTGAGCAATTTGTAGTGAGACTTGCGACCGCTGTGTTCTGCGCTTAGTGGCGCACAATCCATAGCAAAGGCGAAGTGGCAAAATTCAGTAGGGGTTGGATTTCTATAGGCAATAACTCAGTGTCATCTCATCTGGCATAGTGTGTGCTTCCTTTGATACTTGGCTAGAAAATAGCCATAGGAGAATACAAAAAGCTTCTTGAAGCCTACAGTAGCGTTTATATATTTGATTTTGGTTGATCTGCTGGTGGCTGTAGTTTTGATGTGCATTGTACTTGCAATTCTGAGCAATTTGTAGTGAGACTTGCGCGCCTGTGTTTGCGTAGTGGCGCACATACCATCAAAAGGCGAAGTGGAAAATTCAGTAGGGGTGGTGGTTGGATTTCTATTAGGCATAACTCAGTGTCATCTCATCTGGCATAGTAGTGTGCTTCCTTTGATACTTGGCTAGAAAATAGCCATAGCAATAGGATAGGATTGTTTGGTTCTAAAAAAAACTCAAAAAAAAACAAAAACAAAAAAAAAAAAAACACAAAAAAACACAAAAAAACAAAAAAAAGTAAAAAAAAAAAAAAGTTATACTCTCATTTTAAAAATGTTTAACCCCAGGGCTAGGGGTAGAGGACGAGGGGGGGACGTGGGCGCAACTACTGCAGGGGTCAGAGGCCGTGGTCCTGGGCGGGGGGTGAGACACAACCTGCTGATGAGGGAGCAGGGGAACGCCGCAGAGCTACACTCCCTAGGGTCATGTCGAAGTTACTGGGACTCGGGGTAGAGCACTGTTGAGGCCCGAAACAGTGCGAACGGTGATGTCGTGGATTGCTGACAATGCTTCGAGCAATTTGTCCACCACAGTCAGTCTTACGCAGTCCACCATGTCACCGAAATCCACATCCTCCAGCTCCTGCACCTCACGCTCCTCCCCCCAGTCTGCCCCCTCAGAAAATTTCATTGAACCGGCATACTCTGAGGAAACTGTTTTCTGGACCCTTCCACACTCACAAACCACTTGTCCGGTTGCTGCTGAGCAATTTTCGTGCCCAGGTTTTACCAGTCACAGTCTGTGGGTGATGATGACCTTCTTGACGTAGTGGAAGTGTGTAAAGAGGTGTCCGACGATGAGGAGACACGGTTGTCAGACAGTGGAAGTTGTTGTCAGGGCAGGAGTCCGAGGGGGACAGACTGAGGGATCGGAGGATGATGAGGTGACAGACCAAGAGGGTTGAGAGGCCGGGTGAAAACAGTGCTTGAGACGGAGGAGGACTCGACCTGAACAGGTTGGAAGAGGCAGTGGTGGTGGGCCAGACGGAGAGGCAGGGCCAGAGCTGGTTCATCAGCGGCACTGTCAACTAGTAAGCTCCGTGGTGAGGGGTCTTTGCGGCGAGGGGCTAGATCTTCAGATTGTGGAGGTTTTAAGGAAACACCGGATGACGAGGACTGTGGTGTTGCGAACATTGCCAAACAGGCTCAGAGGGGTTCCACCATCTAGCTTAACTACCACCAGTATGCGCAGGCATATGAATGCTAAGCCCACCCACTCAGTGGCAACAAGCCGTTCACCCTCCGGCCGTGCACACCACTGCTCCTTCCTGTGTCAGCTGCTAGTCAGCCCCCTGCCCAGGACCTGGCCACAAAAACCCATCGTCGCTCCACGATCCTCCACAGCATCACCAGCGTTCAGCTCTCCATACCCCAGAAGCCGGGAGCGGAAACGCAAATATAGTGCAACCCACCGCACGCCCAAGCCCTTAATGTGCACATCTCCAGATTGCTTAGCCTGGAGATGCTGCCCTATAGGCTAGTAGAGGACCGAGGCCTTTCGCAACCTCATGGCGGCGGCGCCCCTCGGTATTCGGTCCCCAGCCGCCACTACTTTTCCCCGATTGCCGTCCAGCCTGCACAGCACGTGTAGACAACATCATCCGTGCCCTGACCAACGCGTTTTCTGACAAGGTCCACCTGACCACGGACACGTGGACGAGTGCTGCCGGCAGGGCCATATATTCGCTGACGGCACATTGGGTTAACTGTGGAGGCTGGGACCGGACTGACCTGGGGCTGCTCATATACTGCCGACGCCGAGATTGCGGGGACCTACCTCGGTCCAGGTGTTTCAGGCCTACTATGCCTCCTCCTCCTCCCACCCCTCCTCCACCTCCTCTCCGAACTACATCCGTGGGCACGCCCATCGTAGGTAGCTCTAGGCACAGCAGCAGTGCCGTCGCTAAGCGACAGCAGGCGGTGTGCCAACTGCTAGCCTAGGCTCGACAACACAGCACGCCGGAGTGCGAAGAGCCTTATTCAGGTGCCTAGGCGCATTGATATGTGGATGCCTTGTCTCTCACCCTCAACGTGTCGGAATTACTAGCTGTCAATCTGCGAGCGTGGCGTCAGTCAGGTTACCCTCTGACAGCCAACGTCGTATGTAGTCTTCTTCGACAGCAGGGTTTCGAGATCTTAATATATCTGTTGTCTCATTCCAGCCACAGTTCCCTCGCCTTCTCCCACACTAGACATCTCACGGCGAATCCATGATTTCCCTAGCTGGCACCCCTCTTTCATCATCTTCAGCCGGGCTTTTTTCCCTTATCCTTCTATTCCCTATTATGTGCTTTGTGTGCACGCCCCCCTCTTTTCCTTGGTGGCGGCTCTGCAAATTCTTTTGGCAGACCTGAACATGTGCCCATGCCTGGACCATGTGTTGTTAAATCTAGAAGTGCAGCAGTTTTCATCAACAAATACCCAATTGTCATGATTTGCTCACGAACGGGTGCGCCGCATTGTAGTGCATTTCAGGAGTCCAAGCCAGATCGCATTTGCCAATCTCAGGGCAGCGCAGGCAGCCCCGACGAAGCCGCCTGCCAGACACACGAAGCCCGCTAGAGCGACGTCAGAAGTGCTCTGGGCGACGTGCCCACGAGGGGTTTTGGGATACAACACTGACCATGTTATCATGAGTTTACCAGCAGCAGCGAAGCGATTGTAGACTGCCAGAGTCAACTTCCACCAGAAACTGGTAGTCAGTCAGTCAGCCTCAAGTGACAATGAGGAGTGGACGTGGATGTCTGATATTCTGTCAAGGTTGCTGAGTACTTTGAGGACGTCAACCAAGATGGTCAGTGGCGATGAGCCGGCAATCATCGCATCACCATTCCCGGAGCCTGACTTGGCCTGTGAAAACATCTCTGGTCAGCATGAAGTCGGAAGCTTTGCGTCGTTCACAAGAGACGGGGGAGAAGAATATCCTTGTTGATAGCCAAAGCAACATGAGTCTGTTTTAACGAGTCATATAGAGGAGGTGGAGGTGGAGGAGAGGATGAGGAGGAAGGGAAGAGGAGGAGAATGTGGTGGCGAGACAACAAGAGGGACCATGTGAGTCCTTCAATGTTCAGGTGTATGGGCAGAAGAAGAGGAGTTGGAGGAGTTGGAGGAGGAGGAAATGACAGTCAGACATGAGGGGAATGTGAATAAAGTGAATTCTTAGCGTTGGTACTCTGGCGCATATGGCAGATTTCATGCTAGGCTGCCTATCCCGTGACCCTCGCGTTCAAAGAATTTATTCCAGCACCGATTACTGGGTGTTCACTCTCCTGGACCCACGGTACAAGCAAAATCTTGCCACTCTCATCCCTGCAGAGGAAAGGAGTGTGAGAATGCATGAATACCAGCAGGCCCTGGTGCACAAGCTGAAACAGTATTTCCCTTCTGACAGCGCTAGCGGCAGAGTGCGTAGTTCTGCGGGACAAGTAGCGAGGGAGAGTAGGCGAGCAGGCAGCTTGTCCAGCACTGGCAAGGGTACGCTTTACAAGGCTTTTGCCAGCTTTATGTCACCCCAGCAAGACACTGTCACCTGTCCCCAGTCTCGGCAGAGTAGGGCTGATCTTTACAGAAAGATGGTGAGGGAGTACGTAGCTGACCATACCATCGTCCTAAATGATCACACAGCTCCCTACAACTACTGGGTTTCAAAGCTGGACATGTGGCACGAACTGGCGCTGTACGCCTTGGAGGTTCTTGCCTGCCCTGCCGCTAGCGTCTTGTCCGAGCGGGTTTTCAGTGCAGCTGGTGGCATCATCACCGATAAGCGTACACGCCTGTCGACTGACAGCGCTGACAGGCTGACGCTTATTAAAATGAATAAAGGCTGGATTTCTCAGAATTTCCAATCTCCACCAGGTGAAGGAAGCTCAACCTGAATAATTGATCCACTCCTCCTCCTCCTCCTCATTTTCCTCCTTCTCCTCCTCTTTGTACAGTAAAGCAGAGGAAAATGGCTATTTTTTGACAGGGCCCACTGGCTCTTGCTATACTTCATGCATTTAATTTTTCTGGAGGGCCACCTACCCGGTCCTCTGTTTGAAACAATTTTTGTGAGTGCCACATACAGGCACTCAATCTATTCCATTTTTCTGGAGGGCCACCTACCCGGTCCTCTGGTTTGAACAATTTTTGGGACTGCCACATACAGGCACTCAATCTATTCCATTTTACTGGAGGGCCACCTACCTGCTCCTCTGGTTTGAAACATTTTTGGGACTGCCACATACAGGCACTCAATCTATCCCATTTTACTGGAGGGCCACCTACCTGCTCCTCTGGTTTGAAAAATGTTTGGGACTGCCACATACAGGCACTATCCAAATTAAATTGTCTCCATAGCAGCCTCCACACGTTGTCTCCATTGCTACCTCCGTCTTCCACGCAGTCCACCCATGTCACCGAAATCCCCACTCCTCCAGCTCCTGCACCTCAGCCTCCTCCCCCCCAGTCTGCCCCCTCCCAGGAAAATTTGGCATTTGAACCGGCATACTCTGAGGAACTGTTTTCTGGACCCTTCCCACAGTCACAAACCACTTGTCCGGTTGCTGCTGAGCAATTTTCCGATGCCCAGGTTTTCCACCAGTCACAGTCTGTGGGTGATGATGACCTTCTTGACGTAGTGGAAGTGTGTAAAGAGGTGTGCCACGATGAGGAGACACGGTTGTCAGACAGTGGGGAAGTTGTTGTCAGGACAGGTGTATACCTAATAAATGTGCCCGGTGAGCAGGGGCGGACTGGTCCTAGGGCCGGTCTGGGGCCGGTCCGGAGCTTCTCCGGGCCGGTTCGCACTCCCTACACTTTTGATTTAATCTATATATACCTGTGCATCGTACGATCGTACGCTGCAGTACTATTATTAGTACACACAGCCAGCGCAGCACCGCTGCTTCTGCGTCTGTGTATACACATCAGCTACACAGTCGCGCAATGACTTCATTGCGCGCCTGTGTAGTGTGGAGGAGGTGACTTACCAGCTGTCAGCTGTCCAGTCGCCTGCCTCCGTGTGGCTCCGCGGCTTGGTGTACTAGGCGCGGAGCAGTGACGTCCCTATCCCGCGCCTCTGCACCAAGCCGCCGAAACCCGAGGGAAACGGGAAGAAACCTGCTCCAAAGAGGTGTGTATATGTGTTTTTTGTTTTTTTTTTAAATTATAGAATGGGGGGTTTTTGTATATCGGGAGGGGGGGGGATTCATTATATGGCAGGGGGCTTTATTGTATTCGGGGAGGGGGGGGATTCATTATATGGCAGGGGGGCACTATTCTATATCTGGGACTGGCAGGGGGAATTACATTATATGGAAGGGGGGCATTTTTCTATATCTGGGGCGGCGAGAGGCATTAATTTTGCCTGAGGCGGCCAGGGGGCATTATTGTATATCTGGCTGGCAGGGGGGGGGGCATTAATTATATGGTGGGGGCATTATTCTATATCTAGGCTGGCAGGGGCATTAATTATTGGTGGGGGACATTATTCTATACTGGGGCTGGCAGGGGGCATTAATTATATGTCTGGGGCGGGGGGGGGCGTTAGTCCATATCTAGGGCTGGCAGGAGGCATTAATTATATGGTGGGGGCATTAATGTTTTCTGGGCCTGCAGGGGGCATTTATTAATGTCTGAGGCCGGGCAGGGGGCATTATTGTATCTGGGGCTGGCAGGGGATTAATATACGTCTGGGGTAGGTGGGGGGCATTATTGTATATCTGGGGCTGGCAGGGGGCATTATTTATATGTGTGGGGCGGCTGGGGGTATAATTCTATGTCTGGGTAGTTTGGGGGGCATAAATTCTATGTCTGGGTGTAGGCTGGGGCCATTAATATATGTCTGGGGGAGGGGTGGTCCATTATGGTGCACTATTTGTGTGGACTAATATTTCGGGGCTCTATTACAGTATTTGGGCACAGTATAGGTGGTAGCAGAAGAAGGGACAATGGGAAAGTGCAGAACATATAGACGTCTGTGTGGTAACTCTGCAGGAAGCTGTGTACCCTGGAGGAAGAGACAAGGAGAGGTGGAACTATGGAGAGAATGAGGAACAGTACAATCCGAGGAAACGTCACCTGATGTCTCTGGAGTGTAAATAGGTGAGGATCTCGTGTGTTCGTAGCTGTATTGGTAAATCTGATTTTTTTCATGTTCGCTTCTGTGTATTTATGTATATTATAGTGTTATATTCCTGTACATAGGGGCTATTAAGTAGTTATTTCTTGTACATAGGGACAGTATACTAGATTTATATTCCTGTACATGGGGGCAGTATTATAGTAGTTATATTCTTGTACATATGGCAAGCTATTTAGTAGTTTATTCTTGTACATAGGGGCAATTATAGTAGTTAAATATTCCTGTACATAGGGGGTAGTATATAGTAGTTATATCTTGTACATAGGGGCAGTTTTAGTAGTTACATTCTTGTACATAGGGGCACGTATTATAGTAGTTATATTCTTGTTACATAGGGGCAGTATTATGTAGTTATATTCTTGTACATAGGGGCATTATTATAGTAGTTATATTCTTGTACATCAAGGAGTGGGCAGTATTATAGTATTTATATTCTTGTTACATAGGAGCAGTATATAGTAGTTATATTCTTGTACATAGGGGGCAGTAGTTATAGGAGTGTATGAAACTGTTACATAGGGGGTAGTATTATAGTAGTTATATTCTTGTACATAGGGGGCAGGTAGGGTTATAGTAGTTTATTCTTATACATAGGGGGCAGTATTATAGTATTATATTCTTGTACATAGGGGGGCAGTATTATAGTAGTTATATTCTGTACTAGGGGCAGTATTATATAGTTTTTATATTCTTGTACATAGGGGGCAGTATTATAGTAGTTATATTCCTGTACATAGGGGGAGTCATTATAGTAGTTATTCCTGTATCATGGGCAGTATTATAGTAGTTATATTCTTGTACATAGGGGGCAGTATTATTAGTTATTTCCTGTACATAGGGGGCGTTATATAGTTATCTTCCGTACAGGGGACGTATTATAGGAGTTTATATTCTTGTACATAGGGCATATATAGTAGTTATATTCTTGTACATAGGGAGCAGTAGTTATAGTAGTTATATCCTGTACATAGGGGCAGTATTATAGTAGTTTATATCCCCTGACTAGGGGGCAGTATATAGTAAGTTATATTCCTGTACATAGGGCAGTAATTATAGTAGTTTATATTCCTGTACAGGGGCAGTATTATAGTAGTTATATTCCTGTACATAGGGGCAGTATTATAGTAGTTATATATACACTCACCGGCCACTTTATTAGGTACACCATGCTAGTAACGGGTTGGACCCCCTTTTGCCTTCAGAACTGCCTCAATTCTTCGTGGCATAGATTCAGCCAGGTGCTGGAAGCATTCCTCAGAGATTTTGGTCCTATTGACTGATGGCATCACACAGTTGCCGCTATTTGGTCGCTGCAATCCAGGATGTGAATCTCCTTCTTCACCACATCCCAAAGATGCTCTATTGGATTGAGATCTGATGACTGTGGAGGCCATTAGAGTACGGTTGAACTCATTGTCATTTTTCAAGAACCAGTCTGAGATGATTCCAGCTTTATGACATGGCGCATTATCCTGCTGAAAGTAGCCATCAGATGTTGGGTACATTGTGGTCATAAAGGGATTGACAGGGTAAGCAACAATACTGCAGGAGTAGCTGTGGCATTGCAACGAGCGCAATTGGTATCAAGGGGCCCAAAGAGTGCAAAAAAATATTCCCCACACCATGACACCACCCCCACCAGCCTGAACCGTTTGATACAAGGCAGGATGGATCCATGCTTTCAATGTTGTTTGACGCCAAATTCTGACCCTACCATCCGAATGTCGCAGCAAATCAAGACTCTCAGACCAGGCAACGTTTTTTCCAATCTTCTACTGTCCAATTTCGATGAGCTTGTGCAAATTGAAGCCTCAGTTTCCTGTTCTTAGAGCTGAAAGAGGTGGCACCCGGTTGGTCTTCTGCTGCTGTAGCCCATCGCCTCAAAGTTCGACGTACTGTGCGGTTCAGAGATGCTCTTGTTCCTACCTTGGTTGTAACGGGTGGCGATTGGAGTCACTGTTGCCGTTTCTATAAGCTCGAACCAGTCTGCCCATTCTCCTCTGACCTCTGCATCAACAAGGTCATTTCACCCACATAACTGCCGCTCACTGGATGTTTTTTGTTTTTTTCTTTTCGGACCATTCTCTTGTAAACCTTAGGGATGGTTGTACGTGAAAATCCAGTAGATCAGACATTTCTGAAATACTACAGACCAGCCCTTCTGGCACCAACAACCATGCCACGTTCAAAGGCCTCAAATCACCTTCTCTTCCCATACTGATGCTCGGGAGACCTGCAGGAGATTGTCTTGACCATGTCTACATGCCTAAATGACATGAGTTCCCCGCCATGTGATTGGCTATTATAAATTAAGTGTTAACAGCAGTTGGACAGGTGTCCCTAATAAGTGGCCGGTGGAGTGTATATAGTAGTTGGCTTGTATATGGGAGAAGGTATTGTGTAGTTTTTTTTTGTATTAGAAGGCAGGATTGAATGTGTTAGTGTAGCTTATTCTTGTACTAGGAGCAGTAGCAATATTTTTTCTCTGAATTGTACATGTAGGCACAGGGAAAGCATTTAAGGCTATCGGGTTTGTGTGTTTGCTACATTTACTAATCGACAGTTCACCTTCTTTGCTCATTAGATTCACTTACTAGCAAAAGATGTTAGTGTTTGCATTAGGCCATCTCCCAACACTTTCATCTACCCCCACCCACTTTATCCTTACCACAACCCACTTGTTTTTGATCCTCGCCCGTTAAATGGGGCCACTTTTATATTTTTTTCCAGGGCCATTTTAAATTCCCAGTCCGCCCCTGCCCGTGAGTGTAAACAAAATGTAACTACAAATAACAGCCCTGTATCTTACAATGAATCTTCTTTGTATTGTATAATAATAACTATCAATATAACCAATTTATGGTCTTCAAAGAGAATATAAAGGTTGGCATGGCTCAGTAAAAATAATTAAAAGTATAAAACATAAAAGAACAATATCATACATAAAAATTAAAAAAGAAGTAAAATTATTACTTTGCAATACATACATATTAAGAAGTACAAACTATTTACATTTCAACCTACTTGCCTTATCTAACTGTAAAATCTAACAGTATTAGTAAGGAAACTTCTCCTTAGTCTTAGTTTTATAGTACCTACAGTCTTTCAGTACCTACCATAAAATACCTACAGTTGACTCTACAACTGGTGTTCAGGGCTGGATAGAATATCACTTATAATTTTCAAAACACTTTAGCACAAGCGATTCACATCTCCCATGATCAGTGAGATGCACAAAGACAGATACACGTACTTCTTAATTTGACACTCTCCAACCTCAAGATTCACGCTGCTGCGAATCCTGTACCCGCCACGCTGCACGAAAAATAGAGCACTTTCTAAAATGATATGTTTAACAACCAGGGTAGTAGCGACTACAGCATGAACGAAGGAATACAGCCCTACTCAACTTCCTTAATATGTTGATTAATGTTCCGTGCAATTTGATGTTACCCATCAACATAGCAAACCTAAGCGTACTTATATTCTGAAACCTGTTCAACAGCAGTTATCATTTATTATAAAACTGGGGAAATCTTTTAACAATGTTCATGTTCCATGACTTGATTTCTTCTTTTATGTTTTCTTCTTATATTTGGCACACAACATTTTCATGCACCACTCTGAGGACAGTTTTCATTGTGCAATGATAGAATCACTCTATTATTTCGAACCACATCCCACCTCTACGGTATTGGCACACAATTTTTTTAAGAAAACTAGTCTCAACCTATTTGTTCTAATGGCCGCTGTTAAAGAGAAACCGAAGGGAGAGGCATTAAAAACTGTTCCCGGCAGGATCTGCATCCTGAACCAATTTATTGATTTTATATCCCGGCCTTAGTAAAGTGCTGTGGCAGGGAGTGTTTTAAATAGTTATTCATAAAAAAAAAAGCCAATAATTGAACATAACTATAAAAGTTTAGCAACAAACATCAGTGATCTGTGTCATAATAGAATGAGTCGAAAATACCATTAATCATAGTAGTCCTTCTGAATCTTGTACGTTGCATTAAGCTTCCATGTTGAGGGGGTCAGGAACCTTTTTTGCGTCTGAAAATGACAAACCCACCTATTTTAAATATAAATCTCTGAGAAGCCACAACATATTTTTAGATTATTTATATTTATACAGTGTCCATCTTAGTTGTGGAAACTCTTTTATAGACCACCTTGTGGGTCCGCAGTTGCATCCACAGCAATATGAATAAATAATATGAGCGGATTTCTCAGCATATTGCTGATATAAATCTTGCTGTACATGTGAAGATAGCCTTAGCCATTTTTTTTCCGTAAATAAGACCGGAAGCCCTTACCCAGGCTCCAAGCTGTTAATCAGGCACTTACTTTTGGGGACGGTAGTATATTATGTGTGTTTTTTTTGGTGTGTTTTAGGGGCTTTCTTGGGGGGGAACATTGGGGGGTTACAATTTAATCTGCTGCTGAGGTAATTCACAAACTCTGTGTATAACGACACACTCACTGAGGTGCAACGGTGGGTACCATGGATTCATGAGAAATGCGGGGACAAGAAAGGTACACTGAACGATAGGCTAGGCTGCTTTGGCTGGAAGCCAGTCTCCTTTTTGGCGTTGAGGTGGAGTTCAAGTGACACTTCAAGAGTACGCTAAGCAATAATTGCCAATTCGTTGTGTAAAATCTGCGACAGATATCTGCCACACGTGGTACTGATTTTACGTTATTTTTTCCACCAAAAAATCTACAGGTGATCCTCGCTGAAGAACTTGGGGTGTGTTTAAGAGCCAGTCAATAAAAGTGGGGCACCTTAGTTGGACCGAATCCTTACAATCTCATCGAAGTAATCGAGTTTAGGACTAATTTTCTGTTTTATACCCATCTGTACCTCATTACAGTCCTACAGGCCACCACATGTGCTCGCTTTGGTTGATGTAGGTCAATGTGATTTGGACGTCAATATTCTAATCTTATTTCTGGAATATTTATTAATATCAATTATATTTGGCCACTTTGCAGTGTCCTTGGATGCACTATTGAAGCAGGAATTTAGTTTGTCTGGTGAAACTGCACGCAATTCCTACTCTATGGGAGAGCAAGCTCCAGGACAACGTGAGACTAGCATGATAATGGTAGTTAGTTGATTCTGATTTTTTCATTATAGGTGAAGTACAAATGGTTCAAGAGACGCTTCTAATAGATGAGTTGAGGAATTCATCATGTCTCGGTCTTTAGTGGGGTCTTTTGCATGGCGAGTTGCTTCAGTTTTATCGTGTTCTGTTGTGGAACGTACTGCTGGAAAAAACGCAGGAGCCCCTAGAAAATCGGTAGTAAAACAGTCCAATTATAAGTTCCTTACACCTACAATTTAATAGTTTTATTTTACTAAACTCCGGCAAGTGGAACAGGAATGGGAGAATGGAATGTTGGTATTTGTCTACATGAAACAACATGAAATTTTTTAAGGTTTACTCAAAATATGTTAGGAAAAAAAGTATCATAATAGTTACCCTCATGATTTTAGTTCTCTACCTGGAATGCTGTGGTATTAATGGTCGATTTTGATATGTCAGTAATATAAAGAATGGCTTAATTATATTTTTCTTTGCATTTATTTTTTTGGAATAATGTAACTTAGTTAATTGTAGATCTAAAATAAATATATTTATCATATCACCTAGTGGAGATATTAGACCTTTTGTCACATTTACCTTACAACAAAGGTTAACTCTGTATGCTTTACTCTGAATTAACAACTAATGTCCTACAACTGCAACACCTTTTCGCGTGTTTACCTCCCTTGTCCTCTCACACCTAAGCCATATTCGTACTAGGAAGTTCCTTTCCTGCAGAATACCAGTCTGCTTGTGAGAATTGTTAATTTAATAGGACGTAACTTTGTTATTTCAGTTTTTAAAAGAAAGGTCCATTCTGTTTGTATATGTAACATTTTGAACACAGTACTTCCTGCATATGAAATATATATGTCATTGGATGAGGACACATGCATTGGCTTCCATGGCCTGCGTGCGAAGCACGACGTCTGAATCCAAAACTCAGAGCAGGTCGTATTTCTACCAAAGCTCACATCTTGTTACAACAGTTGTTGTGCTCCATTGGTGTGTGACAGATTTCATCAGCTGCCACTGACTCACGGGCCCCATCTTTGTACAACATGATAGTCTTTGAGAACCCCCTTACACCCAGCATGGTTCTGCGTATGGCATTTAGGTCTTGTGCCCCTTACACACGACAGGTGTTCTTCATATGCATGTAAGTCTCTAGGCAGGTGTGGATGCATGCCAGCTGACAACACGCTCGCTTTATATGTGGTTGGCTGAAATGTGTGCCCAAACGTTGAATTGGAAGTTAATTTAATCTTGTCAGTAAAGTTTGGTTGTCAAAGCGTCCCGGGTTGGACATCGCAGCCAGCACACGTTGTAAGTGTAAGGGCGAGTTTGACAAAAAACACTCACTTTGTGTGGTGGGGTTCTCATAATGCGTAATTCTTTGGGACAGACAGGCATTAGTCCAAATGGAAACATGATTGGACAGAAAATGGATGGACCATTTTTTAAAAAAGTTTTAAAATATGCGGCACCTAATATACTGCAACGGGGCGCTGCCTTTTTACAGTGGCGCAATAACTGCTGGGAGCCTATTAAAGCCCCGTAGCCTGTCTTTAGTGATTGTTTTATATTTACAATTTCGTTTGAGACGACTGAGTAATATAGAAGCATTGAATGAAGTTTGTAAAAATAGGCAGAAAAAACTAAAACATCAAATCACCCCCTAGAACAGAAAAAAAGCTGAAAAAAACCCCAATTTATCTCTCCGTATGAACCCCTGTCCGAAAATAGTGCCTAAATGAAATTGAATCAAATTTGAAGTCAGTGAAAAACGTCATCCCATCCCGCAAACAATGACACCTACACACAGCCCTATAGACTAACGTGTGGAAAAAGTTATGGTCAGCAAGACATTTTTATAGCAAGATTTTGTAAATTTTTTTAAAGTATAAGACAACACCTAAATTATATAAATTTTGGTAATCTACGACCATGCATATTCATAGAATTAGTCGTTTGTATGAACATTGAAAGCTGTAAAAATAAAGGCCCATCAAAATATGGCGCTGTGATATTGTTCATTCCATCAATTCCACACATTTGGAATGTTCCCAGTAGAGGCACAGAATATTAAAATGGTACCTATAGAAAATACAAGTTGTCTTGCGTATACATAAGTTCAACAAATGCTTTGTAAATTGCAAAATCAATAATTATGGTTTGTGAACGGAGTGGAGTGAAAATTGGAAAGATGCTAAAACAATAACAACTTGTCTATGATGGTTTAATATAGATCAAACGAATGGAATTGACACAACGCAACAAATCATTTCAGAGTCTTTTAAACAAACAACTTAGTTCACAAAATACGTACAACATATGCAACCTATGTTGGTGTGTGAAAATATTTGAGGGTTTATTAGAGATGCTATCCTGGAGTATCTCACTTGAGCACACCTTATAACCAGCCGTCAGCATGGGTTTATGAAGATCGGTCCTGTCAGACTATCTGATTGTGTTTCTTCTACCTAGAGGTAGTTCAGACTGGATCTGGGGACGCTGTAAGATGTTGTATATTTGGACTTTTCAAAGGCATGACACCGTGGCCACATAAAAGTTTTGGGTATATAAAATTGAACTGCTGAGAATAGGAAAATCTGTGTATTTGGGTAATTATTGGCTTGTGAGAGAAAACAGAGTGGTCATATGGCACAGTCTCAATTGGGTGTGATGTTACCGATGGAGTGCCACAGGGGTACAGTATTGGGGCCCCTTCTTTTTTATATTTTTTAATGACCCTTGTAAGTGGGTTACACAGTCAAGTTTTCAATATTGGCAGATGATACTAAGCGGTTAAAGTATAAATACTGAGGTTCATAGTTTAGTCATTACAGACGGATTTGTGGAAGCGTGAGGGAATGGTGCATAGAAATGGTTGATGAGGTTTATGTAGATAATGTACAGTTATCCCTTGGGGCCATGAAACACAAAAGTATAATTATGTTCTAAAGGTCAATTACTTAGAAAACTGGAGCTGAAAAAGGACTTGGTGGTATTGTGGATGGTAAACTAATTTTAAGTGACCAGAGCCAGGCCGGCTGCTGCTAAGCAACAAAATAATGGATGTTCAATAGAGGCTAATTTCTCTGATAAAGACATAGTTTTTGCCCTTATACAAATCCCTCCTGGTCAGACCACACATGGAATATTGTGTCCAGTTGGTTTGGGCAGCCAGTGTATAAAAGATATAGAAGCCTGGAAACGGGTGCGAGGAGATCAACGCAGGATTATTAGGAAATGGGGGAACTAGGAATAACACTGACAGATTAAAAAAATTGGGATTATTCAGTTTATAAAAAATAACGCTGAGGAGAGACCTCATTACATGTACAAATACCTAACGGACAGTACAAGATCTCCTCCAAGATCTTTTTAATATACTCGGCCTGTGACCAGGACAAGGGGGAACCTCTACGCCTAGAGGAGAGGCGTTTACCATCAACCTAGACAAAGGTTCTTTACTGTAAAGCAGTGAACTATGGAACCGCTCTGCGCAGGGGTTGTTATGGGCGACTCTATGTCATTGTTCAAGAGAGGCCTGGATTACTTCTGAGAGAAAAAATGTCACGGGTTTATGGGGATAAAACATTTATTTAATTCTTAAAGGTTGGACTTGATGGCACGTGCGTCTCCCTTCCAGCCTTTCTCCATGATCTATGATACTATGAAAAAGCACATACTGGAAAGGTGATTTACAAATGTGTATGAATGATCTAGATTACATAAGACATAGAGACAAATTTGTTAAAACAATTAAAAATGCAAATAATAGGCGAGTCTATCAGAATAGACAGCATTCATTTTCTGCATGGGGTCCTCCCTCCCCAATAAAAAATAAATACAGGCAACCCCCCCTTAAGAAAACCTGACTTACAGACAACCCCTAGTTACAAACGGACCTCTGGTTATTGGTAATTTGTTTTACTTTTACCCCAGGTTACAATAAACAGCTACAACCTGTCTGCAATTAAGCTTTATTATTAATCCTGGTTCTTATGACAATCCAACATTTTTAAAATCCAATTGTCACAGAAACAAAAAAAAAATTGTCTGGGACTACAATTATAAAATATACAATTCCAACTTACATACAAATTCAACAAAGCTGCAGAACCTATCTTGTACGTAACCCAGGAACTGCCTTTACATATTTGTACAATTAGACACATTTATACACTCAAGCGCACATTCAAGCGCACTGGGGCAGTTTTGTGCAGAAGCTGCAAATGAACCTTGGCAGGTTTTTAAAAAGTATGCGGCATGGCTAACTCCCTAGCGCTGCACCCTTCACACCCACATTGTGTCGAGGTGGTGTAGGCGCTTGATAATTGCAAATTCTTGCAGTGTGCAATAATTTGTGATTATTTCAAGTTCACTGCTTCGTGATGCTAGAAATTGATGTAAGCATAATTAAACCCCCCATTATACAGTTAGTACATACACATCATATACACACATTCTGTATAGTACATATACATTATAAACACATATGGTATCCAGAAATTACATTTCACTTCTTGGATACTTTTCAAAAAATAGTCATGTTTGAAGTCTCTAAAAATTGGGATAGATGTAGACAGAGGTCTAGGAGTAATTTTTCTAAAACAGAAAGAAAGCCTTTGATGGCTTTGTAAGAAGACCAGTTTGTAATAGTGAATACGGCAGATAAGGGCAGGGCAGCAGTAGTTATGGATTATTGTCAGGAGGCGATTCCTAAGGAAAAAGTTAGACAAAATAGATCAGAAAAAAGAACAACTTCCATTGATATCGAGATTAGAGAATCATGCTCAGCTTATTAAGCATGGTATTGTAAAGAATTGGCAAATCCTTCAGCATGACCCCAAATTTGGTGTCATGTTTAGGGACTGCCCTAAGTTTGTGTATAAATAAGGTTGGTCAATTGCTAATGAACAAATAAGATCAGATATTAAACCGAAACAAATGTTTAAACAACCAACAATTTTTCCATACACAAAAAAGAGGTATTTTTTCCTGTCTTTTATGGCAATGTGGCCATGGAGGATATTATGAGTAGGCCCATTAAAATTGTGGGCCCCGTAGCAGCCGCTACAGCAGTTACGCCACTGGCTTCCATTCATTTTCACGTTAGATGAAACCATGATTCCAAGTTGGATAGGAATGTCAACCAACTGTCATAAAGTTAGTGATGCAACCAAAAGTCGCTATAAAAATTAAAGCAACAACCTCTAGTGAATATATCCATATAAAATAAAAAGTAAGAAAAACAACCAAAGGTAAATATGCTGGGGAATAAAATAAATTGTGAGAATTGTGAACATCAAAAAAGTTACTAGGTGCTAGGGAAGAAAACCATACACCAGCAAGTTCAACAACAGAACTCAAACATGAACATACAATAATACAATAGATTAACAGTACTATGAACTGACCAGATTGGGTTGAAGAATCTGGATAACGCACCTATAACAATTCAATGGGAAATGCAGAGTTAAATAACTTTGTAGCTCTAAGTTTAGCACCTTGTGACCTTTCTATTGTAGACTGCCATGAGATAGAATACTTAAAAAACTGACAGGTTGCTTAAGACACAAAATAATTGTGCTCAGAGCAGCCCTTACCACCTTCAGCATTTAAAAACAAAGCAGAAAATAATATACGGTACGTAGAATATTGATTATTTCTTCTTTTGCTACTGGTCTCCAGTAACAATCTGGCTTCTGCATCTTATACAGTAGCAACAGAAAATGTTTGGTAAAATGCTTTTAAATCTCTTTTTACCTAGTTTTTCTTGTAGATTGGCGTAGAATGGCCTCAATGTTCAGCATATTACCTACCACTAATACTGCAAGATTATTTTATTTTCATAGTAAATATGGAAACAGATATTACCCACAAACCAGTTAAAGACATTCATCATTAAGAAAAACTAATTTTGTGTGACATTTGAACCAATTATTTGGGTTTTAAGCTTTATTTCATTCACACAATTCACATTCAAACATTCATTCACATTTCACATTTCAGTCAATTTCACACACATTCACATCATTAATTTCACAATTCATCACAATCATCAAACAATCAACAACACCACAAAATCAAACACAAACCATTCAATTTCATTTTCAACAATTTCAACACACATTCAATTCAAATTCATTCAACATCATTCAATTTCATTCAATTTTCATCAACAATTTCACAACACAATTATCATCATTCATTCACACAATTCATTTCATTATTTCCCATTCACAATTCAATTCACATTCATTCAACACACAACCATTTCATTCAACACATTATTTCATTCAACATTCATTCAATCCAGTCATCATCAATCAACATTCATTCACATCAAAAAAAAAAAATTCAACACAAACATCATTCATTCACCTGTAGCAATTCATTCATTCACACTTCAAATTCACATCACATCATCAATCCAATGTTCAAACCATCACATCAAATTTCAAAAAACCTATTCACACAACATTTCATTCACACAAACATTCAACATTTATTTCCAAATTTTCATTCACACATTCATTCACAAAACACATTCCACACAAATCAACACACTTCAAATTCATTCATTTTCACCATTCCAAAAATTTCAATTCAACATCAACAAAATTTCAAACAACACATTTCAATTTCATTCATTTCAATTCAAGTCAACAATCATTCAAAACACATTCATTCCAACACACAACAAATCAACAACCACGAACAATTCACAAAGTTCCCAACATCAAAAACAACAGACTTCAACTCAATCACACACAATTCACAAATTCATCACAATCCCCACAATTCAATTCATCAACACCTTTTCACTTTCAAAACAATTCCGTCCTTCATTTTCCTTCATTTCACACATTCACACAGTTTCAATCACAATTTCAAATTCATACACTCATTCATCATTCAACAATTCAACACAATTTCAAACACATCATCAACATCACACAATTGTATTTCATTCACATTCACACACATTCCCACATTCATTCTTTCCATTCCAACATTCACATCAATTTCATTCTCACACATAACATCATCAATTCAATCATCAATTTCACAATTTCATTCATTTATTCAATCAATCAAATTCATTTCATTCAAAATTCCATCAATTCACACTTCACAACATCAATTCACAACAAATTTCAATTCATTCATCAACATTTCACACATATTGCAAACAACAAGGGGTGCTGGAGAGGTGGAACGAAAGGGTGAGGGAGAGTGAAGAAGGAGACTAAGGGAGGACAGAAGGGAGGAGGAGAGAGAGAAAAGAGGGTGAGGGGAGCTTGGGAGAGAGGAGGGGGGTAGGTGAAGTATAAAGACATTGAGAGGGGAGGTAGAAGAGAAGAGTTCTGTGCGTGTGGACGGAGGCGAGATAGTATGTGAGGTGCAAAAATGTTTGAGAGATTACGGAGAGCTGCGATGAAAAGAGAGTTCATTTCAGTCATCAACATTCACCTTCAATTCATCAATCATTCCAAATACAAATTCAACACACACATTCATTCACACAAACAATTTCAACAATCCATATTCACTTCAAGTCAAATTTCAACACACCACAAATATTCATCACACATCTTCACAACATCACAACATTCCTCATCACATTCAATTCACAATTCCATGTCATTCAATTTCATTCCCACATTCTCAAATCACACAACTTCAACATATTCAATTTCAACAGTTCATCAACAATTCATTCAATTTTTTCATTTCCATTTTCATTCAATTTCAATTTTCAAAAACAACAAAACAACAATCATCATTCACACATTCATTTCATTCACAACAAAATTCCACATCACACACAAAATCCAATCACACAAATCAGGGGCAACCATTCAATTCAATTCCATTCAACACATTCAAAATTCACATTCAAACACCAACAATTTTATCACATTCATCAACACAGATTCAATCCATTTCATTCAAATTCATCAATCACATTTCCAATTTCATCAAAATTCACACATTCACCATCACACAAAACATTCAAATTCAACACACACACCACAATCACACAAGTCATTTCATCAAAAATTTCATTCATTTCATTCAAATCAACACATTCAAACAAATTTCAACACCCTCACATTCATTCATCATTCAAACAAATTCACACAACAAATCTTCAACACAAGCATTTCAATTCAAAATTCAATTTTCAAATATTTCCCAATTCAAATTCAACATTCATTTCACACATCAATTTCACAAACATTATTTCATCACAATTCTTCATCATCATCAACACAACAAAGCAATATTCACATATTCAATCACATTCATTCCTCATTTCACATCATTCACTCACATCACAATTCACATTTCAATCACTTCAACACATAATCAATTCATTTCACAAAAACATTCAGTCAATCACCAAGTCAACATTTCATCACACATTCATTCACACATTCATTCACACATCATTCACTCAACAAATTTCATTCATTCACACAATCCCATTCAATCAATTCAACCAATTCCATTCACATTCATCACCAAATCAACAATTCACACCACCCACAATCAAATTCCATTCATTTCAGCATCATTTCAACCATTCATTCATATTTCAACAAACCCACATTCACATGCACATTCATTCAACAGCAGTTCATCATCAAAAAAAAATTTGCATTCCATCATCATTCATCATCATTCACAAATTCCACACACCAACACAACACATTCACATATTTCAAGTTCACCATTCAATTTCACATCATCAAACATCAAACAATTCAGAAACACAATTCATTCAAGTCAAAATTCATCAATCATTTCACATTTCAAGTTCAATTTCCAATTTCAATTCACCAAAAAACAATTTTCCTCATCATTGCAATTCATGGTCACACCATTCAAAAACCCATTCATCACATCACAACAACAATTCATTCAACAATTTCACAATCACCAAACATTCACAATTCATTTTCATCATTCAAACAATTCAATTCACACATTCATCACAAAACACAAAAATTCAATTTCATTCAATCTTCTTCAAAATTCAATTCAAAATTTCTTCACACAAAATCATCATTCCCATTTTTCATCAATTTTCAACAATTCAAATTTCACACACAAACATTTCATTTAAATTTCACAATTTCACATCATTCACATTCACATTCAAATCACACAAATTTCCTTCACATTAAACACAAATTCCATCAACACAATTCACATCAAAAACAAATCACATCAATTCAAAAACACAATCAATCAACATTCAATATTTTCATTCATTCAAACACATTCAACAACAATTCCACATTCAACACATTCAACATTTCAAAACATTCAATTTCAATTCACACAAATTCAATCACAAAAATTCACATTCATCAAAACAAATTTCACAAAATTTCATTCAAATTCATCCACAAATTCCAACACAAATTCACACACACATCATTCATTCATCATCAAATTTCAACATTCCCATTCACATTCAGTTCACCAATTCAATTCACATTCACATCATCATTCAAAATCATTCCATCATAAATTTCCAATTTCACATTCAAAATTTCACATTCAATTCACAACATTCACAACAAACAAATCACTTCAATTCTCACTCAAAATCATCACCAATTCATCAAAGTTCACATTCCATTATTTCATTCAAAATTCAAAAATTCATGTCCACAATTCATTCATTTCATCACCACATTCAACACATTCACATTTCATTCATTCATTCAAAAATTCCCAATTTCAATTTCAATTTCACAACATTCACAATTCAAATTCATCAATTTCATCACATCCTTTCACATTCAACCTTATTCATAAAATTCACAGCAAATTCATTTCCCATTCCCCAACATTTCATTCAATTTCACATTCACATCACACACATTCATTCATTCACAACGAAACAAACATTTTCTTCAATTCATCAATTCAAAACACAGTTCAATCAATCAATTCACACAATTCATCATTCACAACAATCAATTCACAACACACACACATCCAACACACATCAACACAAAGTCATTCATCACAATTTCACATTCTTATTTCATCATTCAATTCAATTCAAATTTCCACAATCAACATTCATCAAATTCACATTCACCCCACACATTCCAATTTCAAGTCATTGCACACAAAAAACACACCACAACAATTCATTTCACACAAATTCACATTTCACAAATCACAAAATTTCAAATTCACACAAACACATTCATTCAACACAACCAACAAAACATGCACATTTCATTCACAACATCAAATCAAAAATTCACATCATCCAAACAACATTCAATTCATTCCACAAATTCACAAGTCCACACACACACACACACACATTCCTTCAAATTCATCAACAATTCACAAAATTCATTACATTCAATTGCCAAAGTTCACACATTTCATTCACATTCATTCAAATTCACACAATTTCATTCAAACTCACATTTCAATTCACACACAATTCACAATTTCATCATTCAAAACCCACAGTCACACAATCAACACACAACACATCTTCAATTCAACACATATTCATCATTCACAACACACACCAAATTTCACAATCATCACATCACATCACACCTTCACATTTTCAAGTCAGCAATTTCAACACATCAATTTTCATCACTACCACAAACACACCACACAACAAATCAAATCAAATTTCACACACACAATCATCATCATCAATTCACATTCACACAAATATAACACAACATTCATTTCAAACAATTCATCAACAACAAATTTCCCATTCACACAAACCATTCACACAACATTCATCATGTCATCAACACAACAATTCAAAAATCACAATCACAACACACAAACATCATTCCACACAAAATTTCAACCATTCAATTCACATTCAAATTCACACATCAAAAAACATCAACATCAACAATTCACAACATCAAACACATTCAACAATCCTCAATTCAACACATTCAATATACAAATTCAAAATCAATCAACACACATCACATTCAACACAATTTCAAAACAACATTCACAATTTCATCACAATTCAATTTAAAACACAATTCATTCATTCACAAATCATCAAATCCATTCATTCACACATTTCACACACATTCAAATTCAGATTCAATTTCACAGCATTCAACAAATTCATCATTCATCATCAATCAATTCAATTTCATCACAAATCATACTTTCACAAATCCTCAACAACAAAATTCATCATTCACAATTCACACTAAAAAAAAAAAAAAAAATTTCAACAAAATCACATTCAATTTCATTTCACAAATGCAGCTCACATTTCATTCACATCAATGTCATTCACATTCCAATCATTTCCATTTCTTCATCACACATTCACACACATCATTCATCAAATTCACACATTTCAATTCAACAACATTTCAACATTTCAAATTTCACAATTCAAATTCATTCAATTTCAAAACATTCTTCAATCACATTCACAACATTCATTCACACACACATTCAATGCAAATTATCAATTTCATTCACAATATTTCACATTTCACACATTCACATTCAAACTCATTTCACAAACACAAACAAACAACAGTTCACATCATTCAATTCATTCAACATCACAGCATCCAGTTCATCATCGTCACATTCACACATCAACATTCAGTCAGTCAACACACATTATTCCACAAATCACACACCATCAAGTTCAATCATCTTCAATCAATTCATCTCACACATTCACAACCAACACAATTCATCATTTCAATTCATTCATTCACATTCATTCATTTCATTTCCCCAATTTTTCAATCATCTTTCATTCACACAATCATCACATTCAACAACAACCAACATTCACATATGAGATTTTTTATCTATTTTGCCACCACTGTAATTGACGTTGTGACCTTTTGAATACACAGTCGCATCAATAACCCAATTAACAAGGGAAGATCTGATGGTTCTTTTGAACTGGCAGTTAAAATAAGGGGAAAAACATCAAGAGGCAAAAATTCAGGCATCCAATTGCAACAGGTTGCAATACAATAAGTACGGTAGTTTATTTCACACAGTAAACTACATTGTGAAATGGACAGAATACCACCTACATTGTTCAACGAGAAGCTTTTTCATTACTTATCATCTGCTGATCATTCTGGTTTTGAGTAACCAGCTATTCTGCATGTCCTGATATGATGAGCTTACTTTCCTATTCTTTTTATTGTGGCTGTCAAAATAACAGTTGGTTTTAAAACTAAGACTATCCTGCTTACATTCCCCACTTGCCACAAACCTGTATTGACAGCATTTGTTGGTGGTGACATTTCTTCTATATGTGCTTTTTGAAGAGTGGCTCAGGCTACAGGAAGTTACACAACTTGCACCTCAGTGACCCTGCGTCCTAGCGCAGGAGGTGGATTGTGTCATTCTGCCATGTGTATTGCAGAAACAGAAAAGGCGCAACAAACCTCATAAGTGCGGGAAATTGTTTTTAGCACTGTATAAATAATTTTCAAAAGGTGGTCACTGTAATTTGATTTTTTTTAGAGTGGGCACATAGGAAGGGGAAATTTGTAAGGAGGGGTTCGATACATGGTACCTTTTTCATGACGAGGCCCTAAGACGGGGTAGTTGTTGGAGGGGGCACCTTTATAAAAGGGGGTGTTCATAAGGACATATTAATGTATGGTAACAGTAGTGTTTCATGTTGTGAGCTATTACTTGGCCGTGTATAGTAGTATCATTGGCCTTTGGTATTGTGTTGTTTTGTTTCAATGTTGTATGAAGGCAATATTTATTTATTGTATAGTTACTACTTTCGTCTGTAGTTGGCTTCAAATCTATAAAATGCTTAAGCCGTCTTGTTGTGGTTGGTCTGCACCAACACTCAAACCAAATTGCAGATCACTTCGGGAACCTTCTGTTAAATATATGATCCCACGACTGCCATAGGTTCCTGTCCAATAGACTGGACCACAGCCCCTACAATGCTACATGACAGTGTCAGATCTCCACGATTAAGCAAGATAAAAAGGGTGGTACCTTATTTCACCCAGTGTAGTTTATTTCACTCCTTTTATATCAGTTTACAGTTATCTGTGTGTGTTAGATTTGGGACATTTGAGAAGGTGTTGCGTTTGTTCGTCGTGGCATCTCTTTCTTAAGTATGTACTGTATATACTACACAACAAGTGCCCTTGTCACCCACAATTGGAAATATTTTATTCATTTTCCTCACTTTTCATACTCTTTGTAAACAACCAGATTTATTCTGTAATAAATTATTGTTGTTGCTATCTTTATTCACCATTATTCTTTCTCTGGGTAAATTCCAGTTCAATATCTTATTCATTAAATAAGTAGTAAAATCTAGAGTCTACAGTTTTGCGTTGAATCTTTTCAATAAATGTGTCCATGTATTTATTATAATTATTGCACATTAAATAATCAAAGCTGAGTTTCGATAAAAGCTTCGTTTTTTGATTACCGTAGCACTATTCATCATATCAAACGGAATAGTAAAACCAGGGTAGTACAGCTCTGGATTTGACTGTCGATTATTCATAAAAAGCAAGAAATAAGTGAGGTCTGTGGAGAAATATTACAATGAGAAAAAAGCTCTAGAGAATGTCACTGATTTTACATTGGAAATCATATTTTAAGCAAGAATACATTCAAGGAATATAATTTTTCTGCGGGCATATTGTTCAGTGATGGTGTTTTCTTCTATAATCGAAGTTGTAATAAAACAGAGGTAATTTCTCTTTTTTTAACCTGAATATCGGGATTGACATAGTCTTCTATATTCTATCTACCATGTCCCGTTCAAGGGGTAACTCGTCAAAACAAAAGTCATACATTGGCGCTTCAATAAATGCTCACAGACTGTAATTTTCAGATAAGCGCTATGAAGCCAAAAGATACATTCGCTATAGAAACGAGGCACATAATGTAACAAATTGCAATTAGATGTCCCATTGCTTTTTTCAATGTTAAATTCTATGTTTCTATGTGACGTAAAACGTCCAAACAGCGAGGAGCATCCCATATTACCATCCTAATTACGCCGTTGTACTTATCTCTTATAGAGCGTGTGGTTGAGGGCCAGGTTTCCTTGGTTACAATGTATGACATTATCGTGATAATTGTGAGCTTGTCCATTTTTAGTGCAATTCTCATTATTTTAAGTACAATGGAAGAACCAGTAAAATGCTCTAAGAGATGCCCTGTACTGTGTGAACTTTAAGGTGTCACTATTAAAAAGCATTTAAAGATAATTAGACACCTGCGGAAGATTGAAAAGAGATGGAGGAGACTGCTTGCGACAGGAAGTTCCAGATTAAATCAAATATCACTGCTTACATACTTACATATCTACTTATCTATGGTATTCAACAAGAGTATTCAATTATAATCGAGGATGTTTCAAGATCATCATTAATCTGATAACCACTAAAAAAATACAGACAAAAATCATGACCTCATTCCAATAGTAATCCAGCCCCTATCACCTAATCCCATGACTTATGTCCAGCTTTGAGCAACATCATCCTTTTTTCTTTCCATCAGGAGAGAATAGTGATATCTGTCCACAGTCCTATTGGGAATCGTCCCCCTTTTTTTAGGACTAAGTAAGTGGCTCCCTGGACCACAGCGGGAGATAACAATCTTACCACAACCTGTGAGCGTAGTCTAAGCGAACTCCTGGTCGTCCGCCAGAGCCCGCCGCAAAGCGTGATTTGTCTTTCTGCGGCGGGAGTCACCAGGTCCTCCACTTGCAGGACCCCGCCACAGGAATGCAGGACCCACCACAGTGAATGCCTACCCCCACAGGAATGCCGGGACCAGCCACAGGATAACGTACCACAATAGATCCCACGTACAAGGTGACACATGAAACCAGGAACAAAGAAACACCACGGAACACGGGATCACAGAATCCACATAGGTTTGGAAACGCTCGGGCAAACAAAGAGGGCTTCTCTTCAATAACAGACATGAAGAATCCGGCAGGGGATGCTGTGGGAGTCGCCAGGCTATATACGAGCCAGGAATTCCGGACCAATAAGGAGGACGCTGCCCTTTAAGGCTGGAGAAGTTCCCACGCGCCCCCTCTAGTGCAGGGAGCACGCGACTGCATGGAAGAAGCAAGCGGCCTCAAAACGCTGGGAGCAAGAGTGCAGGCCGGAGCCTGGAAGGTAAGTGAGGCTGGGGAGCGGGACCGCGGCAGCAGGCACGGGTACACCCTCTTACCGAGATCGCGGTGTAGACCGTGACAGTCCTACCCCCACCGCCTTAGGGCCCCTCTTCTGCTTCTTCTTCAGCCCTCTTCTTCATCCCGCTGTTCTTCTGTCCTCGCCTCCTCCAATGCTTCTTGGTGATGAGACCTTAGAGGAAGGCACCGGGAAGACTTGGGAACTGTAGGCTGGGTAAGCTCTAGGCCACCGGAGTAGCCTCCGGGGAGGCCGGAGCAGCCGTGGTCAAAGCTGCGTATGTCTTGGAGCACCACTGGAACGCTGTGGGAAGCTGGCGGAGTCTGGTGCGCCACGGAGCAGCACTGGCAAGCTTGTAGTCGGGGCATCACTTGAGCAGCCACGGAGCAGCTGCGGGGAAGCTGCGGATGCTGGAGAGTCTAATTGTCAGCTGCGGGAGCTGCTGAGGCGAAGAGTCTCTGGAGAGCTGCTGGAAGCCTGAGAGGCTGGATAGTCCTGGAGACAGCGGCGGGAAAGCTGCGAGGCTGAGGATTTCTGGAGCAGCTTGCAGGAGCTGGCGAGCTGGAGAGTCTCTGGAGCAACTGCGCGAAGCTGCGGAGGCCACTGGAGCACCTCTGCGAGAAGCGCAGAGCCACTGGAGCAGCTTCGGGGAAGCTGCGGAGCCACTGATCAGCTGCGGGGAGCTGCGTAGCTACTGGAGCAGCTGCGTGGATCTGCGGAGCCACTGGAGCAGCTGCGCCGAGCTGCAGAGCCACTGGAGCAGCTGCGGGAGCTTGCGGACCACTGGAGCAGCTGCAGAAGCTCGGGAGCCACTGGAGGCAGCTGGTGGGAGCTGCGGAGCCACTTGAGCAGCTGCGGGAGCTGTCAAAGGCTTGGTACCACTGGCGCCAAGCTCTGGGAAGCTGCAGAGCCACTGGAGCAGCTCTGGGAAGCTGCGGTGAGTTCACGGTAGCAGCTTTGGTAATCTTCGAGTCACGGGAGCAGCTCTTGAAGCTGTGCATCTTGGGCACCCTGGAGCAAGGCTCTGGGAGCTGCGTAGGCTTGGGCGCCACTGTGCAGCTGGGTGAAGCTGCGGAGGCGTGGGCGCCACTGGTGCAGGCTCTGGAAGCTACGGAGGCTTGGGGCGCCACTTGGTGCAGCTCTGGGAAGCTCGAGACACTGGAGGGCAGCTGTTGGGAGCTGCGGAGCCAATAGAGCACTGCGGTGAGCTGCCGTAGCCACTGATCACTGTTGGGAGCTTCGAACAACTGGAGCAGCTGCGGGGAGCTGGGAGCCACTGGAAGCAGCTGCGGGGAGCTTTGGAGCCACTGGAGAGCTTGCGGCAGCTGCGGAGCCACTGGAGCGCTGCGGGCAGCTGCGTAAGTCCACTGGAGCAGCTGCGGGGGATCTGCGGAGTCCACTGGACCTTTCAGGACAGATTAGTTGGTTCGCACTTGAGGTGGTTCAAATCTGGCTGGATTTTTGCAAGGAACTTGGTATGGGTACCCATATCCGGTCACCACTCTCCATAGAGGAGAGCCCAGTACAAGCGCCTCTCCAGTGAGGAAAAGAAAAAACTCATGCCACTTAGAGTGTTCCGGGGTGGACTGGGAGGACGTCCATTTATGGCAAACGAGCCGCTACAACAAAACTCCTGTAAAAATTGGGTTGCCATCAATTTGTTGGCATCAAATAATCTTTTCCAGAGTTCGCTGCGCTGCCTAAAAACATGGCTGGGGGACAGAAGCAACAGAGGATTCACAGGAAGCCTGCTGCTGGAAGCAATACCGCAGTGTGGGGCAGCGAGTTTGTCCAGAGTTCTTTTTGCGAGCAAATCCTTGGACTGCTGGTGCAATAGTGCTGGAAGGTCACCCGAAGCAGGTATGGATCCTGAAAACTGTCCCTCGGCTGGCAAGTGATCATGACCTTGGCGGAGTTCCCATGGCCTGATCTTACTGTTCACAGTCCTAATTGGGAATATTCCCTTCGGACTAAAGTAAGAGTGACTCTTCCCGTGGACCCCGTGGGAGGATACCACCTTAGCCACACCCGGTGAGGAGTCTAAGCGAACTCCTGGTCTTCGACAGAGCCCGCGCCAAAGCGGATGGTCTTGCTGCGGCGGGGAGTCACCAAGTCGCTCCACGGGTGCGACTAGGCCCACGGTGGCATCCAAGGTAGGAGACACGGGGCCAAGGAAGGCAGGCAGGCAGGACACGGGCAGGCAGTCAGGCAGGACCATGGAAGGCGGCAGGACCCACGGGAAGCAGGCAGGCAAGGACCACGGGAAGGCAGGCAGTACCCCACGGTAAGGCAGGCAGGCAGGCCACGGTAAGTGCAGGCAGCAGACCACGGGAGGCCGGCGGCAGGACCTAACGGGAAGGCAGGCAGGCAGGTCAGGAACATGGGAAGGACGGCTGCAGGACCCCTGAAGGACGTCTGGCAGACGCCTGAAGGACGGCTGGCAGGCCCTTCCTAAGGTCTCTGCAGGACCTCTGAAGGACACTAGGATACTGGCCGCGCACATTATTGCAGGACCGACCACAGATTGCAGACCGCCACAGGATTCAGGCCGCCACGGAATGCAGGACGCAGCCACAAAATGCAGGAACCAGCCACAGGTACAGACCACAAAGGATCACGCACGTAACAAGGAACACAGTAAACCAGAACACGGAAACAACTGACCGTAACACGGGCATCCACAGAGCGGCGGAATGCTCGGAAACACAGAGTGCTTTCTCTCAGTAACAGGACTGAATTATCCGGCAGGGGATGCGGATCGCCAGGCTATATAGCCGATCCAGGAAGCCAGAGGCCCCATAGGTAGGACGCTGGCCCTTTAGAGCTTGGGAGAATTCCGCCCTGCGCGCGCCCCTCTATGGCAGGAGCCCGCGACTTCATGGAAAACATGCGGCCTACATGCTGTGAGAAAGAGTGGCAGGGGCCAGAGCCTGGAGAGGTAGTGATACTGGAGGAGCGGTGACCACGGCAGCAGGCAACGGTACAACCCTCAATCCTACAAGAGGATCGCGGTGTAACCGTGAATTCATTAAACAATGGCAATGATTCTCCAATGCCCATCCTGTTGTGGATGACCAGTGCCACAGTTGGTCCTGGAAGTCCTTCTCCTCTCTCTAACTGAAAAAAAAGCCTATTTATCTGGTATAGGGCTACATTTTTCCTGGAATGAAGCGATTAAGGTATTTGATCATAATTAAGCTAGTGAGCAGGTCCGACTGATACATTTTATATATAGGTTTTATACAGTATGGTGACACTGCAGATTTTGATTATACTATGTGGAACACTAGGGGTTGGGTTGAGGGCAAATTACAGATTTAGATTACACAATCCGCTATACAATTTCTAAAATTAATCCTCGTAATGTTATCTCCTCATAACTGGAATTATCTAAGCTAAAAGCACATGTTCCAACTGCTCGTTAACACTTAATTTCTAATCAGCCAATCACATGGCGGCAACTCAGTGCATTTAGGCATGTAGACATGGTCAAGACAATCTCCTGCAGTTCAAACCGAGCATCAGTATGGGGAAGAAAGGTGATTTGAGTGCCTTTGAACGTGGCATGGTTGTTGGTGCCAGAAGGGCTCCTCTGAGTATTTCAGAAACTGCTGATCTACTGGGATTTTCACGCACAACCATCTCTAGGGTTTACAGAGAATGGTCCGAAAAAGAAAAAACATCCAGTGAGCGGCAGTTCTGTGGGCGGAAATGCCTTGTTGATGCCAGAGGTCAGAGGAGAATGGGCAGACTGGTTCGAGCTGATAGAAAGGCAACAGTGACTCAAATCGCCACCCGTTACAGCCAAGGTAGGCAGAAGAGCAGTACGTCGAACTTTGAGGCAGATGGGCTACAGCAGCAGAAGACCACACCGGGTGCCACTCCTTTCAGCTAAGAACAGGAAACTGAGGCTACAATTTGCACAAGCTCATCGAAATTGGACAGTAGAAGATTGGAAAACCGTTGCCTGGTCTGATGAGTCTCGATTTCTGCTGCGACATTCGGATGGTAGGGTCAGAATTTGGCGTCAACAACATGAAAGCATGGATCCATCCTGCCTTGTATCAACGGTTCAGGCTGGTGGTGGTGTCATGGTGTGGGGAATATTTTCTTGGCACTCTTTGGGCCCCTTGGTACCAATTGAGCATCGTTGCAACGCCACAGCCTACCTGAGTATTGTTGCTGACCATGTCCATCCCTTTATGACCACAATGTACCCAACCTCTGATGGCTACTTTCAGCAGGATAATGCGCCATGTCATACAGCTGGAATCATCTCAGACTGGTTTCTTGAACATGACAATGAGTTCACTGTACTCAAATGGCCTCCACAGTCACCAGATCTCAATCCAATAGAGCATCTTTGGGATGTGGTGGAACGGGAGATTGGCATCATGGATGTGCAGCCGACAAATCTGCGGCAACTGTGTGATGCCCTCATGTCAATATGGACCAAAATCTCTGAGGAATGCTTCCAGCACCTTGTTGAATCTATGCCACGAAGAATTGAGGCAGTTCTGAAGGCAAAGGGGGTCCAACCCGTTACTAGCATGGTGTACCTAATAAAGTGGCCAGTGAGTGTATATATGAATGATATTACATTTCTGAAGTCCTCACCATTTTTTCCATTTGGTGTACCCTTGGTACCCATTGATTTAGTACACGTTGCTTCTACCTAGGTTACCACTAGTGTAACGTATTAGTTATTGAATGTGAAAACTTTAAAAATTTTATGTACTTTTGTATCAATTCCTTTAGGGTCCAATAATGCCAAATGTTCAACTTTCATAGGCATGACATTTTACCTTAGGATGTCTTGATATTTAATGTAGGTTGACAAAGCCAGTAAAAGCAAAGCAGACCAAGATCATCACAGAGTCATCTCCTCTAGACATATGGATTATTCAAAGCCCCCTAAATCCCCAATATTTTTAAATTACTACAAAGCACAGAATCCCAAAATGTCTGTTGCTTATTTATATGCTTTGAGCATTATGATGCTGACTGGCAATGTGTTGTAGGGTCAGTTAAGGTGTACATGTTGGAGTTTGGTCCTTCAGTGTAGTTATTACTGTACGCGGTTAATGCAATTTTAAATCTCCATCACAAGTTTCTGAGGGCAAAATCATTCTAGTTGCCCATTGCAACAAAAAAAGCTCATCTTTTATTCCCCCATAGCTCCCATTGGTTTATGATTGGTTTAAGTGTGGAGAATGGGCTTAGAGTGTAACTATAAAGTTACTGACAAAAAAAGTTGGTATATGTGTTATCCCTTCTTATAAAATCATACTCAGTTATTCCTGAAGTTGGTGGCACTTCCTAGTTGTGACATCACTCAGGGTCGTTTGCCAGAACACTAAGCGTTTCACTTGAATCAGAACAGCATGTTTGTGATTGAACAACCTGAACCATGTGTGACATCACCCAATCTCCTATTTTCTTGCACTCATCTCCTAAAGCCACTCCCAACAAGCATCCTCTACTCTCTAGCTGTCCTATATGGTTTTCCATAGTGACCAGTAAGCATGCCAAATGGAGATTAGCCTTGGGGTGACAAGGTCAAGCCTCTGCTAGCAACTAAACACCTGCAGATAGCTAATTCAAGTAAATTAGAGAATTGCTTATTTTTGCTTAGTGCAGAGTTAGACAAAAGTTTATAAACTTTACAGTTGTACTTTATTGTTTCCATTACTGAAAAAATGCATGCAAAGAAAGCTTTTAAACACATTCCAAAGCCACTGAAAATACTGTCAAAAATAGTTTCAAACACTTGTGAGCACAGCTTCTGACTGGGTGCAGTCCAGCTGCCGCTACTGTACACTAAATATATCTATATATTCTGTAGATCAGGTAGAGTTTTGCTCCTTTTCTAGCCATTTCTTGATTATATTTTCATGCTGAATTCCTTACAGGAGTCAGAGCCGTGTGAATCCCTGTTCCAAATCCCCTTACTTCCATGTACAGCAAAAATATAATGAATCCTTACTGCTTGTAGCCAACACTAAAGCGAGCTCACTGCTCATGATATATGTTACACTGACTGAATGTAAGTAAATACATATAATGCATAATACATGATAGCTCTACCACTCACGACTATATCCTTTTGTTGCAATGACATCTAAGAACTGTGAAATTTTGTTATGACAATAATAAATGGATGATGTGCAAAACATATCAGTTTGTTTTTACAAATTTTTTTACAATTCTATTTCAAGGGTACAAAGAAACAGTTTGCTGTTGTGTTTGGGTAGTTAGGTAGAAGTAGGTAGAAATATTATTTGACTTGCTAGGATGACATATTGGAAATGATCTCCATTCTTCAGTGCTAGGAACTGAAAAACTAAAATAGCCTCTTCACTGGCAGTAAATATAAAATATTACTTTCCTTTTCCTACATCAGAAGGATGTGCTGCACTACAGCTGGCAGACTTTTCTAGTCTGACTCATGCAGCAGAACATGGATTAGTTTCACAGTCCTATACTGGCCTCTAGTGTTATATTTCTACATTACTATTAAGGTCTTATACTTTTGAATAGAAATATATTGTAGTTTCCTTTGCTTTGTGATAAAAATATATTCTTTATTACATAAAACTTTCAAAAATTGTTATAAAATATGGGCCAACACTGTAATAAACAATCTTGTTACATCACAGCAGATTTGCGCACAAAAAAAGACAGTATCGATATAACATTTTACCAGGTTGAAATTTACTTGCAATGTGACAAAAGTAATCTGACAGAAACCTTTCTGTAATATAACAGGAGTTTACCGAGCTAAAACCTGAAAAAGTACAGTATGCTAGAGCTGTATACTTGACAGAACCCACTTGTAATGTTACAGCAGCTAAACTGAATGGAACCTAATGAAGTATGTTCAGGTACGGCACGTCTTTGAAATCCACATTTTTAAGCACTGTGGGGCACATTTAGTTACCCTGTCCAGTCGCGATCCAGCGGGGGGTTCTCCGACGCTAATTCTGGTCCGGCCGGGATTCACTAAGGTCCGTGCGCCGATGTCCACCAGGTGTCGCTGCTGCGCCAAGGTCCGCTGGAGTTCACCGAAGCTCACCTACTATTTCTTGGTGCAGGTAAGTGCATGTCAAGCAACATTTTTTTTTTTTTAATAGCGTGGTTTTTGCGAATAAGTCGGGTTTTCCAATGGCCACGCCCCTCGATTTCTGTTACATGCATGCCGGCGTCGATGTTGCACAATCCGATCGCGTGCGCCAAAATCCCAGGGCAATTGACTGTATTCCAATGTGATGAGTGCTCTTTTAATCACAGTAAATCAGGTTTAAAATTAATATGTGTACCCCAAGTGCTGTGGAATATGACGGCACTGTATAAATAAATATTCATTAACATTATAGCCCAGAAGAATTTATCCCTTTGCAGCAGATTGACATACCTGTAGGTCCAAAACGGTAGTGAGTTGCCTCATTCAGACATACAGTTACAGTAAATGGGACGATTGTAAGGACACAGAAACTGACTGCCACGCTCCTGCTCCAACAGCCAGAGCCAGTCTTTCAGAATTGCATCCCCCACACTGTGATTGCAAAAGTGCTGATGATTATCATGGAAGTTGGGGGACTTAAAGGGGTTTGCCTATTAAATAAAGTTCTGACATTTTAATTCCATAGTAATGCTTACACAGTAAAGACTTTTAAAGAATTTTAACCCCCTTACTTTACAATTTGACTCAGTTTTATTGATGTTTTAGCTCCTATAAGTCAGTGATGGTCAATTTAAAATCTGAGGACTCTCTAAGCAGACACTTACTAATCCCTCTTTGCTGTGAGATGCTGTGTGAATCAGGGTTCAGGTTTATCTACACTTTTATTTAGCTTCTAAACATTCACTAGAATCTGACACATAGAAAAAGAGATGAAACAGATCAGAGATAATGGGGCAGATTTACTTACCCGGTCCATTCGCGATCCAGCGGCGCGTTCTCTGCTCTGGATTCGGGTCCGGCCGGGATTTATGAAGGCAGTTCTTCCGCCGTCCACCAGGTGGCGCTGCTGCGCTGAAAGTCATCTCATCGCGCCGGAATGCACCACCTCGGACCAGGTGAAGGTAAGCGCTCCCCAAGCGACACTTTTTCGGTTTTTAAATGCGGCGGTTTTTCCGAATACGTCGGGTTTTCGTTCGGCCACGCCCCCCGATTTCCGTCGCGCGCATGCCGGCGCCGATGCGCCACAATCCCGGGGCAATTCAGGTACAATCGGCGCAAATCGGAAATATTCGGGTAACACGTCGGGAAAACGCAAATCGGGCCCTTAGTAAATGACCCCCAATGAGATCCATGAGAAGGATGTAAAACACAATGACACACACCAGCTCTGCAATATTTCAGCTATAACTCACACAGAGTCAACTCTGTTATACCTCCTTCCCCTGATATAAAGACCTTACCTCATCTGTAATTTGTAGAGTAACTCTGCATGATGCTGCTTGCTGGCAGGAAGCATCAGTGTCTGAGTTTGTCTTGTAATGCCGAGGAGAGGGGCTGGATGCAGAGTTCACTGCAGTGTGCATACAGGCATTCATGAATAGAAGATTTACAGTCTGATCCTGGGGCAACCAAAATTGTATAAACCAGGACTGATAGAGACAGGTTGGAATTATGCCCATGAAATGCTGTATTTTTGTTAAAAACTGTGAATTATAGAATGTGGTATTTTGTTATTCTGAATATATTTAATCCTGTCTTTGTGTGAATACCTCTATAAAGAGACCACAAGCACTGCCATTAAGGAATAATTATTTGTGCCAAATGCCAAAGGCAAAATGAGTATACCCATGTATTGCACAATGTGATATCCTCCAGTGTGACTATAAAAAATTAAAATTCAATTTGCTTAAAAAAAATTAAATAACACACTACTTAGTAACTAATAATGAAACTTTTTTTTGTTAATTAGAAAATGGGTTTATTTTGTAAGGCCTCATACAACCATCCAATATTGGTAGGTAATTGGTGCTCTTCATGTAGGAATGGGATTTACCCTATCTTTTACAATGTGGGTAGGTGGCACATAGTAGTGGGCTTAAAATGACATCAATGAAAATACCTAAAGAAATGCTTGATAATGTGCTACTGGTTTTCCAATCAATTTTTTTTTCTTCTATTTTCTTTCCCTGACTATGGGGACTCCTCGTATTGGAGCTGTAGTAGCAGTATTTAGTGATGTGTTTTACAAACCTCCTCATGGAAATAGGCAGCAATAGCCTGGAGCTGACTCATTGAGCTGATGGAGAGATTTTTAGGCTTGCTCCATGCAGATTGCAGGTGTAGATAAGCTTTGACATCATCTATTGTGTGTATTATATGAATGTAATGTTGTTGTTTTCTATAGAGATATTATCTTTGTTACATTGCTTATTTTAATGTTATCTGTGTGTTGCGAATGAGATGAATACTACACAAAAATTGACTATAGAAGAGAAGAAAAACAGACTTGTTTACTAGAAAATCAAACAGCCTGACAGGTGTTAACTGGAAAGTTGTTTACCACTTTACCAATATAAGTAAGACAACAGTCCCAGTCCCTAGTGTCTTGAAGAGCTCTGAGAAGAAGACTGCCAGTCTACATGAACAACCAGAAGAAGCTGAGACAGGGGTACTCTGCCACAGACCCTGGGCTCCTTGTCTTTGGCCAGGGTATAAGCCTACTGAGAAAAATAGGGACAGCTTGCCAGGCCTTTCCTCAATGTAGGACACTTTTTCTGTCAGGGAGGAGATTGAAGAAGTCAGCCCTATGCCTTTCTTGTATTGCTATGCACCTGAATTTCATCGGTAAAGAAGGTAACTGTGCACTGCAGACCCTCCCTCTCTGGACTTATTGTGCATTGGGGTGCACCGCACCTTACCATCCCTTCCAGAGACCAGAAAAACATAGTAACACTTCAGCAGTGCCTGGCAGACCCAGCATATCGCTAGGGCCAACCCTAACCCTCACACATCTAGCTCATAATTTTAAAAGTAGATTTTAGATGGAAGAAGGACATGGATAACAAATGTAAGAAGATTACAACAGTCACAGTGTCTGGATCTATGAGTAAGTGTCCCTGGTTTATTGTGCTTGATTTTGATGTCATGGCTTATGTTAATGTGTCACACTTATGGAAACTAACACATATTTTTATTCAAGTATAGTTCCCCAGATGCCTTACCAGGCTAGCAGATGGTATCAGAATCCTGTCTCATTGTACTTTTTCTACTATCCAGGAAAAGATATAATCTCACGCAATGATATGCATGGATGCCTCCCACCCAGGGCAGCATCTGCCATGAGGCGAGATGAAAATCTCGCCTCAGGCAGCAAAATACGGAGACCTTTAAAGAGCAGCGAAATTTGCCCACCAGATAAATAACTTGCACCTGTCTCTTTAAGACACAGGTGCAATTTACATGCGGAGGGACGCAGCGCCTATCAGGTTGCTGGCGTCACTCTATTCTATGCAGGGACACAGGCAGCGGATGATGACGTCACACCACCTGTGTCTCTGAGCAGAGCCGCGGCTTACAGAAGTGCCGTGAGAACACGGGAGCTGCACGCAATGGGAGCACCCTGCCTGGAGGTGAGTATCAGTTTTATTATTTTTAATGTACATTTATTAATTAAATGTGGCTAATAAGGGTAAGGGGCGAATACTGATATCACAGCTAGGGGTGGGGGGTTTCTGTATATGTATATATAGGGTTTATGTATGCCCGTATGTGCGAGCAGAATAATTTTATACTGAGGGGACTTTATATATTATATCATTTTATACTGGGGGGGGCTGTATGTATGATATGGGGCCAGAATCATTTTATACTGGGGGCTGTATGTATTATATGGGGCCAGAATCATTTTATACTGGGGGGAGGGGCTGTATGTATTATATGGGGCCAGAATCATTTTATAAAGGGGCGGGGCTGTATATATTATATGGGGCCAGATTCTGGCATTTTAATATTCTCCTCTGGCAGCAAATGTGCTAGAATCGGCCCTGCTCCCACCTTCTACCCGGTTGAGCTTCTTCCATGCTCTGGGTTCTGGTATGACTTGGCTGTCTTACAGCAGAAGTTTCCTGCTATGCTCTGTAAGACAGTACTCATGACCTGAGGTTGATTTCATTTGATTGTTTAACTCTCTATTTAGCCAGCTCTTTGGCTGTTCTTTATACCGAGTTCAGCTGTAATTTAGATGTTTATTGCTACTTATTGGATTTCAACAGGGCTTTGGGGCAATGTACCCCTATACCTGGGGCAGAACTGTTTTTTTAAGTGGACAATATTGTATCCACACACCTTTGTTCTGCATACCATGTCCTTTTTAAATGATTACAGCTTAGCACACCCCTTCCCTTTTAGATTTTCAGATTTTAGCAATACACTATGCAGACCCCATTTATGTTTCTATTTTGTCACCACACCTCACTGTGCATGCTCTAGGTAAGAACCAAAGAATAATAATGACAAATGTTTTATATCATAACAAGTGATAGTGCTTTTTATAATATCAAGGGATCATGTTGCATATAATATTGACAGAGGCTGTAGTATATAAAACGATAATGCTGCATGTAATACTAAGGGAGTACAATATATCAATGTTACATGACATTGCTATTTATAATAAAAACTGAAGATTCTGAAGTGTGTATAGGCTAAAATATGATGCTGTATAATGTAACCACACTGTGAATGCTGAAATAAGGTAGACTCTATATTTACTGTAGAGTACTGTACACATTAATAAAGCACAGTAAACACTGTACAGGCGGTCCCCTACTTAAGGACACCCGACTTACAGACAACCCATAGTTACAGACGGACCTCTCTGCCCACTGTGACCTCTGGTGAAGCTCTTTGGATGCTTTACTATAGTCCCAGGCTGCAATGATCAGCTATAAGGTGTCTGTAATGAAGCTTTATTGATAATTCTTGGTCCAATGACGCAAAAAATTTTGAAACTCCAATTGTCACTGGGACAAAAGAAAAAAAATTGTCTAGAACTTCAATGATAAAATATACAGTTTCGACTTGCATACAAATTCAAATTAAGAACAAACCTCCGGACCCTATCTTGAATGTAACCTGGGGACTGCCTGTATATAATAATGATAAGGGAGAACTCTGCTCTTGTGAGGTTATGCTCCAATGGTCCTGAGTTGCATGTCAGAGTATGAGGGCCTCTGATTAGGGAAGTTGGATATTTATGGGAGTGGAGACCATGGCACTTCATGCATGTGAATGGTTTCTACCTTATTGCAATTGAAATAGAGGTGGTGTAAAAAACCATATAGTCAAAAACATTTTTTTAAAATATCTTCTTCATCAGTAAGGGATACTAATAATGATGTGAAGTGATGTGATCAGAAGGGGTTGGCTGTCTCAACACATCCGTAGGTTGTTTCCTCAAAAGTAGGACATCAGTGTCATGACCCACAATATAGGTGGTTCCCGACTTAAGGACACCTGTCCTACAAAGGAGCCCTAGTTACAAACCTCTCTGCCCACTCGGAACTCTGGTGAAGCTCTCTGAATGCTTTACATTAGTACCCGGATGCAATCATTAGCTGTAAGGTGTCTGTAATGAAGTTTTTTTTTCTTAAATCCTGATAATCCCCAGCACATAAGTTTGAAAATACAATTTACTAGGGACAAAAAATTTGGTCTGAAGATACAATTATAAAATAAACCTGTTCCAACTTACATACAAATTCAACTTAAGAACCAACCTGAAGAACCTTATCTTGTATGTAACCCTTGTAATGTAGTTAGCCTATACTTAGCATTACAGGCTTTGTAGCTTCTACCTTGGGTTAGGGGTGAAAAGACAACAGACAAAATGGTAACACACAGGAAAAAAAATGCTTTGGTAAGAACAGGGAAGGGAGCTCATCCATCGAACCATCTTCTGTATGCATTATTATACCCGAATACATACATATATTTCTTGCATGCACATAAAATAGACTCCTATGTTTGTCATGGTTCTCCTATATCAGGTAATGAATTGTTGAAATAGATTATTGATTTTCTTCTTCATTATCCAGAGTATGTCTTGTCTTCTTCATCAAATGGTAAAGTCGCACTGGATCGTCATGAATCAGTTCATTTTGAGCTATATATTCTGCTGTAAGCTGTTCACTATTCAGATAAATACTGGATCTAGATAAGGCACTAACATTTGCTCTGTCAAATTCCTCAAAATTCTGTTTACTCTTTGGTTTTGCTTTTTTCTTTCGATTTTTACCAGTTCTCTTTGGACCTAAATCTAGATCAGCATAGCACATCTGTTCTTCTGGATCCACCTGCTAAAGTAATGCATAACACAATTAACCTTATAGAATTAATTAAATTAACAATCAAACTATCCTACGGCTTCGGAGCAGTGGCCACGCAGCTGCGGGCCTTTGTTCTGTGCATGCGCAGAACGCCGCCTTCTCGGACGAGGCTCGTAGCTCCGCGCCGAAGATGTTAGGGTAGGAGGAACAAAGAGGCTACTGGGGCATGGAGTCATGTCAGGCTACTCCACCGCCCAGTAGCCTCTTTAGAAAATTTACATATTAGGCCAATAAAATTTTTTAAAAGATAGCGGGACGTTAGGATTAGCTCTAAAAAGGGGCTATCCTCACGTCCAATACATGCCCCTGCCACATTCTACCTTTATAGGTAGATTCGTGGTGGTAGATTCCCTTTAACACTAAGGTTAAGTTCACAACTGTGTTTGGCAGATTTTTTTACATATTCCATTATTAAAAGCAGAAAAAGTATTGCGGCAGTTCATGATAGTAATAACGGACACATAAGGGAAGGCACAAAGGTCCATTAAAGTCTATGAAGAGTGGAAAGAAGGAAAACCTTTAGTTTCCATTATGGTGTCTTTTAAATGGAGATTGTAATGGAAAGTCCAGAAGCTGATGTGAACTGGGCCTTAAAGTCGAAAGAATACACTTAGAGAATGCATAGTGAAAACAGTACCTGGTTCTCCGCCATGTTTCTTTCATGAGAAGTTGCCATTGGTTCATAACAGCATTCATCAGTAATATGGTCTATGGTTTAGAGAAAATAAAGCCATAAAATAACAAACTTCCATTTTATTTCTTAAATCTATTCATGATAAAATTCTCCCCAAATATTAGTGCATCCATTTAAAAATCTGCAACCTGTCTAAAAGCAAAATGAAAGGTGTGTTGTGATTTGAATGGGCAACAAAGACAGTTGATCTTTTAGGCAGTTGTTTTAGTGTAGTGTTTTAGGATCTAATTTTGAAAAGGTCTTCAGCCCAAAATTAGTCCACAAACACCATTGAGATCAAAAGGTAATGCCAAAGCCTTGGCTTTCTACACACATGATCAGCCCATGGATATGGACCATGTCACAGGCTGACCCCACTGCAGGGAAGGGACTCCTTGCATCATAGTGAGATATGATGCAAGGAGTCTCTTCTTCCCTGCTAAGCGTTACCACTGTGCGTGTAGCACAGTCTGTGTGAAACAGCCCTTATACTATGGTGGTTCATCCAGCTGTGTTTCAGCAGTGACTCGGCAGCTGAAATCATCTTTCTATGAGTAGCTTGGGATTTTTCATAATAGAGTCTCACTGTTTTATCATATGACAGACAACAATAATTGCATCTCAATCTTTTAATAATTGCAGGTTTGGGTCATTTGTTCCTCAGCATAACTAGACAATATGGGCCTTAGACCATACTTTTAGGCTGTGTTTACACAATGAATTTTGGATGCATTTTCATTGCATGTTAAAACACTTTGTGTTGTGTTGTGATAAGTTTGCAATGTGTTTCAAAATGTAATGAAAACGTATCCAAAACCAGGGAAAGCTCCAATTAGGGTAAGAATATTTTTGGATTACAAACCCTACATTGGATTTATATAAGTAAAGCTTTCAATGACAGCCCTAGGTCCAACTGCATAGCTCTGCAATCTGACTGAACCTGAGATCCATTCAGATTGCCTACCATTCTTCCATATGCCCAGTGCTGTAATAACTATCACATTTGTGCTAGCCTGCATCATGCTGTTCTATTGTAGGGCTGCAGGCGTTGTAAGGTTTGATATTCCCCTCTAATAGGTATTGGAACAATATACAGTAGCATTTTCTGAGCCATTATATCATCCAGCTATTATTATTATTATGACTATCTTATGAAACATAGTCGCATGCAGTACATTATGGCAGAGAAATACATTTTAATTCCGGAGTCTAGTTTCACAAAGCAATTTTCCAGTATTTCATTTTATCATTTTTGATTATATTTATCCATTAGAAACAAAATTTGAAAAATCTGAAAGTCACTTACCCAGAATAGGCAGACTGAGATTGCCATAAATTGGATTATTTTCAATATACTGATGGTCATAGCTGCCGAAAGGGAAAATTAATACAATTTACCTTTTTGAAAATAGTTATTTTTGCATATGTCACAATCATAAACGCATAACTCAGATGTATGTATGTCTTCTATATTTATACGTCATACTACAGCTGTAGGAAATGTTCAAATATTCAAGTTAACAAAAATAACTTTACTAATAAGGAAATACATTTAATAATTTGGGTAATTCTTTTATTCATGTATTGAAACTATTGCATAGGATAAAGTATTTATTAATAGGGAAACTGACATAATGACTTGAGAAGTAAAGAGGGATTGGCCATTGATGATAACAACAGGTTAGAAATCTATGGCAATCACATCACTGGCTTTGTTTTAACAAATGATTGTCTTGGTCAAACAACCCATTTAAGTTATAGCACCCTACTATTCTATGAATGAATTATAGATAATATACTTCTGTTTTGTAATTGTTTTGTTAGAAGCCTGTCTGTAATTGCCAGCTGAATATCAAAACCGAAGGCCTCCTACACACGCACGTGTACAAACATCAGGCCCCTGGTCCATTGCTGGTCAGATCCCATGGACCAAACACAGTGCAGTGGACAGGTGTCCATGCATGGTAGTGACATATGATGCAAGGACTCTTGTCCACTGTACTGTACTTGGGATCTGACCAGCACAGTCTGCATAGACCGAGTATATTTGTGTGCAGGAGGCAGTAGGGTTACATTGTGTTTATTTTGTGTTTACATCACTTACATTCACTTTACCTGAATGCAATGTAAACAGAATGCTTATGCAATGTAAATGTGATGTGAAAGCAATGTAAACACAATGGGGCACATGTATCATAGGTTGTGTCTGTCTTTTTAAGCCTCACAAAATAAATAAGCCTCCCCCAGTAAGACCAAGACCAAAAATATCCAATATGAGTTAGTAAATATTAAGATAAAGAGATGTTGTCGGGGGTGTAATAGTTACTTCTCAATATATATAGAAGACCGGAGTCAGGCTTCATAGTACCCTAATATTAACATTAAAATTTGCAGCTCTTTTTTTCTTGTGGTATTTCTGCACCATTCCTGCATATTTTGTAAAAAACCTGCAAACTTTCATTCACAGTTTTTTCCGTAAACCCATGCCAGTATTTTTGCCGGGTGGCACGGACACCCCACAGATACATCAAGAGCCCTAAGCCATGTCGGTTGGACATAAGTGGGTGTGGCCTGTATCGTAGGCCGGTCCACGAGCACTGGCTTATGATAAATTTCTACCATGGTGTTTATTCTTTATTAAATTTGAGTCTTTTTTTAAAAAAGTTCTAAGCTAATTTCTACACCTGGTAAGGAGCAGCCTTAGATTTGCACCAATTTAAAAAAAAAAAAAAAAACTTTCACATCTGGATCTAGGTGAGAACTCTGAGAACTCTGCAGAAAACTAGACAAGTTTTAAGGGAGTCTTAGGCGCAAAATAGTCCCATACGAGCACATGAGCCATGAAAAGTCTCAAAAATTAAAGAAAAAGGCGAGCCAAAAGTCTGATACATGTGCCCCAAATTTGTGAAAGCATCCTGAGGGTTCATTCTCATGGCCAGGTGCACGCCCGGACTGACTTTCCTCCATAGGCAGAAAAGCCTGACTCGGTCACAGTACAGTGAAGCATCGTGTGCTCACCAGCCTGTGACCTGGAGCTGTGATCTGCTCATCCCCCCCATAGAGGCCATGTGAATGTACCCTAAGGTTAAGGCCAAGTGTTTTTGTTTTGCAGTGATATTATAGTAGATGAATATGGTCTCAGCATATGCCAGACAGATAAAGAACATCTACTACCTGGATCAAGGATTGTAAACCTTTATTTGAGGAAAAAAAAAGGCTTTAAAATAATGCAAATGATTCTGAGAGGTTCCAGACTCGATTAAATAATTTTAAAAGCCTTTTGTTGTAAAAAAAAAGGGCATACAAAGTCAAAAGAAGAGCAGATCCTGCCAGAGGGGACACACACCAGTATGTCAGTGTGTTTGGTTTACAATCCTTGTTCCTGGTGGTAGATGTCTTTTAAGCAGCAAAATAAAATTATACAGTGACATAAATAGAGGTGCATACCTTATAGTGCCCTGGCTGCTGTATTTCATTGCTTTTACTGTGTAAGGGATGAAAGTGTTTAGTATTTGGTAGTACTATTACCACTAAAATTCAAAATGCAAGTTGAAAATTCAGCATATTCATGAACACCGCTTTGATTTTTAGTAGCACAGACAAACTTACCAGAGGATTCCCCAAGTCATGGGAATTTAACCTTAGGCTCCATATAACATTAGGAAATGAGGATAACTTTTTCAACTGTGACATTTCTTTGCGTTACCTATTCTATGGGGCCGATTTATCAAGCTAATAAGAATTGTCTTAGTCGCAACTAAGCACATTATTAAACTTGATAAATCTGCCGCTATGTCTCATTCAAGAGTGTGAGTTGTACGTCTATGGTGGGCATTCATCAACTGTGTTTTAGGCACAGGAATTGTGTGGTAATTTTATATTTTGGTGCAAGGGCGGACAACTTAAAGGGTTCTGAAGTGTCTCCACATTCATGCTGGTACACCAGCTTTTAGCTCATCTATTTGTGATCTAAAAATAGCACCAAAAAAGTGTTGGAAACCTAGAAGCGTGTTGGGATTAACAATCTGCAACCAAATTGGGAGACAAAATTTTTTTTAATAATTTGAGTGTCATAAAAGGAGCAATATAAATATGACCCACAAGGTTTAGCCAGGAAATAAAAAAGAACAAGACAAAAAACTGACGCAAAGGCAATAATGAATGCCCCCCCCCTCTTTAAGTCTACCCCGTCTATCGCACACTACCACTTGAGTAAGCTGCCAAATATTTTTAAGACTGATTAAAAGTTGCAATGATAAATCTGTTGCAAGGGGCTATCAATTTCTGAGACACTTTTCGAATTGGATTGGAAAATGTAGAATGTTAAAATATCACATAAGCTCAAAAGGTTGCAGAACCCCATTATGTTGCAGAAATGTAGCATAGGGTTTTATATATTAGCCCCAGTGTAATTGCAAGTCATGTGTAAATGCCCCATACAAATCTATGGAGACTCATCAAAAATGCATTGCACTCATCTGCAACACAAGCGTAAGAAATTGAGTTATAAGTAAGGAGGATAGTGGGGAGCCAGGATGGATGAAGAAATACTAACTATTCAAATACTTTGCTAGCAGCTTAGTAGTCCACAGTCAACAGGTATCTGCTTTATGTTGAGATGGGAGGGGAAAGGCATACCTCCCAACTTTTGGACTTGAGAAAGAGGGACAAATGCTCCTCCCCCTTTTTTCTAAACCATGCCCATTGCAAATCTGCAACATATAAAACCCCTCTTTAATTCTATCCTCCCTTGTCATTTGGTTTTCCACTTTTATTTATATCCCCAATTTTACACATAATTCAATCTGTACTCCTACCCCTTCCCCTCCTCACATGGTGTGGCCCCTATTCTCTATCCTCTTGTCCTCCATCCACCTCTTGTAGTTTCTGTCCTTCAGCCTCCTCCTGTAGCCTCCTGCCCTCCAGCCTCCTCCTGTAGCCTCCTGTCCCCCAGCCTCCTCCTGTAGTCTCCTGTCCCCCAACCTCCTCCTCCAGTCCCACAGTCCCCTCCAGAATCCTCCTCTTCTCCGACCTCCCCCTCCAGAATCCTCCTCCTGTCCTCCTGTCCTCCAGCCTCCTTCTCTTGTCCCCAGCCTCCTCCTCCTGTCCTCCAGCCTCCTCCTCCTGTCCTCCAGCATCCTCCTCCTGTCCTCAGCCTCCAACTGTCCTCCAGCATCCTCCTCCTGTCCCCAGCCTCCACCTGTCCCCAGCCTCCACCTGTCCTCCAGCATCCTCCTCCTGTCCCCAGCCTCCACCTGTCTTCCAGCCTCCAGCATCCTCCTCCTGTCCTCCAGCAGCCTCCTCCTCTATCCTCCTCATGTCCTCCAGCCTCCTCCTGTCCTCCAGCCTCCTGTCCCCATCAGCCTCCAGCCTCCTCATGTCCTCCAGCAAGCTCCTCCTGTCCTCCAGCAGCCTCCTCCTGGCCTCCAATCTCCTCCTGGCCTCCAGCCTCCTCCTGTCCTCCAGCAGCCTCCAGCCTCCTCCTGTCCCCCAGCAGCCTACAGCCTTAACCTGTCCTCCAGCAGCCTCCAGTCTCCTCCTGTCCTCCAGGAGTCTCCAGCAGCCTCCAGCCTCATCCTTTCCTCCAGCAGCCTACAGACTCCTCCTGTCCTCCAGCCGTCTCCTGTATCTCCTGTCCTTCAGCCTTCTCCTGTAGCCTCTTGTATCCTCCTGTCCCCCAGCCTCCTCCTCCAGCCCCACAGTCCCCTCCAGAATCCTCCTGTCCTCCGACCTCCCCCTCCATCATCCTCCTCCTTTCCTCCAGCCTCCTTCTGTCCCCCAGCCTCCTCAAGCATCTTCCTGTCCCCCAGCCTCCTCCTCTTGCCCTCCAGCCTCCTCCTCCTGTCCCCCAGCATCCTCCTCCTGTCTCCAGCCTCCACCTGTCCTCCAGCATCCTCCTCCTGTCCCCAGCCTCCACCTGTCCTCCAGCATCCTCCTCCTATCCACAGCCTCCACCTGTCCTCCAGCATCCTCCTCCTGTCTCCAGCCTCCACCGGTCCTCCAGCATCCTCCTCTTGTCCCCAGCCTCCACCTGTCCTCCAGCATCCTCCTCCTATCCACAGCCTCCACCTGTCCTCCAGCATCCTCCTCCTGTCTCCAGCCTCCACCTGTCCTCCAGCATCCTTCTCCTGTCCCCAGCCTCCACCTGTCCTCCAGCATCCTCCTCCTATCCCCAGCCTCCACCTGTCTTCCAGCCTCTTTCTGTCCCCCAGCCTCTTCCTCCTGTCCTCCAGCATCCTGCTCCTGTCCCCAGCCTCCTTCTGTCCCCCAGCCTCTTCCTCCTGACCTCCAGCAGCTCCCTGTCCTGCAGCCTCCAGCATCCTCCTCCTGTCCTCCAGCAGCTCCTCCTCTATCCTCCTCCTGTAGCCCCCTGTCCTCCCGTCTCCTGTCCCCCATCAGCCTCTAGCCTCCTCCTGTCCTCCAGCAGCCTCCTCCTGGCCTCCAGCCTCCTCCTGTCCTCCTGCAGCCTCCTTCTGTCCTCCAGCAGCCCCCAGCGTCGCCTCCTGTCCTCCAGCCTCCTCCTATCTTCCAGCAGCCTCCTGTAGCCTCCTCCTGTCCCCCAGCAGCCTCCTGTAGCATCCAGCAGTCTCCAGCAGCTTCCAGCCTCGTCCTGTCCTCCAGCAGCCTCCAGCCTACTCCTGTCATCCAGCAGCCTCCAGCCTCCTCCTGTCCTCCAGCAGCCTCCAGCCTCCGCCTGTCCGCCAGCAGCCTCCTCCTGTCCTCCAGCAGCCTCCTCCTGTCCTCCAACAGCCTCCAGCAGCCTCCTCCTGTCCTCCAGCAGCCTCTTCCTGTCGCCCAGCAGCCTCCAGCCTACTCCTGTCCTCCAGCAGCCTCCAGCCTCCTCCTGTCCTCCAGCAGCCTCCTCCTGTCCTCCAGCAGCCTCTTCTTGTCCTCCAGCAGCCTCCTCCTTTCCTCCAGCAGCCTCCAGCAGCCTCTTCTTACCCCCAGCAGCCTCCTCCTGTCCTCTATCCTCCTCCTGTAGCCTCCAGCATATTCCTGTCCCCCAGCTTCCTCCTGTAGCCTCCAGCCCCCCCCCCCCCTGTCCTCTATCCTTCTCCTGGCTCCTCTTCCTGTGGCCCCCTGTCTCCTGGTAGTAAACAAAAATCCTCAGTTTCTTACCTTCTCCAGGCTCGAGTCCAACTGACTCGAGGAGGTGGCATGGCCAGCCGGGGCGGAGCTACCTCCTCACATGACTTGTGCAGACATCATGTGAGGAGGTAGCAGGGGCTGGTCCCGCCTCCTTCTAGCCCCCATGCCTCGACTGCCCTGCAGCTCTAAACTTTGAGGTCTGTAGGAGGCGGGACAAACCAGGGAAAGTGGGCGGTGCCCGGTACATTGTCCCAGCCGCCCATGGCAGTGTGACAGAGCCCAAAAAACAGGACTGTCACGCTAAAACCGGGACGGTTGGGAGGTATGGGAAAGGAGAAACTGTCTGCCTCTCCTCCTCCTTAGAAAGTTGTCCTCTCTGGCCATGGGATTTTCAAATGAGTTAGCTCTGATCTATCTTTTCCTGCTCTGCCTCCTACTCCTTATCACAAAGATACTGTACAGTCACCTCTGAAGAAGTACTCATAGAAGGGCCAATGTATCATGCCTTGTGTGACAGTTTTTAGCCGCAAGGCAAGCGAAGTCACTGTTCCTGCCTCACAACACAGAATTTGCAATGTCCTTTACGAAAGGTGTGCCAGGGTGGGGATGCCCTAAGCCAGCCAAACTTTTACTATAACCTGTGCACAAATGTGGCACAGGTTATAGCTGAAAGCTATGCAAGGTTGGTCCTGCCATAAATTCCAATTCTGGCGAATAAGTTCTGCCCTATAATTACTTTCAGTAACTCTAGAATGTCATGCCAGTTACATTGATGAGTAAAACTGGTACACAATTAGCCAGTCTTAATACATGGACCATAGTATTTGAGTATTTCTGTGTTCCCAATGCATCAATAAACTTGTCTACTGATGCAAACTATAATGACTCTTTCATATATAGCTTGTCTTCAGTACAGAAGCAGTATATAGTGCTATAGCCACGGTAGCAAAGCACATTTTGTATGGTAGTATATATGGTGCAGAAGCCAAAACCCCCTGCTAGCCACTCCCAGGAAAAGCTCCTGAGGTCCAGAGGCATATATACAGGGCCAGCATTAGGGAATGTCAAACCGGGCATTTCCCCAGGGCCCCCTGTCCTAAAGGGGCCCCATGCACAGGGCTGGAAGGGCCCACTTGAGGTGGGGGAGTTAAATGAAATCACTCTGCAGAGAGCAGTGCCTGTGATGCAGCGTTGGAATGTTCCATTTGCTGATTTTACCTCCCATTAGCTGCTTCCTCCTTTCACGGTGGAGGCCCCGCCCACCAGCCTGGGCCGTCTGTGCAGCTGCCAGGAAGTGGCCTGTACTCTGCTCTTCCTGGCAGCATAAGGCCTGGAGCATGTGTGACAGGCCCTGTGCCTGCAATGGGACACCAGGAACCAGCTGTCTGGAGGTGAGAAAGCAGCAGTGCAGTGACCCAGGTGCTGGAGTAGCTGTGAATCTGCTCTTATGTTCTCCTGGGAAGCAAAGGTCCACCTACAGCTTATCAACTGGAGAGGTAAGTATGTGACTGCACTTGTATGTTTACATGTTGTGTATATGTGTGTGATGTGAGCAAATATACATGGGTGACTGTACATTATATCTGTATGTGTGTGTAATGTAATGAGTAATGGCTGCTATATATACATCATGTGTTTGTGTGAATGGGGATAAGTGTATGAGTGATGTTTATTATGTGTAATAGATGTCTGTAACCTGTGCCTGTTTGTTACCTGTACTATGTACGTGTGTCTGTATTATACCTATGTGTAATAGGTATATGCTGCATCTATGTGAGTATATATTATATGCATTCTTAATAGGTATATGCTGTATGTAATGTATGTATGTGAGTAAATATTATTCGCATGTGTAATAGGTATATGCTTTATTTGAGTATATATATCATATACATGTGTAATAGGTATATGCTGTATCTATGTGAGTATATATTATATGCGTGTATAATAGGTATATGCTGTATGTAATGTATGTATGTGAGTATATATTATATACGTGTATAATAGGTATATGCTGTATGTAATGTATGTATGTGAGTATATATTATATGCGTGTATAATAGGTTTATCCTGTATTTAATGTATGTATGTGAGTATATATTATATACGTGCGTAATAGGTAAGTGCTGTATGCAGGGCAGCTTCTGTATTTTATAGTGGAAAAAACAACTCAGACTGCTGGCATGACAGAAGCTGACAAACTTAGCTGCAGGTGTAACCTTTATATTGTAGGAGACCCCAACCTCAGTTATGATTCTATTTGTGGATTAAAAGCAGCCTCAGAAAGCAGGACATGGCTCTGCAGCCTGCACAGTACAGCACGTGTAATTCACATGCTTCGCTGGTATCACAATGTGAGGGGGAGGTTGGAGGCACTAATGGGGGTATACTATGTAGGAAGGAATTTCTCTGCCGCAAAATTCGGGAGGTAAGGAGCACAGGGGCCCGTTGAGACTCTGTCGCCCAGGGGCCTCCTTAAACCTGGAGCCGGCCCTGCCCCTGCATGTGGACATTTGTGTGCAAAGAATGTATTACTACTTTAAAACCCCTTGGTTGAGTGCCCAGGTGAAGATGCTTATCATCTATCTCCTGTCTATATATCTATCCTCTATCTGTCTAGTTATCTCCTATAATTTGTCCTTTATATCTTTATATATTTGTCCTGTCTATATATCTGTCTAACCAGTTGTCTAATTAGCTTTTTTTATCTATATATCTTCTATCCACCTATCAATCGATCCTCTATCTCTCATCTGTATCTATCTATCTTCTATCAATAAATAATCTACTTAATATGTATGCATCTATAAATCTATCATCTATCTATAAATCATATCTTTCATATTTATCTTCTATCATCAATCTACCTATCATCTTTCTCCTATATAATTCTCCAAAAGTCCTGTATTACTACAAAATGTTATTATTGTGCAGGGCTAAAGGGAGCCTCTTACTGAGTGTTCATAAAATAGTTTTATTTTGGGCCCCACTTTGTCTAAAACCGGCCCACGGTATATATGCAGTGGAGATTAGGAATCCTATAACCATTGTTGAGCCAAGGCCCTTGTAAAATAAGACAGTGTAACAGTCTATTCAGCCAGATCACAAGCTCATTATCATCATTTTAAAGGTTGATTTTAGAAGGAAAGAGGCCATGGATAACAAATATAAGAAAATAACCACAATCACAGTGTCCAGATCTACTAGTAAGTGTACCTGGTTAACATGCTTGCTTTAAAAAAAAATTGTTTATATGTATCAATGTGCTTTAAGATGCCAACACTTAAACCTCTTCCTGGGACACTGGTACAGAGAACCATTAGAAAGAAGCTGCTGACATGCAAGGGAATGATGACATAGAGCACACCAAGAAGTAAATAGTCTTCATGCTGTGTATCATACTGCTGTGCTTACTCTCCCCCCTAGTTCTCACTGACCCAATTGTATCCTTATCAAAGCCTAGACTGTAGCCTATACAGAAGTTGGTGTTGTGCAGAGAAGGCTTATGGCTGATATTCTGTGAACACTGTGTAATTTTTTTTTAACTTGGCAGCTGCCGGGGGAGGAGGGGGACTGTGTGTGGGAAAACGAGGGCAGACTGTAGATAGGACAGAACTGACATGGAAGAGCTGCTTCTAGTAATTACTAAACAGAGATGTGAATATTGCATAGCCCCTCACCCTTTGCTGACCCTGGAGTCTGTAGCCTGTATCTCCTGTTCCACAGTTTGTTTTCTTCCTGAAACTAGAATTTGGAACTGAAGGAAGAGGGTCTGAGACAGGCAGAAAGTAGATGATTAGCAGACAAATGGCTGCAATAAGGTAATTAAAGTGTATTGGAAAATTTTAGTTTTCAGCTACTGCAGCTGTAAAATAAACCTAATAAAGTTAAGCTTAAAAAAAGAATGTACCGGTAATAGAAATATAAAATACTAACCCTTTCTGTGTTTTCTAGTGCAGTGCACAATATTAATCGTTATTGATAATAGGAAAGCCAACGAGACTAATACCAGAAGCACCAGCAGCTCCACACATGGTCCTAAAGAAATAAATACAAGAAAACTGAGTTTTTATTTTTACATTGTTTTATTTTGAAGCCATTAATCTAATATTTCCCTCTTGTCTTGCATCTATCACAAGAACAGGGGTATCCAGACTTTTGTTTCAAAGCTGCTAAGGATGAAGAAGGCTTATATGCTAAAACGTGTGTCCAGGTCGGTCCATGGTTACATCGGTCCCTACACTTGTTTTTGCCCAGGAATATGGTATTGCAGTTACATTATATTAATGACCATTTGAAGTGCACATTACATATTGCACTCTGTGTTTTCTATGCTACCAAATAGTTGCACCCCATGAGTTAATAATATGGAGTTGTTGGTGAGACTACAGATCACATAACATACTGCCTCTGTCCAACTATAATAGACATGGTTAAATAAAAAGACGAAAAACCTCCTTCTTTATGAGGTTTTTTCGTCTTTTTATTTAACCATGTCTATTACAGTTGGGCAGAAGCAGTATGTTACGTGATCTGTCATGGCAACTGACCATACCCTCCAATGATGTCATGAGGAACACCCATTGGCGCCAGGAGTTGATTCCTTTCCATAACAGCTTAATCTTACCACAAAGTTCAGTTACATTGGGTTGCAGCAAAAAGGTTGAATGATTACTATGGCAAATAATTGTATTAAGAAGATCAAAGCCTCCTGCACACGTTGCTGGAGAATTATTATGCCTTGTGCTTCTTGACGCAGTCTTGACTGTCCCTGCCCCAGAGAGAATCTGCTTATTCATCAAGAGATGTATGCCTCTTGATTTCTTAGGCACATCTCCAGTTCCAGAAAAAAACTAGCCCCTAGCTGGTGTATAGTTGAGCTATAATTCATGCCACTTCCTGACGCAAATGTTAATAAATCTGTGAAGCCATAGAAGGCCACGCCACTCTCTAAGGCTAAGCTCAACACTTAACACATTTTTTTGGCGTGAAAAGAGCAAACATATTAAAAATTGTGACATTTTCATACATTCTTTCAAAAACTGGCATAAAATGTATAATAAATCCCAAACTAATAACCTCCCTTTTTTAAGAAGTATTTCTCATCTTAAAGAGATTGCCTGGGCTTAAGCAAAAAAAGTATATAACCGGACAGGTGAGGGTTAAGAAAACAATGAACTTATACTTACCTTCGCCAAGGCTCCTTTTGTCCCGCTACATCTCCTGTCAGTGCCATGTCTCTGTTTGTTTACAGAGGTAGGTGGTTCGATCCGACAATTTCTGATCACCAGCTACAGCATTGAATCTAATCCTGTGCCCAGCGAGCACCAGCGGTCGGGTAGGCGTGTATACAAACAGAGGCACAGGACCGATGGGACACGGTGTAATATGACAGGAGTGCCACCGAAGGTAAGTATAAGTTCTTATTTGTCTTCTTAACCCCCATGGCCGGCTACATATTTTTATTTTAACCCGGATAACCCTTTTATAATGTCATATTTTTGTCAAACATCTTCTGACAAACCAATATTTCATGTTTTTGTCCCCAAACTACTACAAAATTTGTGTCATTTTATAATTTTGCATTGGCTGACATGTAATATCTAGATGCAGCACTTTTTGTGAAAAAGGAAAATGTACCGAACGTATCAAAAAAAGAGGTTTTCCAAAAATGTGCGCGTGAATCCACCCCATAGATGTATTTATGTATTTAAAAATCAAAGACAGTTTTAAATCAATTCAGGATCAATTAATGTTTGACCTTTGATTCAGTGAAAGTCTGTTTATGGGGATCACCATGCTGCATTGTTGCAGTACTAGTTACAAATGGACTTCTCTGCCCACTGTGACCTCTAGTGAAGCTCTATGAATGCTGGTAATTTACTGAAGTTTGGCCCCAGGCTACAAAGATAAGAGTTATCAAGAAGTCTGCAATGAAATTTTATTGGTAATCCTTGTTCACATGACAGCCTAAAATTATCCTAGTACCGTATTTTTCGGACTAAAAGGCACACTAAAAATCCTTTGATTTTCTCAGAAATCAAAGGTGCGCCTTATAGTCCAGTGCGCCTTATATATGAACCGTACTTACAGACAACAGATGCCTTGAACTGTGCACAGGTCACCACCTTATCTTGTGCATAACCTGGGGACTGCCTGTGTGTCACGTCATGACAAGATGTTTTATTTATTGATTTTATGATCACCTCCTTGAAGCTTGGTAGTATTTCTGAGCCACTAGGAAGGTGGGTCATGATAACTTTGAGGATAAAAATCTGAGGTAAGTTAAACTTTTGAAAGGTGGACACTCAAAACACTTTTTCTGCATCTAATGACAAAAGTGCACTGGGGAGACCTCCCAGCCCCCTCAAGCTCAATCAGATCAATAACACAACTTTTTTGCTTTTGGGACAAACCGCCCAACTGATCCGAGGAGACAAGACAGGGAATAACTTTACATAACCTTGCAGAGAGAATTGAAGCAAAAAATCTTGATCATCATTTAATAATGAAATCGGTCTATAATTCTCTACCTTTGTCATGTCTTTCCCTGGTTGTATAGCTACATAACCTCCTTTTAAATTGTACAGTTTAGAATAAAATTTGCTAAATTCATCCAAGATTTTTTTGTGGACTATAAATTTCTTGCTCATCCTAATTCTATAACTTATTTTCTGTTTTTAAATTTTATATCATGCTTATTTACTTGTTTTAAGGTCAAGGCTAAATTTCATAGCGTTGCATTTCCGAAGGTTAACTGCATAATCTTTCAATAATAATGCTTAAAGCCATTGTCATATTTCCACTAATAGACCGAACACTGCATTATCCGGTCTGCTTATGACATTCCTCAAAAACTTCTAGACTCTTTAGGAGATGATCTCTTATCTTGTTTTCTTCCTTAAATTTTTTATCATTTAAATACTGTAAAAACCTTCCAGTTACCATTTTCTGTGTGCGCCACAAGGAGGCAATAGATTCTACAATATTTACATTTCGATTAAAAAAACTATTTATTTATGCCTTTATTAATTCTCCATGAGATTTCATTAAAGAGACATTAGGACACCAGTCTAAATTTCTATTAATTGAGAAGCATACCTGAAGTTGTAAATTCACCATGGTATGGTCAGAATAAACTATAGAAAGGATCTTTATTTTGTGAATATTTTTTAGGAGATATTTTTTGACCCAAAGGAAATCTATTCGACAGTAGGTCTTATGTGGCAAAGAAAAAGGTATAGTTCCTTTCATTGCCATACACATACCTCCTTATACAGGCGGTGCCCTACATAAGAACACCCGACTTACAGATGACTTTTAGTTACAAACGGACCTCTGGTAATTGGCAATTTACTGTACTTTAGCCCCAGGCTACAATGATCAGCTATAACAGTTATCAAAGGTGATGAAGCTTATCAAAGGTAATGAAGTTTTACTGTTACTGTTAATCCTCGTTCTTATGACAATACAGCATTTCTAAAAATCCAATTGTCACAGAGACCCAAAAAAATTGTCTAAAGCTACAGGTGTTAAAATCCCCACCAACTATTAATCATTCACTTTTAACTTTTCTGACCTATGTCAATAGCTTATTTATAATTCTATTTTGACCCATATTGGGGGCATATATATTTATTATTGTAAATTCTCTACCCAGAATTTTGCAGAACAAAATAAAAAATCTGCCCAGTGTGTCAACTTCCATATCCGTAAACTTGAAATCTAAGGGTTTTTTTTTACTGCTATTAAAACCCCACTTTTTTCCCCACATCTTTAAATAAATGTGTGTCTTTTTTAACAGAACAGAATATTACCTCCATAGTGCGGAATAAAGCCTGCAGACATTCATACTACACATATATACATATATATCTTCCAGCCCAACACCTTTAATACCATATAGAAGTTTAATCTGCACTTATCTTTTATTAAGTCAGAAGAAAGAAAAAGAATAGTGATAGTTTTTAAAAAATATTATAAGAAGAATAGATACAGACATAAAAATACATCTCATAATATAACTTAATCATAAGTCCCAGGTAGGCGGCAGTTTCTTGGGCCCAACATATTCCAAGAAAGGTCACACGCTGGCATTGTGTCGCATGCAATCAGATTTTGGCGCAGCTGCGCTGACTTTCATGCAACAGAGATTGAAGGGCCATTGGACTACATTTTAACTTTCAAATTGTGTTGCAAAACAATGCACTTACATGCACCATGAAGAAGATGGTGAACTCCGGGGTACCTGAGCGGGGAAGCGACACATGCAGGATATCGGGCACATCTTAGTGAATCGCGGCACAGTGCATTATCGTCGGACAATGCAAAATGTGCCCAAATGTCTTTAGATACCACCTCAAGATCTCCGTTAATATCATGATAAAGTTTTTTTAACAAATTTTCTAAAACCTCTTCCCTAATTCTATTGTTGGAAATGCTATAGGTCACAGGGAGTAGTGGGGAATGGTGGGCTAATGTTGACTTATCATATGAAGATTTTTTGAGCCCAATGAAGTCAAAGAATTTTCACACGGTGACATTTGCAGGTTTTCGATCCTATTTAAGCCAGAGTGTTTCATAGCCTTCTTGTTACGTGCTTGTTTTGGGGGGAAGAACTATGTCATATTAGTTGCTTTATTATAATTTGGAAAGCTCTGTGAAGCACTGCGTAATCTGTCTGCCCTATATAAATAAAGGAATTATTATTATTTATTAGTCCGCTTAGGACATCCAATCCCTTGCCTTTCCAGGGTGTTTCCCAAGAATACTACTCAGGCTCTAGAAAGCAACAATAACAATATACTTTTCCCATAAACAGATTCTTGTCACACTGTCCGGAAAACCTTTAAATATGCGGCACTTCAAATACTATCACACTGTTCCAACAGTGCAATGATGACTTGCTTTATAGTCCAAAACAATATGTACATACAAAAGTGTAGACAATGGGGCACATTCACTTACCCGGTCCTGCCTGATCCCCACTGTGCATTGTCCGATGAGAATGAACTTTGCTGTGATTCACAAAGATCATGCGCCTGATATCCTGCATCAGGTCCGCCGGAGTTCACCTTCTTGTTCCTGGTGTATGTAAGTGCATGTCTTGTGAGACAATTTTAAAGTTAAATCGGGGGTCCGTCCCTCACCCCCGATTTGTTGGAAGAAATTTGGCACGATTGCGCCAAAATCGGATCACGTGCGACACAATTACCACCACAGCGACACAAATCCCGAAAATTTCTAAAAGACGACAAAAGTGTGATCTGTGGGACCCTTAGTAAATGAGCCCCAACATCTCTGAACAGCTCTTATACTCTGTAGTCTTCTCCCAAAAAGCAGAATAAGTAAGGACAGTTGATAGCATATGAAACTTTTTCCATTCACCGTTCAAAGCTACCTCCAGTATCTCCTAACTTTGCCTCCAATCCAAGAGAAGTGGGATTCAAGTTATTGCTCAAAAATGTACACGTGTTTCTTATTTTCAAATATTGGTAATATGTTTTAATATTCAACTAATTTGGTTAATTTTTGAATGCAAATGTATTGAAGATATAATAATACACAGACCTTACAAGATGTGGACATAAGGCTAAAGAGCCCTTTTTTACTTAAAATTGTCTGTTTCCATTCACATCTTACATAAATAAGATTAATGAAAACAAACCAATAGATTTCACTGTAACTGGTCAACACCTTAAAAATTATGGTGGTATCTTCACTAAAAAAAGATAAGAGAAGCCCTTTTTTCTCAAGGGTGATGGAGCACTGCCTTACAAGAGCTCACTTCCCTCTCTCTTTGCTGAGAATAGGTTTCCTTGGTAGAGTAAAGAATATAGTACATATATATAAGTCAACACTAGTTCAAATTGCATTGTCAGACAACCTCTAGGTTCCACTTCAATATCATTTGGGTTATTTTGGGATTTTTAAGGAATTCAGTTTGAATTACAGTGGAATCTTTCTAGAAACCAAAATCCTCTCCACCATGTCTATGAAAAGGTCTTTCCCTTTATTTACACTAGATTACCTTTGAATTTACAGTTCTGCCAGATTTTATCATACAAAAAACCCTACCCATAAAAAGATTTAAAAATTTATAAACACCAATTTAGGTGGTCATCTCAGAGGATAGACTATACAAATATGTTATATATAATGTGTAGACAACCTCTACAAATATAAAGATGCATGTACCGACGGTCCCCTACTTAAGGACACCCGACTTACAGAAGACCCCTAGTTACAGACTCCCCTGTGACCTCTGGTGAAGCTCCCTGGATACTTTACTTTAGTCCCAGGCTACAATGATCAGCTGTAAGGTAATGAAGTTGTATTTATAATACTTGGTCCCATTACAGCACAACATTTTGAAAATCCAAAAATAAAAATATTTTGCCTGGCACTACAACTATAAAATATATAGTGCCAACTTACATACAAATTCAAGTTAAGTACAAACCTATCTAGTACATAACCCGGAAACTGCCTGTACTGTGTTAATTGTGTTAAATCAAAGCAAGTATGAAATTAAATACTTCATACTACTTCTAAAGATGGTATATAATTATTGGTTTTTCTTTAATTTATAAAGAATTTTACAGTAAATAGTAAAAATTCAAAATTTGTAAAAGGCCCTCAACTATAATGCATTTATTGGTGTCCCGTTATGTGCCTTTTAGCTCCTTTTAGGCACCAGTTTCATAACTGATGAATGAATAAATAACTAAATCTATAAATGCATAAATATAACATGTACTTTACATTAATACATTACATTAAATACTTTCTAATAAATCACAGAGCTCTGAAAAACTGTTAACTGTAATTAATCATTAAGAGTCCCATACCTGTGAAAGCTGTCATTGCTGTAGAATGCTTTCTGCTGAGTAAAAGGAAACACGGAGGTAAAGTTCTTAGGGCTGTAAATGGTTTCATGCAGGCTTAATTGGTGCATCCCTCCTTTGGTGCAGTTCTCAAACAGGAAGGAAGATACACAAAGATAACAAGTAAACTCTTTATGTTTTAAAAAAAAAGTAGAATCTCTGTCATTTCGCACATTATAAATTAAGTGTATTGTTGATATGTGCAACCATAAATGCAATAATACAGGTGGTGTTCTCTACTAGTTTTCGCAGTAAACTAAACCTAAAACTAAATAAACCGTCTCTTGCTAAAATAAGCAAGTTGGGAGGACTATGCTGTTTGAGCCCTACATTGCATTCTGTTGCTGTAATACTGCTGTTTGGGAACAGACAATGGAGCGAATCTGTCGGGTTTTCCAAATATTTCCGTTTTGCGGCGAATTGCCCCGGGTCTTTGGCGTGCACAATCGGATTGTGGCGCATCGGCGCTGGCTTGCATGCGACAGAAATGGGGGGGGGGCATACCATCGGAAAACTCGACAGATTCGGACAAACCACGGAATTTAAAAGCGCAAGATCAAGCACTTACTACATGCACCAGGAAGAAGAAGGTGAACTCCAGCGGATCTCATCGCGGAAGCAACACATGAAGGAAATTGGACGCACGACCTTAGTGAATCGCGGGAAGACCCGAATCCTCGTTGGACAACGCACCGCGTGATCGCGACAGGACCGGGTAAGTAAATCCGCCCCAATAAGATGGAAAAGGAAAAAATTGTTAAAGAGAATGAGGCCTAAGGCTAGATGGAGGCAGCTGTTACTCCTTACCAACATTCCCTTCCTGCGCTAAAGTGAAAAAACGTTGACAAAAACATGACAAACAAACACAGGAGAATTGTACACATATGAAGAGGACAGTACAGAGTCAAAGGACAAATGGAAGGGCAGAAGACAATAAAGGGTCAAAAGATCATAATGAAGAGAGCAGTCCAGAAACTGTCAGCAAGCTCCAAAGAAGATGTATAGCAAGCACTGGGGAGTTGTCAGACATTGATCTTATGCTTGATGGGACCGATGCCCTGACATCCACACATGCCAGACGAGCAGGGGAGAAAAGTGCGGAGGAGCCATTTGTCCATCAAAGCTAACTTAACTTTCTGCTGCCCAGCATACAGTCAAAAGGAGACAGATGGGTGTTATGGAAATCAGTTAAGACAGCCAGGAGTGAAATAAGGCAGTGTCTAGACTAGTGCAGAACAGAATGCAAATGAATTACAAAATCACAGACAGTAGCAGCACAGGATGGCGCAGAAACTCGATTGGGAACAGATGTTACAGCTGCTGTAGATAAAACTATAAATGGGACCCTGGACATCAATTATCCGCAGCATATTAGCTTAAATTACTACCATGCTAGTGGGATATGAGGGAGCCAGAAAAACAACTCCGGATGTCAGGTTCACTTTAACCTGACACCATTTTACCAACTCCTAGAGCATAGCTAAAATATTTTGTTTCTATATAACCCTTGTTTTGGACTCTTTTGGTCTTGGGATTCCTATTAGTAATCTGCTAGCGGGTCCTTGCCTTAACTTTCCTACACAGTAGTAGATCACATCAATATGCTGGAAGGTGATAGGGGCCCCAAAGCATAATTGAGATGATGAAGCTGAGAGGGGTTGATTGCCAGATATTGCATCTAGATGTTATATCAGTCATCTAATGCATTTACAGGACATTCAAAGAAAGTGTGGATATTGTAAAATTTACCCTTCATATTGTACACCATGCACCACTCTCATGCTCCCAGCCCCAATAAGAAATTCATGCCAAATGCAAGATCATATTGACAATCTTTGAAGTCATAGGACAATCAGCAAAAGGTTTTGCTTTAAACTACTAAAAATGTGTAATTATTTAGATTTGGAAGAATGTTTAAGGCTAACTTTACAGTAAAATCTAAGGCTCTATTTTGCATGCTTCTGCAGAAATTTAAGAAGTATAAATGTTGTTATGGGCTTTGAAGGACACTTTCACCCAAGTAGATGTGGGCAGGATATGGCTTTCCAAAATAACCAAATTCACACTTGGTCACCAGGCAAAATGTCTTTCTTCCATCCCCTCTGTCTACCTCTGTCCTATGAATACTAAATGCTAATTGATGTAGACATAGCATCACCGTCTTTAACTCCTTAGCGCTCCACATCCGATACATTGGATGCTAAACGCAGTGACTTAGCGCTCAGCATCCGATATCTCAGACGCGAGCGCTTCCTGCTTCTCTGACGTCACCCTGTCTTGCGACACCCACCCGCTGACTTCACAGGACCAATTGGTCCTGTGATGTAGATTGTTAAAAAGGCAGGTCGATGCAGACTGTCCAGTTACAGTGGTGTAATTAGCACATTGTAATGAATGGGTTAAAACGAAGTAGCCTTGGGTATTCGGAACACCCGAGGCTACCATGACGACGGATCGCCGCTCCCTGTCATCGGGGAGCAGCGATCCATGGCAAGATGGTGGCTACTCTGCTCCGCCGTCTTTTTGAAGCCGCTGGCCGCATTGCCAGCGGCGATCGAGGTGAGAACACCCGCGATCGGTGCTAGCACCAATCGCGGGTGTTATCGGTAAGCCTTTGCTGCAATATGAAGCAAAGACTTACCGGCTATGGAGAGGGCGCGCGTCGGGAAGGGGTTAAAGAAGGTTTTCTGTAAACAACATTTATTTCCCATCCACAATATCCTATGGGTGCTCTGTGAGGCTGACTTCCAGCCTCGGATGTACCGTAATTTTCGGGCAATAAGGCGCACCGGATTATAAGGCGCACCATCAATAAATGCCTGCTAAAACGTCTAGGTTCATATATAAGGCGCACCGGATTATAAGGATGATTGACCAGCAGGTGGCAGACCTGTGCACAGTTCAAGGCAGCTGTTGTCTGTAAGTATGTTTCATATATAAGGCGCACTGAACTATAAGGCGCACCTTTGATTTCTGAGAAAATCAAAGGATTTTTTGTGCACCTTATAGTCCAAAAATACAGTACTAAGCTCCATTGACTTCTATGGGACAAGCTCAGGACAAGCTGTAACTGTGATGCAAAACATGTGAGAAATTTTTGTTCAAAAATTATCTTTTTTAATCTTCTTAGATTAAATCTAGTCTAACATGGGACTCCTTGCCCCTTGCTAGCTGAAATAAAGCAATGGATAGTGAATGACATAGAAGTTCACCCTTGTGATCTTTATTCTGAGGTCAGCCCCCGCAACATCCCCCACCGGGGCCTAGCCTTCTCTTGAGGACTTGAGGCAGCCGGGGCCAGAATACCGGAGTGGCTGACGGTTGAGGCCTAGGGCATGCTGTTGGCACGGTGCTTGATATGGGGAACAGAGGGCTGACCTACAGCCTGGCAGGTCTACAGCAGGTAGTGTGTGCAAGAAATAAGGAGGGAGAGGCTGAAGTACTTGTTTCTCCCTGGGGCAACCCTCGAGTGTCTGCAAGATAAGTTCCTGGGTAATGGATGGGGAAGCCTGTGGTGGTAAATAGCCGTATCCAAAGATTAGACGGAGGTAATGTTGTGCAAATCAACTCAACAACAGGTAGCAGGCAACGGGCCAGAACGGTCAACAGCAGATTCAGATTCTGGTTACTGGAGTGGTCATGGAGAGGGGTCCGCAGGAATAGTGCACCAGCCTGATATACAGGCTGGTATAATTGAGATGGAGATGTGTCCAAACTGTGTAAGCTGCAGCTCTGGGTTAGAGTCTCCTCACTCAGTTCCTGGGATTGGTTTCTGTGACAGCACTGAAGGTGTGCTGCACACACTGGGGCACATTTACTTTCCTGTCCTGAGCGACCCCCGAAAGTGCATTGTCTGACCTGAATGCACATCTTCCGCGATTCAAGAAGATCGTGTGCCCGATTTCCTGCATGTGTCGCTTCCTCTATCAGGTCCACTGGAGTTCACCTTCTTCTTCCCGATGAATGTAAGTGCTTGATCTTGTGACACAATTTAAATGTTAAATCCTGCATTCAGTCCGAATCAGTCGGATCGTCCGACGAGCCTGTCCCAGCGGCACAATCCCCAAAACCATTGGAAGACCCGACAGAAATGCGGCCACGGGACTCTTTGTAAATAAGCCCCACTGTCTCTCTGTTCACTCTGTATAAGAACAGACCAGCTAAGACCATGAGGTCAGAGCATCTAAGACATGTGCTCCCACTGCACAGGGGTTTTATATTCCCCTTGGTCAGGTGGGAGCACCTCTCCAATCACACTCCAGTTTACAATACAGCCAACTAATTGGATAACATCTTACACCCATTTAACTATTAGACCTTTAGAATTAAAAACTATTGGGATACTATTTTTTATTTTATTGAGGAATCCCTGGCAGTGGTCCTGGATATGAATATTGAAGTGGTCATCCTAGGTCTGATTAGGCTAAATGAAGGGGAAGTACTTAAGGGGCTGGTACTAAAAAAGATATTATTTTTGGCGAGATTGGGAATTGCCATGAAATGGGGTAGTAATGTAACGCCAGAGATTTCAGATTGGTTAAGATTGGTGAGCAGGGTTAAAATGTTTGAAAAAATCTCTGCTGTAGGAAAGGATGCATTGAGAAAGTAGGCTAGAATATGGGCGATAATATGGGCCGAAATCGGTTTCAGAAGTTATAATCGCAGAAAGACAGAGAGAGTAGAAGATAATGATATTGTTAAGGAAGTTGCCATCCTTTTATTAAATATAAATGTAAATTTCCCTTTTTTTTTCGTTAGTTGTTAGTTTGCTCTGCTGGACGAGGGAGGGGGGCTATGAAGTTTATAATGATGTTGATACATGGCATATGAGTGAAAACATTATGATATGATGTATTAAGGACTATGCTTTGTATATGAAGAATAGAAAATGGAAAAAAAAATATTTTTCCGCTAATAAATATTTATGAAATTTAAAAAAATGATTGCCTTTCCAGGCAGAGGCTACAGCTGCAGATTACCTGAGTTCTCCCTACATTATTGCTTACACGTTGACAGGGGTGTTGCACCCCTACTACATTTTATATTCCATTTCAATATGGCTCCACAAATTACAATATTGTAATTAGTGTAAAATATTATAGTATTTTATATTATATTGTAAAATAATATAATTATTACTGTAAAATGTTGTAGAGTGGAGAAAACAGGTGAACATGATCTGCAGGAGAGATTAAATGATCATCATGCAGGTGTGCCCTTACGACGGTTGAGCAATTCTTTGTGACACACTTACAAAATGAGCTGCATTAAGTGCAGAGAAAGATTACCTGCTATACTTTACTTTATCTGTAAACATATTACACACAAAATAATGAATATTAACCATTAAAAATGCAAAAGATAAATGCAATATATACTTATCACTGTATGCTCATTTCAAAAATTAAAAAGAAGACTAAACACTATACATGTCACATCTCCCCCTACTGAAATGTTCTTTAGTTAGCAGCTATCATATTATTTTTCTTCTCCAGCCTAGGGTGGAAGTGTTGCTGGTGTTTGTATATGCCACCAGTAGAAACAGTGATTGTGGGTGACACATTTTTATCTCCACAAAAGATGTGTGCGTCACTTCTGTGCTGCAGCCTGCTCTAAACTAAACCAATGACCTAAATTTTTCTGCTAAGTAAAGATTATTTTTTGTAATGTGTGCAAATGTGTGGAGCAGGATATTAGGTAACTTACCAATTTATATCTATTAAATGTTTTGCACCGCTTTCCTGAAATGTAATGTTAAGCCTTCCTGGTCAGGAATGTCTTTTACATCATCAGCTGCTATTCCTGTCAATAACCAATCACCTAGGACAGGCCTGGAAGGGCGATTGGTCATGGACAGTTAGAGATCACATGACCACAATAGCAGATGGTGAGGTAAAAGACATTTCTGACCAGAAAGGCTTTGCATTACATTTCAAGAAAATTGTACAGAATTATTAATAGATGTACATTGATAATTACCTAATATACTGCCCCTAACACTAACACACACATTACAAAAAACATAAAGAAAATTGGCTAACCCCTTTAATCGGTGGTAATAGGAGAGTATGAAATACTGAATAATGTGGAATCTGAAAAGACTCTTAGGCCCCTTCCACACTTGCGTTGCAGATCACGTCAGAGTTTGATCAGGGTGCGATCAGGGTTTGGTCATTTTGCATCACAGTTCAATCAGTTTTCAGTCAGAGTTTTTTCAGTGTCTCAGTTTTTCATGCACATTTTCAATGCAATTTCAATGTGTTTTTCATGCGCAGATAATGCACGTGAAAGGACTCAGGACTGGGCTTCTATGGCAATTGATGCGTGAAAAACGCATTGCACTTGCATAGCACTTGCATGTGTCTGAGAGTGCAATAGGTTTTTGATGCATCTCCATAGACTTGTATGGTGCGTTTTTCACGCGTGTGACTTGCAAAAGTAGAGCATGCTGAGATTTAAACGTGCGTTAAAAAAATGCACATGTGTGCGTGAAAAAAAATGCAAGTCTGAAAAGACCCATTGATTACAATGGGTCAGAGTGCAATGCAAGTCAAAAGCATGCGCAGAACACGCGCGTGAAAAACGCAAGTGTGAAAGTGTGTCTGATTGCTGGATCCTAGGCTAAATTAAAAAACTGTGGTGTTCCAGCAACAGACACATCCCCTCCACAGTTTGTCAATCACAGCATATTCCATTAGTTGATGATCCTGTTGAAGTGGAATATAGAAATGTATCTTTATATTCAAAATATCTGCTATACAATAAAACACATGTTTAATTCAATGAAACTAAATAAAACAATTTCAAAAAATGTTTTTTATATACTGTGGTTCTAGTGTTATATGGGTCAATGTTTAGAAACACAAATCGAACACAAATATCCATATAGGTGGCCGGTGTAGGTGGAGCAGGAGCCTATGGACCGAAAGCCTGATGAGTTTCAAAACACAAGGCAAATACATCATGTGAACGCAGCCTAAAGCAATTTTTTAATACAATACTAGCAGTGGATCATTGGTATAAGGAATGTCCTCCTGACCCTAAAGTCAGAAGACTATTAAGATTGGTTTTGGTACTTTCCCTATGTAATAAGTTTAGTTAAAGGGACTAGATACACAGCCCCCTCAGGTAGAGTATGAAACGTCCTTTCTAGAATTCCCTCTTTTATGTGAAAACTCACCTATCTATAAAAAAAAATTAATAGTCACCTGAAATCCATATGAAAATGAGCATAGAAATGAGTCAAGTTTAGAGGCTTTGGGGGAGGGTTAATTTGGAAGTTGTTATCTACAGAACCAGATATATAGGAAGCTAAAGACATACCATATATACTCGAGTATAAGCCTAGTTTTTTAGCACAAAAAAATGTGCTGAAAACCCAAACCCGTTTTATACTCGAGTTAAAAAATATCAAAACTCAAATTTCCGGCGTCCCCCGCTGCTGGCTATATACTGGGGCAGGGGGCTGGCTATATCATAGTATCATAGTATATAAGGCTGGAAGGAGACTCAAGTCCATCAAGTCCAACCTTCAAGAATTAAATAAATGTTTTATCCCCATAACCCGTGATATTTTTTCTCTCCAGAAAGTCATGGGGGATGTGGGCTGGCAGCCTATATACTGGGGGGCAGGTGCTGGCTATATACTATGGGGCAGGGTCCGGCAGACGATATACCAGGGAGGCTGTGACCAATGCATTTCCCATCCTCAGCTTATACTCGAGTCAATAGGTTTTTCCAGGTTTTTGTGGTAAAATTAGGGGCCTCGGCTTATACTTGAGTATATACAGTAGTTATAAAATTTCCACTTTTTTTTTACTGTCTGCTTCCCCTTTTCTGTAGCACCCACAACCACCAGCCTCATGTGATGGTATGAAAGTTTATTAACTTTAATATGAAATCAGTGGCATGTTTCTAGGTGTTAGGGTGTATAACGTGACCATCCCCCATCGAAAATCACTCATCCTCATACTCATCCCTCAGGAGGCTTAGTGGGGCAAAAGCTGGTGACAAGTTAAAGTTTCTATGCAATAAATGTTTTATTTTACTGTTTTAATGCAATAAACTTCAGATTAAATATAAACTTTAGACTTTTGAAGTGGCCAAGTGGCCCTAGGCCCATCTTAAACTTAAATATGTGATGTTGTTCAGTAGTAAAAGATGGTAAAATAATATGTGAGGGTGTGTTCAACCACTCCACTAACAACAACTGATGAAATAGGCTCACACCACTCTGAGACCATTGACCCTGTTTAAGCATGCTATATTTGAACAAAAAAAAATTCACAAAAAGAAACCTCCAATTTGAACAATTTTCATGTTTAGGCAACCAGGAAACTGTGGCTAAAAACAGATGAATATTTTTACAAGCTTTTAAATTTAGACTTAACCTAAAATATCCGGAGTGAACAAAAACAGGAAATATGTAAAAGTTTTACATCTAGAATGCATCTGAGCTAAAGACAGAATTAATTGCCATAACACAAGGAGGCCAATGCAAACAAATTGAAAAAAAAATCTAAAGTGCTGTGGTAATAATATATATAATTAGATTGCTAAAGTCACATTTTGTGTTTAAGCACAATTTATTTTAACCAAAGGTATCATTAAACGTTCTAACAATTTGTGAAGAAAGCACTGAAAAGAAGGTTCCTCATCAACCCCTTCATGTTGTCACAGATGCTTTCTGCCATCTACCTTTTTGAAGCTTTCACAGTTTTTTTTACCGGTCCCTACCAATTGTGAGACATCACATTTCCTTCTGTATATTGGATTCCTTGACCTTGTTTTCAGACCATCCATTTTGCCTATTTACTGTACTGCATTTTCTTCTTTGTCCTGACCCATGTATGTCAACTAGACTGATCATTCATCTCTGTTTCCCTCTGTCTCCTAAAAAATCTCTCTCTTCTTACTTTCTCTGAACAAGTACTGATACAATTGGAAACTATGGATGTTAAATCCGGGAAACAAAACTGGGGCGTTTTGAACTTCAGTCTAAAGTTCCACCTGCTGGTGGTTCTGGGTCTGTAGTCACCAAGAGGCTCTGGTCTCTCAGTAAATGCGGTCACAAACTCAGTCAGTTCGGATGTGTAGACTTGCAAAGTTATTTGCTATAGTCTCTGCCAGTTTTCTGCCTGTGATTATAGTAAATGTGGAGTGCCGGGTGTTCATTCACCTGCTGCCCTCTATCCGCCCTGCTCCCTGTTCGCCTCGCTCCCTGTCTGCTCTTCGCCCCCATGCGCCTTGTAGATCAGAGAAGTCAGAAAAATGGCGGGGAGGGGGAGATTCATGTGCTTTTTCTACCAGAATACTGCCAGAAAAGCCATAAAGAATCTCACCCACGGTCTCCAGAATTCCATGTCTGTAAATCAAGACACTTCCAGCAGAGCTGCCTCATAATTAGTCCAAGTCATCATTGGCAAACTTCAGTGTTTTAGTTTTAGTTGGGGAAGTCCACTCAGGAAATCCAGTATCTTACGAATCAGTTAACAAAGGCATATTACCAGTTTTCGGAGATAAGTCTGTTTCTGAACAGGTTCTGATAGGTTCCAGATCTACAGAAAATTTTACATTTTTGCATTTCTCTCGGCTTTAGGGCTGAATTTGTAAAATTATTATAGGTGGTGATAGTAGCAATCCCGGCATATAGCAATATTGACACAGATCATGCTCAGTGCTGGTCCTGGTATCAATGAGAAAATTAAAAAATGAAAATGATTTCGATAGTAGCACAGCAGTGAGAAAGAGGAGATTTAATAGTGCACACAATGATACAATCCTTGTAATATAATATCTAGAAAATAGTAATTCATAAACCAATTAAAAATATGTACACATTAAAACATTGTTAACATTATTCTATGCAGTGATAATAATAATAAAGAAAGGGCCCTTAAAAGAATAGAAGGGGATAACTATTTTAGTGTTATTAGTATTATTTAGTATATTTAGTATTTTAGTATTATTTAGTACTATTTTTTGGTGGTTTCTAATGTTTTTAGTATACACTGACAAAAATGTATGGGCAAGCGATAGTGTGAGTAACGTTTTAGTATGCCCAAGTAGATCTTTGCTTTGTATGTGAGACAGTGATTCTAAAACACCAGTATACAGTACCTTAGATAAACTCTTCACCAATATGGAAAGTGACACTTTACTAGGGTAAATCAATGGATTTGTTGTTGAAAATTGTTGTGACTTAGAAGTACCAAATGTGCTAGTATGAGGTATGAGCACATTTCCAATCAAGTTCATGTAATTGTATGACAGTCTATTGTGCTCCATGTTTCTCTTGTAGTATGCAAATTGCATATGATTGCAAATTATTGTATACCATGATCGTGACTGTGGCATTCATAAAGACCAAACTGCGTGAACTCTGCTGTATATGTCTGCTACACGTCCGGTAAGCTTGTTCTTAGTGTTGGTCCGGCGTGTGCCTCACATTAGTAGTTAGGAACTCCTGGGAGGTCTGTGTGTGATTTTTTTGGTGGTCTTTATTTTGTCTTTTTTATTTTTTTTTTTTTAAATAAATTATACATGGTCCAAATGCGGGAATCCCGCTTATTAGCAGTAAAAATTAAAAGAAAAAATTCTGCACAGAATATACACATATTCCTGTTACACCAAAGCAGATGCAGATTCTTGTCACACCATAAACCAAAAACAATAAGTCATACATTAATTAGTACTCTAGGTAATCTGACAGTAGTATATACCAGAAAAGCCAAAAACCTCTTTAACAAATCTCAAGAAATACCAAAAAAAGAGGAAAAGAGGAAGAAAACAAGGCTACAGAATAATTAATGAAAAATAGTCATCTATATTACACATAGGAAGCATAAACAAAATACATATAAAATATGAGTGCATCACAGGGCGAGATACACAATGCTTGCCAGGTAATAGGTCCTAAATAAGTAAAGTATAAGGAGAGTAATACAGATAATAGATAATACAAAATTACAGAGACAGTTAGAATATGACAAAAGGTAGCAAAAAATAAGAGCTAGTATACAGATACCATATTTTTTGGCCTATAAGGCGCACCGGACTATAAGGCGCACCTCTGATAAATGCCTGCTAAGATATCTAGGTTCATATATAAGGCGCACTGGAGTATAAGGCACAGGATCAAATGCAGTACCTAAAAATGACCAGCAGGTGGCAGACCTGTGCACAGTTCAAGCCAGCTACACTTCCCGGGAAACTTGTCTTCAGCGTGTCAGAGAGCTCCGATCTCAGAGGTATGGGCTGCTGGGGGTTAATGCAGGGTGATGCAGCAGGAGTTAAGCGGTCTCCCTCTGCCCCTTCTCCTTCCCTCCTCAGCCAGGGTGTTATTCCTGTGGGGTTCCCTGTGGCTCCTTCTCTTTCCCCTGTTACAGGGCTGTCAGGTATGGGGGATTGTTTACTGATGATGATGATGATTGCCTTGTGGTCGGCACTATGGCAGCTCCGGTCTCTCCGTGCTAGGGGAGGGCAGGATGGGCACAATGTTAGTTGTGGTGCCAGGGCACTTCAGGTGCTAGGGACCCTGTATACTGTGTGAGAAGGTGCAGGAAATTTCTGGGGATGGAGCTATTAAACACTGGTAAATGCACAGTACATCTTGTCTGTAGTACATTTCTGTATAAGTTCATATATAAGGCGAACTGGCCTATAAGGTCGAAAAATACGGTACATGCCAAACAAGCAGTAAAGTAAGAAGTGTGCAATAGCTGCCAAACAATATGGGCCCTGAGTCACAGAAGCGCATCACAGCCAGTGATGAACAAATAAGTGCCAGAAGGTAGCGAAAATGTCGCTAGGGTGACAGGAAGAAGGACAAACTATTACCTGGCGTGCAACCCCGACACGCGTTTCAACCGCAGCAGGTCTTTGTCCCTTCTGTGACTCAAGGCCCATATTGTTTGGTAGCTATTGCACACTTCTTATTTTACTGCTTGTTTAGCATGTATATGTATACTACCTCTTATGTTTTGCTACCTTTTGCTATAGTATAACTGGTATAACTCCATAGTACTAAACTAATCCAGTTATATCAACCAGCATGATTTATCTGGTGCAGAATAAGACTGTGGAGTCTGCCTGACAATTTTTACACATTCCCCTCAATAACTACTGGTTGACTATGTGCTGGGTCTAAGGATGAATGTTTCCTCAATTTACAATAACAGAGAACCACTTGTGCCCATTGGGGCAGATTTACTTACCCGGTCCATTCGCGATCCAGCGGCGGGTTCTCTGACGCTGATTCGTGTCTTCCGGCTAATCCGGCGACTTTTCGCATGTGACTTTTCATTACCGGCCGGCCGCACCCCTCCCCTTCCTGCCCCTTCATGACCCACTGGCATGAAGGTGGCAGATTAGGGCAAATATTTGCAAGTGCTAGCAATAAGCTGACGTGGCGCAGAATCCCTGATAACTATGCCTTATTATGTGTGTACTGTTTGTCTAGTGTGCCCTTAAGGCAATTAAATATAAAATTTAACCTGTGTTGCTATTTTATCTCGATCCACAAATACTGGGTTGATAAGATTCTGTTTCACTGAATACACTGGGGCAGGGTCTGGCAGGCTATATACACTGGGGCAGGGTCAGGCAGGCTATATACTGGGGAGGCTGTGACCAATGCATTTCCCACCCTCGGCTTATACTCGAGTCAATAGGTTTTCTCAGTATTTTGTGGTAAAATTAGGGGCCTCGGCTTATACTCGGGTCGGCTTATACTCGAGTATATACGGTATATATATATATATATATATAAAAGAAGATTACCACAGTCACACTGTCTGGATCTATGAGTAAGTGTCCCTGGCTTACCATGTTTTATTTTAATGGTAGATTTTCTTTAATGTCTGCCTACACCCGTCCTAGCCAACCATTATGTCTCCCCAGTGTCCCCCTAGCTAACCTTTTATACACCCTAGCAAACATTAATGTCTCCCATAGCTTACTAATCTCTGCCTACACCCCCAGCCAAAATAATGCCTCCCCATTGCCTCCGTAGCTAACCTTATGTCTCCCCTTTGCCCTCTAGCTTGTCTAATGTCTCCCCAATGCCCCTAGCTAACCTAATGTTTCACCAAGTGCTCCCCTAGCCAGCCTAATGATTGCCCATAGAACCCTAGCTAACCATATGTATGGCAACATCCACCATAACAAACCCTCCATAGCCAACCTAATGTCTGCCTAAACCCCCCTGACCAACCTACCCACATCCACAATAGCAAACCTAATGTCTATCCACATCCTCAATAGTCCACCTAATATCTGCCCACTCCCCCAGTAGCTACATGAATGTTTCCCCAGTACTTCCAGCTCACTTAGTATATCTGCACAGTTCCTATCCCACCATGCCTAAGTGTACCTATTTTTACCTCTTAGACCACAAGGCCTCCCTAACAACCTAATACTAGATTGAATAGTGACTGCTGGCAGCTGTTACACTACACTGAGAACTGATGACATTTATAAATGTATGTATAAAATTGTATCAGTCCTTGTGTGATGAACATACAGGAACAAGGGAGAATCACATGCCAGATTTTGTCCTGTTCATCAAGCCATCTGTGAATCCCCCATCAATATCCCTTACTTCCCCCTAGCCTTATCTTGTAAAATTAATGAGTTCATGGAAACTTTCTACTACAAAGGCTGCAGAGGAACTCTGGCTCTGTAGGAGATAGCTGTTAATTAACACCTTTTGCAGCCACATTGACTCTGAAAGGCTTGAGCAGATTTTACCCCCATTTTTAAACCAGAACAGAAAGGGTTATAAAATATCAGACCAATACGTTGGTAGGGACAGTTATGGAGTAATGGTCCATCACAACCCAAGGGCAAATAAATTTTTGCATTTGGTATCGTCAGGGGACATAAATCATTAGGCTGTAGCATCTTGGGACCATAGCAAATGGGTCAGGTTTGGTATCAATGCGATCCAGGGATTCACCCGTATCCAATGATACCATGATACTATGACTTCTCCAAGGTTCTGGACTTTATACCAGGTAGGAGGGTCCTATAAGCCCTCCTGGGGGTGTGAAGGAGTGTGCCTGCACCTAATATAATCAGTGCATGTCCCCATGTCCTAGGGCTTGCACGCCGGCTTCACTACATTTAAAGGGCCAGGGCGCCATCAAAATTCTATTTAACCCAGCCTCTCCCCACACACCCTGCTGGATCTTTGTGCCTCCTAGCCTTAGAGAAAGCTTGTTCCTGATGCCCTGTGCAGTTATCCTGATTTCCCGTTGTGACCTTGATTCTGTTCCTGACCTTGCTCTTGTGCTGCCCATCCTGACCTTCCGCTACGTCCCCGACTTTGATCCTGTGCTGCCTGTCTCCACCTCCTGCCTGTCACGGCCTGCCTGCTGACGATTTTGGCTTACGACTCTGTATTCGCCTGGGCCACCACCGCGGACAAAGTCATACATGTGGAACGACCTGGTGGTACCACGCCACAGCAAGTCCAACCCGCTTTGCAGTGGGCTCTGTTGAAAACTTCCAGGTGTCAGCTTACGTCACAGTTCACAGTGGTCCAGAGGATCCACTACCACTGATCCTGACAGTGCACCCCTGATGCCCCAGGTCTTTCTTCTGAGAAACCATTTACCATCAAGTGCAGGAAGGATCATTAAGTGTGGCCTATCAATTTCCATTAGGCCCACACACAAGGTAACTAACATACGAGTTACTGATACTTGTAGTTCTAAATATAGAACTTGCTCTTTTATCTCGATCAACGAACCACTGAATGTCTAAATTCAGTGAGTGGTGGCATCGCAATGCTGCTAGAGACAGTAAGCTGTGAGTCATTCTTTGGGAGAGATGCTGTGCCACGTTGTACTGCTGCCATAGACAGTCAGCTGGAGCTGGAGTTTAACCCAGCTCCTGTCCCAGAGGTCCCACAGGTCCTGTCCCAGAGTTTTAAAGGGAAAGAGCTTTACTGTCCCACACTTGAAAGAATGTTGTTGTCTTTATTAATACTATCACTTGTTGTAATTAGGATGGAGGTAGAGATATAAGTTTACTAACAATACTTTCTACACTATTTTAGTTTACAAATATAGCCAATTCTGTCTCTGCTTTGGGCCAATTGGCATCAGCCTTGAAGGGTTTTTGCCTTATTCGTTATCAACATGGTATAATTGAAGAGGTTATACTTGATGGACTGATGTCTTTTTATAACCTTATTTATTATTCAGTATCCTTGCATCAGTTTTGCCATTAGTTTAGTTGACTTGAGGTAAAAAAAGACTGATGCCAGCTGACATATGTGAACATTATCAAACATTCCATCCAACACAGCATCCTACATGGACTGGAAGTCAGCTTCTCTATTTATTCCTATGAGACTCAAATTAATCCTCCTATAGGAATTAGGGCCTGTAGGAAATATACAGTTCAAGATGTAGCCAGCAGCAGTACTTAGGAGAAGAGCAAAGATCAATTAAAAAAAAAAATAAAACAATACCAAATATGCCAGCAAGACCCAGAGCAAGCACTAGGAAGAGGTAAATTGATCTTCTTATGTCTTCATGTCAAAGTCCCATTCCAAGCCTGATTGGACCAGCTCCCTTGACATTTTTTTTTTTGAAGACTTTATTTTCGTTTTTCCAAGAACACAACAATGTACAAAGGCAAACATCCATCTCAGGGAAGTACAAGTACAAACATAGCAGATGGGTAGTCAGCACAAAAATATCAACATAGGATAATCACATCAGCCATTGATACAGAAACAGAGAGCTGGTTGCCCCCGCAAGGGGCACCCCTTCCCTAAGGCAGAGAACGCTCAATCACTCAACCATTCACACACCACACAGACAGAGCTATTCCACCTCCACACCCGAAGCAGTCTGGGCTGTCATCCACTTACCCCAGATTAGCTCCCCTGACATCTAAGCCAATAGAAAACAGCAGTGGAGGAATGTGAATGGGGAATACATCTGTTCATCACTACTAGCTTAAGTGTCCGCAGCACAGAACCAAATCAGCAGGATACAGGAATGAAATAGGCCAGTGTTCAAATTAGTGCAAGACACAATGTTAACTAAGTACAAATCATAGTCAACAGCACATCCTCTACAATACTTTATGGACAAGGGATGGCGATGAAGTCCAAGAAGCAGGACTATTATTTATATTGTGTACCTTTTAGGAGAGAATGAAATCATTTTGTGCTACAGGAAAACAGATTATTTTTTATTTATTGCAATAACATGTACAAAGCATAGTAAATTGTGGCAGCTAAAATCATAGAACACAACTCAGACAAATAACCTATGTTTGTTTTCTATGATAACGCTTTTACCATATTATTTTGCTCACTTCAGGCAGCAAAAGGGGTTGAAGAAAAGTTGTTCACGAATCTAAGGAAACTCATATCCAATTATGAAAAATCGCATCAGGGATTAGTATGTAATCTAATATACCCTGTCAACAATGAATTCAGTGAACAAAAACAACTTCCATTGAGAAATTCCTTGAAACGTGTCGTACTGGAGGAAACCTATGAGGGTAATTACATTTTTTTCAGCTCTAAGTTTGCAATTATTTTGAGAAGTAGGATTTCTATATATAGCATGTAAAGGTATTAATGTTACCAGAATCTTTTCTCAGTGATTTGTTCACTATAACATATATTTTTACATTTTTGTTTTTCCCAACAAATGTTTGTGTATGGACATTGTCCTATTTCACACTTAATTGAATTCCACCTCACCCATCTGTCTCCTGCTAATTTTCTTCTGAGTTATAGACCGTTAAGCTAGTAGTGATGAACTATTGGATTCTCCATTCACATTACTCCACTGCTGGTCTGTTTTATTTTGGCTAAGATGTCAGGGGAGCTGGTCCAGTCACGCATGGACTGGGTCTTTGAGGGATTTTCAGTTCACACCTGCATTCAACAGGTTCTGTTCCCTATCCATTGTCCAATTGCAGAAAAAAATCATACAACAACCAGTGCCGTTTTCCACTATTATAAAGGAATTGTAACAATAGGTAACCTACCTTACATTGAAGTCAAAGTAGAATGGAAGCTGAACAGCTTTCCACTTACCTACTGTTCTTAGTTTTGGAGGGTTGAATGCAGGTGTGAACTGAGGCCAATTTGACCAATTTGTAAAATAACCAATAATAAAATGTCCAACAAGTGAGAAATATAAAATGCAAAGTTCTTTTGCTACATTTAATAATCGACATATTCATTTCTTACAGAGATAGATGACAGAGTATATGTGGATGTCCTACCTTCGTGCCAGCAGATCAATGACTAAAAGATATTCAAAGAATTGAAAAAACTACAGTGGTTCCCAAAAAATAACAACCTTTCCAATATAAGTTTACTAATTGCTCTCATGTCTTTTGTGCCTAAGTTCTTGCATCCTTGCTATTTCTTGTGTCTAGGCTCAGAGTTCCCCACAAGGTGACAGTTTAAACCACCAGTTACCACAACTCCCCCACGGCATACCCAGTACATTGGGTTAATCAGATGACTTTTAAGTGTAGTGACAAGTATACGTTCTAGCCAGGTCCCATCTTATTGATGTACCCCTGGATCCGCAATCATGAATTATGCTGCAGCATCTAAATTTATGTTACATATCTAAAATGGTTCTTGTACACAGTCAGCAGGTTACGGGCATACACTGGAGATCAAAATTAGAGAACAAACTATGATCATTTGATTTTTTGACAGAAATGATGAAATCCCCATTTATCAACATTTGATGGATGTTTTTGTAAGGGGTACACCATGCCACTAGAACAGTGTTTTACTGAATTAACAAAAGTATATCAACATAAAACCTTTATTGTGTAAAAAACTTGATGATCATAATAGGAGAACAGCAATGACCGTAGCAGAGCAGATTATAATGACATTTTCTGAAGGTTACAGCAGTCACCAATCAGTAGGAAGTACAGGCCTTTGCTCTGAATGACTTCAGCACATCTGTGGCCACAGGACATCACTAGTCTATCACACTGCTCTGGTGTGATATTGATCCACTCTTCTTCCAGTCTCTTCCACTGTGCTGTGACTGTTGTAGGTTTTCTTGGCCGTTACTCTGTCACAAAGCATTTTCCAGATGTTTTCTATTGTATTTAGATCAGGACTCTGGGCTGGAAAATTCATTGTTTCAAACTTTTCCATTTTGACCCCTTAGTGCTGTGGCCCTTTTTCATTTTTGCATTTTCATTTTTCATTACCCACCTTCAAAAATCTTTTTTCCATGTAAAGAGCTGGGTGATGGCTTGTTTTCTGCATAACAAATTGCACTTCATAGTATTTAATATTCCATGCCATGCACTGGGAAGCAGGAAAAAAATCCAAATGCAGCGAAATTGCATTTGCACCATTTTCTTGTGGGCTTGGATTTTATGGTTTTCCTTGTGTGCCCCAAATGACATGTCTGCTTTATTCTTTGGGTCACTACAATCACGGTGATGCCAATTTTGTATAGGTTTTATATTGTTTTCATACATTTACAAAAATTAAAACCTCCTGTACAAAGATTTTTTTAATTTTGCCATCTTCTGGCACTAATAACTTTTTTATACTTTGGTGTACAGAGCTGTGGGAGGTGTCATTTTTTTGACTTTTAATTTTTAGAACTATATGATCCCTATCTTGATCACTTTTTATAGAATTTTTTTATATTTTTCAAAATGGTAAAAAACTGCAATTTTTGACTTTGGGCAATATTTTCAAACAGGGTTAAACACAGTAAAAAAAACGGTACTATAATTTGCTAGATCAGGCATTTTCAGACCCAGTGATACCTAATGTGTTTATGATTTTTACTGTTTATTTATATGACTTCTAGTGATTTGATTTTTATATATATATATATATATATAATTTTTCTTTGCTTTATTAATTATTATATTTTTACTATTTTTCAGACCCCTCTGGTACTTTAATCAGTAGAACTAGCTAGCTATTTTCTCCGCATTATCCTGTCCTCTTTTGCATTTGTCTTTTGAGGTACACCAGTTTTCTTGGGCGGTTGAATGAGTCTGTGATGTTGTAAATATGCAATGTTCTAGAAATCCTAAACTTGGAACAAGCAACTTCTCTTGCTGTGACTGATAATAACATCAGCCCATGAGATTTCATCTGGACAACCTATTGTCTGAGGTTTCAGTCATTTTGGAACAGCACACCTAACTGGAAAGTTAGGCTGTCAGGTAAATAGGGTTTGTTAGATAATTAAGGAAATTAGCACAAGGTGCCATATGTGAAGCGGTTCTCTAATTTTGATCAGTGTTCTTCATTTATCAAATTTACATTTTTATTCTGTTGAATATATAACATTTATGAAATAGAAATAGAAGATTAACATGGCAGTTGATTTTTGTGCTGAAAAACTTGGCTTATACTTGAGTATATATATATATATATATATATATATATATACCGTATATAAGAATTTGAGTGAGAACGTTATAACATAGGTATAAATAATGGAGGATGGTGTGAAATAAAAACTTTATTCTGGAATATGTGTGTGTTAGATATAACTTTATGGACATGTTGTGGGTTCTGGTGTTAATATGTAGCCACATTAGGCGAAGAGGATCGAATGTTCATTGTTTTGCCCCCCCAAAAAAACCATCACAAAATAAAAGGTAATTAGATAGCAAGTGTATTCTTATATTGTTCTGGATAGGAGAGGGTTAAAAACATGAATATTAGTTGATATCATCCCTTGTCAAAATTTTGTAACATATAAAGTCAATATTTACATTATCTGTGAGGTGCAGCTTTGTCTAAATTTCCCCTGTAGCCTGCAGTCTAAGCATCTGGGAAGTGTGTATATATATATAGCATTTAGTACAGCGTATAGTCGCCCAATAGTGCAAATCAGTTTTCCAGATTCATGTCTAAGCATTCCATTTTTTTTATTGTATCTAGTCAAACCGTGAGTAATTTATCCTGATTTCCCCCTGCCAGTACATATCGCACCAGATATGCTACCGTAATATGCTCTGGCCAAAGCTTTGATATATATCTGATACCAAGTCCTGCTTGGCATAGAATTGCGCCATATAACCAGAGCCAGGAACCTGGCCAGGCTTTAGTTAAAGGGGTATTCCGATTTCATCAAATTAATGTTATTGTTTGTATCATGAAGATGTTATACAATTTTCGAATATACTTTTTGTATCAATTCCTCATGGTTTGGTAGATCTCTGCTTGCTGTCATTCTGCAAAAACTTCTAAGTTTACTGCCAGTGGACTGAAATCTGACCATGGTCACACAAGTGTATGGCTCATTAGTATCACAGAGTAATCAGATCAGTGTCACGACCTGTACACCTGTGTGACTATGGTCCATGGACCATGGAAAACGAGCAGAAATCTAGAAAACCCTTAGGATACAGAAAGTATATCAGAAAATTATATCACTTTTCATTATACAAACAAAAATATGTATTTGCTCAAATGGGAATACCCCTTTAATCCACCAGGCCTCTTAAGAGAGGTACTGAAGATTTTCGGATTATGGTTTTAATAGGATATTTCAAGACACAAAGGCAAAGGAAGAAATGAATTCAGAGATTTCATACCTTACAATGTGGTCATATACATGCTTCACAACCTCCTATCTACACTTGAGGTTACAAACAGAAAATAGTCAAAGCTACTTCTCTCTTGTTACACCTGTGGAGAATTGCTCTGGTAGTTGACTGGTAGCAGTGCAGGAAGCAGGGACACACGCAGGTTTAAAAGTCCAACTTAAGTGTTTTATTCACACTTGCAAAACAGAACACAAATTCAGCCTTGGCTTAGGCACATGCAAAAACATTACAAAAGTAATTCCTGCCCGGCTAGGCGCTGTCTAATACATTTGGAGGACCCTAGCTATCCGGGTACCAGGCTGCCTGGCACCCGCTCTTGGCCAGCAGTAAGACAGGAGACCCTCAGTTACCTTTGCTGTGAGAATGCAATCTCGCTTTCAGCTCTCCAGGTAGGGCCTCTCCTACTGCTTCTGGCCTGCAGACTAAATCAGGCCCTAACGAGGCCTGTGACCCACACCTGTGGGCAATTCACAAACCCAGGACCGAAGCCCGGGTGGAGTAGGAGTCCCACTACCAGCCTACCCCTACTCCATAATAAGCAGGCCCTGTGCGGACATTACAAATGTGTCTGTGTTAGCTAGGCCAACACAGACAAAACAGACTATTCCTGCTTATCATGTCTGCATTAACCCTTGGGTTACTGCAGACAAACCCAGGGCTTTTACCACACACCTTCATCTGCCTGTAGGACAGATAGCGGTTTTCCCAAATGACACCTCTCACTTTCTTACACACCCCACAAGTTTTGAGCATGTTAAATACCTGACCTGCTGTAAATTACTTGTCTGTTTGTACATCACTTATACAGTGTCAGACTGGTGTACCTTGGGCCCACCAGAGAAAATTTTTGGGTGGCCCACCCTTCATATAACAAGAAAAACTGCCAGACTACTCCTAATTGAAGTGTAAAACACGTTCTAGCAAAAATAAGATACAGAGCCAAAGTCCATACTTAACTGTAGCATTCAGCCAAGGTTGCAGCCATATATGCGTCACCACAATGGCAGTGTGAATGCACACTAACTGTGTCCAATCATCGCTGGGAAAACATATTATTATTTTACTATGTACTGCGGCTGTAGCTCCATGTATGGCTGTGAACTGCAGCTGTAGCTCCATGTATGGCTGTGTACTGTGGCTGTAGTCCCCGTAGCCTCCCCCCCACCCCAGTATAGAGACAGGGCCTCCCTCCCACCCCAGTATAGAAACAGGGCCTCCCCCCCACCCCAGTATAGAGACAGGGCCTACGTTCGCCACGATGAAGAGGAGGAGGGATGACCCCTCCCCTATCCATAGCAATGCATGGCGTCGTAACACGGTGTCCCGCTCCATACACCCACTGCCGTCTATGGGGGACTGTAGTGTGCATGGGTCCATAATGAGGAATTGTTAGACCTAATCGTTACATCATTAGACCTAACCCTTATTTTTTTCCATATGACAACATGTAATGTACCAGAAAGTAAGCAGTCTGGCCAGAAGATGGGAAGCCTTTGCATCATATTTTGGTATAATGCAAGAACTCCCCTTTTGTACAAGGTGGGACCAGGCCCACATACAGGTCCATTTCCCTGGGCTGTACACAATTCCCTAATTTGAACTCGTCACTCACATCTCCGGGACTTTTTCCAAGCTGCATCAATTCTCTGGAATGCCATATCCTAGACTATCAGGCTAATACCCTACATCCAAAGTTTCAAACTGGCTCTTAAAAGCCTTCTCTTTAGGCAAGCCTATCACATTCCCTAACTGCATAAAACTTCAACCCTTTCAACCCTCTTTATACTAACCCATCCTGTGCACTCCTCCCATCTGTTACGCAGTAAAAACCAAATACCAAGTTACAGGCTTCTGTGCAGTCCCATTGACTTTGGGCTTCATATTTAGGATGGAGGCCGATGACTAGTTTAAGCAGCAGAATTTTAATTTATTGAATTACTTTTAGTCTGTTCCCTTATAAAGAATGGCTGGACCATTATACCTCTTGTCTGATTATTTGCACTTACTGCTTGGTCTGGCTCAGGAGCTTATCCTAACCCCATATGGAGATGGGTGGAAGAAGGAAAGGGGGCAATGTCTCTCCTGCCCTTACAAGGGCAGTCCCAGCATTGTCCCTGTTAATGATTGTGCCCCATATTACCTCCCTTATTAATTTCATCACTTGAAAATTGATGCAAGAGTCACTTTCAGCACTTTTCATGAGTAGTTACAGGCAGGTTTGGCCCTCCACCCCAGTGGAGGAGGAGCGCTGCGATAAGTTCTATTCAAGCCCGGACGCTGTTGGTGCGTAAACACCTTATTGGATCTCCTTTTATAATAGTATAGGTCTATACTGGGGCAAGACCCCGGGTAGTTGTTTCTGTATGTGATTTCCCAATAGAATACAGAAATAAGCATATTTTTGTATATTTTCAATAAAGGTTACATTTTATTAAGGTACCACCTACATTTTTCTGCTCTATGTTTGTATATTTGTAGTTGATGAAGACCAGGTAGTGTATGTACTGGTAAGATAAGAATGCAATTCTTCGCTATATATATAAAGGTTATTATTAGCTTTATGTATGTGAAGGCTGTTTTATTTTATACCTGCTGCTAGAATAAACGCAGACGAGACCTGTTTTGGACTGAATCTTGGTGACACTGTCTTGAACTATATCATGTTAAAGATATTACACTGGACTCAGACGCCATCTTACGTATTGTCGGACATTTTAAAGACTCAGCATTCATTTCATATAACTTTGTGTAGTGATAACTAAGTTTGGGTGTTTCCCTCTGCACACAAAGGCTTAGTGCTCACTAGCACCACCTAGAGGAAGGTATCCAGGCGAGCACCTGGGAAGTTTCAGTATTTGCATGTAGCCAATAGTATTAGACTCCTTTGTGTGCTTACATCCAATAGTGTTACATTTCCTGGGTGAGAACACCCAATTATAGTTGCTGCTTTCCTAATTACACGCCTTATGTAAAGTGCCTTATGGTTTTCTATAAATGTCGGTCCCTCAATAAAATTATCAGTCTTGTTGCTAACTTCCTGCAAGGACAGGTCTTGTCTTTTCATTCAAGTTAGTCAATTCCAGCGCTGGACACAGACTCATTTAATTTGAAAGTCACCTTACAATGATTAGGGGTTTGAGCCCCAGATATAAATCAATAAGAATCACGAATCCCCACTACCACGGACTCTACTGGGCCAAATCTCCCACAATAGTTATATTGTAAACTTAAAGGGCTTTTCCCTCGAAGGCAGGTTAGCCCGTATCCACAGGATAGGGCCTAGCTTGCCTTTGTGGGAAACCCCTTTAATTTTAGAGGCCAGTGTTTGCTGCTAAAGGAAATACAATTATATAACAAAAGAGAAATATAGATTCTCACATAGTTTTGCCCTTCAAATAACTGGTCAGGCCAGTTAGTGTATGCCGCATAATAGTGTATCTATTATGCACTATCCCACTAAAAAATTAATTATAACATATACAGTGCCGCCCCTTTAATTAAGATGTACAGTGTCTTTCAAATTATAATATTGTGCTTATCATGAATTATAATAATAGCAATTTACATATATACTTCACCAGAACAAAGCTTAGTACATAAAAACAGCACCACCAAGGAGTTCAATACATAAGTACAGTACTAGAACTGAGCTTTGTACATAAACACAGCACCAGGACCAATTCCGGTCGCACTGCACACTGAACCCAGTATATAGGTAGCCAGCACACTGCCCCCAAAGTATACAGGAAGGCAGTACACTGCAGCCACTTCCCCCCCATATATAGGTAGCCCTAGCACAATGCAGCCTCCTCCCTCCTCCCCGAGTATAGAGGTAGCCCCAGCACAATGCAGCCACCCCCAGTCTACAGGTAGCTGCAGCACAATGCAAGCCTCCCCACTAGTATACAGGTAGCCCCAGCACAGTGCAGTCACCCCTCCTTTGGTATATAGGTATCCCCAGCACACTGCATCCTCTCCCCTCAATATATAAGTAGATCATGCACACTGCATCCACCCCCAGTATATAGGTAGCCCCAGCATATTGCAGCCATCCCCTCAGTATATAGATAACCCCAGCGCACTGCAGCCTTTCTACCAGTGTATGTGTAGTGCCAGCAAACTGCAGCCCCCCACCCAAAATATATAGCTAGATGCAGCACAATGCAAGCCTTCCCCAAGTTCTTAGGTAGCCCATGCACACTGCAGCCACTCCCAGTCTATAGGTAGCCACAGCATAATGCAAGCCTCCCTCCCCAATGCAATCTCCACCCGCAGCATACAGATTGCCCCACCACACTACAGTCACCCCACCTCTGCGCGCTGAAGGATTGCATGGAGCTGGGTCGCATTACTGCAGAAGATCCGCCAGAAGGTAAGTACTGTTTTTTTTACTGGAAGCAGTGGGCAGCTTCAGGCGCCTCTTGTTTGTTCACCAAGTTGCACCAGGGACCGTTGCCCGCTGCCCGCAGTGTAAGAAACAAGACTAGTGTTCAGCACCATTGTATAAAAAGGACATAAAAGAACTGGAATGGGTTCAGAGGAGAAGAACCAAGCTGCCCCTCCACCTCATCATCTCTGAGCCCCAGAGAGAGCAGGAAGCAGGACTACTGGGAATTGCGGGTAAAGTTTTTTTCTTTAAACAGAGACTAGGCAGCAAGAGCTGGTCCATCTTGCTGGTGGGATATTGCTGTACAACAGGGAACATATCTCTACCACCCGAGATGGCGGACATCACCCAAAAACCTGGACTGTCCTGCTGTATCCGGGACGGTTGGGAACTATGCTGTACACTGTATGGTGCTGATCCTCTAGCTATGCCTCTGTCTATGCCCCATTCCGATGGTGTGGTTAAAACCATATAGAAATCCCCATCACAGGAGAAACCATCCTATGCCGTGTGTCTCTGGCCAATCATAGCCCTGGATAGTTTCTAGGGGTGTCAATTTACCAGATTGCCTGACCTTAAATGCTGAATATCTTATTTTATTTGTATATGTTTCCCATGATATGTAAATTGCTGTGGAATATAATGGTGACATATAAATAAAGATATTTTAACATTATCATATAATTAACATGCCTTATATTGACTTCAGATAAAAACTAAAATGTTTTTCAAGCATTTTCAAATTGTATAACACTTACTAAAAGCTTCCCATTGATTTCAATATGAAATTCTATTATATTATACTGCAAAAAACACCCGGATTTCAAAGGCTCGTTTCTCATGCCAGATGTCCAATGTGAACATAGTCCTAAACATGGATAGAGTAGAAAGCATTCTGAATAGTGCGCATGGCGACAGCTCTTCTCCCGTCACAACTCATTGTTATCCACCACAGCTTACAGGTGATGTTTAGAAGCGCACTGCCCCCCTTCTGACGCTCCGCAGAGCGCACAGCGCCTCAGGACTTCTGTCCCATGCCGGCTTCCGTAGCTCCAATCTGACGTCACGTCCTGCCCTAAGCTAACATGAAAGTTTAGAGCGCGAAATTCAATAGGTCCTGTGTGGAGCATTCCGGAGGTCTGTCATGGACCAGGTGTCCTGTATGAAGAGCCTGCTGCTGGCAGTGGCGCAGTACCGCAGCTGTAAGAACGAGGCCAATGGAGCAGCGCTGCAGCGACAGCTGGAGGTACAGTAGTGACAAGTGATGGCTGTGCCTGTGGCAGTCTATGGCGGTAATAACCCGTATCCCCCTCATGTAACAGGCCTTCCTGGGGCTCAAGCTCAACAAGCTATTCGTGTCCAGCCACATCCTGCCGGGGGAGTGTCTGAGCAGCCTGGTGGAGCTCATCGAGGACCCCAACACCAGCCCTGCCGTCACCCTGAAGACCATCAGCCTGCTCTCTAGTCTGGGTAGGAGCCTATGTATTTATTATGTAGAGATAACACATCAAATATTTACCTATTTATATTTCTCATTGCTGGCTGCTATTGTAGACTCCAGTATGAAGGCCAGAGTGCTGCTGTCCAGGGGCCATGACATGTATCAGTTATTCACATCAGCTCCAGAGAATTGGGGGGTAAACTGCAACGGTTTCCATTTCCAGCATCACAGATGGAAATTATCCATGTGCTGCATACACGTTATGCTGCAGTGTTTACTCTTTTAGAGTTTACTCTTTGATCTCTAGCCCATTTCTGGCATTTTAAAGAAACTGTCAGGTTGATTTGGGACTCCAACTACTTATGTATGGACCTGTGGTTTAGGATCTCAAACTGACATGGATGCAATATTTATTTATTAATTTTTATTTCCTGTAGGCGCAATGTAAAAGTAAACCAAAACATTAATACTTGCCTTGATGTGAGTGCGATCACTCACATCTTGGTACCTCCAGACCAATGAGAGTATAAATGTTTTTTTTTTTTTTTTTTTTTAATATGCCCATGTAGAGAACTCATACCGGGTGGTTTAAGACACTAAGCCACCTGTCCATAAGGACATGTGGGTGGATTAGTGTCCCAGATTGCATTGACAGGCTTAGAGGTTAGTACAAACAGCATCCACTTTGTTGGCACTATTAAACAATGTGGCTGACCTACAGTAATTCCACAGCACTTGTCTCTGGCCAGCAGTGTTTTAGTCTTGTAGATAAAGGTTAGTTCGGATCTTTTGAAGGGGGTGGTGCAGATTTTTCAGTCCACAGTCTTGGCGTTGCTGTAGTAACACTCTTTTCACATAACGCTGGCTGGTAGTGATTTGTCTATTCAACACATACTGCTCACTTAAAGCATGTGCACATCCGATTTTTCACATGGGGTACTTCTAGAAACCCATTTGTATTCAATATCAACTCCTCCAGAAAGCAGATGCTAATTTGCCCATCCTGTGGACTGATATAGGTGTCATTAATGCAGAAAAACAACTAAGCTGCTGAATTGTGGTTTAAACACTTTTTAATCTTTATATGTGAAGCAGCTTCGGTCGTACGCTTGGTGCGCCGAAGCTGCTTCACATATAGAGATTAAAAATTGTTTAAACCGCGATACAGCGGTTTATGACAATAACGAAAATATGCTCTGGCACCAGCTCACCCTGAGCTGGTGCTCGGTATTTGAAGCTTACAACTACTTTTTCACGTGGTAGGTTTCCTTTAATAATATTAATTAGCAGTTTCTCAGAATATTGTTAGGTTGCTTAACATTTCTTTTTGCTGTGTTTTATAGCTTCTGACATTCAAACTAGAGAAACCCTTCATGCCACCTACAATGTCACCAGTGTTCTGGCTGGTGTGGTCCATAGATACAGCTCCATCCTGAATGACCCTGTTTTATTACAGGTTTGTAATTTCAATTGTTCTTAATTTGTCTGAAACTATATGTTATCTTTATGAATGCATATGTCGTAGCAGATGTGGTTCCCAAAGTCTTTATCTACCCTGCTTAAGGCTTCCTTCATGGAATGGGTAAGGCTGCAGCCCCTATACTACCTAACATGTATAAAGTAGATTAATGATTTGGAGGGGTTTTCTGCTTGTGGAGAGGTGGCTGCATTTGTGTGGGAATAAAATGAAAAGTTATACTTGCCACTCCGAATAGCATACCTCTCTCCTGCTGTGACCATTTGTTCCCATGGAAGTTATGTAATGTACATTGACTTCTGTAACCGCCGGAGCTTGACCCAAATGTCATGTCCTAAAATGTGTGTGACATCACTTCTGTCCTATGGGGACCAGATGCATCTGGGAACAGACAGTCTGTTGCTGCTAGGTATAACTTTCCTTTAGATTTCTGAAGAAATGCTGCCCGTTCTGCAATTAGCTTGTTTAATTGACTGCTTTGACCAGGGCAAGCAAATATACTGTAAAAATAAAGGACAATTTTGTTTTTAATCTCAAATCCTTCCAGACATGAATACAAATACAATATATACTCTACTTTGAAGCACAACTTCCCAGTTATCCATTTGAGGCTTCAGAAGCCTCAAATTCTTTGTTCACAAGCAGCCAAACTGTGACATCAACATCACATGAACTTAGTTGTGTGGTACTTGACCACTGACTGTTGTTGCTCTTTGTTCCAATTTTAGTGCTACATAAAGTTATAAGAAAGTGTGTGCACTGGCATCCATGGTTATGTGGCAATACATTTGATGTAAGGTTTAGTTAAATGAATTGAATATCTTGTTGTAATCATCATGTGAAGAAGACATATGTTTTTTTTTTTATAGTATTGTTTCCGTAACTCTGGTTGTGGTACATTAGTTTCCTGGTTTGGTAAACTTCTGTGTGAATGACTGTGAATGACTTCTTATTCTACTTCTCTCATTAGGCCGACCACCTAATGCTCTATTCCCTTCTGTCTAGTATTACCATCTGGGAGCTGTGTACCAAAACCAGGGAATGTGCTGTTACAATGTAAAACTATGTAATATACGTTATGTTCTACTTACCTGCAGCATGGTGGGTCTGCTCTGACCTTCTAAGAGGCAGGCCTGCAGCAGCTCTGGTGTTTTATAGGGGAAGCTGCAGAGAATTGTGGGTATTTCAATTGTATAAAAGGTGTCACTGACCAGCAATCTGGGGGATTATGATTGTGGAGATTTGTGTTTTGCCTTCTGCTGCTCTGTGGAACTACAAGAGCCTGGTGTATATTGAACCTGTTATGTTATATATGGACTTTCCAAAATAAACTCTTTTGGATTATTTTCATCAAGCAAAGGCTGGTTGTGCATTGAAAAGCCTATGCATATGAAATTGGTTGCATAAAAAGTATATGTAAAGCTAGATTGCAGGCTTCTCCCTGCTATTCCTTTGTTTGTTTCCTGTGCCCAGGTTATCTGCCCCACTTCTGCCTAGAGTGGGATGTTCCAGTGTGCCTTCTGCTGTGGCCCCCCCTCGCTGCATGGAGCATCCCTGGTGCAGATGTATTGGGTACCATCTTCTTTAGTTGGTAATGGGCACAGTGAAAGGGAGCTGTTTCTTGTTGAAACTGTTTATTTGAAGACTGTCCCAAAGTATTAGTTCCTTTTCTCCCATTGGCACATAAGAGAGCAGCTTGCACCTCCCTAATGACAAAGCCATTTAATCACACATGGTATAAGCTTTCTTTCACTATTTTTAATGATGAATTTGTATTTTAATCAGAGCATTCAGCTGCTGCAAAGACTAACCTACAATGTACGAGTTCTGCATGCAAGTGTCAATATAGAGGGATTAGTTTCATTCTTGATGAACAGAATGTAAGTACATTGTTCAGTGTTATTTTATCGTAATATTTTTTTTTTTTTTTAAACATGGTTTTTTTATGCTTCTAGACAGCAAAACACATCCCAAACTACATTTCTTATATCATTGCATGGCGGCATTTCTGTAAAAAAAACAAAAAATAGTTTATAAGATATGCAAATTAGCCTTTGGTGCTCTGCAGAGCACAATCAGGCTCTACCGTAATATGCCAGCTGCCAATGCGGCTGACATGGCAGCGGGGAAAGCATAAATTATATTACTTTGGAGTCTAATATGCATATCTTTCAAACTTTTTGTTTTACAGAAATGAGGCCATGCAAAGCTATTAGACGTGAAGCTTGGGACACGAGACGGGGAGGTACGGTATGGTCATCTACCATCGGGTAATCTGATGGTAATGTCTTTTTAAGGGGTTAACAACCACAAGATGTCAGCTATGGATTTAGCTATAATATGCTCCTAATACCTGCACGCTGGACTTTGCCATACATAGTGATAGCACTTCCTGTATAAAAAAAATGCCTTTAAAGGGGTATTCCCATCTGTACATTCACATTTATTTTAATTACCGTAATATATACTTCTTCAATCCAATGTTATTAAAAAAAGTTCACCTGTTTGAAGATAATTTTTCCATAAATGTCATGTATATGAATTATATATTATATTATGACTGCCCCTACACTCTCTTAGCAGTGGCCAGTCATGTGCAATATGTTTCTTTGTGCAATCAGCGGAAGTGGTCATATCCAAGGACATCAATCTTGTTTCTAAGGGAGCGTATGATTACATTTATGGGAATTTTTTTTTTTTAATGGAGAAATGTATGTATATGGCAGATTTAAATTCAATGTGAATGCCAAGATCAGAATTCAGCAAATATTTTTTTTGTTTTGGTATGAAGGAAGTTTTCAACTACTCTTTTTGTATCAATTCTTTTCCAAGATCGGTTTCCAAGATCTCTGCTTGTTGTCATGCAATAAGAAGCTTCATTGTTTACTTCCTGTAGGAAACTGGTCCATGGTCATGTGATCTCACACAGGTGCATGGCTAGTTATAACAGTGTAATAAAAGCTGTGTGATGCTAACGAACTGCGCAACTGTGCGACATCACATGATCATGGACTGTTTCTGCAGGAAAACCTTTGCTACAACCTTCTTCCATGCATAAATGTCAAATTTAGGTAATTCTTTGTCTAATTCACATAAACATTTAATTTATACAATCCTACTCTAAAAGCAACAGAAGAAAGCAGCCTTTTTGAAACAAATTACTTGCACTGGGGAATTTTAGTGCATGTGACAATTGGAGTTTCAATGTTTTTTGCTGTAATTGGACCAAGGATTATCAATAAAGCTTCATTACAGACCCCGCTTTCAGAAAGCTTCACCAGAGGTCACAGTGGGCAAAGCCTCCCCATGCTGCAGCCATCCACCTCCCCTACTGATGAAATGGCCCATTCACCCCCCCCCCCCCCCTCTTTTGAAATGCCCCCTGCAACCCTTTTTCGTATATATAAAAAAAAAAAAAAAAACTTACATACTCGCCTTGTGGCACACCCGTCCTTGCGGCTCCTCTTCTTTCTTCTCTATACAGCAGAGCTGCAGGGTGCGTATGTAAACCGGGTATAAGCCGTGGTGAGGTTTTGCTGTATTTTTTCTTATGTAGTTTTAAATCTTTTTTAACTGTATATACAAACACGATAATACCCCCTATCTTCTCTTGAGATTTTCTGCTATTTTAGTCATTGTTGGGAACCCTAATACTGCATATCATTTTGTGTGAAATTTTGGCCAGCGGTGTTTGTTATCAAACTGTATTTGTTTTGTCTTTGTATTTCATATATATCTCAGAATGCAATATTTATATGCTGTCATTTTGCATTTGTGTAAATCTCTTCTCTAGAAGATAATCCCTGTGTTTCATTTCATCTGTTGTAGTCAGTCTCCAGAAGATGACCTAACAATGCCATGTCTTGGCCTTTTGGCAAACCTTTGCCGCAACAATATTTCTGTACAGACACATGTTAAGTCATTGGTAAGTGTTTATTTATTTATTTTTTTAATAATCGTATATCTAGTGGATTTGGGAAAATATAGAGCATGCTGCGCCACTGTTCTCTATGGTGGGGAGAGGGGTCACCTCCAACTTGCCATCACAAAGTTGGTATGCCCACATGAATATGTGTCTGTATACAGTCTTGGCAGGATTGTTTATTATCAATCAAATTCCAGTCAGTCTTTTTATTACGACTCCTGGATTGTTAAATTGATATTAACAATTTTTTTTTTGTATGGAATTGTAAATCAACTAGAAGGATCATCTTTTACTAACGTGTTTTATCCTCTCATTTGCAGAACAATATTAAAGGATTCTATCGTACTTTGATTAGTTTCTTGGCTCACACCAGTTTGACGGTTGTAGTATTTGCACTTTCTATCTTGGCAAGTCTCACATTAAATGAAGAAGTAGGAGATAAGGTGAGGTTTGATTTTGCTTTTGTTTATTATTAGGGAACTATTTTTATGGACATTGTTATATACAAACACTCTTTCTCATGCTTAGGACATAGGCCAAACCAGAAGCTATCTGTGGAATTACTGCTGCTGTGACCAACAAATAGTTGGCAACGTCAGGCAATTGCATTTTTCCAGTTTTTTAACATGCCATTCTTGAATGAGATGTTTAGCAAGCTTACTGAATCAGAAACGACCTCTGTGTAACATCAGCATAAGTTACTTTGAACAAGTTTCACATCTTTGTAGTGAAAAAAAAATTGCTAAAGAATATTTATAATTAGATCTTTACATCTGTGCTTAATCCCTTAGACCTTTGACGAAAATACATGTCCTGGTCGGCTTCTAGTTCGCGCGCCTAGATGTATATTTTTGTCCGTCACTGTGATAGCTGTCAATTGTGACAGCAGTGCAAGAGCCGGCTGCACACGTAAGCCGGGACTCCCATGTAACGCGATTCCGGCTGTTTAACCCTTCAAGCACCACAGTCAAACATGACCACGGCTCCTATAGGGTTTCAGTGTCTGCCTCATGTGCCGTTTTCAGGGGTGCGATCGTCTCCATGGCAGTCCCGGGGTCCGGACATGGACCCCAGAGCTGCCTGCAGAAGCACAATGACATAAAGTTACCATATATACTCGTGTATAAACCGAGTTTTTCAGCCCAAAAAAATGTGCTGAAAAGCCTCAGCTTATACAAGAGTCAATTAAAAAAAACTTGCATACTCGCCCTGCTGATGCTCAGCGCGGCTCCTCTTCTGTCTTGCCCCTGCCGCTCTTCTTCTGTCTTGCCCCTCCTCTAACAGCCGGCAGAGAGACGGCTATGTTATCTGCTGACTAGCGCTCACTATGACGTTATCAGCCTCATCATCATAGTATGCACCGGCCGACAGAGCGCACGGACATCTGAACCACCCGAAGGTGAGTATGTAAGTTTATTACATATGAAGAAAAATGTGAAAATCTCCACACAAACAGTACATATAATATATCACCGCGTTCCGTAACAACCCGTACAATAAAATAATTATTAAACCCATACCATGAACACCATTAAAAAAGCCAAAAATTTGCATTTGCGCAAAAAGTGATCAAGAAGTCCCATTTATATCACAATGATTCCAATAAAAAGCACGACTCATCACATAAAAAAATAACAGCTTAAGCAACAAAAAAATCTAAATGTTACGCCTCTTGGAAGTTTGATTTTTCTCTCCAAATGTGTTTTATTCAGCAGAATTATTCAACCATAAAGAAGCTATATAAATTGGATATCACCGTGATCATACTAACCCATAGAACATAAATATAATGATATCTATGCTATACAGTGTATAAAACAAAAAACATCACAAAGTCAAGAGATTTTAAGGTGGCCATACATATGAGATCCCTATTGGGGTTTCTTTTTCTGTTTACAGGAAGATATTAACAATCATGTAATGGCATTTTCTTCCTTGTTTTGAGTGTTATTTCATGGTATATAAGACTGGAAAAAGACGCAAGTCCATGAAGTCCAACCTTCAAGAATTAAATGTTTTATCCCCATAACCGTAATATATTTTCTCTCCAGAAAGGCATCCAGGCCTCGCTTGAACATGTACATAGAGTCCGCTTGGATTTACAACTAGGAAACCAACATTTTTGAAGGTTCTGTCATGTTCCTTATTAATGAACAATTTGTGCAGGGTGCATTAGGGACTACCATTGCTTTATTATTAAGGTCTGTGTAACATGTCAGGGTAACATTAACAACATTATAACCCAATGGAGTATGTATCAATGTGTCGCATGTGTCAGACTATCTCCAGATTTATCACTTTGTTGTTGAATCATAAATCAGGAGCAGCATAAGATTATCGAATCATACTTTGCCGCATCTATTAGTTGATTTAGTTTGATGCAGCAACTTCCATTTTTTTTTGCTGCGCTGACTTTTTGTCGCAGGGGCACAATTCTTTTTCAAACAAGTCAGAAGAGTGGCTAAAAATGCTATAAAAACTTTAATAAATGTGGCGTAGGATATTTCATACAGGTTTTTACCTTAGAATTCTGGCGCAGACAGCTTGATGCGTCTCTAAGATTTGTTTGAGGAACATTTCTACTCAGGGAATTACGCTGCCCCTTGCTCTCTTCAAGTAGTACAGACGTGTGCAGCTGTCTGCTTGATAAACAAAATGTGATTTAGTTATTTTTTTTCTAAACATTGATTTTTGGACTGTAGTTACACAATTCCATGCATTGCGGCTTGTGTTGCTTTATGTGTTGTGTGACTTCTGCAATAGCCAACGCACAGTAGTGTGTGATGACTTTTATATGAATACATGCACAGTGAAGCCTGTGTTTCTTTTCATGTGGCAGCTTTTAAGCTCTATAGACTGTCACAAAGCTGCTACTGATAGCAGAGAAGTGTGTTATTCCTTGTGTCCTTGACCTTCACAAGATGCTCTGAAGTGTGTTGGCTGCAGACAGCTGTCCTGCCGAGATCAAGCACCTCTCCATTTTTGTTGAGAAGTTTAAAGCTTCTTCTAATAGAAGGAACAAATCGCCATTAATCAGTCCCTCACAGTAGTTTTTAGGAAATCTTGGAGTACTTACAGTACTTTACAGTAGACTGTCCATGTAAGGCCAATCGTAACCTCTAGAAAAAAAAAAGTTTATTCAAATATGTAAATTGGCCTGAGGAGCTCAGGAACATATCTCGCATTCGCAAGTGTATTACAAAGAGTGACAGGTTTTTGGATTTCGTGTTATAGAATAAGAAAAATTACACAGTCAACAATATTTAAAAGGTTTATTGTAATACAGAAAGTATATAAAGAGTTAAATATCAAATGTTATACTCACAACACTGTCAACTTTCATTGATGAGCTCCAGCACACAAAATCTTCACGGCTTATCAACTTACAACTCTGTCCAGCATCATTGATGACCTTCGGCAGATAGTGGTCTTCACGGACTATCACCAAGCAGTAGAATGACAGGTATTGACGGGTATCTTGAGGCGTCCCACAAGTACCCAATAAGTATAGCATCAGTCAATAGCTAGCTCTCAATTCTCTCAAATCCACCGCTAGGTGATAGTACAGAAGTTTTATACCCCATGTCTGCATCACCAAACTATATGGAAAAACATGTGTATGCACATGTTTTTTTTTTTTTCTCATTATTCTCCAAATGGTATAGTTTCCCATGAAAGTGGCCAATTTTCATTGGAAAGCATCCCAGGAGATGAGCGCATCCCAGAAGATAGGCGCATCCCAGCAGGTGTGTAATACCTAACATAGTGCCAAATGAGGATAAGAATATATCAAACTTAATGAGGATCAAAATGTTGATTTGGGCTTATTTATGGGTGAAATAAGGTAACATGAACTAACTTTTATCTCAAGAGCAGACATGTTGTATCTTCGACTTCATTTTGGTTTTCCATTTCAGCGAGATTTGCAGACAGCTGGCTGACGTCACTGGCTCTTTGCGTAGACCAGGGAGGGATGGAGAAGTGAATAAGCAGGAGGTGCATATTTACTGAGTGGTGGAGCTATGAGGCGCTCAGGTGACGTGTGCCTCAGGCTAATTTAGATATTTGTATAAACTTTTTTTTCGTAACACCACATTTTATCAGTTTGCTGCAAAGTTGCTGTTTTTGCCACATTTAAAGAAAGCGTACGTGTAGATGCCAGAACCCCCCCCCCCCCCCCCCCCCCCACCCACACACACACGCACCTCGTTTTCCATACACCCAACTCTCTTTTCCCACTTTCTCCTGACCTCCACCATTGGGTCCCCTAACACCTCATCCAGTAACACCCTTTAGAAAAGAGATATTAGCCCCTCATATGATTAGCAGGCACTACCCCATGTTTCACTTTAATGGAAGAGAATGACACCTCCTCCAGGTCAAATTGAGCCTGTACAGCATGTCGAATCTGGAGGTACTCAAAAAAACATCGAACGGGGAAGCTCAAACTCATCTGCCCTTTTAGTTTGTCTTATTATTTTTACATCCCTATTTGTGTGAACCTGTTTTTTGATGTGAGTTTTAGTTACAAATTTGTGATTAGATGCGTTTTTGTTTTTTTTAACTTATTTGTGTTTGTCACAAGGTTGCAGGAGGTAAACTGTTAATCAAGACTAATGCAATCACCTGGTTGCTTTAAAAAATATATATATGGGATGTAGGGGTGCCTTTACTTTTTATCGCTGTATTGTGAAGGTTGTGCCTGTCTTAAAATTTCCAGCAAAAAAACAGATTTGAGTTATTATTTTTTATTTTATTTTTTTATATGAACATATGACTGAGGTATCTAATGAACTCTACACATGTTCATCTATTACATCTATGGGGTGTGCAACAAATAAATTTTTGTTTTGTGGCATATTGCAGTATGGCCAATGTTGTGGTGAGACAGCATCTTGGTGGAGTAATGTGTAATGATGGCGGCTATACACACATCGGTGTGTATACACACGCTTCTGTGCCAGTTTTCTGAGGGCTCATGGTAGTTGTGGTATTCTGTGGTGCCCATCTTGAAGATAACTCTGCCAAGTTTAGATTGCTTTTATGATCCACAAAATGTCATGGGCAAACTATTGAAGCTCCATTTTGTAATTAACGACAATTTTGCTGTATCCGTTAATTTATTCCATTGCAGTGTTTTTTATCCGATGTTCATGTACCCGGAATAGCCATTTAAAGAGAACCTGTCACTTGTAAAAAAAAAAAAAAAAAAAAAACACGGGCCTAGGAGCTGTTTACTAAAGTAAGCAGCTCCTAGTGCTACAACAGAAGCAGCGGCAGTGTTACACCGCTAGCATTATCAGAAACCTCTAATAACGCTGGCAGACACTGCATGTACACTAGAAACACCGAACTGCCCTGTAAGCGATCCGGCATATTCACGAGTGGGCGGTCCGAAGCCTTACCTCTCCCCTGGACCACCCCGCCCACTCGATAGGCTGGCAGTGACTGCCGAGCATCATGCTGCAGTCACTGCCCCTAGCCCCGCCTGCTCATGAATACGCCCAACCGCTTACAAGCGCAGTCCTGCATTTTCGGTGTAGATCGTGGCAGTGTTTGCTAGAGTTATCAGAGTGTAACACTGCTGCTTCTGTTGTAGCGCTAGGAGCTGCTTACTTCAGTAAGCAGCTCCTAGTGCTGTTTTTACAGGTGACAGGTCCTCTTTAAGGTAAAATGCTGGCTGTTCTTTGTGAGGGCGGAGCATAGAATCTGGAATACTCCCTTTTAAATAGAAAAATAAGAGCCATTTGTTTTGAGTGTTCCGTTTTTATTTGTTTTATATATTTAAATAATATATTTTGTACATGGGGAACTGTATAACTTGCAGTAATTTTCACTTTCTGGCTAAATTGTCATTTTCTTTATAGCTTTTTCATTCCAGAAACATCCATCAAACTTTTCAGCTAATATTTAATATTCTTGTCAATGGGGATGGCACATTAACACGAAAATATTCTGTGGACCTTCTTATGGATTTGTTAAAAAATCCCAAAGTTGCAGATTATTTATCAAGGTAGGCTTTTATATTACTTTGTCAATTACATGTGTATATATCTCTCTCTATTGATAGATGTATGAGATAATTCAGAAGTGTTTTTACTTTTTTTGCATCCCTTAATTCATTTATTTTGTACTACCTTAGATATGAACATTTTAATTCATGCCTTATCCAAGTACTAGGCCTTCTTCATGGCAAAGATCCAGATTCAGCTTTTAAGGTATTTTTTTGTCTTTTATATGATCTTTTATTTTATTTTTTACAGGATGTGTAGGATATTAATTTTCCCAATTTAAAATGAACCTGTCACCAGGAATGTGATTTTTTTTTGCTTGTTGCCAGTTCCAATAGCCTATGTTATGCTGATTTAAAAAATGCCTTTGTCAGTATTTTGAATCATTTTAGTAGTTTATATAAGTTTACTTACATTACCTGGCTCCTTGCCAGCAGCGTGTGGCAAGTCCCCAGTTGAAGGGGCGGCTACAGCCTGCGTGTGCCTGTTAGGGTTCCATCAATACCAGAAATTTTGAGTGTAATACCATGATACTTTTTTCTTTTCCTGAATGCATTGTATTATCTGGATTAAATTTTTAGGGTGCAGTCAGATTGGGCGTTTGCATTGCATTAATGTAATGCAATGTATGGGGGAGGGGCTCTGCCCAATTGCATATGTGTTTCCAATGAAACACATTCAATCAGTAACAATCAAGGTGAAGGTTGTCCTGGTAATGTTTAATATAAAATGTTTAATTTATTTTATGTCTTATATATTTTTATTCAGTTTAACTTTATTACTTTGTGTGTTTACTAAAGTAAGCAGCTCCTAGTGATGAAACAAACGCAGAAGTGTTACACTGGTAGCGTTATCGGAAACCTCCGATAACGCTATCTAACGCCGCTGCGGAGTACGCTGGAAACGCTGGACCACTCTCAAAGCGGTCGTGAGGGGGGCGGAATTCGGGGCAGTGACTGTCGCATGACGCACGGCAGTCCCTGCCGAGCTATGGAGCGAGTGGGGCGGTCCGTGGAATAGGCAGCACCTATTCGGTTAAATACAGGTTTAACTGTATAAAACATATCACAAAAAGACAATAATTTCCATGTGAGGCATTTCAGGAAAATGTTACTGTATTTTTTGCACCGGATCTGCATAAGGTGCACCGGATCGGATTATAAGGCGCACCATCAAATTCCTGCTAAAACGCCTAGGTTCATATATAAGGTGCACGGGATTATAAGGATGAATGACCAGCAGGTGGCAGACCTGTGCACAGTTAAAGGCAGTAAATATGGTTTATATATAAGGCGCACCTATGATTTCTGAGAAATCAAAGGATTTTCTGTGCGCCTTATAGTCCGAAAAATACGGTACTTAAGAAGTAAAACAAATGTGGCCATTCTAAATTCATGTGTGTAAATATCTTGTATATTAAATCCATTCCTAACTATTTGGAAATCTCTATTTTTCAGGTGTTAGAATTGTTGTTGGCCTTCTGCTCGGTCACCAGCTTACGTCATATGCTGCGCCAGGCTATACTAGAACAATCGAGTATACCTGCTACAGGGAATGGGAGGCTTGGGCCCCGTGCAAAATCTCCAGAACCAGCTGTGGCTCTTGTTCATTGGTCAAGCCAAGCACTGGAAGCCCCTCAGAACTGTGCAGTATTGTCACTAGAACTCTTCAAGGAAGTTTTTGCTGTAAATGTCTAACTTTCTTTCAATATTTAGCATAAACTTGATATGTTTTAAGTGTAAAGAATGTATATTATTTTAAAAGGGTTTTTCCTAGCAATACCTATTCTTTTGTAACAGGATATGCGATGAGTTGTTGAATGTTTTTGTTTTGTTTTTTTTTATCTCCTGTTACTAAATTTGGAGGAGTAGGTTTGATGCCATGCTATGTAACAGAGACAAAATAGCAAGCAAACAAGAAACTCCTATCAATCTAATTTATTCCTTAACCCCTTAAGGACGCAGCCATTTTACAGCTTAAGGCTCAGTCCCATTTTTTAGATTCTGACCTGCGTCTCTTTATATGGTTATAACTTTTGAACACTGTTACTTATCAAAGCGATTCTGAGATTGTTTTTTCCCCACATGTTGTACTTCATTTTAGTGGTAAATTTTGGCTGATAAGTTTTGCTTTTATTTACAAAAAAAAGGAAAAAATGGTGAATTTTTAGAAAAATTTGCCATTTTCGAAATTCAGAATCACCGCGTTTTCAGGCAGATCGATTTACCACCTAAATAACTTGCAGAATAACATTTCCCATTTGTCTACTTTACATTTTCATAATTTTTGAAATGTTTGCATAATTTATTTTGACGTCATGCGGCCTACAAATCGAATATCGATTTTCCGTATTTTCAGAATTGACTATTTTGGGGATAAATACTGTTTGAAATCAAATTTTACATATTTAGCAACAAAACCCCCTATATAACCAACCCATTTTCAAATCTGCACCCCTCAAACTATCAGAAACAGCATTTACAAAGATTGTTAACCCCTTGAGATCTTCATAGTAATTGAATCAAAATGGCGGTGAAATTTAGAATGGTCAAATTTTGTCAGTTATACGTTCATTTAGCCCTAAAATTTACACATTTCCAAAAGATAAAAAGAGAAAACTCACCATAAAATTTGTTCTACAATTTCTCCTGAGTGTAGCGACCCCCCACATGTGGCCGTTACTTATGTTATGGGGGCACAGCGAGGCGCAGAAGGGAAGGAGCACCCTGCAGCTGCCAGGATTTTAGTTTTCTCGTTGCCCCCTTTTGAAGGCTATAAAATTTTCGCTTTTCCGTTATTTGGGCCATTTACTTTTTTTTTTTTTCGTGTTCACCGTATAGCCTAAAAATCATGTTATCTTTATTCTATGGGTCGATACGATTACGGGGATACCAGACATGAATATTTTTTCTTATGTTTTACTAAATTTGCCAAATAAAACCCTAATGTGGGCAAAAATCTATCATTTTTGCATCGCCGTCTTCCAAGTGGCATAACATTGTTACGTTTTTTGCTACAGAGCTGGTTGATGGCTTGTTTTTTGCGGGACATGTTGTTCTTTGCAAAGGTAGTACATATGTTTTGTTGATCACTTTTTATTGCATTTTTAGTTGGATATAATAGGTAAAAATCATAATTTTTGGCGGGTTTTTAATGTTTTTTTTTTTTTTACGGCGTTCATCATATGGGTTCAATAGTTATTTAGTTTTATTCTATGGATTGTTACGGACGCGGTGATACTATAGATATGGGGTTTGTGTTATGATTTAGACTTTTTTGAGCGTTATATGTCTCTTTATATGTTTTGGGGCTTATGGGCATTTTTTGTGATTTATAAAGTAATTTTTTATTGAAAAACATTTTTTTTACATGATCCACCATGGGATATGAACAAGCAATCTTCTGATTGCTTGTTCTTGATAATACTCTGCAATACTAATGTATTGCAAGGCATTATCAGTGCCAGCCTATGCAGATGCATAGGCTGACACTTTGCCTTTAAGATGACGTCACAGACGCCATCTTAAAGGCAATCCCTCCAGGCTTCTCGAAAACGGTGCGCGGGGGGCCGATCGTGGGGTAAAGACCCCCAGAAGGCATGTTAAATGCCGCGGTCGCGTTGACCGCGGCATTTAACGGGTTAAACACCCGCGATCGGAGCCCACTCCGACCGCGGGTGTTACCCGGGGATGTCAACGGTAGATTACCGTTGAAATCCCGCGGCTAACGATGCCGGTTCGGGTGGTAGCCGAAGCTACCTCGGGGCTGTAAATCAAAATGTGTTTAAACCGCGATATAGCGGTTTAAAACACTAGCTAAGTTAAGCTCCGGCACAAGCTCACCCTGAGCTGGTGCCCGGTGTTTACATCTCATACCTACCTTCAGAAGTGCTAAGTTTCCTTTTAACCTAGTCCAATAAATGTGATCATTTTAAAGGGACTCTTGGCAAGTTTTTATTGAACTTTCATTATCAAAACAGGTGGTCCCCGGTTTACGTACAGGATAGGTTCTGTAGGTTTGTTAAGTTGAATTTGTATGTAAGTTGGTGCTGTATACTTTATAATTGTAACGGAGACAAAAAAGAATTTGGCTGGGGTGACAAATGGATTTTAAAAATGTTGAGTTGTCATAGGAACCAGGATTAACAATAAATCTTAATTGCTGACACCTGTGATAACTATTATAGCTGATCATTGTAGCCTAATGCTAAAGTACAGTAAATTACCAACATCCAGAAGTCCGTTTGTAACTAGGGGGTCGTCTGTAAGTCGGGTGTTCTTAAAGGGGTATTCCGGGAATATGAACGTCTGACACAAAAAACATGATGATATAAATAAATGAATACAACAATGTCATTTGTCACAAAGCGGAGCTTAAATAGTTTGGTTTTATGATTTACAAAATTTATGGCCTCTCTAAAGTGGGTGGAGTTCTCACTAAGATGGCCGCCACTGGAAACTACAAGTTCCATGATACATTAGTTCTCAGTAACTCCTCCTCCCTCTTATGCTCTGCTCCCGGTGATAATATAACAGACTGTCTTGCTCTGTTACCATAGTAATGATGTGTAACTTCCATCACTGCGCATCACCACAACACTGTCCATACTGGATGTACTGCAACCAACCAACTACAGTCAAACGTAGTGGTGATCACATGACCTGCCCAGGCAGGTGCAGGACATGTGGCCAGTGGCCATCTTCTGTCCTGTGTATGCTCCTTAACGGACTGATTAAAGGGCCAGTAGCATTTTAATTCTTCATTACAGTCTATGTCACCAGCATTTTCTGCTAAGGGGAGCAAAATTTTAAATCGCACATTAGCTTATATTTTGAGTGCCCTTTTGTATATGAATTATGCTTATTCCTGGAATACCCCTATAGTATATAGCCTTTTTTTCCTGTAAAATTGTAAAGTAAGGGGTTAAAAATGATCCTTCTTGTGTAAACATCACTAGGGGATTAAAATTTGAGAATTTTCTTTAAAGGGCGCTAGAGACCTGGGTTTAAATCCCAGGGTCAACATCTGCAAAGAGTTTGTATGTTCTCTCCGTGTTTGCGTGGGTTTCTTCCAGGTCCTCCGGTTTCCTCCCACACTCAAAAACATAATGGTAGGCTGATTAGATTGTTAGCCCCATTAGGGACAGGGGCCAGTTTGGCAAGTTCTGTGCAGAGCTGCGTAATCTGTGTGCGCCATTTAAAGGAATTGCTATTATTATTACAATTTGCAGTGTGGTGAGACTTGGTGTGTGCACCGTGCCTTTGGCTATGAGGTAGCTACAATTTGTTCAGCTACTGTAGTTTGTGGCCCCCAAATATGGTATGTGCGTGAGGCTAAAGTCTGTTGAGGAATACTAGTTAAAAGGGTTTGGTCCTACCAGTGAAGGACAGTTATCACAGTATGCACAGTCAATCTGATAGGAACAACTCCCTGACATTGTCTAAGCATAGACATAAATTGAAAATTATATAAAAAATTTTCACACAATAACATAGTTTGCATCTTTATGCCACCTCAGTACCTTCAAATATTTTTTTTAATTTATAATTTTTCTCCTGTCTGCCTTTAGGATGCCATTGACACTGGTGCCAGCCAACCTGCAGAAAGGTTTGTGGACCTTCTCTTGCCAGTTATCCTTGAGCAGCTGCATGTGCCGGATTCTTCCTTGGATGAACTATTGACAAAAAAGAAATGTGAAAGAATGGCAAAATCAATGGAAGTATTAATCAATATCCTTTATCAAGCATTTTGTTAAAGTTAATGTAAATACAAATGACTACATAATTTACAACAAAAATAGTTTGATTTTGGTTTTAAAACTAAATGCAGACATGGATACAAAAATAGTTAAGCAAACTAAAATGGATTTCTTATACAGTAGTATGGAATTTTATTAGGTTAAAATTTTACAGGTTAAGTCAAAATGTATTATTTTACAAAATGTTAAACATACACTTAGGGAGCACCTAATTTTGATATTGGTATTTTGATTAAAGGGTTTGGCCACTCTTTTACTTTAATTGCCCATGTGCCTTTACTGCCCTAATAATACTTACTTTAGTGCTGTTTGTAAACTGTGTGAATTTGTTACATGTCTCTGCTTGTTACATGTTACTGATCCTGCCACCCCCTCCGCCTGTGTCTGCCAGTGAAATGGACTGCGAGAAAGGGGCACAGTGGGTGATGCCACTAGGGTGGACTGAATGAGTGAGAAACAACAAGTTGTATATCTATGCAGAGGGCAGCATGGTTATAAACAGGAAAGGCTGAAGCTTTCAAAGGGCGCAATGGTACAAGTACTTATACATGCATATATGTCTAATGGAACAGATTTATTTAAAACTGGCCAACCCCTTTAATTTCCATTTTTTTGTTGCAATATAGGTTTGGATTGGCTTATCCTGTTCTATAGGTGTATTTATCCATTGTTCCCATTGTTCAGACCAGCTGGGCTAGCATTCAGTCAAAATATACTTTGTGGTTCCCTCCTCCTTTTTTGTCTTGTTAGTTTTAAACCCATATGAAAAATCGTGCTTATTTATGCTTACTGAATGTTATGTGTTTTAAATCTTTTATCATTATATATCTCCTTAACCTTGCTTACCGATTTGTGCTGATGACTCATTAAAATCCCGTGTCGCTATGAAACTCGCTGTCAACCGATGTATTGCTCTTGTTGATTATCAGTTTACATTCAGTGCTGCGGATTCCACCTTCGGTGCCAAAATGATGGATCCAGAACTCTTGTAAGTTCTATGGTTTTTCCTATCCATACGTGTTTTTACTTAAATAGGAGCCTTCACCGCCACTTCTGGCTCCATTCATTGTGTAGCTGTGTGTCTGGCTGCCCTATAAAGGGCTCATGGATGAGGTTGCAAAGTTGAACACACATTACAACCATATGTTTGACCTACACTATTTTGTGTGTGTGTTTTATTTTAATGTGTGTCTTTTGTACCAAGGAATATTTCCTCAGATGTTATCCTGAAGACCTTGGATGTTATGAGCAGGTTAAAACATTTGGTTGCAAACATGGAAGCTGCCTTTTATAAGCTATTACAGGTATGTATCATGGGATGATTGTTTTGTAGCTGTTTCCAGTGTAGGTCAAGTATAAAGATTGGCATATTGCTCCTTCTGTGGAGCAGTGCTGTATTCCCCAACACAGTACACCACTTATGGCAAAATAAACAAGACTCACCCTATTATGCAGCCATTTAGAAAGCGGTTTTTATATTTTTATATATTCCAGTATGTTACTGCCCCTTTGTTACATGTTTCAAATTAAAGCCTTTCAATGGACCAGTTTAGTAAATGAATGATGAACACATACAAGTATACGCACAAATATGTTGCATTTTCCTACAGGACCAACGTTTGATCGCATCACTGTCTTTTGCATTAACGTCTGATAACAGGGAGAGAGTCCAAGCTGGCCTTCGAATATTGTTTGAAGCTGCACCACTCCCAGACTTCCCAGCTTATGTGTGAGTAAAAAGTATATAGGATAAAACGGAAAAAAAAATTGAGTTAAAATAGTTCATGATCTAATGGTCAATGTTTTTAACTTTATTTTTAGGCTTGGGGAAAGTATTGCTGCTAATAATGCATACACAAGGCAAGAAACCGAGCATCCATCAAAGAGATTTGGTTTGCATGTTCCTGCTAACAATTTCAAACCACCACAGACACCTAAAATTCACAGTATGGATATGTCGTCCTCAAATATCCAAGACCTTATTCAAAAGCTGCAGTCGGGGATGGAGGTAAAGTTCCATAACCTACTGCAAACAATGTTCATACCATAATAGGTTTTAACAACTGAACATGTTTGTATATAACAAACCATATACAGTTACTATGACAACAAAACAGGGGAAGTAACTGGTAATTCCTTGGGCCAAGTACCAATTCTTTATCATAAAATGGCACCATATGCAGATAAAGGCATATACATAAGGGTATAAATGTTGTCAATACTATATGTTTATGCATTGCAAATATCAACTCTACTTATTATGATTTGTGTTTGCAGTTGAAGGAGCAAGTGAACGATGTTCGGATTTCAGATATCATGGATGTCTATGAACAAAAACTCTGTGCACTGGCTGTGAGTACTGAGATTTTATCCCCATTTGTCAGAGGAAACTAGTAGTTTATCTGACCTACCTATATGTCAGCAATGGCGAACCTATGGCACAGGTGCCAGAGGTGGCACACGGAGCCCTCTCTGTGGGCACTCAAGCCACCGACCCGGCACAGAGCTCACCAGACAAGACTTGAAGAATCTTTTCAGTTTTACAAAACTCAGGATATACCCTCAATGGCATATATAAAGAAACACATTTGTGACTGCAGGAAGAGTGAGAACATGTGGAAAGAATGGATTATATTTGGAGCTCCTACTGTCTGAAGAGAAGCTACAACAATAGTCCAAATTTGCCCTTCATCTTTCAACTGTATTGGTGTCCTCAAGAGGCCAATACGATATAAATTTGTGACAGAACAGGGAGCAAAATCGAAATGAGTGATCCCACGTTCCTGTGCAGGGCACAGATTTGGCTGTCTGACCTTCACATTTTGCCGGAGTAGCGGCCGAACAGCAATCCAGCTAATTGAAGCTCCTAGCTTCAGTTATGATTGGCCAGGGAACTCCCATATTTGTTAGGAGCCTGAATTGGATGGATTTCAGGTTCGGCAACCAATCCGGCAATACATCTGGCTCAGGTGGCCAAACCCAAACAGGAAGGTCGAGTCCGCTCATCTTTAGTACCAATAATTTACCACTTAAATTGCTGTTTTGGCACTTTGCAATGAATAAATAGGTCTTGCTTGTAGTTTGGGCACTCATTCTCTAAAACGTTCGCCATCACTGCTATATGTTTTTACAGTCTAAAGAAAGTCGGCTACAGGATCTTTTAGAAGCAAAGACCTTAGCTCTTGCCCAAGCAGATCGACTTATTTCACAATACCAATGTCAGCGAGCACAAGCTGAAGCAGAGGTGAGACTGCAATGTTACTAAACTTCATCCCTCTCAGTATATTCATACCTGCACCTGTTTTCCTACCACAGTACAGTGTTAATATAACTTCTAATCTCTAGAACTACATAAATGTTATTAAGATTCTACCGCAAGTATTGTTTTCATGTTGCAGGCAAGAAAATTGGCAGCACTCCTTAAGGAGACCGAAAGGAAGAATGAGGAACTGAGTTTGCTTCTAAAATCTCAACAACTAGAGTCGGAACGAGCAAAGAGTGATATTGAGCAGTTATTCCAGCACAGTAAGAAGCTACAAGTTGTAGCTGAAGAGCATGAAAAACTGAAAGTCTCCTATGCAGATCACATATTAAAGTAAGGACTCTTTTGCTTAAATGTCATTCAGTTTTTGCTATTTTTATATTGTTTCATACATAATATTGTCCGCAAATTGGTAAATCACAGCAGTTAAAGCTGTACTCCAGGTTTGGCTATTGGTATACTTGCATGGATGTTAACATTTTTCTTCTGTATTGCAGTGTTAATTTTTTTAAATCTAACAAACCTGTATTGAACTTGCTTTTGTTATTACTAGAAATGAACAGATTTTAAAGAAGATAAGTTAAAAACTTGGGCTATCTTCTATCCACAGTAGGGTCAGTGAGGATCTGGCTGCTAGCACACCCAATGACCAGGCATGGCAAGCATGTGTGCTGGCACTACGTTAAATACTATGGGAGTGTCAGAGTGATACACTGAAGAGATTTCTATCTGCAGAATTCTGTAAATGGGAGTGCTACAGATAGCTGAGCGCTATGCATGTCTATTTTTACCATTCCCATACTTTTTAATGCAACGTCAGGACCCGTGATTATCCTACAGCTCCTCCCATTAGCAAGAACTTGATCCCTGTTCCCTGGGTCACTGCGGGTTCCAATATAGTGATCGTGGGGGTCCCAGCAAACAGGACCTTGTTTTCTCCTATCCTGTGGATCCTCTTTTTCAAAACTCTGCAAAGTGTTTTTCCTTTGTTGTTGCTCACAGTAATTCAGGGATAGAGGAACAGGTGATTATTACCATTACACTTTAAAAAGGAATGGTAACATCCAGTCTTTTCAAATATTTAAGGAGGGAAGAGAGAAGTGCATGTCATAATGTTATAAGAAAAAAAGTCTCCCAAATTGCAGAATTCATGCAGAAATATTTTCCTTAAACTGTTGTCGGTAGAAAACACAGGCCACAGGACCAATTTTAATGTTTTTATGTGCAAATAAATGTCATGTGTTTTTCTAGATCTGAACTCTGTGAAAAGCAGTACAAGGAGCTACAGAATTCTTATAATGTATTAAGTAAGCAAGCGGAAACCATGAAAAAGCTGAACGATTCCCTAAAGCTACAAAATGAGAAGTACGTGTAACAGGTTATATATCTCTCTTAAACCCTTTCCCTGCCAAGGTCATCTCTCACACGTCCTCAGACAGAGGTGCCACCCTTTGAGATTCCTGGATTCTAGGAGCCTTTGGATTTCTGACACCTAGAATCTCCTCTAGGAATTTGGAGATATTCCCTTTTTCAAAGTGACAATTTATTATTTCTTTATTTTTCACTGTCTAAGATGTTAGGTGTCAGTGATCCAAAGTTATACTGCTCTGAAGTTTTCACCCATCCAGCTTGTTAGCCAGCAGACAGAATGACGGAGGTTAGGTGCACAGAGGAGCTTCTTACCGATAAAGTAAATATTTACTTTATCTGTAGCTAAAGGTCTTTTAGGAGCTTCTTTACATAGCTAATAGACATACAGTTCTCCAAGACTACCCATTGAGAATGGATATTCACCTTCTCTTATAATATTAGAATCTTAATTCTATGTTCTAGTGACCAGTCTATTCTAATGGGTTAAATCTATTGTATTCTTACACATAAATGTAAATATAGCAATCTGTTTTTATCATTTTGTTCATCTTAAAATGTATTACAGAACCCTGGCACAATTAGAAGACATTGAAAGTCAAAGGAAAGAACTGTCTAAACAGCTTCAAGACAGGGAGAGCAAAATTTTGAGTAAGTATCTGTATAACACGTCTAATTAAAATATTTCCTCTCATAGGAGAGGTGATGAATATGTAAATGTTGGGACTCCCAATGATCAGTAGGGAGTGGCTCCATTCAGACTACCATCACTACTGTTGTCATGTGATCTTGTATGTATCCATCATGATATACTTTATGTTTATAATGAATAGATTTGCAACAGAAAGTGAAAGGCTTAGAGGAAAAAGTTAAAACAAAGCAAAAAGAGAAAGAAGATATGGAAGAGAATATTGATATCCTCCGGAAGGAATTAAGTAAAACTGAGCAAGCAAGAAAGGAACTGAGCATTAGGGTAAGACATGCTTTTTCCCCTGACTGCTTACGAAGAATTTGCCAAAAATGAAAACTATAATTACATAGTAAGGTGTTTTGCCATAGCCAAAGGGACTTGCCAGTGATCATCTTCTATTGTTGTAATTTTCCCCTCCATTATATCATCATTTTAAGCACTTGGAAGCCTTATCTTATTTATGTATTACCATTATCTGTGTAGTGGCTGAACCAAGTCACTTTAGCTTACATTCCATTAAACTGAAGATGAGAGAATCTGCAGTAGCCTGTTTTGTCCACCACACTGAGAATAGAGATGTCTGATCAGTATTCTATTAAGGGGGTGGCCACTTTACCTCATGTTTTTGTAATGTGTGTGTAAGTGTGGGGGGCAGGAGGCAGGATATTAGGTAATTTACCAATATACATCTATTAAAAGTTCTTCTCCACTTTCTTGGTATGTAAAGTGAAGTCTCCTGTCTTTTACCTAATCAGCCAGACATTCATGTCCATAACATGGCTGCAGATGGAGGGTCATTTGATCTCTATCTATACATGAACCAGGGCATGGAGATTGTTCATGCGGTCTTTTTATGTCAGGAATGTCTGGCTGATGAGGTAAAAGACAGGAGGCTTCACTTTACATATCAAGAGAGTCGTGCAGATCTATTAGTTGGGGTAAAGTGGCCAACCCCTTTAACTGTCTTATTAACAGCTGGTATCACCTAATCTGGGTGCTTATGTTGATGCCCCATCTATCAGACAGGATCTAGTCCTTTAATATTTTAGTCTGTAAAACTACTTTTAGTGGATGCTTTTTACTTTGTTTTACATTAAGGTAATGCATAACTGGCTCATAATAAAACTCTGTCCACATTGTTTTGCTGCTTTTCTATTTGTGTTATCTATATATAATCCTATAATGTTGACTTGTGTGTTTTGATGTCTGTCTACTTACAGGCTTCCTCACTAGAAGTCCAAAAGACTCAGCTGGAAACCCGTTTGGAAGAAAGAGAAGCAATCGTGAAATCACAACAAGAAGAGCTGAATAAACATTCACATATGATAGCCATGATACACAGCCTAAGCGGCGGCAAACTCAATACAGAGAATGTAAACCTCAGCCTTTAGTAAAATTGCTATATTGTACTGGTGTACAGCAAGCTCATAACATCACACAGAAGAATGCTAATGCCAGGCACCAACTTTTTTTAATGAAATACAATTCATGAAAACTATTCTTTTTATGGTTTTACAATACAGTGCAAAGATAACATTTCAATATCCTGTATAAAATGTACAGTTTATAAAGTGCAATTGTGTGGCTTTTTCTTTCTTTTGATATTTCATTCTAGTATAGTATATACTTGGCTTAAATAGGATTTTATGCAAATTAAATGTAATCATTGCACATTAACAATGAATCTCTACTATTTTCACCCTCTGTCAAATTGAACAGTGTAACTTCCTAAGTACATCCATGTATTGATGTCTTTTATTTTCTATTGATTCTTTACATGTAGATGCTGGGATTTGCAGCCAATTAAAATTATTTCAGTTGCTTCTTAAAAACAGATGACAAACGATCACTTTAACCAGTAACTTGTAACTGTACTCAACTTATAAATGGAAAAGACTGAATTAAGTTAAGATACATTACTCTTTGTAGGAGTCCTGTGTGCACTTTTAGCGAAAAGAATATCAATTCAATTTTAGTATATTTATTTAAGCTTAAGATATGTATAATGTAGAAACTATCATATATGTGATTTCACATGTACTCTGCACAGCACTACAGAGCTCTCATTGGCTATTTTAGAAATATATGTAGAGTACATTAATGTGTCTTTTATTGCACTGTAAAACAAAGTACACTAGTTATTGTATATATGTCTGAAAATATTAAATACGAAAGTAGTACAGCAAGACTATTGTTTTTCTTCCAACTGGTGTTCTCCAGTTAGAAAAATCTAGAAACAATGCTACACAGTAATAAATGAAAAGTGGGAAGGGGTTTGTATAGTGGGTTTATATTTTAAGGTTGTCTTGTACTATGTTGGGCCATGTCCATTTTGTTGTATAATTTGAAAACTTTAATAAATCATGGAAAAAAGCAGGTTTAGGTATAATTGATGTGCGATAACTAGAGCAGTGGTCTTCAACCGCTGTGCCACGGTTGAAGCCCACTGGTATGACACTTGGGGGAATTGGTAGTTGCCTTCGGCGCTCCTCCTCTGCTTCTTCTGTCTCCACTTCTTCTATCCCCATCTTTCCGGCTATGCTCTTTGCCCGCATGCACCTGCTATGATGTAATCTGACAGAGACACTACCGTGCCACAGCGAACGTATCTGAGTTCTTTATTTTTGACATGTTATGTGGTGGCAGCACTGTTGGGGACATTTTATTAAAAAGTAACCGCTGCATTTCCCACCCTTGGCCTATACCCATGGTAATTCTTTTACATTTTTTTTTTTTTGTAGTAAAATGAGGTACCTCGGTTTGCACTTTTTTTTTTAATAATAATTCTTTATTTATATAGCGCACACAGATTACGCAGCGCTGCACAAAGCATGTCAAATTGTGCGCCCCATGGGGACGGGGACCAATCTAAACAACCTAGTATGTTTTGGGTTTTTATTTGTGTGGGAGGAAACCGGAGTACCCAGAGGAAACCCACGCAAACACGGAGAGAACATACAAACTCTTTGCAGTTGTTGACCTGTGTGGGATTCGAACCCAGGACCCCAGTGCTGCAAGGCAGAAGTGCTACTCACTCAGCCACCGTGCCGCCCATTTTCCTCACAGTGAAAAGCCCAAATACGAGGGGACATTATAGGTGTGTGTGTGTGGGTTGCTATAGAAAAGGGGGTATTAAAATGTCCCCTTTTCTGTAGCCGTCTTCTCATTAAGACATTAAAAGGGGGCTGCAGAGAAGGGGTCATTTTAGACCAGGGGCTGCAGGAAATGGCACATTAGATATGGGCTATTGGTGGGGTACACAATTTTAAGAGTGTTACCTGGCCCCAGATACAAAAAGGTAGGGGAGGACTGAACTAGAGGATCTTTGTTTTATGCCCCCCCCCCTGCTTCTTTCTCCCCTCTCATTGAAACATTGTTATATTTCCTATATTTAAAAGGAACTTGTCCTGTATTTCTAAGGCTACATGCACGCAAACATATCATGCAGTCATGGAGCCTAAAATGTCCAGCAAAGAAAATGGTGGAAAACACCTAATTATATACACAACTTTTATTGAGTATAAAAAGAACAAAAGCATCATTAAAAGACAAAACACGTGATGAAAGTGTGCTTGCATAAGATTTGAGTTGGCTGATGTCCATCATTGGTGTAACAGAGGAGCTAAAGGTGCTTGTTACAGCTCAAGGCCAGGCCCTTAATGCTCCAGCAACCCCACTAAAGGCTAATTAGTATACAACTGAAAACATCATGGCTGTCCAAATGATTATTGTCCCGTATTGCATTACATTATTTCATGCATTAATATGTTTATTTTAAAGAATCTTGGATTTTTGCTTCTGGAAATGTCGTGTTTGATTCTTCCTCTTCACTTCATAATTGAAGGCATTTGCTTGTCATAAAGTTGTGTACAAAACTTTCCTAATCTCCCAAAAGAGCTGGAATATGTAGTCTTGCAAGCTACAGTCATTTATATCTTCCCATGTCCAATGACAGCCTCGCTGAGCTATTTAAACTTTCCTAATAATGTGACTTCAGCCAAGATAAAGTTGTCAACAGCTACTCTCAGAAATGAATTGTCTTAGTGGTTAGATGGGCTCTTGTCTGTGCACCAAAGTTGAGTTTGAAGGATGTTTTTGTCATGAGAAAGATATTACAACCTCGTCTAGAATTTTATATATTGGATTTATTTTAAAAAAATCTGTTCTTTAAAAGACATCAAAATGAGGTAAATTTAAACTCAAATGCTTCCTTTACCAAGAATGAAGCAAATTGGAGAATGAATGTGTGAAATCTAATAAACCAATGAATGAATAGTGTCTAATCAATAGCAGTAATAAAGTAAACCCTGTCAGTCCCTCACATTATTATTGAGGGATTTTACACTACTCTGAGGCTTAAGGGCATTGCTTTATGTATAGATCTCAAGGTCCTGACATAGCAATTTCATTGGGACTTTGGGCCATTATAAGATCTTGCTTTTATTTTTTCAGACATTCTGTTGTAGATGGCTGGAGTCCTTGAATCTTTTCCATGTTTTATCCACCACCTGCTGGATAGAGGAGAAATAGTTGAGGATTACCATGCAGAATAGATGTTCCATATTCTCGAATAGACCTTGGTGGTATTGGGATTCCTCTGAGCCAGAAGAGTGTTGATCACGGTATCTTCCAGACCTTCAGCTCTTAAGGACACCCACTCAGTGTGTCTGGGACACTAGAGGCAGGTAACACAGGTTGGGGTGAAGAATCAAAAGATCCTAGTGAAGAGGCAGGAATTAGGGCTAAAAGATAAATAAGATGTCCACTCCACGGAACTGAGAAACTGTCTATGGTCATCAGACTATCCTTCTTCTACAGAGAACAGAATACCTTGGTTTTGGTATTGAAGCTGGTTGCCATTACATCTATTCGCTGAGCCGATATGTCCTGATGTTTAATGTCCCTTTTTATATGTACCTCTTAAATCAATGGAATATGATATATACTGGACCTAATTCACAATTTTCCTGCTTTTGTTCTACACTTTTGTGCTCCATGTGTCACCCTTGCTTGTTTAAATAAAAGACAGTTGGAAGATTCTGTTTGAAATTTAAGGGAAATGAAAGGAGTCAACCTGTTCCTAAGACACTATGGTCATCTACTGAAGAAAAGGGAAGTCCAAATTCAATCAACAGGATTTATCTTAGCAATTCCATGATCTATGGACCCACTGTGTGTCCGTGTGGGTGCCTGAGACGTCTGTGGTAATCTTACTACTTGCAGTATAGGTTTGTCTGGCAAGAGGTCAATTGTTCATTCTGGACGAGCCACCACTACTGACCTTTCATCCAGAGGATGGGTTTTCTGTTACCATTCTTCAGCAAGCTTTTCTGTAGTGCGGGGGTGTGAGCTTTTGCTCATGGCGCTGCTTTGATGAGTAGGCCTAACATCCTTATTGCAAAATGTAAAAGACATTCATGCATGGCATGTAACTTCTGGACTGAAGACCTCAAGGTTATCTTGTCTTCGGACAAGGTTGGTAGCCCCATCTCTTCCCACACCGGTTGGGAGGAGGCGAGGTGGAGCTATATAGCCATTTTCCAGTTACATACAAACCGTTTTATACGCCCGCAACGCGTAGGTCTTTTCACTACTTCTCACCCCAGTGTTGTTCAGGATGCACTTCTATGGAATATAGTAATTGTGAGAAAATATTTTTTTTATCATTTTAATGGAAATTTGAATAAAGAAAACATTTTTTTTATCCACATCTGGTGCGGAACGCGACTTTCTCCTGTTCCTGCTTTGGTCTCGTGGTCCTTGAGCGGCAATCTGCACAGCCAGTGGACGGTGAACTGAAAGAAAACTTTTCTTTGCTTTGTCACTTCAATCTACCTCCTCAAGGCTTCTTTTTATCGAGGCCATGGGAACGGTTGTTGTTGTATTTTCTCTGTCAAACGTACGAAAATTACACTTTGACTTTGGAGGTCCTTGAAACGGGTTTGCAACTGGTTTTGCTGTTTGTTGAAATAATATTCCCTTTTGTCCTCATTTAATTTCTTGAGGCTAGCCTTTAGTTCTGATCCAGAGATGATGGATCAAATGGTTAAGAGCTGAAGATCAAATGGTAAAGGGCACAACTTCAGCCACTATGGCCTTCTAGCCATTTCACACACGGCCATTTCCCTTGATGATATTTCAGGACGTCTAAAGCTGCTTACATAATAAATCTGCAGCTGACTTAAGCGTCAGAAGGCCCTAAAAGATTTCCTCTCTAGAGACACATTGCATTAAGCTATGAGTCAAATCACTGAACTAGATTCTTAAGGCTCTAGCCACTGAAACAGATGCGGCTTCTACCTTGCACAAAGCTGCTGAAACGGGATATGCCTTCTTCATTATATATATATATATATACCTACACATGGAACAAGTGTCTTGTTGCCATTCATCAGGCATAGGCTGTACACACTTGGACCATACATTTGCCCAAATATATGAAAACGTGTGCAAACTACCTTAGTGCCGTTTGCCATACTAATGTGCTGGGTGCACCAGATAATGACATAGTGTTGTACACTCTAGTTATTCTGGTCTATTTTCAGGATGGTCACACAGTTGCAACTTTTTTTTCTTGGAGCACTTTGCTGTATGCTGACGAGCCACAATTGTGGCGCAGCTCAGTAATAAATGTGGTGCAAACTAGGAACAAACGCCATCAAGCCCCTTTAGGTGCAAAGTTTTCTAAAGTGTCAGACAAAATGCAACCAAAGTGATGCAAACACTTACAAAGACCCTTTTTATGTACAAAATTAGACAAAAAGTGGCACAAACACAAAAATATATATCTGGGTTATTGTGTATTACTTTTCTGGATGTCTTTCTCCAATTAAAAGAAGCAGAAGAGGAAGCAAACATACCATATATACTCATGTATAAGCTGAGTTTTTCAGCACAAAAAAAGTGCTAAAAAACCTCACCTCGGCTTATACACAAGTCAATAAAAAATAAACTTGCCTACTCACCCTTCGACGCCCCAAGGCTCGGCGCAGCTCCTCTTCTGTCTTCCTTCTGCTGTATTAGCCGGCGCACACTATGATGCGGTAGTGTCGCCACTGATAACGTCATAGTGTGTGCCAGATCGCATAAGGAAGATCAAAGAGGAGCCGCGACGAAGATCGGGAGCCGCAACGAGCATCGGGGCGTCGGAGGGTGAATATGTTAGTTTGGGGGTTTTTTTTGTATGTGCTTGGCATGGGGCTGGCTGGCTGTATACTACTGGGGTTTGGATGGCTATATACTACTGCAGGCTGGCTATATACTACAAGGTGCTGGCTGGCTGTATACTGGGAGACTGTGACCAATCCTTTTTCCATCCTCGGCTAATACTTGAGTCAATAGGTTTCCCAGTTTTTGGTGGTATAATAAAGGGTCTCGGCTTATACTCAAGTATATATGGTAATTTACAAAGACACAATAAGCACTGTCCAGAAGAACAAACAATGCCATCCCATAGCCTTTGTAAATACATTGTGGTGCAGAGGGTACTAATGACCGGGAGAGCACAAGAACCTCTTCCACCAGCTGACTATTATAGACTCTTGTTCCCTCCAACAACCACGTTGGCACCGAACTCCTGATCCAATAAGAGGACAGAGCATTTTGTTGAAGACCGTACCGAAGGGGTACTCACCGAAGTGACACAGTGAATCAGGAAACAGCTCATCCACACTATGGCTTGAAAGTTGCTCTTCTATCCAACAAAAGACAAATACAGGCAGTCCCCCGGTTACATACAAGATAGGGTCTGCAGGTTTGTTCTTAAGTTGAGTTTGTATGTAAGTCGGAACTGTATATTTTATCATTGTAATCCCAGCCAGAACTTTTTTGGTCTCTGTGACAATTGGATTTTAAAAATGTTGGGTTGTCATAAGAATCAGGATTAACACTAAAGCTTCATTACAGACACCACTGATAACTGTTATAGCTGTTTATTGTAGCTTAGGACTAAAGTAAAATAAATTATCAATATCCAGAGGTCCGTTTGTAACTATGGGTCGTATGTAAGTCGAGTGTTCTTAAGTAGGGGACCGCCTGTAAACTGTCTCTGGGTGAGAGGGGTTTATATATGCTCTGGATCATTAACAGTGAAATAACTGATTATTGCGATTAACTATGTCTGTTCTTTTTAGCAGTAGGCAGATATTAACCCTTTGTGTGCTGCCTTAGGACGTCCAGGAAATGACTGATATCTTCAGAGACATTTTCATCATCTATGATATGGACACACAAGTTGCTCCGGCATGTGTTTCATTGACCTCTTAAACACTTATAATCAATTATTCCTTGTACTGCAACTGGATAAAGGGGATACATAAGACATGTACAAAGAAGTCCTACTCGTATTCAGTGTGAACTTACTCTCCTTTAAAGGAAATCTCCTACCAGGATAAAGAATTGTAAACCAAGCACATTTACATGCTGGTGTGTGCCCCCTCTGTCAAGATCCACTCTTCTTTTAGCTCCTCATAAAATGAGCCTAAGGGGCTCTGGGCTCCTTAGCTGTTCATTAAGCCCAGAGCCTCTCAGGCTCATTTGCATGGTTATTAAAGCCTTGTTTTTAGTAAAACAAGGGCATAAGAAGCTAAAAGGAAAACCGATCCTGTAACAGGGGGCACTCTTCCTGGTGGCAGATTTCCTTTAACTTCTTATCAGGGATTCTGTAACAGAGAGGTATTCCCACACAACAGGGAGGCTTTGCTAGCAGGCTAAAGTGATATATGTCTCCAGGAGTTCAGGATCACTTATTTCTATATTTAATGGCTAATTGTGATTAATGGTATAGATGCTTTACATAATAAATATAACTGTATAATGTATTCTTTTATTCAGTAAAGATTGTAGTCCTTTACTTAGCTATTAGCATTGAAGGGGAAGTGATAAGAAAATATCTGGGAGCCACATGTACATATTTTATCATATGTGATTAGGGAAAACAACTGTTCCATTAGGTCATTTATCAACAATGTACCAACAATCATGTCAAGAGACAACATAAGCCAAAAACACTCCTCCTAGCTGTATGCTTATTGTCACCAATCTACACACACCCATGGGCCTAATATAGCATCAAATGAGAGGTGTGTGGCTTGTTGACCTTGGAGACCTCATATAAAAGGTAGAACTCATCAGACACAGGGTAACGCATCATTAGCTTGACAGGGTATGTAACAAACATTAGACTTGCTAGAAATAACTGTACGTTATACATAGTATACATACGTTTATGTATATATATACATGTTCGTGTATTGTACTGATTGTTTATATTGCTCTATATTGTTTGTTTGCAGTGACTGATTTTGTACATCACATCAATCTGTCAAGATGATGGACATGGCAGATTTCGGGGAGGCAGCTCCCTTCCTGAGAAAGAGTGACAAGGAATTAATGATACAACAGACTGTGGCTTTTGAGGGCAAGTAAAGCTTTTATTTCATAATTACATCACTGTTGTTTTAACCACTTAAAGTTCTGACCTACTTTGGTACTTCAGTGCTGAGAAATAGTTTCTCATTTTTTGCTCTGATATATTCCAAAAGCCAGAACTTTAGTCTCCACTGAAAACACTGTTTGTATACTTTTTTTTTGGTCATATTTTTAACATTACAGGCAGTCCCCGGGTTACATACAAGATAGGGTCTGCAGGTTTGTTCTTAAGTTGAGTTTGTATGTAAGTCGGAACTGTATATTTTATCATTGTAATCCCAGCCAGAACTTTTTTGGTCTCTGTGACAATTGGATTTTAAAAATGTTGGGTTGTCATAAGAATCAATATTAACACTAAAGCTTCATTGCAGACACCTGTGATAACTGTTTCAGCTGTTTATTGTAGCCCAGGACTAAAGTACAAGAAATTACCAATATCCAGAGGTCCGTTTGTAACTAGGGGTCGTATGTAAGTCGAGTGTTCTTAAGTAGGGGACCGCCTGTATAGACCGTGCAGGCTGTTTTAACAGTGAATAAATGCATATTCATATTTATACTTTACTTTATTTTGAGACCTGTATCTTTTTTTAAATTTTTTGTTTACGAAGCTAAATGAGGACATTAAGTGTGGGATCTGGACAAAAATAAGTTTATATTTTCAAGGCAAAGCTTTGGATTAAACTTCATTACTCCTAGTTTCACAATGTTTGTTCAACTAAGGGCCCAAAACACTGCAGTCTTTTAAAAAGTTACAATCAATATTTAGTTTTTCAAAACAATATATGTGTCACACTGACAGGTTATCTCTGAGATTATGTGTAGTTGGCAGACCTAGGGGAATTTGCTAAGCCATCATCTGTCATGGCAATTCATTGACTATCCATGGTTGGTTGGCATCTGAGATGACTACAATCTCACTGTAGTAAGATGTCAGTATTTTTACAGCTGCCACCCAGTGTTGATGCCACAAGCACCAGTTCTGTGCCTATACTGTCCTTCACCAATCTGCCCTATTGGGTTAGGATACTCCAAAAGGTTTAATCTTAAATTAACTTTTTTTTGTTTACCCTTTTTTTGTATTCCATAATCATATATACATTTATTGTGAATCAGGCGTTGATGGGCCACAATCATTGCATCTGACTTAGTATTCAAACCAATTACATATACATTTTTGTGTCTACTGTCAGTGAGCCATTTTGAGATCCACTGTATTGGTCCTTGCTGCTTTCTTTGTTTTCTGATCATCACTACAGTATAATTAAAAGTTATTTGAAGAATGCACATGCCATTGGCTAACCTGAGTGAAGTTGGCCCCCCACCTCCAGGGACGTAACTACAGTGGTATCAGCCATAGCAACCGCTATGGGGCCCACAGTGTCAGGGGGCCCCATCATCCAACCTGACACACTAAAGAGTGGAGGATGTGCATCATTATATCCATATTGTGCTGCACATTGTACATCATAATATGCATATAACAAATATGTGATGTATATATGCTGCATCTGTGATGTGTATATGCTGTATGTGTATACTGTGCATATACTGTATGTGTGTATATATGCTGTGTATTTGTACATGTCACTGTATGTGTGTGTGTATATGCTCCATATGAGTGTGCATAAGTGTATAAATGTGATTGTAACTTGCATGTGTGAGTATACAAATATGTATAATTTTGAAGTGGGAAGGGGGGCCCCAAGCCGAAGCCTGCTGTGGGGCCCTGCCACTTATAGTTACGCCACTGCCCACCTCATTCAAATCTAACAAAATTGGTGTTAATCATTTGTGCAGCAAAATTTTTCAATTGTGACGCAATTGTTTTTAAGGTGTGTTAAGGTGTTTGTATAAGTTAATGTGTTTAGGATGAACTGCTAAAAAAACCTATTGACACTTCACAACAAAAGAGATGAAATAATATTAAAAAGCACTTTATGGCTTAGGCTCCTAAATCGATGTACACAAAGCATCTTTGATAGAATGTGTTGCTGTATGCTTATCTAGTTAAAAAAACTAATTACAAAAATTGATTTAAAAAAAATGCACAGTATGGCCGCAATATAATGGCCTTTTTTGTACAGGAAAGAAGAAATGCTGGATACCTGATGACAAAGAAGCCTATCTGGAAGCTGAGATCAAAGAGACAGGGGGAGGAAAAGTCACTGTTGAAGTGAAGGATGGAAAGGTGAAACATACTATATTATGATAAGTATAAGAACTAGAAGTTTTCGGAAAGGATTGTCCCAATTTGCTAAATATATGTACCACTATAAACATACATGGTTCAAACTTGGTGAACATGTACCCAGAAACGCAGGGGTTAAGTTGTCCTGGTTTATCATGTATTGCATACACAAATGATAAGCGGGATTCCTAAAAAAGGACTTTACTTGCCAAGAGCAGGGTTATCTTTGCTCTTGTGATTCCTGACAGTAGCATTTAGAAATGTGACACAGACATCTTTTTTTGGAAATGTTATGATAAAATCTCTATATGGGATACATTCTAGCTGTAGCTAATTACAATATGGTCACACTCCTTTAAATTATTCTCACCTTTGAAGGAAGCAGTGAATAATTTTTTACTCCCTTCACAATTTTACTTGGTAGTGGTGTCATTTAACATTTAAGATAATAGTAGGTTGGAAAAGAAAATCCAAATGTAGTGAAATTGCAAAGAAAAACTTACCATTCCTATAATTATGACCTATACGGTATGGTCCAAATGACACATCCCTTTTATTTATGTATATGCCAAATTTTGATAGCTTTGTTTTGTTTTACGAAAAAATTAATAAATATATTCTGACACCCGTAACTTTTGTATACTGTGTTTAGAGCTGTGAAAGCTGTGAATTTTAGGTAGGACAAGCTATAGGTTTTGCTAATACTATTTTGGGAAATGTTCAACCTTTAGATCAATTAATATTAAAATTTTTATGGGCGATCAAAGAGCAGAAAACAACTGCTATTTTCATGGGTTTTTTTTCTTTATGGGATAATTATTTATGTGTACCGTATTTATATATAGAGCAAGCATTTTTTGGACACAGAGATACCTAATATATTTATATTTTTATATTTTTTTATATCTTATATTTTAATGCATTATTTTATGCATATTTTAATGCATTATTTTTACATGCATTCTAGTTTCAATTTTTAATTTTTTTTTTTTTAAAATATCTCTGTATTCATTTATTTATTAAATTTTTACATTTTCATTTTACTACCCCCCTTTGGGAACTTCAACTTGCAATCTTATGATTTCTTGTTCTATATAGTTGCTACTACTAACATTGTTAAAATGTTAACTCATTTCTATTCAGTTTGACCTCTTCCCTCTACGTTAGTGTAGCATCCAGAATCATTTTTGGATCTTCAACTATCTTCAGCTAAGCCTTCACATAGGCTGCCGCTCCACCACAGAATACATTTGAAATATCTAACTCCCACCTGCAAATCCTACGGCAGTGTCCCACCTTCCCTATCTCTGTGATTTTGGCCCTGAATCTCTTTCTGTCACTGCACCCATCCTCTCCTTCCTGCCAATGATCTAATGTGTCCAAGTCCATTTTGCAAGACTTTTCTCCAGCTGTACCAGTTCCATAGAATGTGCTACCACAATTAATCATAAACATCCACAGTTTCATGTGTATCCTAAAAAAATATATTTCACCTAATCAACTCTCCCTAACTTAACTCTCTGATTTTATCCTTTCTCTTCTACATAATTCCTCAGAACATGACCCCCTCTTCTAATGGTAACCCTAGAAATCCACGAGCATAAATGAACTTTGGAAACTTTGAACTTTATACCCATGCAGCTTTTCGTTGAATTAAAAGAGATGGCAAGAACATTGTACAAAACTGGCACTTCTATCTAGGGTGTCTCCCTTGTTTTCTTGTACATCTCATGTGAGAGTCCTTATTTCTATTCTTTGCATTCCCAATTCCCCCAAAAGCTTGGTTCTAGTGCCAGATGTAGGAAGTGAACTCTGGACTTGTAGGGGCTATACTAATCATACAGCCCATGGCCCATGCCAGTCTTAATTGGTCTCTGATTTTTTGGTATTGTTATTAATTAATATTTTACTCTGTAATAACAGATTTAGTTTGTTCATGTATCCTCTAACTTGTAAAGTGCAGAATATGTTCTCTCTATATAAATGGCATATTTATCTGTATTTTATCTGTATGTATACATACAGGATATGTCACGTTCCTTTTTTGTATACAATTAAGTAATTTAAGCTGTTAATTATGGGTTTATGTGTCTTAAGGCGGTTGTTGTAAAGGAAGGAGATATTCAGCAGATGAATCCTCCAAAGTTTGACATGATTGAAGACATGGCCATGCTGACACATCTGAATGAAGCATCGGTGTTATTTAACCTTCGTAAACGCTACGCTAACTGGATGATTTATGTAAGATGTATCCTTTATTATATATTATTGCTTGCAATTGGGTTTACATATTTAAAAAAAAAAACTAAATATTTCATCCATCTTTTCCTACATTTTAGACCTATTCTGGCCTTTTCTGCGTGACTGTTAACCCATACAAATGGCTTCCAGTCTATAAAACTGAAGTGGTTTCTGCCTATAAGGGCAAGAGACGTTCTGAAGCTCCTCCCCACATCTTTTCCATTGCTGATAATGCATACCATGACATGTTGCGAAGTAAGTATTATTTTATCTTGCAAATAATACAATCTTACATTTTGTAATATTTGCTATTTTTTTGGCTACATTCACATTTGTTTTGGAATGAAAACGTTCCTCAGTCACGCTATAACTTCCACACACATAAATACAATGGTACATTCTTAAAAATGTAAAAATTATTGTATATGAGGTTTTACTTTAACTTGGCTGAATAGTTTTATTTATGACATATTTTTTGTTTATAGATTTATCAGACTAAAAATTAAATAAAATATGCTTCTTTTGTCATTAATAATAATTAGCAAAGTTGTATAAATATTTATCAACATATGTTAAAAAAAAGTGTCAATCTACTACTTTTCGCCAGGTTCCACAAATGCAGCTACTTCTGCATGTACTTCTGCAAAAATTTTAGCTCTGTCTCCCTGCGAGTCACCTCCTTCTACATTCTGCCTCCAGCTGACAAGCTGGAGGGGGGCACATTTCAAACGGCTATATCTTCTGAACTGTGTCACTGAGATACAAAGTTAAGGGGTCAAATTAAAGAGGTGAATCTCCCTTGTTTCTAGGTGCCACAGAACTAAAGATATCCACTTTTAAAGTCAACAATGGGCAGCTGTATTTAAAAATTGTACTTTTGACTTCAAGATTAACAGTGGATATCTTCTGTTTTGTGACACCCAGAAACACAATCCTAGAGGGATATTAAAGAGGAGATTCACCTCTTTAAAATGAACTGTGTTTTTAGCTGCCCTGGTCTAGAAGATACAGTATAGTTGTTAGAAATGGGCCACTTTCATGATATCTATAGTGAAATTAAAACATATATAGCCATAGGGCAGTCGTGAAGGAGTTAAGACACATTTTGGAAACAATTTACATTGTGAAGAATATAAGGAATAAAAAATCCATATACTATCTAACTAAATGTATAAAACTTTTGTTTCTTAGATCGTGAAAACCAGTCAATGTTGATCACGTAAGTAAGCTAAACTTCTTATGTAATGTGATACAAGGGGGAAAAGTGTTTTTTGGGTTATTTTACATAATTTTATAATTCAATAAATCATTTTAGATGTTCATGCACATACTATGCCCTGTAGAATAAGCAATATAATGAGACATGTGTCTAAACATTCTGTCTATATTGACAAGCTATGTATTAATGGTATTTTATAATTGCTTCACCTATATTTCAGTGGAGAATCCGGTGCTGGCAAGACTGTGAACACGAAACGTGTCATTCAGTACTTTGCCACAGTAGCTGCAATTGGTGACACAATGGGTAAAAAGAGTGTAAGTGAAAGATTCTGTTTAAAATAATAATTTTTTATTTATATAGCGCCTACAGATTACGCAGCGCTGCACAGAACTTGCCAAATCAGTCCCTGTCCCCAATGGGGCTCACAATCTAATCAACCTACCAGTAATTTTTGGAGTGTGGGAGGAAACCCAGGCAAACACGGAAAGAACAAACAAACTCTTTGCAGATGTTGACCCAGGGACCTGAACCCAGGTCCCCAGCACCGCAAGGCTGTAATGCTAACCACTAAGACACCGTGCTGCCCTATTGTTACTTTTATCACTTTAAACCAACCTCTGTTTATCCATTCAGACAAACTATAAAGATCTAAAGTTAACAATACACAAGCGGCGTCATAGTTAATAGGAAAAAGACTAAACTGTGCTCTAGATAGAACCTGGATATTACAGATAATAATAACTATAATAATGTAGATAGAAAATATCGGCACTAGCTAAGTCTTATATTGCTATCTGAATTTAAAATAAACATAACACAGTAACAGTACATAATGTGTTTGATCAAAGATAAAGAATATTAGTTATTACTGTAGAATTTAGTTATTGTCTGACTAAATTCTTTTCATTAGTGTACTTATGTGATACGTGTATATGTTTAAAACTATTTAGTATTGATTTCATGAAGATTAAACCAGAAATTTTTCTTTTATCATAACAGCAACCATCAACGAAGACTGGGGTAAGTAGAAACATTTTACTCCAAACCTGACTCACGCTAATGGACTTCTATTATTATACATGAAGTTGCTTAGTATGTTACTTTTTTAATCTGAAGATAATGTGGGGCTGATGCAACCCCATTTTACAAATCTATACATGAGCCTCATACGTGAATACAGGCATAGGATCTGATCGGCAAGCCTTAAGATCCATTCAAACCTTTGGTGTTAGAAATACAGTGACTGGCTCATGGGTGCAAAATTTGTAATGAATGCATAATGATAATTTGTAGCATTTGCCTAGTCTTAAGGCTACATTCACACGTCCGTATGGTGGTCATATATAGCATATATATGTCCCCCATAGACGGCAATGGACGCACGGCGCCCTATGGGAGCGGTACTTGTGCTGCACCATTCCGTCCCATAGACGGAAGAAAGAAAGGACATGTCCTAACTTCCCCAGAATTTGGCGCCATGTGCCATATATCTATATGAGGAGGGGCTGGGGTGACTACCATGGTATAGCGGGCACACGTGTGTGTGGTTTTAGCCTAAGTTAAATTTCAATGTTAGAATTAGCTGTCCATGTATTCAATGTTACCACTTTTTTTTAAACATATGCCATGAAAAAAAAACATATGGTTGTAAGCTGAGTATTTTTTTCTTGTAGGGAACCCTGGAAGATCAAATCATTCAGGCAAACCCTGCCCTAGAAGCCTTTGGGAATGCCAAGACCCTGAGAAATGACAACTCTTCTCGTTTTGTAAGTTTGCCTGTTTGGTATTCACACTTTGATTCATCTTTTCCAATACATTCTCAAAGCTGTACTTTCAATACTCTATGAGCTTTTTACACCCATCCTAAAGACTGAGGCTTGCTCTTTCATGGGCGCCTTTTCAGCCTTTAGCCTCCTCTATATTCCAGCATATGAGGAACAGATACAGGTCCACCTTTGGGGCAGTCCTGAGGAAAAAAATAGACAAGTGGTTATATTTTTCCAATTATATTTTCATTCATATCATATCACAATTTGCTTCTCATAAAGTTACTGCATAATTTATAGGAGTTGTAAAATCAACAAGAGAAAGAAATATATATTTTTTTTTAAATAACATAACCAGTATTGATGGTCTAGTGGTTCTATGCTGTCTATACCTATCTCGAGTGAATCTCCAATGAGGCCAGTGGATAGAAAACACATCATCACTGCAGTAAATTAACAGTGACTAGCATGAACCATGGGAATATGCAAAGGTGTGAGTGCGTGTTTTTTTACTTTTCATTTTTTATGGTCAAACTCAATCAGATCTAGAGTAAGGAGCTATGTAAAAAGTGAGACATGAAAACAGAAATAGAACACTTACAGTCAATTTTCATTGGACTGCTTATTAAAACAGGTCTTTATTTCAGGGTAAATTCATCCGAATCCACTTTGGTACCACTGGCAAGTTATCATCTGCTGACATTGAAATTTGTAAGTTGATATGGTATTTAGAATAAGTTTTTTTACTCCATTTTATGCCTTTTGTATTTCATCTATTTATGTAAAAGGTAGCAAATAGTAAGCATCACATATATGAAAACAGCCATAACATTGACAGTCACAGACTTATATTTAATCTTTGAAAAAAGTAAAAATATTAATGTTGAGATAGAGAAAATGTAATGTTATTAACATTATTTTCAGATTTATTGGAAAAATCCAGAGTCATTTTTCAGCAGCCTGGTGAACGAAGCTACCACATTTTTTATCAGATAACCAGTGGCAAAATGAGTGAACTACAAGGTGAGAACCAGAGAATAGTAAAATAATTACTGTTATCTTTATTGTTATTTATTGAGCACAATTAATGATGTTGATATTCATTTACATAGTTTTACATATAGTGAAAATAAAAGGAGGTGAGGGCGGCACAGTGAAGTAGTCGGATTGAGATCCAGGTGGGTGCAAGCTCTATGGGCCCGACTCAAGGCACCAGGTAGATCCAAAGAAGACAGCAGGAGAGCAGCACTCCGTGGTGATTAAAGCAGCGCAGGCAGGGGCTAGTCTATTCCAGGGTCACCTGATCTGGCCAGCCAACCACTGCTATCGACGTGTAAGGGTACCACGTCATGCTGGGTGGAGTGCAGAGTCTCCTGGCTTGTGATTGGCTCTGTTTCTGGCCGCCAAAAAGCAAAACGGCGGGAGCTGCCATTTTCTCGAGCGGGCGAAGTATTCGTCCGAGCAACGAGCAGTTTCGAGTACGCTAATGCTCGAACGAGCATCAAGCTCGGACGAGTTTGTTCGCTCATCTCTAATAGTTATGTATGTTTGTATGTATATATAGTTTATGTTTAGGGGGACTTAAACTTTATTTAATTAATTTTTTTAAAGTGTTTTTAACTTTTTTTCTTTACTTTTACAGGTACAGTGTAATACAATGGACCGGGTAAGTAAATTTGCCCCACTGAGCATGCTTCTGGCCGGACCAGGAAGAGGCCGTGCAGCCCTTGGGCACTGGCAGACCCCGGGACTGCCAGCAGAGAATTAGACACACACACATCTTGGTAAGCACGGAACCCCTGCAAGCCGCAGTCATGCGTGACCGCAGCATGTAAGGGGTTAATGCCCTGGAGTCTGTCTGATAAACAAATTTACAAATCTACAGTATCATAAGGGGGGGGGTTGCTGCTCCTTGCTCATGAATAAGCGCACGTTATCTGCTTGAAATGCATTTACATTCGGATTTTGTTGCAACCTTTATATCAGAGGTAGTAACATATTATACTGAGACACAAACTTACCTATTGTAAGCATGGGGATAGTCTTAGCCTTAAAGTAGTAGTATTCGTTACAGACACAGAATACTGATATATGGAGATTTATTATTGTATTCATATATATACTAGCTGTAGATCTCAGTGCTGCCTGGGATAGGAAATAACTGTTCTTACCTACAAAAAATAGAATGAGTTAACAAAAATGTTACATATTTTATATGTATTTATCTCTCTCTGAATGTCTCTATCAGTGACCATCTCTATCACTGACCATCTCTGTCACTGATCTTCTCTGTCTCTAACCTTCTCTTTCAGTGACTGTCTCTGACCTTCTCTTTCAGTGACTTTCAATAACCATATCTGTCTCTGACCATCTCTTTCAGTGACTGTCTCTGACCATCTCTTTCAGTGACTGTCTCTGGCATTTTCTGTCTCTGACCATCTCTGCCAGTGACTGTCTCTGGCCGTCTCTTTTAGTGACTGTGTCTTATAATCTCTTTCAGTGACCCTGTCTGTCCCTCACCCTCCCTGACACTCAATCTCCATGCCTGTTTCTCTGTCACTAACTCTCCTTGCGTGTCTTTCTGTCTCCATCCATCTTACCACACACAGGTAGCGTATTATACTCATTACCCATAGTAACCAATCAAAGCTTAGAGCTCATATTAATGACCTGTGACAGAATAGCAACCAATCACGGTTAAGCTTCTAACTGTCGCAGCAGCAGTAGTAGACAATGGCTCCTGTATATGGTGGGCAATAAGTGGATTTTTGAAAATGAGGGGTGTAAAATTTTGTATCAAAAACTAGTCTATGACGTTCCCTAAGTCACAGAATGTGGCTGTGCAAAATTTGGTGATTGTAAATGTGACGGTCCAGATTCCTTTAGCGGACATACACAAACACAATACACTCAGATATATATATTAGATTTCTATGTACCAGTATTTTATAATTATAGGAATCTTAGGACTGTCTTCACTGTCCTAATTAAAAGCAGCACTTCCGATCAATTAAAAAGGAGGCTAAAAATTTTAGATGACAAGTTTTTTATTACATTATACATGAAAATTTGTCAGTGAGCTATCATTTTAAAACTTTTTAAAACCTTTTTTTTTATGCAGAGACCTTTAATGATCAGAGACCTAAGCAGATGGATTGCGGTCAGACAAGTCACTTTAAAATGCCGGTGCTCAATGAAAATCTATACCAGGGACCCTAACTATAATGCATGGTTTGTTAGACTGATCTCTTCAAATGGGAAAATGACACTATGGGGCACATTAACTTAACCGGTTCTGTCGCAATCCTCAATGGTGCGTTGTCTGACGAGGATGAAGTCCAGCACGATTCACTAAGATCGTGTGCCCCATATCCTGCATGTGTCGCTTCCCCACTGAGGTCCACCGGAGTTTACCTTCTTCTTCCTGGTGTATGTGAGTTCATGTCTTGCAACACAATTAGAATTTTAAATCCTGCACTTAGTCCGAATCAGTGAGGTTGGCCGACGGCCATGCCCCCGATTTGTGTCGCATGAAAGTAGGCACGATTGTGCCAAAATCCGATTGTGTGCACCAAAACTCCTGCTAAATGCGGCGCAAATCGGAAATAGTCGGAAAACCCGAAGGAAATGCGGTGTTCAGACCATTAGTAAATGTGCCCCTAGATGTCCAATCTCTGGGTCATGGGCCCTGATGCAAGTACACCCCCTGCCACCCTAAATGTCTCTTGTTTTCAAAATTGTGAACGGACTTCTAAGTCCCATGTTTTCCCTCCTACCACAGTAACACTGTGCCGACAAAGTAAACATCGGTCCCACTGTTCTGTCCCACCCATTAGCTCCCCTACACCCCATGGTATACTGATTTAAATTTCTTTATTGTCATAGAATAACAGGTATACTGACATCAAGACAAGATAAATCAATACATTTACAGAAGCAGGTATATAGGCCATGAACATCATAGGAAGAAGCATTCATATATATCAACAGATAATTGTGTACAACCAGAAGAGGTAGAGGCATAACCGATAAATGCACATTATACTGTATTCCTTATATACAAAGCTACAGAGAAAATAATACATTTTCACATACATTTATATATCATACTGTATAGAGAGAGATAGCTGGATAGGTAATGGTATTAGGTTCAAATGCTGATCTGATATTTCACGATTCAAGAATAAATCCCAAAATAGCTGGCTATTTCATGTTGCGTCTTAAAATGAAAAGTTTATAGGAAACAATTTACGCATTTTACCACACTGTGATCCAAATTTTCTCCATTGAGAAATTGTTTACAAGAATTTACAGCATTACATTGTCTATACTAGGACAATAATCATTTTATTGCAGAGCAAGTTTTCCCAATGTTTTGACAAATCCTGAGCATTGCGACATCTAAGCTTTCCCGTCGCTCTCATGGGCTAGTTAATCTAATCAGTCTGGGAACAGCAAATTCCCACTTCACAGATGGAAGTTTGCCAAACCCAGACTGTAAATGTTTTCAATTATTATAGTTGTTCTTTTTTTTTCACGACACAGAACAAGTCAGGAAGTATTTTCAGATTGTTACTAAGACTTTTACATACAAAATAAAAAAGAAAATGTCTGGAAATGAAATATTCTACTTCAACTTTCTAAGTAGACAACGCTAAATAATATCATGATAAATGCAACAAAGAATGAAGACACTGAAGCTTATCAGTGAAAAAACTGAGACTATCAGTAGATTTATATTTTATACAATGTCACGGGTGCTCCCGTGACCCTCTTTCCGGCCCCCAGCTACCCGCTCTGCTGTCTTATCTCGCCACATTCATGCTCCACTACTCGCAGCCCCGTGCACACGCGTTGGCGCTCAAAGATTTAAAGGGCCAGCGCACCGCTGATTGGTGCTGGCCCTTTCCAGGAATTGAATAAAAGCCGTCCTCTCCCAGCTTTCCCAGCCAGATCTATGTGCTATATGCCGGAGAAAAAGTTTGCCTATTGCCTGTCTGCTGATTTTCTGATGTGACCCCGGTTCTGCTTGTTTCTACCTCTTGTCTGTCCTCGACCACGATTCTTCCTCGCGACTTTGTACCATATCTTGGCCACCACCGTGGGCAAAGTCGCGCCTGTGGAGCCACCTGGCGGTACCGCGCCGCAGCAAGTCCATCCCGCAAGTGCCACTTATATACTGCTTCCAGGTGTCGTCTTCCACCATCGCTCAGGGTGATACAGAGGATCCACTACCTTAGATCCTGACATATAATATTACTACAAACTTTGGGGTTGATTTATGAACCTTATATATTGTAACCTATCACAAGGCAGTTTTATTTTTCAGTTGTGAAAAACTTTGTTGTGAGTGGTTGCTATGAGCAACATATGTAGTCCTTTTTACAATTCAGATGACCCTTGATACAGCATTTCCTCTGTCATTGTTCAGGACCTTGGGAAAGCTGGGTGTCTAAATAAACACATTACACACAGAGCTTCCTGAACTATCCAGACAGGACTAATCAACCTGAGCTGAATGGCTAATAGACAACAGCAAGGGGATGGTCCAGCTATTGATTACTTATGCCTGTCAGGGACAACACAGTGATGACATATTCTGAGCTTATGCTGGGTGGTACAAGGCTGGAGCAGTACATAATTAGGGTGAGGTTAGCGCCAAAGGAGTGAGGAAGCCTCATTATCATAATTTTATAATTGCTTTTTCAGCAAAACCACTCAGTTCAGGGATTAAACAAGATATGTTTCTGCATCAGTGTAGCTACAGCATTCTCAAGGTATGTTTGGTTCATAATGCACAGAATTAAATGGTAGATTTCCTTTAATAGTTAGGAAATATCATGTACATATATGACAAACACATGATAAATATGGGTCCTATTGAAGACCTGAATCTACTTTAAAAATGGAGATTCATTTACCTCCTTCCTCTGCCCTGCCCATTGTAGAGTCTGCTATCAACTCAAGCCTAAATCTAAGTCTAAATATCTACAACTTTCTGGTTCCCACTGCCAATGCAAACGCCTGATAAATTGTGCAAATATCTCTTGTTAACATTTGTGCGTGTTTGTAACAGACTGTATCAGAATTGTTTGTAGAACTATTTTGCCCGTTTGTACACATTCATTGGATTTAAAGACAAATGCAAGATTCAAGCAGCCATAGAGTACAAATTGGTTTAAGGCAGAAACCCAGAACACTTAATTCTGTGTAACCTGCAGACTTGAATACAGATGTGAAGCAAATTAAAATTCTCAATCAGGAATGCAGAGGGAACGCTTTATTTTAATTAAACAACATTCTTATCCAGACACTCGCAAGTTTGTCTGCAGAGAAAGGGACTGGCTTCCAAGATGAAGGTGTGCAGCTACACGGAAAAGGTTAGCATTTAAACTTTACTTAGGGAAATGAAGATTATGAAATTTCACAGTCTTGTGTCGAGGGGCTTATATGTCAGGAAGCAGCCCTGAAGCTGCCAGGGAACTACACTGCTGATTTAATTCACCAAATAATCCTCTGCCTTATCTTCAGATGTTACTCAGCCATGAAGAGAAAACAAGTAAAGTAGAAAAGAGAAGCTTAGTTACAGGTCTCACACCTTCCCAAAAAACTAAAGGGAGGACACAGTTATGTAATTATTAAACACATTCTATGTAAACCAGAAATCACAGAATCCCATCTTTATACCAATGTCCTAAAAAGAATATTTCCATCTAAAGCTTGTTCTGACATTGATAAGAACTTTCCTCCCTCCCAGGCAACATTTTATGTATTTGTTCTCTTTAAGAATGAGTTGGTTAAGCACAACTCAGGACTTTTACATGGACAAGTAGAGTTACAACTGGTGTGCAGATGATGGTGCCAGACCCACCACTGTAACCAAAGTCAAGAGCCCAAAGTCTTGGGGCATTCCGCCAGAATGCACAGCTGCCACTATTCAAGAAGGTTGTGCGCCCGATTTCCTGCATGTGTCGCTTCCCCGATCAGGTCCGCTGGGGTTCGCCATCTTCCTCCCGGTATATGTAAATGCATTGGATGCGACACAAATTTAAATGTTAAGTATTATTATTCCCACCTTTAACATACAGAACATATATATGCAAACTAAACCTGTACCAAAGCAGAGAGAAATCTAGCAACAAGACTCTTGAAAGGTAACCCCCTAGAATACTTGCTCAACATACTATCCTGTTCCTTAAAAGACATTAAGCTTCACACTACTACCATCCGCTCTTCTTACAAGCATCTCCAGGACTTCTCCCAAGCATCTCCCATACTCTGGAACTCTTTACCAAAATGTGTAAGACTGTCTCCCACCATCCAAACCTTCAAATGTAACCTGAAAACCCACCTTATTAAGACTGCCTACAACACACAATAACTGCACTGCCTCAGCTCGTGTTTCCATCTACCCTCCCACATAGTTTGCATTCACATGAACGTATAAAAACAGGCGTATATACGGGTAGCATATAGCCCCATTCATTTAAATGGGCAATACGGCCACCAATTACATGGCATATTGCCCACCGTACCATACCATAAGCAAGTCCCCTAAAAATATAGAACATGTCCTATTTTTTCATGTATTGCCAATCCATACATGCCCCATAGAAGTCTACGGGTAAGTATAAAATACGGGTTGCATACGTGCTGCATACGGTTGTGTACCATATGCTGCCATAAATATATGCAGTATCCAGGGTGACCAGGAAATGGGGGTGGTGGCATGAGTCTGGGTTTCGGACTGTGGAGAATTGGAGAGAGTGTGTGAAGAGAATGCCATTTTATGGGATAACCATCCCGACAACTATGTGGACTGCAATAAAAAGGATCGCATCTGGGAGGCTTACCTGGGAAAGTGCCAGGGCCCAAGGGTGCGGCCCCGGATCAATTATACCAGTGTCGCTTTAAGACACTGGTACAAATGATAACCTTTCAGCTGGTGTAGTTTTGTGCCTCTATGCTGTGTTCGTTGGGAGCGCAGCATAGAGGCAGAATCCATAAATCACCTTTCCTCGTTCCCCAGAAGTGGTGCTCAACACTGTACGTGACGGCTCTGAAGTCGGCGCACATGATAATGATGTCATCACATGACATGTGCCAGCTTCAGACCCGGCGCATACAGACGAAGGACAGTGTGGCTATGGGGGGGGCTGCAGTGTCCCTTATGGGTGGAGGGGAACAGTGTGGCTAAAGGGGGAGGGGCTGTGTGCCTTATGGGTGGGAGGAGGGAGAGTGTGACTAGGGGGAGGAGGCAGTGTGTCTTATGGGGGGGTAGTATGACTGCCTAGGGGGGGACAGTGTGGCTTATGGAATGTGGATTATGGGGGGACAGTGTGGATACATAGGGTGAGGCATGGTGGCTTCTGGGTGGTTGGATAGTGTGACTATGTAGGGGGGAAGTGAGGCTACACATGGAGGGTACAGTGTGGAAACATAGAAGGGACAGTGTGGTTAATGGAATGTAGTTTATAAGGGGACAGTGTGGCTAAGTAGGAGGGACAGTGTGGCAATGGGGGGCAGGACAGTGTGGTGACTAGTGGGGGAGGGGCAGTCTTACTACAGGAGGGAGGTCCACTAAGGCTCTGTCATCCAGGGGCCTACTCAAACCTGGAGCCAGCCCTGATGTGCATCCTCAGTGTCCCCTGCAGCCATGTACATCTTCAGTGTCCCCAGCAACCATGTCCCCTGAAGCCACACTCAGAATGCAGGGTCATTGGCGGTGCTGCAGATCTTTCAAAACTACTTTTCTACTACGTTTCTCTGCCTGCCAATGGAGCAGCATCCATACAGCGCCACAGGCCTCCAGCCCCAACCACAACCCCACCTGGAGCCATGTTTAGGCAACCATATTATGAGGGATCCCAGTGCTCCACACACATGTCCTCCCACAGCCAGGGTTCTGTCTGGCCCTTTACCTGTAACTTTTTGATTTATAATATTTCTGTTTGGGGATTAGGCGAGGATGGGTTGTTAATGTTTACTTCTCATCATATAAAAAGTTTGATATGAAACAACTGCCTTCTCTGTTTTAAATATCTGTTTGTGTTTGGCTGACTAGGTAATCATATTTGGGGCAGGGCAATCATTTGTCAGCATTTTGTCAATACCATGCAGTCACATCTAGCAGACATACTTATCAATCCTCTAATTCTTACTAACATAATGTGCTAGAGAATGTAAAAGCAATATCAGATTATATAGACTTTGCTTGTAGTGACCTCATTTCCATCACAGAGTTACCTAAAAATATTTCAATATTAAAGACCACATTGCCTATACTGCTGACACTATATGATATCACAGCTTATCTACTCCTTCTACCTGTACAGAGCACACTCCAGAAAAATCTCCATAGACAACAATGGGGCACATTTACTTACCCGGTCCTGTCACGATCCCCGCTGTGCGTTGTTCGGCGATCATGGACTCTGGCGCGATTCACTAAGATCGAGCGCCCGATTTCCTGCATGTGTCGCTTCCCCGCTCAGTTCCGCTGGAGTTCACCTTCTTCTTCCTGGTGTATCTTGCAACACAATTTAAATGTCAAATCCCGCACTCAGTCCGAATCCATCGGATCGTCGGCCTGCCCCCCAATTTCTGTCGCATGAAAGCCGGCGTCGTTGCACCAAAATCTGATTGCGTGCGACACAATCACCTTCTAAATGCCTGTCTCAGCAGTGCGATCTCAGAAAACGAGGGAAAACCCGACGGAAACTATTGCTTCCTGTGGGCATGAGAGAGCTGTAAAGAATATCACAAATTTTTTTAATTTTTTTATTATCACAGCCCAGGCAAGATGGCAGCCTAGCCCTTGTGGACAGAACAATTACAATCAGAAAATAAAACTATATGTTATATTTTTTCTGGATAAATAATTACTATTTACAGTGTTGTTTCATTTATCAAAGCAGACCAGAGATAACAGTGGCAAAAACCATACAGGTACATGTAAGATTGTATTGGGAATTCCAGAATCTATGAGGCTGGCTTTAAAGTGTGTATGTTTTAGGAGTTCCTACTGAATTAGAAGAGATTGCATCTAGATTCATCTCTGCACAATGACCTCTGAAGTGTTTATGGATGTCAAAAACCTTCCGATGACTTCCACCTCTCTCAATGTCACCTCTCTTCTAACCTCAGTCCCTTATTGTCAGAGGCATGTGTCAAAGGAAGTGAACTGACTCACTGAGATAAGCCTTGACAACCGCTTTAACCTGAAGTGTTATTTTTTTTTTATAAAACTTCATAATGCAAAATGTATAGCTCTAATCAGATCTCCTCCTTGGGTGGACAGGGTTTGAGGTGAACCTGCTCTATTTGTCTATGTGTCTGTACAGCAAAACCTACCTCCTGCAACCCCCCTCGATCCAGCACTGTGTCCCGCGATCCGGCGATCCTAGGAGACGGGGATGCGCACGCTCTGGCTTCTCGAGATTTAAAGGGCCAGCACGGCGTTAATTGGCGCTGGCAACCTGCCAGCCTCTTCTCTTATGCCCCGTCTTAGTGAAAAGCTTGTTGTTATGCTCTTTGATAGTTTGGTGAATTCCCGTTGTGACCCCGGTTCCGTCCCTGACTATGCTCCTTTGCTGCCTGCCGTGACCTTCTGCTACGTCCCCAACTCTGATCCCGTGCTGCCTGTCCTGACCTCCTGCCTGTTCCCGACTACAATTCTGCTCTACTGACTCAGTACTTCGCCTTGGCTGCGATCACGGACAAAGTTGCGCATGGTGAGTGACGTGGTGGTACCACGCAGCAACAAGTCCAACCTGCTTTGGTAAAAACGGGGACCACTTAGACTCTGCTCCCAGGTGTCGGCTTACTTCATCCCCCGAGGTGGTACAGAGGGTACACTACCACTGATCCTGACACTACCTACCTAAACTTAACTCTGTTACCTCTTCATAAGGAATAGATAATCTTTGGTGTTCTTTTCCCCTCAAGGGGACATTTATCAAGGCTCCTATTCCAGAAAACTAGCATAGATACCTTGAAATAATTGCAATTGCTGGTGATTTGCCAAGGGGAGCAGCTGACGTCACTCGCAAGCACTCTGACGTAGAAACACCAGCATATGATAAATGTCCCCCATCTACAATTTACATGGACACTGACAAGCATACGGGTAACTATATTTAGAACTATCGACTTTCAGGCTCCATATCTCACCATCCACTACAGCTTTGGAAATGAGACTACCACCATTTTACTGACATCTAATAAAAAATTAGACTTGCAACTATTTAGTACATGCCAAGTCATGCAGATTCCTGCCAAGTAACTGCATAAGTTTCAGAACTCACAAATTGTACTGATGGATCAGGTTTCAGGCTTCTTGCTGGAAAACCACACCCAGAGCTGTCTGTGATTGACAGCTCCATTTCTGATCCTGGGAAAGCTAGGTGTGTCTTTGTACTCGTTTTGTCTGCAGCTGCAGTTTGAGTGATGGACGGATGAGCCAGTCAGTGATGGAGGTAGTGTCCATTACTGCTTTATATTCTGCCCAGCCCCTTCATTGGGTGCTGGTTATTTCAGTCTCCTGTGATCTCTAGTGCTCTTGTGGTTTTTGCTATTCCGTGTATTGACTTTTGCTATACGATTCTGTACCTTTGCCGCCATCTTGGTTTTGACCCAGTTTGTTTGACTCCGCTTGTCTGTGTGTACCTGCTGTTTGTCCCTCAGTATCGTTTATCTCCTAGTGTGACCCCACCTTCCTGTCTCAGTCTTGTGTCGGTTTCTGTGTACCAATGTGAACACTGACCTATATCTGTATTCCGCTTACCTGTCCGCTCCACCATCCAGCAGCTGCCAGACGAAGTAGTTTTCCCTGTCATCTTGTAGGGTCACTCAGGAGCCGTCAGTTAGGTTCCTGATAGCGGGTTCGCCCTTGTCAGGGCGATCTATCCGCTGCAGGCAGGGCCTTAGCCCGCAGGGACGTCGCAGATTGAGTTCCCCACCACTTACCTAGTCTGACACCTAGTGGCAAGCTTGGTTGTGGTTGCTGAACAGGTACTGTCAATAGGTCCAAAGCATTGTTACCCTTCTGCTCATCAGCATAGTTGTTTTGTAGGATATAATTACAACTAATTTTGCTTCCTTGAAATCTGTATCTCAAGTTTTACCTTACCAGCTTACATTCAGACTGCACCTTTCTACCTTCATGTCTACTTTGCAAAACCATGAACTGAATGACACTGGTTATCTGTATAGAGGACCGCGTTCTGTGTGCAGCTCACATACCCAGACGTGTGCCTGACCTGAATAGCATAAAACAACATGATTTTCATCTTCTCAGGCATCTGACGGGGTCGTCTGTGTAACAAGAATACGTCATGATTGAAACTTGTTATAGAGAAGGTTTAAAACCTTGTCAAGAGGCTTGTACAATTTCACAGCACAAAATCACTGCTTGGTCCATTTCATCCGTAAATTACTGGTCTGCGCCACTCCAGCTTATTCACTTATTTTTCTGTACTGATTAAAAGATCATATGAGATGGCACTTAGCATTGACGTCAGATGCAATAGTCTTCCAGGAAGACTTGGTTAGTATGTGGTTTGCTGGATATGTACCAAAGAGTTCAAGCAAGTCAAGTCGGGTGAAGGCTGAGTTATATTTAGCTGCACGCGAGTGCACGAACCCCTTCCATAACAATAATGTATATGTTCCTTACAAGCTGACATAGTATAACACTAGTGAATTACTTACCTGCTCCCAAACAGATGTAGAAATAAGGAACACTTACATACATCCCTTGCTGATCTAAATTCAATTGTTTCACTGTGTTACATTACACTCCATAGAAACTTGGGGGAATTTATTTAGACTGGACTATTGTGTCCTAGTCTCAATAATCCCTACACCTCCATACAACATAGGCGATTTACACATCGTAGGTTGCAGCCACTTAGTAAATACGGACACATGCCGAAATGAAAAATCCTGCCCGCCATAGATTTTAGATATAACCTGCTCCAGTCCTCAGCTATTGAACGCTATTAGCAATTCTAGGGGGCCAAAACTGTTGACAGATTATTTATATGCATACAACAACTTCCACAAGAGGATTCAGAAGAAGGAGGAATTACTTGATCATAAGTGATACCTACAAACATTGGGGGAAAGAGTAACATGCAACTATGCCAAATAATATACATAAGCTTCGTAAGCCCAGTTACATGCATTATACAGTGCCCAAACACTTGCAGACCATGCTCAATTAGTGCCATTCCATGGTCAAATACAGTGTGCATTCTAGATACTTTGTTCAGTCCAAACCAAACAGTATCCACGCTATATACATTTAGAAATAGAACATTACATTACCCCTTCAGGCTAAAGGAGGTGAGGGCGGCACAGTGAAGTAGTCGGATTGAGATCCAGGTGGGTGCAAGCTCTATGGGCCCAACTCAGGGCACCAGATAGATCCAAAGAAGACAGCAGGAGAGCAGCACTCTGTGGTGATTAATGTTTATTCATACACCAGTGGCAATACAATGCAACGTTTCGGCTAGCTCCATGTAGCCATTTTCAAGCAGTGTGGGAAGTGATACAAGGCGGGTTTATATCCCCTCAGGATGTGACATCATCAGTAGTAATGAAAACAAACAATCAGTATAATGATACATTTCAGCAGTGTTCAAAAACATACAATAGTTACATATCTGTGTCATATCGTGATACAATTCAGTATATGTGACACCATAATTGAATATTAGGAGGAAAATCTACCATAACACGCCCATGAGAGAAATATAACTGTTGTTCAAGCACAGGGTTGCATAACAACCGCGCCAGACGCACTGATGCATTAACCACAGCAAAGAATTGTCAGGTCCCCTTCATATTAAGATGGCCTTGTCTGTCCGCATCAGTGGCACTTACCCCATCCAGCGCCATAGGTAAACGGTGGCCCGATCGCTGGTTAAACTCCAAACTGCGGGGCTATGTGAATCTGATGGCGGCGCTTAACAGGTCATGTGCCATGGCGGATCTCGCAAGATTACCTCCCGTGACGGAGCAGCCATCTTTGTTTGGGGAAACCCGGTCTAAGCCGATGAAGTTGAAAGGTACACACAGAGGTAAGTATCAAAAAGCGTGTCTCGGCAGAATATACACACATCAGTCACATCGGGATGAGCTGTACCTCCGGGACCACTCAGTCAGTGGCGGTGGTGCCATCATCTTTGAAACTGAATCCAAAAGACTTATCACACTTAATTTGCATCTATCCCTGCTAGGTGAATACTATCGTAAAAAGATGATACCACGGGGCCTTCGACCACATCTAAGACCCAATTTGTTTCCCAACAATACAGAGTTTTGACAAGCGTTTGAAGGGCTAACGAATAAATATGCATTAGATATTATATTGCTTAATATTGATTTTCTTCAGAAAGAAATCACTGTGACTACACAGAAAGTATTGACATTTGAATTACAACTACAACAACTTATGGACCCTACAGAGTTCACTTCTTATTGAGAAAAAGCGACACAGGTGTTCTCTAGATTCAAACAGGAACAAGAGGAGACTAAACGACACAAATGGCATGGGGACTGTGAGGACTATAAATCAGGCAAAGTCTACAACTGGCAAGCTGATGACAAAAACGATTAAAGATCATCCAACCCGAGAGCTTCTAGGAAAAGACCCAGAACATATCCACAACCCAATAACGCAAAAACCGGCTCAACCCAAGGCTCCACTTTTTAAGAGTTGGGCGAGTCCCACCTGAAAGGAGGAGGCGGAGGAACACTCGTCGCGGGGGCAGAGGCCACAGGAAATTCCCCTCTGTTGAACAGCCCCATGACCAGGAGCGGCTCAGAAAAGGTGAACTCTTCAACGAAAGACTTGGTGGTAAATATTTCTTCCAATCCTTTATCTGATACACAATTGGATCTGTTAAGTAAGGGACTATCCTTCTGCCCTACTGAACGGGTAGACTGGTTAAAATTTGAGGCTGAATTAGATTTAGATTTAGATTAATTAAACTTAAGGTTTGGTTTTCCCAGCAACATGACCCCCTCCCTGGCGCCGCATGGGAGAAGAACAATGGCGGCGCCCAACACGATGTTAAAGAAGACAGAAGACGGTGCAGAAGCAAGATGAGGAGCCGGGAAGCCAGAAGAGGAGCCACGACGACATCGGGGGAGCAGTGCTGCGCATCAGGGCCACCGGAAGGTGAGTAAATAAGTTTATTTTTTTTAGTCCCTTTTTAATTATTTTTTACAAGTACTGACTCATGTATAAGCCGAGGGGACGTTTTTCAGCACATTTTTTGTGCTGAAAAACTCGGCTTATACACGAGTATATACGGTACTTTCTGTTCGGTGATGAACACTATTTACAACTATGTGGGACAGCAATGGAGGTCAACACGGCCCCCACTTATGCCAATATGTTTATGTCAGACATGGAAGAGTTGTCGATATATTCGTCACCATTCTTTGTACATGTACTCAGATGGTGGCGTTATATTGACGATATCTTCCTGGTGTGGACCGACAGTGTAGATAATTTTAATCTTTTTTGTGACACATTGAATCTTTTGGACCCCGATATCAAATTTACCAAAACATTTGCTCAGACGAACATCCAATTCCTAGACACTAATGTATACATTGACGGGAATAGACTAAAAACTGATTTATACTTCAAAGCCACTGACCGTAATAACCTTCTTCGTTATGACAGTGCACACCCAAAGAGAACCTTGGACTCTCTACCCCTTAGTCAGATGATTAGGGTCCGTAGAATTGTTGACGATCCCTCACACAATGACAGAAGACTCAATGAGATGTCTGAAAAATTTATTTCCAGAGGGTACCCCAAACGCCTGGTTTCCAAACATAGGGAGAGAGTAAAGGATCTAGATAAACAGGCATTACTCAACCCAAAAGACAAGGGGCAGACTACACGCAACAGGATACCATTCGTATCCACATTTGGGGCACACAGTAATGCGATTGCCTCTGTCATACATAAACATTGGCCGATCCTTTCTCATTATCATAACACGATTGAGGAATTCAAATCGCCTCCACTATTCTTTTATAATCGGTCCAAAAATTTAAGAGACCAATTGGTGAAAAGTGACATCGGCCCATTACCCCGCAAGAGCAACCTAGCTATGGCGTTAAAACCAGGGTGTTATCCATGCAGGAACTGTGAAAATTGTTGTCATATGTTGAAGGGGGATAGATTCACAAACCCTGTATCAAATGTGTCATATCCTATTAAACATCACCTTACCTGTAGATCCGATCACGTTATATATGTACTGACTTGCCCTTGCCCAAAAATCAACGTAGGTGAGACTACCACTGAATGCCAGTTAAGACTACACAATCACCGTTCATCCATCAATACTTCTAAACTGGACCTTCCAGTCCCACGACACTTCTCTGGGTCACAAAATAAATCATCTGAAGTTCTATATCATCGATCATGTCCCTCCTCTTAGAAGAGGTGGTGATCGACAAAAGTTACTAAAACGATGTGAGATCGAATGGATCCACAAACTTAACTTATTACAACCGCATGGCCTAAATGTCGATTATAATGTGAACATCTTGAATTGAGTTTGCCCTAATTCTTCCGCCTGATATATGCATTATATATCTATCACTGTTGGTCTGTTCTAAATTAGTTTTTTACAAAACTAATTGATGTTATCTTCGTTTTTAGATCACGATTCTCACTTTTTATGGAGAGACAATCACCATTAAAACGCCTTTATTTTTCTGCATCTGGATGTCCCCCAAAAAATTTTTTATCCCACAGAGCCATGTCCAGATACTTTGTTTTGCCTCACACAAGTATGAAAAAATGCTTTTGGGACACACAGAACTGGTGGTGTCATGTGCAATGGCAGTATAGGCAGTCCAAGGAGGGTGACGAGACTCCATCTGGTGTCGATGACAACGCGCTCGGATTATCGAGTGCTAAATAGTGATGGCACCACGGCCACTGACTGAGTGGTCCTGGAGGTACAGCTCATCCCGATGTGACTGATGTGTATATTCTGCCGAGACATGCTTTTTGATACTTACCTCTGTGTACCCTTCAACTTCATTGTCTTAGACCGGGTTTCCCCAAACAAAGATGGCCGCTCCGTCACGGGAGGTAATCTCGCGAGATCCGCCGTGGCACATGACCTGTTAAGCGCCGCCATCAGATTCACATAGCCCCGCAGCTTGGAGTTCAACCAGCGATCGGGCCACCGTTTACCAATGGCGCTGGATCAGGTAAGTGCCACTGATGCGGACAGACAAGGCCGTCTTATTATGAAGGGGACCTGACAATTCCTTGCCGTGGTTAATGCATCAGTGCGTCTAGCGCGGTTGCTATGCAACCCTGTGACATGTGCTTGAACAACAGTTATATTTCTCTCATGGGCGTGTTATGGTAGATTTTCCTCCTAATATTCAATTATGGTGTCACATATACTAAATTGTATCACGATATGACACAGATATGTAACTATTGTATGTTTTTGAACACTGCTGAAATGTATCATTATACTGATTGTTTGTTTTCATTACTACTGATGATGTCACATCCTGCGGGGGATATAAACCCGCCTTGTATCACTTCCCACACTGCTTGAAAATGGCTACATGGAGCTAGCCGAAACGTTGCATTGTATTTCCACTGGTGTATGAATAAACATTAATCACCACGGAGTGCTGCTCTCCTGCTGTCTTCTTTGGACCCCCTCAGGCTGTTGTACAGAAACATAAAACATATATATAGCGCTACACAGTCCTGTTATGCAGTTTTATCATATTTCCCAAGTTGGTAGTGTTTCATATTTCTTACTGATAAAGCAATTATGGTGACAAAAGCCATATTTCACATCATTGTCTAAAAACATTTATTAGTTGTGGTGCAGGGTGGCATTAGAACTGTGCTATATTTTTCAGTGGGATGTAAGTTTGTGGCTCAAGGGATTAAGGAATTGGCACATGAACTAAAAGGTTTAGAACTTCCTAGAGTTGCCTTTACCAGCTCTCTTTTTGCACCACAAAATTCACAAGCGGCGCCAAAAATTTGCCAAAAAAAACTATATTGTGGTGCATAAATTAAAAGAGGCACAGAAAGAAAAAAAAACACTGCCAGTTTTTCGTTTGAAAGGCCATAATAAATGACCCCCATTGCCTCTCGCTTGTTCCTTAATTGCGTACCACTGTTCTGTATTCAGAAATTACCACATTTATGTGACTTTCAAAGCAAAGTTTAACAGTTTTGCTTGTAGTACAGAGAGTCTCCAACAGGTGTCAGAAGTAGACCAGGAATTAACTCAGCAAAAAAAAACCAATGTTCAAGTCTTAACATGTCAGTAAAATATGTGCCTTAAGCAAAAACTTAACAAAAACAGAAAGATAAAACTCCAACAGATGTTGTATACAGCTAAAGGGAGTGTAATCAAATGGCAAAGCACTCCATGCATGTCATATTGAGCCCGTATAATATTCTACAATACTTGCATTATGTACAGTATAGGCTGACGGGGTGATAATGTGCCCACCGTAGTGTACAAAAGCTTCCATCCCTCATTTCTGATCATTTGTCAGTGACTACTTTCTGGGTAAACAGGAAGCGGCATCACTGAACCTATTACATCTCTGGAAAAAGTTCTGTTTTACCACATTTATACTGCTGCCCATCAAATGGGGTTTTATTGCTTAGTTTACCTACATTAAAGGGGGTTCCAGATTATTTATATTAATGATCATTGCATAGGATAGGTCATCATATTGACAGCTCTTGCGCCATTGTCAATGTGACGGGTGACATGTGGCGCTTGCTTTTTTTTTTACGAATGTAACGCAAGCGTCAGGGGGCGCGCCTCAGCTTTATCACAGTCAGTAGCCAGTATCCATGCGATCAGTAGCCAGCAACAGGTGTCTTTAATCTTAACACAAAATGGCACACTTGGCCCACCCTCGGACACTTGCGATTCTTTTGTAAACGAAATGTAATTGCCACGTTTGACTGCACCCAAAGAACATAGTGCAAGGAACTGTATTGACTGTGGAGTCTACTGTTGTAACAATCCGTAGTTCTCCCTGTAGATGAAAGTCGCAAATGTAGGTATGTCATAAATAGGGTCATAACTAACTGGGTTCACAAAGCAAAACTTGGAATGGGGTCCCTACTACAACATGAAATTTTCAGCTGCAAATTTCAATAGGCTTGTTAATGTAGAGAGGTAATGACCACAGTGATGTCACAGTACAGTAAATACATACAGTGATGTCACAGTACAGAGATAATACACACAGCGATGTCACAATACTGGGATGATAAAAACAGTGATGTCACAGTCCAGAAATTATACAAACCAGGATGTCACAGTACAGAGATTAACACACAGTGATGCAACAGCACAAGGATAATACAAACAGTGATATCACAGTACAGAGACAATACACACAGTGATGTCACAGTACTGGGATAATACAAACGTTGAAGACACAGTCCAGAGGTTATACACTTGTGATGTTCACAGTACAGAGATAGTACACACAGTGATGACAGAATACAAGAACAATTCAAACATTGATGTCACAGTACAGGGATAATATAACCAGTGACGTCACAGTACAATGATAATACACACAGTGATGTACCAGTACTAAGATAATAAGCACAATGATGTCACAGTACAATGATAATACACACAGTGATGTACCAGTACTAAGATAAAAAGCACAGTGATGTCACAGTACAGGGATAATACACACAGTGATGTACCAGTAATAAGATAATAAGCACAGTGATGTCACAATACAGGGATAATACACACAGTGATTGCCACTGGTGTATGAATAAACATTAATCACCATGGAGTGCTGCTCTCCTGCTGTCTTCTTTATAGTGAAAATTAGACATAATACTAGAGGGAATTGGCTCAACCCTGTCTGTGAGGCATCTACAATCTACTATATGAGAGGGTAAATTGAGACACCAGAGGAGGGGTATTGTAGACAATTCTTAAAAGGTGGGATTTCACGTTACATTTTAACTAGTAGATAGGCAAACAATATCTTATGACTACAAATTGTGGTGTTTTCAGATGTCTGATAAACAGCTTAAAAATAACATTTTGTCAGCAGAGATTTGCTGAATTGCATGTTTCAAATAAACAATAAAGTGTTTTTACAGCCTGAACATTTAAATATTAAATATAATACATTAATATTGATAGATTTTTTTAAATAAAATTGGTGTGTGCAAGATGACTTGGCACCCTTGGTAACCCTGCAAACTCATCAGAATGGGTGCCCCCATAAACATTTTTGTATCTTGATAGATCGAATCTTTTGGGACACTTTTGGGGATATCTTGTTAATTTTAAGTGTTCATTTTTTTTGTTTGTGTTCTAGGAAAAGTTGGGTGTTTTTTTTTTTTTTTTAAATGTTTATGTGTTTTTTACACTGTTATTTCAGGTTCTTTAGGGTACTTTAATTGATCACAGCTTTTCTAGTTAACTGCCATGATCAGTGCCACCACTGACTGCAGCAGTTACTTGCAGGCATTAGCTGTATAATACTGTATAACCCCCCCCCCCCCCCCCCCGCCTATTGAGTGGGCTCAGCCTGTGACCCCTCTCCATACAGCCCCAGGGAAATGAGAGTAAAACGCTGTACAGGTTTATATCTTCATCTTTAACAACCCTTTCGTCCCTGCCAAGGTCTCTCTTCATGCAATAGTCCTCCGAGGCGCCTATCGAGATTAGTGCCCCTGCGCGGTGTTCTGACTACTGAAGATTCCGCTCGGATGTCTAGGGAGTGCCTTGTGGTTCTTCTGACACCCTAGAATCGAGTTTCCTCGTGTAGGGAATGTTGGAGATATGTCCCTTTATTCACAAAGTGACAATTATTATTTGGAAATATAGGACTTTAAATCACTACAGGGGCGGATGACGGAGTGAGGAAACGACCGCTGGGGACAGGATGCGAGTTATGAAGCATTCTCCACTACCTTGGGCCTAAGAATGTTTGAACGGTGTCAGCTGATAACATCTCAAACGGTTATACTTGGCGTGCTGAAGATTTCACTGCCTACACGCCCATGCTTGCAGAGCTTGTTGAGGTCGGGCGCCGTCACACATCAGACTACGGGTTTGTGTGAAATTGCCACAGAACGAGGAAGCTCTTACCCGATAACGTAAATATTACTTATCTGTCGCTAACGGTCTTTGTTAACGGCGCTTACTTTGACATCGCTTAATGACAATGACAATCTCAGGTTTCTCCATCGGAGCAACTCGCAGACTACCCTTCATATGAGAATGGATATTGGCACCCATTGCCTCTTATCATAATATTAGAATCCTTAAGTAGAGGGTCTATGTATCTGAGGTAGCGACCAGTAATCTACGTTCTATAGGATGGGGTAATCCTAGTGTGGTGTATTCTTACACATAATGTAACATATAGGCCCCGGCTGTTTTTAAATCATTTTGGTTTCTCCTCTCAAAAGACTGTCCGTGAGGCAGAACGCCTGGCACAATTAGTAGAAACTTAGAAAGAGCTGCACCAGAGGAAAGAACTTGTCCTAAAAAATACAGCTTCAAGACATGGTGGATGACAAACTTTTGAGTAAGTGTATCTGTAATCCCCGGCGTCTAATTAAAATAGGTGGTTCCTTACAAGGGCACATAGTTAGCTCGCTCCCTCATTAGGAAGAGTGTGATAGCAATATGTAAAAGTGTTGGGAGACTTCCCCAATCACATCATCTAGGGCGTGTGGCGCTACCTCCCATATGCATACACTAACCAATCACTGACTTTGTCATAGTGAGTCTGTGTATGGTCTCCAAGACATCATGATACTACTATTATGTTCATATCAATGAATTAGATTGGTGCATAGACTAAATAAAGTGTAAAGAGCGCCTATAGAGTAAAAAGTTAAAACAAAGCAAACGAGAAAGAAGATGATGGATAAGACGCAATATGATATCTACTCCGTAACGGGAATTAACGTAAAACCTGAAGCTAAGGTATGCAGAGAATATGACTGCGCATTAGTGGGTAAATACCTCGCTTTTTTCCTCCTCTGACTCTGCTTACGTAAGAAGGTTATGGTGCCAGACCAGATGAAACAGTACTATATGTTCACCTAGATAAGGAAGGGTGTTTTGTTGCATGCAACGGGACTGCCAGTGACATCGTCTAGTGGGTTAGCTAATTTTCCCCGACTCAGCTTATCATCATCTTTAAGAACTTGGAGCCTATCTTATTAATATGTATTACAATCATTCATCTTGTGTAGTTGCGGGGACCCACGGTCACCGGCTTTAGCTTACATTCACATTAAACATGAAGATTAAGAGAATCTGCATTACGCCTGTTTGGTTGTCCCACGACACTGAGTAATATATATTCTGATCAATTCTTCTATAGAGGAGGGTGGCCACTTTACCGTCATGTTTTTTGTAATGTGTGTGTAAGTGTCACGGTGGGACAGGACTGCGAGGATCTTAGGCAATTTAACAATATGACATCTATTAACAAGTTCTTCATCCACTTCTTGTATGTAAGAGTGAAGTCGTCCTGCCTCTTTTACTGTCATCAGCCAGTACTTCATATCCATTAAACATGGCTGTCAGTATGGAGGGTCCTATGTATGAAAATCTCGTATCTATTACATGAAACCAGTGGCAGGGGATTGTTCATCCCCACATTATGAAGCGCACTCTGGTTCGGCATCATTATTTATGTCAGGTCGTCGTATCAGCGTGACGAGGTCAAAGACAGAGGCTTCCTAAAGTACCTTATCAAATATAATCGTGTCGCCAGGGGTGGCTATTATAGTTGTAATTGCATAATTCGGCTAATTTCCTTTCCTTTCCCACACTTCAACACCACGGTGCAGTTACCAAAAACATGGGGGTAAAAGTGGCCTAAACCCCTTTAACTGTCTATAAACAAAGCTGGTAATCACCTGATCTTGTGTGGGTGCCACTTAATGTGATGTAAACCGCCACTCATCTTTTAGACAAGTCTAGTCCTTTCGTTCTCAATTTTTAGTCTGTAAAACATACTTTTAGTGGATTGCTTTTTACGGTTGTTTTAACATGACTTAGTAATGTGTTTTAAGGTAATGCACAACTGTCTCATAATAAAACCTGATCCCACATTGTTTGCTTGCTGCTTTTCTTGATTTCGTGGGGCTGTCCATCATACTCTAAGCGCATCGCGTATATGATTTACTCTGTGGTCTGGTTTTGAATTTTCGCTGTCGACCTACACGGCTTCGGGCATCAACGAGGAAGTACCACCATGAACTTCAGCTGGGATACCCCCCGTTTGGAAGAAAGCCCAAGCAATCGTGCAAATCACAACAGGAGGGCTGAATAAACAGTCACATATGAAATACCATGGATACACCACCTAAGTGGCGGCCAAGCTCAATACAGAGAATGTAAACCTCAGCCTTTATGTAAAATTGCTATAGTTTCACACTGGGGTACACTTCATAACGGCCAACAGAAGCAAGGCTAATGCCAGCACCTTAAAACTAGTTTTTAATTATGAAATACAAATCATGAAAACTATTCTTTTTACATGGTATTCTAACATACCAGTGCAAGATAAATTTCAATATCCTGTAGACAAATGTACAGGTTCTAAAGTGCATTGTGGTGGCTTTTTTCTTTCTTTTGATATTTCATTTTCTAGATAGTATGATACTTGGCTTAAATAGGATTTATGCAATAAATGTAATCAATTGCACCTAACAATGAATCATCTACATTGTTTCACCCTCTTCGTGTGAAATTGATACAGTGTACACCTTCCTAAGTTACATCCTGTATTGATGTCTTGTATTTTCTATGTATTCTTTTAGCATTGTGGATGCTGGAATTGTGCAGCAATTAAAATTATTTTCAGTTTGCTTCGTTTAAAACAACATGACAAACGATCATCTTAACCAGTAACTTGCAACTGTCTCAACTTATACATGAAAAGACTGACCGTAAGTTTAAGATACATTATCTTGTAGGATCCCTGTGTGCACTTTTAGGCAAAAAGAATATACCTTCAATTTTAGTATATTTTATTTAAGCTTAAGATATGTATAATGTCGAAACTATATATTATGTTGATTTCACTTGGGCTCCGCCAGCACTCACAGAGCTCTCATTGGCTATTTTAGAAATATATGTGAGATACATTAATGTCTTATTGACTGTGATAACAAAGTTATACTAGTTATTGTAATAGATGTTCTGAACATATTAAATACGAAAGTAGTACAGCACGACTAATGTTCCTGTTGTTCTCTTTCCAACTGGTGCATTTCTCCCGTTAGAAAAATCATAGATAACAGAGGTCTACATCAGTAATAATGAACAAGTGGTGTCGAATGGTTTGTGATAGTGGGTTTTTTCTTTTACGGTTGTCTTGGAACTTTTTGGGCCAATGTCCATTTTGCTGTATAATTTAGAAAAACTTTAATAAATCCTGGAAAATATGCAGTTTGGAGGTGTCTTACCAGTTGATCTGTAGACGATTACTAGTTCCGTTTAGGTGTCTTTCAAGGAAGCCGGCGTGCTGTCCGGTCGGTTGAAGCCCCCGTGGTATAAATATAAATTCACTTTGGGGAATTAGGAGTTGCTTCGGGCGCTCCTCCTCTGCTTCTTCTTGTCTCCACTTCTATCCCATCTTCCTCCAGGCTATGGCTCATTTTGCCTGCGCTCTTTCACCTACACTATGTATGAAATCTGGCACAGCGCCAACGAACCGAGCGCGCCACAGTGCACTTAACGGTGGTTCTTTATGTTTTGACATGTTTACTGGCGGTGCAGCCCTGTTGGGGACATTTTATTTAAAAAGTAGTCAAAACGCCCGCATTTCCCACCCCTTGTGACCGAGTACCCATGTAAATCTTTAAAAAAATTTTTTTTTTTTGTAGGTAAAATGAGGTAAACCTCCGGTTTGCATCTTGTGTATCTGTGGTATATATATTTTTTTATAAAATGCTTTATTTATATAGCTGCACTTCGCCAGATTTTCCATCGTTGCACAATGCAATGTCAAATTGTGCGCTTCCTGCATGGTCGATTCGTGACCACTCTAGAACAACCTATTAGTTTTGGGTTTCATTTGCATTGTGGGAGGAACCAGAGTACCCAGAAGAAACCCCCGCAAAAACAACGGAGAGACATAAAACAAACGTTTTGCTTGGTGTTGACACTGTGTGGAATTCGAACAGCTCTCAGGACCCCAGTGCTGGTCAAGGTTTATAGTGCTACCTCACATCAGGTACCAAACCGTGACACGGCGCATATTTTGCCTGCTTCTCTTCTCTCCACCCCTCCTCATGTGAACACACAAATTGTTATATGTTTAAAAGGAACGTGTCCTGTCTTGCTGGCTACATGCTTTCACCAGAACACATATCTATATGCTGTCAGATCAGGAGCCTCAATGATTGTCCATGCCAGAAAACTGTGTCGTGGAAACAAACACCGTAATTAAATAGCTACAGATTCGACAACTTTTATTGTGGGTATCCAAAGGAAACAAAGCATCATTCAAGACAAAACACATGGATGAAAGTGCGGTGGCTTGCAATAAGAGTTTAGAGTGTTGGGCTGATGTCCCTAGTACACATTACAGTATGTTACGTGAGTCTAATAGGATTGTGCTGTGTTTACCAGACAAGTCGGGGGGTGTAACGAAGGCATAGCTGCCATGCCCTTAAGGCGTGCCACAAAGAAACCCCACACATGGGACTTGTTATTAGTATACGACCCAGACTGAAAACACTCACCTGGTCTGTATTCCAAGCATGATTAAGCTTGTACCGTATGTGCATTACCATATTCATGCATTAATATGTGTTCATCTTAAATACACATCTTGGATTTTTTGCTTCTGGAAATGTCGTGTTGATTCTTCCCCTTCCTCTTCACTTCAATAATTGAAGGCTTGTCTTGTCATAAAGTTGTGTACAAAACTTTTCCATCATCGTCCCCAAATAGCGGATGTAGTACTTAGCAGCTACATGTCTTATTATTTCCATGGCTCCAATTGACATCCAGCCTCGCTTGATATTACCAACTTCCTAATACTGTACTATTCAGCCAAGATAAGTTGTCAAGCATAGCTACACTACTCAGACAATGAATTCGTGCTTAGTGTTAGATTGGGGGCCTTGTCTGTCTCAACCAAAGTGAGTTTTGAAGGATGTTTTTTGTAACCTAACGAGTACGATATTCACGCCGACCGCTCCAGAATTTTTATTATTGGGAATTTATTTTAAAAAACTTCAGTCTCTTTAACAACACCTCTTCAACAAGGACAGGATACCCCATCCTAAACTCAAATGCTTCGTTAAGACAGAGATGAAGCAATTGAGAATAGTGGAAAATCTAACTCAACCAATGAATGAATATCTGTAATCACAGCAGTAATAAAGAAACCCTGTCATTCCCTCACATTGGGGTTTGAGGGATTCTTACACTACTCGAGGCTTAAGAAGGCTACTGTCTTATCGTATAGATCCTCAAGTGTCTGAAATAGCAATTTCCCATTGGGACTTCATGGCGCCATTATAAAGATCTTGCTTTTTTTCTTAGACCTTCTTTGTAAGTGTAGTTGCTGGAGTCCTTGAATCGTTCTCCAGTTTTATCCACCACTGCTGGTATAGAGGAGAATAGTTGAGGAGCACCAGCAAGAATAGATGTCATATTCTCGAAGAGAACCTTGGTGGTATTGGGATTCCTCTGAGCCCAAGAGTGTTGATACGTTCCTTCCAGACCTTCGCTCTTAAGGACACCCACACCGTGTTCTGGGACATAGAAGGCAGGGTAACACAGGCTTGTGAGGTTGAACGAACCAAAGGATATCTAGTGAAGATGGCAGATTTAGGGCCTCAAACAAATAAGAGTGTCCATCCGGAATCTGAGAAACTGTCTATGGTCATCAGCTAATCCTTCTTGACGAGAACAGAAATACTTGGTTTGTGGCATTGAAGCTGGTTTGCATACATCTTTGCTGAGGCGCAATATGTCTGATGTTTAATTCCACTTTTATATGTACCACCTCTAAATCATGGATAAATGATATATACATGGCCCTCAATTCACAATTTTCTGCTTTGTTGACAGCTGTTTGCTCCATAGTTACACCCTTGCTTTAAAAACAGGAGTTTTTAAATTAAGAACGGAGTCAACCGTCTCTACAGACACTATGGTTCAAAGCTGAAGAAAAGGGAAGTCCAAATTCATTCACAGATTTATCTAGCAATTCCATGATATATGGACCCACGTGTGTCCGTGGTGGTGCATGAGACGTCTGTTGAGATAAATCTTATATACTTGCAGATAGGTTTGTCTGGCAAAGGTCAATTGTTCATTTATGGACGAGCCACCCAGGAGCACTTACCTTGTCATTCCAAGAGAATGGTTTATCTGCTTACCAATTCTTCGCAATTTGCTGTGTTGGTGACTGAGGCGAACTTTTGGACTTGCAGTGGCGCTGGCTGCTTGATGAGTAGCCCGAAATCCTTATTGGCAACATCGTAAAGACGACATATCTGTCATGGCATGATCAACCCTTCGTGGACTGACGACCTCAAGGGTATCTATTGGCTCTTCGGACAAGGAGCTTATAGTCACCTGAGGACGAGGTGGGTCCTCAACATACAACCACCGTTGATAGCGAGGAAGGGGTATTGCTTTACTAACTGCTCATCTCCAGGTTTTCAGATCCACCTTCTCTGCGCCGAAATAGTGAACTTGAGGACGACGTCAACATAGCCTAATCTATCTATCATTTAATCGGAAATTTTGAATAATAGAAAACAGTTTGTTAATTCACACTGCTGGTTGGCGGAAGTCGACCTCTTTCAAACGATTTCCTCCTTGTGGCTTTGGTCTGCGTGTGGTCCTTGAGCGGCATCCTGCACAGCCAGTGGACGTTGAACTGAAAGAAACTTTTCTTCTGGTTGTACTTACAATCTATCTCCTCTAAGGCTTCTTTTATACGAGGGCCATGGGACCCCCGATTGTTGTGTTGTATTTTCTGTTCAAACGATACGAAATTACACTTGACTTTGGAGGTCCTTGAAACGGGTTGCAACTGGTTTTGCTGTTTGTTGAATAAATATCCCCTTTTTCCTTTAATTTTGAGGCTAGCCTTTGTTCTGATCCAGAGATGATGGATCAAATGGTAAGAGCTGAAGATCAAATGGTAAGGCACAACTTCAAGCCACTACGGCCTTCTACCATTTCACACACGGCCATTTCCACTTGATGATAATTTCAGGACGGTGCTAAAGATGCTTACAAATAAATCTGCAGCTGACTGAGCGTCAAAGGCCCTAAAGGATTTCCTCTCTGGAGACACTTGCATCTATACTATGAGTCACTCACTGTAACTAGATCTTAGGCTCTAGCCAACTGAAAGATGCGTGCGTTACCTGTGCACAAAGCTGTGAAGGAGGGGATATGCCTTCTCATTATATATATTTAATATATCAGTACCTACCATGGAAAAGTGTCTTGTTGCCATTCATAGAATGCGGCTGCAGGCACTTGGACCATACATTTGCCCAAATTATGAAAACGTGTGCAACTACCTGGAGCCGTTTGCCATACTGAATGTGCTGGGTGCAGGTGAACCAGATAAATGAATAGTGTTAGCAACTCAGCTATTATTCTGGTCTATTTCAGGATGTGGTCCACACAGTTGCAACTTTTTTTCTTGGAGCACTTTGCTGTAGCTAGACGAGCCACAATGTGGCGGCAGCTCCAGTAATAAAATGTGGTGAAACTAGGAACAAACGCTATCAAGCCCTTTAGTGTGCAACACCTTTTTCGAAGTTCAGACAAAAGTGCAACCAAAGTAGCGACAAACATCGTACAAGAAGCACCCCTGTCTTATGTAACAAGAATAGACAAAACGTGGCCAGGAAGAAACGGACAAAAATATATAATCTGGGTACGGTTGTGTATTATTTTCTGGACGTCTGTGTCTTCCCAATTAAAAGCAAGGCAGGAGAGGAAGCAAACAACTACCCGATATATACCATGTATAAGGCCGTAGTTTTTCAGCACAAAAAAAGTGCTTAAAAAACTCACCTCGCTCAACGAGTCAAAATACAAAATAAATTGCCTACTCACCTTCGACGCCAGACTCTCGGCGCAGCTCTTTCTGTCTCTCCTTCTGCTGTCAGTTAGGCCGGCGACATGCATGCGCTATAGTGTCCCCACGATAGACGCTCATAGTGGTGTGACAGATCGATAAGGAGTAAAAGTGTCAGCCCGAGACATGGAGCGAGCTCAGACGAGCATCGGGCGTGGAGGGTGAGATGTTGGAGTTTGGGGGTTTTTTTGTATGTGCTTGGCTTGGGGCTGGCTGGCTGTTATACTACTGGGGTTTGGATGCATATATACTACTGCCGGCTGGCTGTATACTACAGGTGCTGGGCGGTGTATACTGGGAGACTGTGACCATGCATTTTTCCATCCTGGCGGCTCATTACTTGAGTTCAATAGTTTTCCCAGTTTTTTGGTGATATAAAGGGTCTCGGCTCTATACTCAAGTATATATGGTAATTTACAAAGACACAATAAGCTGTCCGAAGAACAACGATGCCCTCCCATAGCCTTGTGTAAATAACAGTTGTGGTGCAAGTGGTACATACTGACCAGGACTGAGCACACAGAACCACTCTTTCCAACCAGCTGACTATTATAGACTCCGGTTACCCTCAACAACCATGTTTGCACCGAACTCCTGCTGACCAATAGGAGGATGGATCATTTTGTGAGGAACCGTACTCGGACGGGGTAACTACCGCAGTGGGCACACCAATCAGGAAACCGCTCATCCAGACACTATTGTTTGAAAGTTGCCTCTTCTAATCAACAGACAAAAGACAATAAACTGTCTCTGGGTGAGAGGGGTTATATGTGCTCTGGATCATTAACAGTGAAATAATTATTATTGCGATTAACTATGTCTGTTCTTTTGTAAGCAGTAGGCATAATTTCACCTTTTGATGATATCATCATTTCCTGGACGTCCAAGCACAACAGAGCTATTTCATCATCTATTATGGACACACAAGTTGCTCCGGCATGTGTTTCATTGACCACTTAACACTTATTGATCAAATTATTCCTTGTACTGGAACTAGAAAAAGGGGATACATAGACTGTACAAAGACGTCCTACCCGTATCAGTGAGTCCGGGTGAACTTACTCTCCTTTAAGGAAATCTCCTACCGGATAACATAATTGTAAACCAAGCACATAACATGCTGGCCGAAGCCCACTCTTCTTTTAGCTCTCATACAATGAGCCTAAGGGGGCTGGGCTCCTTAGCTGTTCATAAGCCCAGAGCCTCTCAGGCCCATTTGCAATGGTTTAAAGCCTTGTTTTGTAAAACAAGGGCATAAGAAGCTAAAAGGAAACCGAGATCCTGCCAGGGGGCACTCTTACTCTGGTGGCGACATTTCCTTTAATTCTTATCGGGATTCTGTAACAGAGAGGTATTCCCACAACAGGGAGGTATGCTAGCAGGCTAAAGTGTCTAACTTATATGTCTCCAAGTTCAGGATCACTTTTCTATATTACAGGGTAATTATGATTAGATGTATATGGATTCTATAATTATTAACTGTATAATTATTCTTTATTCAGTAAAGATGTAGTCCTTTACTTAGCTATTAGCATTGAAGGGGAAGTGAAGAAAATATCTGGGAGCCACATGTACATATTTTATCATATGTGATTGGGAAAAACAACGTTCCATTGGTCATTTATCAACAATGTACCAACATATCATGTCAAGAGACAACATAAGCCAAAAACACTCCTCCTAGCTGTATGCTTATTGTCACCAATCTACACACACCCAGGCCTAAATAGCATCAAATGAGAGGTGTGTGGCTTGTTGACCTTGGAGACCTCATATAAAAGGTACGACTGTCAACACAGGGTAACGCATCATTAGCTTGACAGGAGTTATGTAACACCATTAGACTTGCTAGAAATAAACTGCACGTTATACATAGTATACATAGTTTATGTATATATGTATACATGTTCGTGTATTGTACTGATTGTTTATTATTGCTCTATATTGTTTGTTTGCAAGTGATGATTTTGTACATCATCAATCTGTCAAGATGTAGGACATGGCAGATTTCGGAGGCAGCTCCCTTCCTGAAAGAGTGACAAGGAATAATGATCAACAGACTGTGGCTTTTTGGAGGGCAGTAAAACTTTTATTTCACACAATTAACATCACCAGTTGTATTAACCCCTTAAAGTTTCGACCTACTTGGTACTCAGTGTGAGAAATAGTTTCTCCATTTTTTGCCTGATAGTCTTCCCAAAGCCAGAAACTTTTGTCTCCACGAAACAACTGTTTGTTACTTTATATTTTGTGTCAGTGATGTTTTGTACATTATAGGACCGATGCAGGCTGTTTTAAGTGAATAATGCATATTTTTTATGAAAAAAAACTTTACTTTACTTATTTTGGACCTGTATCTTTTTTTTAAATTTTTTTTTTATGGAAGCTAAATGAGGGACATTAAGTGTGGGAATCTGGACAAAAATAATTTCATATTTTCAAGGCAAAGTTTGGATAAACTTCATACTCCGTAGTTCACAATTGTTGTTAACACTAAGGGCCAAAACACTGTAATCGTTTAAAAAGTTTAGTTTTTCAAAACAATATATGTGTCACACTGACAGGTTATCTCTGAGATTATGTGTACTTGGCAGACCTAGGGGAATTTGCTAAGCCATCATCTGTGGCGCAATCATTGACTATCCATGGTTGGTTGCATCTGAGATGATACAATCTCACTGTAGTAAGATGTCAGTATTTTTACAGCTGCCACCCATGTTGATGCCACAAGCACCAGTTCTGTGCTATACTGTGTCTTCACCATTCTGCCCTATTGGGTTTAGGATACTCCAAAAGGTTTAATCTTAAATTAACTTTTTTTTGACCTTTATCTAGATTTATTGTGAATCAGGCGTTGATGGGCCACAATCATTGCATCTGACTTAGTATTCAAACCAAGTACATATACATTTTTGTGTCTACTGTCATTCACTACATGATAATTCAACAGTTTTTATTTTGAGATGCACAATCATTGTAACCGAGTGAAGTTGGCCCCCCCCAACCTCATTGCAAAATCGATAACAAAATTGGTTATGTCCACTACGTTTTGTGCTGGATTTGTGAGCAAAATTTCATTTGTGACGCTATCAAGTTTTATGGTGTTTAGGTGTTTTGCTATAAGTTAATGTTTTCGATGAGACTGCTAACCTGGTGACACATCAAATAAAAGAGATGAAATAATATTAGAAAGTCGGTATGGGCTTAGGCTCCTCTAAATGATGTAACCAAGCAACTTGTTGAGGTGTTGCTGTATAGTGCTTCTAGTTAAAAAAAACTATTTAAAAAAATTGATTTTTTAATCATTGATCATAAGATTAGTATTCAATAACTGATGTTACTAGTCTTGCTTTATATATGCTGTATGTTGATAAGTATTTAAAGTAGGCTTTATCTGTGCACCTGCGTGTCCTATAATTCCAAAAATACCTTGTGCAATGTCATGCCAAATTGTTTAAGTAAGAAAACTAATACAAAAATGATTTAAAAAATGCACAGTATGGGCCGCATATAATGGCCTTTTTTTGTACAGGAAAAAGAATGCGGGATACCTGATGACAAAGAAGCTATCTGGAAGTGAGATCAAAGAGACAGGGGGAGGAAAGTCACGTTGAAGTGAAGGATGGAAAGGTGAAACATACTATAATATGTATAATAAGAACTAGAAGTTTCGGAAAGGATGTCCAATTGCTAAATATATGTACCACTATAAACATAACATTGGTTCAAACTTGGTGAACATGTACCCAGAAACGCGGGTGTTAAGTTGTCTGGTTTATCATGTTAGTGCATACACAAATGATAAGCGGGATTCCTAAAAAAGGAGACTTTACCTTGCAAGAGCAGGGTTATCTTGCTCTTTGATTCCTGACAGTACATTTAGAATGTGACACACACGATTTTTTTTGGAAATGTTATGATAAAATCAAAATCTTAATATGGGATACATTCTAGCTGTAGCTAATTACAATTGGTCACACTCTTTAAATATTCTCACCTTTGAAGGAAGCAGTGAATAATTTTTTACTCCTTCACAATTTACTTGATGTGGTGCCATTTAACATTTAAGATAATGTAGGTTGGAAAGAAAATCCAAAGTAGTGTAAATTGCAAAGAAAAACTTACCATTCCTATAATTATGACCTACGGTATGGTCCAAATGACACATCCCTTTATTTATGTATATGCCAAATTTGATAGTTTGTTTTGTTTTCGGGCGAAAAATTAAAAATATATTCTGACACCGTAACTTTTGTATACTGTGTTTAGAGCTGTGAAGCTTGAATTTTAGGTTAGGACCACTATAGGTTTTGCTAAACTATTTGGGAAATGTTCAACCTTTAGATCAATTAATATTAAATTTTAGGCCAATCAAAGAGCAGAAAAAAACTGCTATTTTTCATGGGTTTTTTTTTTATGACAATTATTTAGGTGTACCGATTTTATAATAGAGCAAGCATTTTTGGACACAGTAGATTCCTAATATATTTATATTTTTGTAATTTAGTTTTTTTATATTTATGCATATTTTATTTTTACAATGCATTCGTATTTTAAATTTTATTTTTTAAAATATCTTGTATTCATTTATTTATTTAATTTTAATTTTCATTTTACTACCCCCCTTTGGGAACTTCAACTTGCAATCTATGATTTCTTGTTTATATAGTTTCTACTACACATTGTTAAATGTTAACTCATTATTCAGTTTGACCTTTTCCCTCTATACGTTAGTGTCGCATCCAGAATCATTTTGGATCTCAACTACTCTGTCAGCCTAAGCCTTCGCATAGCTGCCGCTCCACCACAGAATACATTGAAATATCTAACTCCCCCTGCAAATCCTACGGCAGTGTCCACCTTTCCTATCTCTGTGATTTTTGGCCCTGAAGCTCTTTCTGTCACTGCACCCATCCTCCATTCCTCCAATGATCTATTGTGTCCAGTCCATTTGCAAGACTGTTTCTCAGCTGTACAGTTCCATAGAATGTGCTAACCACGAAATGTATCATAAACATCAGCAGATTTCATGTGTATCCTAAAAAATATATTTACACTAATCAACTCTCGCCTAAAACTTAACTCTCTATTCATTCTGCTTTAATCCTTTCGCTTCTACATAATCTCAAACATGAACCCCTTCTAAAGTGGCCTGATCCAGAGAAATGAACTTGGACTTGTAGGACTTATTACCATGCCCGTGGCCCATGCCAGTCTTAATGGTCTCTGATTTTTGGTATTGTTATTAATTATATATTTACTCTGTAATACAGATTTAGTTTTCAGTATCCTCTAACTTGTAAAGTGCAGAATATGTTCTCTCTATATAATGGCATATTTATCTTATTTTATCTGTATGTATACATACAGGATATGTCACTTCCTTTTTGTATACATTAAGTAATTTAAGCTGTTATTATGGGTTTATGTGTCTTAAGGCGGTGTTGTAAAGGAAGAGATATTCAGCAGATGAATCCTCCAAGTTTGACATGATTGAAGACATGCCATGCTGACACATCTGAATGAAGCATCGGTGTTATTTAACCTTCGTAAACGCTATGCTAACTGGAGATTTATGTAAGATGTATCCTTTATTAATTTATTGTTTGCAATTGGGTTTACATATTTAAAAAAAAAAAAACTAAATATTTCATCCATCTTTTCCTACATTTTAGACCTATCTGGCCTTTTCTGCGTGACTGTTAACCCATACAAATGCTTCCAGTCTATAAAACGAAGTGGTTTCTGCCTATAAGGGCAAGAGACGTCTGAGCTCCTCCCCCATCTTTTCCATTGCTGATAATGCATACCATGACATGTTGCGAAGTAAGTATTATTTTATCTTGCAAATAATACAACTCTTTCATGTGTAATATTTCATTTTTTTGGCTACATTCACATTTGTTTTGGAATGAAAACGTTTCCTCAGTCACGCTATATACTTCCACACACACACATAAAAATGGTACATTCTTAAAATGTAAAAATTATTGTATATGAGGTTTTATTTTACACTTATGCTGAATAGTTTATTATGACATATTTTTTGTTTTTATAGATTTATCAGACTAAAATTAAATAAAATATGCTTCTTTTGTCTTAAATTTAATAATAGCAAAGTTGTATAAATATTATCAACATATGTTAAAAAAAGGTCAATCTATTACTTTCGCCAGGTTCCACAAATGCAGCTACTCTGCATGTGTATTCTGCAAAAATTTTAGCTCTGCTCCCTGCAGTCACCTCCTTCTACATTCTGCCTCCAGCTGACACAGGCTGGAGGGGGACACTTTCAAACGGCTATATCTTCTGAACTGTGGTCCCTAAGATACAAAGTTAAGGGGTCAATTAAAGAGGTGAATCTCCCTTGTTTCTAGGTGCCACAGAACTAAAATATCCACTTGTTAAAGTCACAATGGAGCTGTATTTAAAAATTGTACTTTTAACTTCAAGATTAAAAGTGGATATCTTCTGTTTTGTGACACAACCAGACACAATCCTAGAGGGATATTAAAGAGAGGTCTAGAACTGTGTTTTTAGCTGCCCTGTCTAGAAGATAGTGATTGTTAGAAATGGGCCACTTCATGATATCTATAGTGAAATTAAAACATATAGCCATAGGGCATCGTGAAGGGTTAAGACACATTTTGGAAACAATTTACATTGTGGAAGAATATAAGAATAAAAATCCATATCTATCTAACTAAATGTATAAAACTTTGTTTCTTAGATCGTGAAACCAGTCAATGTTGATCACGTAAGTAAGCTAAACTTCTTATGTAAGTGATACAAGGGGAAAACGTTTTTTTGGTTATTTTACATAATTTATAATTCAATAAATCATTTAGATGTTCATAGCACTATAACCCTGTAGAATAAGCAATATAATAAGACATGTGTCTAAAAATTCTTCTATATTAAAGCATGATAATGGTATTTTATAATTGCTCACCTATATTTCAGTGGAAATCCGGTGCTGGCAAGACTGTGAACACGAAACGTGTCATCAGTACTTGCCACAGTAGCTGCAATTGGTGACACAATGGGTAAAAAGAGTGTAAGTGAAAGATTCTGTTTAAATAATAATTTTTTTTATATAGCGCCTACAGATTACACACGCTGCACAGAACTTGCCAAATCAGTCCCTGTCCCCAATGGGGCTCACAATCTAATCAACCTACCAGTAATTTTGGGAGTGTGGGAGGAAACCCAGGCAAACACGGAAAGAACAAACAAACTCTTTGCAGATGTGACCCAGGGACCTGAACCCAGGTCCCCAGCACCGCAAGGTGTAATGCTAACCCACTAAGACACCGTGCTGCCCTATTGTTACTTTTATCACTTTAAACCAACCTCTGTTTATCCATTCAGACAAACTATAAAGATCTAAAGTTAACAATACAACAGCGGCGTCATAGTTAATAGAAAAAGACTAAACTGTGCTCTAGATAGAACCTGGATATTACAGATAATAATAACTATAATAATGTAGATAGAAAATATCGGCACTAGCTAAGTTCTTATATTGCTATCTGAATTTAAAATAAACATAAACAGTAACAGTACATAATGTGTTTGATCAAAGATAAAGAATATTAGTTATTACTGTAGAATTTAGTTATTGTCTGACTAATTCTTTTCATTAGTGTACTTATGGTGATCGTGTATTGTTTAAAACTATTAGTATTGATTTCATGAAGATTAAACCAGAAATTTTTCTTTTATCATAACAGCAACCATCAACGAAGACTGGGGTAAGTAGAAACTTTTACTCCAAACCTGACTCACGCTAATGGACTTCTATTATTATACATGAGTGTCTTAGTATGTTACTTTTTATCTGAAGATAATGTGGGGCTGATGCAACCCCATTTTACAAATCTATACATGAGCCTCATACGTGAATACAGGCATAGGATCTGATCGGCAAGCCTTAAGATCCATTCAAACCTTTGGTGTTAGAAATACAGTGACTGGCTCATGGGTGCAAAATTTGTAATGAATGCATAATGATAATTTGTAGCATTTGCTAGTCTAAGGCTACATTCACACGTCCGTATGGTGTCATATATAGCATATATATGTCCCCCATAGACGGCAATGGACCACGGCGCCTTGGGAGCGGTACTGTGCTGCACCATTCCTCCCATAGACGGAAGAAAAGAAAGGACATGTCCTAACTTCCCCAGAATTGGCGCCATGTGCCATATATCTATATGAGGAGGGGCTGGGTGACTACCATGGTATAGCGGGCACACGTGGTGTGGTTAGCCTAAGTTAAATTTCAATGTTAGAATTAGCTGTCCATGTATTCAATGTTACCACTTTTTTTAACAATATCCATGAAAAAAAAACATATGGTTGTAAGCTGAGTATTTTTTTCTTGTAGGGAACACCTGGAAATCAATCATTCAGGCAAAACCCTGCCCTAGAAGCCTTTGGAATGCCAAGACCTGAGAAATGACAACTCTTCTCGTTTTGTAATTTGCCTGTTTGGTATTCACACTTTGATTCATCTTTTCCAATACATTCTCAAAGCTGTACTTCAATACTCTATGAGCTTTTTACCCCCAATCCTAAAGACTGAGGCTTGCTCTTTCATGGCGCCTTTTCAGCCTTTAGCCTCCTCTATATTCCAGCATATGAGGAACAGATACAGGTCCACCTTTGGGGCATCGAGGAAAAAAATAGACAAGTGGTTAATTTTTCCAATTATATTTTCATTCATATCAATCACAATTTGCTTCTCATAAAGTTACTGCATATTTATAGGAGTTGTAAAATCACAAGAGAAAGAAATATATATATTTTTTTTAAATAACATAACCAGCATTGACGGTCTAGTGGTTCTATGCTGTCTATACCTATCTCGAGTGAATCTCTTATGAGGCCAGTGGGTAGAAAACACTCATCACTGCAGTAAATTAACGTGACTAGCATGAACCATGGGAATATGCAAAGGTGTGGGTGCGTGTTTTTTTACTTTTCATTTTTTATGTCAACTCAATCAGATCTAGAGTAAGGAGCTATGTAAAAGTGAGACATGAAAACAGAAATAGACACACTTACAGTCAATTTTCATTGGACTGCTTATTAAAACAGGTCTTTATTTCAGGGTAAATTCATCCGAATCCACTTTGGTACCACTGGCAAGTTATCATCTGCTGACATTGAAATTTGTAAGTTGATATGGTATTAAATAGTTTTTAAATCATGTTTTTTTCTTTATGCCTTTGTAATTTCATCTATTTATGTAAAAGGTAGCAAATAGTAAGCATCACATATATGAAACAGCCATAAAATTGACAGTCACACTATATTTAATCTTTGAAAAAGTAAAAATATAATGTTGAGATAGAGAAAATGTAATGTTATTAACATTTTTCAGATTTATTGAAAAATCCAGAGTCATTTTCACAGCCTGGTGAACGAAGCTACCACATTTTTTATCAGATAACCAGTGGCAAAATGAGTGAACTACAAGGTGAGAACCAGAGAATAGTAAAATAATTCTGTTATCTTTATGTTATTTATTGAGCACAATTAATGATGTTGATATCATTTACATAGTTTACATATAGTGAAAATAAAAGGAGGTGAGGGCGGCACAGTGAATAGTCGGATTGAGACCAGGTGGGGTGCAAGCTCTATGGGCCCGACTCAAGGCCACCGGTAGATCCAAAGAAGAACAGCAGGAGAGCAGCACCCGTGGTGATTAATGTTTATTCATACACCAGTGCAGTACAATGCTTTGTATTGTGCATTGTACTGCCACTGGTGTATGAATAAACATTAATCACCATGGAGTGCTGCTCTCTCTGCTGTCTTCTTTATAGTGAAAATTAGACATAATACGAGGGAATTGGCTCAACCTGTCTGTGAGCATACAATCTACTATATGAGAGGGTAAATTGAGACACCAGAGGAAGGGTATTGTAACATTCTTAAAAGGTGGGATTTCACGTTACATTTTAACTACTAGATAGGCAACACTATCTTTGACTACAAATTGTGGTGTTTTCAGATGTCTGATAAACAGCTTAAAATAACATTTTGTCAGCAGAGATTTGCTGAATTGCATGTTTCAAATAAACAATAAAGTGTTTTTACAGCCTGAACATTTAAATATTAATATAATACATTAATATTGATAGATTTTTTAATAAAATTGGTGTGTGCAGATGACTTGGCACCCTTGGTACCCGGCAAAGTCATCAGAATGGGTGCCCCCATAAACATTTTGTATCTTGATAGATCGAACCTTTTGGGACACTTTTGGGATATCTTGTTAATTTTAAGTTTTCATTTTTTTTGTTTGTGTTCTAGGAAAAGCTGGGTGGTTTTTTTTGGTTTTTTTGTTTATGTTTATGTGTTTTTTACACTGTTATTTCAGGTTCTCTAGGGTACTTTAATTGATCACAGCTTTTCTAGTTAACTGCCATGATCAGTGCCACCACTGACTGCAGCAGTTACTTGCAGGCATTAGCTGTATAATACTGTATAACCCCCCCCCCCTTCCCGCCTATTGAGTGGGCTCAGCCTGTGACCCCTCTCCATACAGCCCTTACTGCTGTATGACTTATGTACGCGAACAGCAGTAAGGAAGTTGTTAATATAAATTAAAGTGCTTATTTTGGCTCTTATCATCCTCCCTTCTAATCTTTGTATATGCTTTTGTTCTTAAATAAATGTGTGAAGTCCATCTTGCTAGCAACAAGACAGAAGCTTAAAGATGTATCTGATTACATAGAAGATCTATGAAAGGGTGAGGGGAAGCAGTGAGTTCCAGGAGCAAAGTCTCCTCCTAGGCAGCTGAAAAAGCACAGGACAATAAACTCAGAGAGGAGAGCTCCTGGAAAATGAAGAAGTACCCATAAACAGTGTTATTCCTCATGCACACACCAAACCGTTGTCTACTATAAGGTTTGCTGAAAGGATATATGAAGAACGCTTTAGCATTTGTACACATTCTTTAACTTTTTTATGTTCTAGATATGCTCTTAGTGAGCACAAACCCCTATGATTTCCACTTTAGCTCACAAGGAGTTGTTACTGTGGACAATTTAGATGATGGTGAAGAATTAGTTGCAACTGACGTAAGTACTGACAATCCAGATGAAACAAATTTACCAAAGTTGAATTGGAAAATATAGATCCACAGTTTTCACTCTCTGGCTGATCATTATATATAAATTTCTACAGCAAGCGTTTGATATATTGGGATTTGTACCCGATGAGAAGTATGGATCATACAAACTGACAGGTGCCATAATGCATTTTGGAAATATGAAATTCAAGCAGAAACAAAGGGAAGAACAAGCAGAGCCTGATGGCACGGAAAGTAAGTTCAAGTAAAAAATAAAGTGACTTGTGCGTATACAACCTATGGAGGTAAGTGGAGGTACCAGAGGTACCCCATATCTATCAGATATCTGTCATATCCATTGGATAATGATAACAATACACCACCCATGGGTTTTCAATACCGTTTTTTACTTAACCAATATTACATGCTTTAGTTTGAAGTCTTTTAAAATGCTGCCTCAGATAAAACCATGAATTCTTTTCATGTAAAGTAGAAAAATAGTTAGACATCCAAAATCCCCAATAAGTACCTTATGTAGTCCATGTGCAGTATATGGAGTATATTGGTGTGTTAGGAAAGTACAATATATATAAAATTACTGAGTGCTGTGATTGGCCATTAACTTATTAACTTTAACTTATTAACTATTGTCAAGTTCACACAACCTCAGGTTTCTAATTACTAATAAAATTCACAGAGTGATCTCAAAGAAATCACACCAAGATAAAGTATGGTATAATATCTCAATCTTTGTGGAGAAGCAATGCCATGAAGGCTAGGCAGATGTGAGATGCAAAGGATTATACAGAACTTTCAGTGGGGCAGGACCTGGGCTTGGTTAGTTAAAGATAGGAAGTAATGTCCATAGTTCATTGGTTAGTAAATTATAAGCCACAAAAAAAACAGAGGCATGAAAAATAGATCAAGCAAATAATATCTTTATTAATAGAAAAATACACCACAAAACATGCTTAAAAACCTTTAAAAATTGTGAACGAAGTCACAAATGATTGACATCCTCGGGAAAGTGCTCGACACATGATAATGTGCACTGTTCCCTGAACTTCAGCTCCCCCTACTGGCCACAATATAGTATACAACAATGTACAGAAATAAATTTTTATAAATGGTGAGCTAATCAAATATTTAGACAAGTCCATACAAATGCAGGATAACAACAAAAAGAGGGGTGAAACACAATAATGGATGGACACACAATTCAAGGATCAGCACAAAACCATGTACAAATAAGAAAGTTGTATACGTAAATGCTCAGGCCATGAGAGCGGGGTGCTGGGGATAGATGCCCCACGCATATCGCTACCTCGTGGTAGCTTCCTCAGGACATATGCTTCGAGTAGGGGACCTGGACCCCATCCTCCATGATTTCTGGGCATACCAGCAGTCAACCTTTGCTGATGAAAATGCTAGTTTAAAGGGGTTGACCTATTTGGCTCATGTTTTTGTAATGTGCATGTAAGTGTGTGTGTGTGTGGGGAGGTAGGATGTTAGGTTACATATCAATACACATCTATGAAATGTTCTGTTCCACTTTATTGAAATACCCATAAAATGGTGACAGATCCGAACTGTCCTGGACAGTTAGAATTGCATGACCCTCTACAATAATTTTATGAAAGTTGTGCAGAACTTAATAGATGTATATTGGTAAGTTACCTGATATCCTGACATCAGTAACATGTCTGGTAGAGCCTGGTAAAAATTGTGAAGTATTAATAAGTGATATTTTTTTATTCATATTAGATACGGATAAAGCTGCTTATTTGATGGGCATCAGCTCCTCCGAATTGGTAAAGGGGTTGATGCATCCCAGAGTAAAAGTAGGCAATGAGTATGTAACCAAAGGACAAACAGTAGCGCAGGTAAGACCGCCAGATAATACTGTTTATCTATGTTTTGTACATTATCTTAATTCACACAAACTATAAGCTATCATTTTTGAGAATGAAAAGAAAAGTACATTTTAGCAAGATTCAAGCAAATAACTATCTATGAATCAGAATTTAGAAAATGTGTGTGTTTTTACTATAATCTAGCATTATTATTTCAATTCTTTTTTATGTAATGGGCAGTGGGTAGTTTACTAGTTTGCCTTTGAGCTACTCCTATGGCAGTGATACTGTTGGTTATCAAACATTTAACCCCTGGACATTCCTGCTAAAGATTCAGGATTCAGCTCTATGTTTATTTTGTAGGTTGTTTATGCAGTCGGTGCATTGGCTAAAGGCATCTATGACCGAATGTTTAAGTGGCTTGTGGTTCGTATAAACAAAACACTGGATACAAAGTTACCCAGGCAGTTCTTCATTGGTGTACTTGACATTGCTGGATTTGAAATTTTTGATGTAAGTCATATATTTCACGGATTTTACAATCTAAGTACTTTAAAAATCATGACCCCTAGTGTATTCATATTTTATTGTGCACTAAAACTACCTAAAACATCATGGGATGATGGAGCACCAACCAGAGCAGGAGGAGCACAACACCTAACTCTGCAGGACATACTGGGACACATTTACTTACCCTTCCCATCCACGATACCCGCTGTGCATTGTCCGACGATCATGGACTCCAGCGCGATTCACTAAGATCGTGCACCCGATTTCCTGCTTGTGTCGCTTTTCTGCTCAGGTCCGCAGGAGTTCACCATCTTCTTCCCGGTGCATGTAAGTGCATGGCTTGCGACACAAATTCAAATGTTAAATCGCGCTAAGTTTGAATCCGTCGGATCGTCCGATGGCCCGTCCCCCGATTTGTGTCGCATGAAATCCGATCGCGTGCGCCACAATCCCTTTTTAAATGCGCTTAAAACGGTAATCGTAGGAATATCCAACGTTTGTGCGGTCCGCGGACCCTAAGTAAATGAGCCCCACTGTTTTTACAAAATGTTTATTGTACTGTCGTATTGCAGATTATGAAAATGATTAGAAAATGTAAATCTCAATAAAACTCCCCTATTGTCCTCAATATAAGAATAGGTAGCCGCACAATATAAACATAAAAGCATGTCCTTTAATTCATCCTGTTGAAAGCATTGCAACAAACTTTGGTAGAGGGAATGCAGTGGAAGCGTCACACAAAACACCTCAATAAAGGAACTTTAGCACTTGTTTGATAATATAACTTAGGTTATAACTTAGGTTCTTACAAGATATAGAGATCTGAATTCAATACTATTTTAATAATTCTAATTGATTTATCTAATGATTTATATTTATAAAGTTTAACAGCTTTGAACAACTTTGCATCAACTTCACAAATGAAAAGCTGCAACAGTTTTTCAATCATCACATGTTTGTGTTGGAACAAGAGGAATACAAGAAAGAAGGTATTGACTGGGAGTTCATTGACTTTGGGCTGGACTTGCAGGCCTGCATTGACCTTATTGAAAAGGTAATGATACTATTTTATATTGCCAAATAATTTACTTTATGTTTATTTTATTTTTTGATATTGACCCATAAAAAAATATAATACTGATACATTTTATATATTTTATCGGAAAGCCTATGGGGATTTTATCAATCCTTGAAGAGGAGTGCATGTTTCCTAAGGCTTCAGACATGACATTTAAATCTAAGCTTTATGATAATCATCTTGGAAAATCACCCAATTTCCAAAAGCCAAGACCTGACAAGAAGAGAAAATATGAGGCTCATTTTGAGCTTGTGCATTATGCTGGAGTGGTAAGTAACCCAAGACACATATTAATACATTAATGAAATCATTACATATGGTTTACATAATATTTTTATTTGCTTTTCCATCTGTAGGTTCCATATAACATTATGGGTTGGCTGGAAAAAAATAAAGATCCACTTAATGAAACAGTGGTGCAACTCTTCCAAAAGTCATCCAATAAACTGCTGGCCTGTCTATTTGAAAACTATGTCAGCTCAGACAGTGGTTAGTACTTGCTACAAAAAAAGAATATGATTTATCAAAAGTCTCAGAATGTAAGATAATGTAAGGTTATGCACAGTTCTAATCTCTGTTAGGCCTTCAGATATTTGTTACTGTTACAAAACCAGGAGTCTGTTCATAACAGCAGCCCCCGATAACCTATAAAATGTATAAAACCTCCCCTCGTGTCATATGAAATTCATAAAGAGCCCCCCCACTCATAATAAATTTATAAAGCCCCCCCTTCATGATAAATTCAGAACAGCACCCCTTTCATTTCAAATTCATAATAGGACCCACCTTATCAGTGCTCATTATAAAAAATATAAAATCCGTACTTAGCCAGCAGCTTTCTTTTCTCATCCCACTGCTCCTCTTCTGCCCAGTATACACAGACCTCTCCCTCTATTACCCATATGTGTGTCCTTCCCTATACCTGCACGGGTCCTTTTTGAGGCGGCGGATGTGGTGCCGGTATCACTGCCTCCGTAAGTGCTGGGGAGGGCCCGTACCTATCTCAGGTAGATGCGGGCCCTCCCCAGCACACCCTGCAACCTCGATGCCCCTGTAGTGACCTCTGTATAGTCGCTGGAAGACTTGCACTTGTACACTCATGCTTTTGGTTCACAATAACTGATGCAAATTACATGAAGACCTAAAAATAGAAACAGTCTGACCTTGACCACTGTTCAGACAGTCCTGCTGTGTTTTCTTATATCTTGTAACCACTTAATTAATTATAGAGCTACTTATCCCACCTGGGCACAGACCAAGTCTCTATAATTAATTAAGTGGTTACAAGATATAAGAAAACACAGCAGGACTGTCTGAACAGTGGTCTATTCTCATCCAAATACCGTTTGTGGGGGACTACAACAGAGAAGTTCCTAAGGAGTGAAAGTGGAACGAAACTGTGGATTCACTAAAGGATACATAAAAGACACAAAAGGAGCTCAGGTCAGACTGTTTTTATTTTTACTATTTGTTGGACATGGGATCGGTCCGTGATTGTGAGGTAGCTCCCAATAGGGTTTAGTGTGCAACTCAGAATATTCCGATTTGTACATGAAGACCTATTGTAGATGTGAACTAGGACTAGGACAAACAGTCTTATGCTTCACCAGATTTATCAAGGTGTTATCCTAAATGTTAAATTTGATAGAGTTGGACACTCCTTTTGTCAAAGCATATTAGTTTCATGGCACAAATTACAACAAAATTGCGTCATTTATAGATTGATAAAGCTGCCCCGTAATATTTTATCTATCCACACAGAAGTGGGCATACATAAGTAATGCTTACCCATGGGAGAGCATTGCAATTGAAACAATCATTCAGATATGTTTTTAAATGTTTCCCTTTTTTACTGTAAGACAATGGCCCAGATTTATTAAAAGCTATGTGCCAGTTTTGTGTCTGACTTTGCGCATTCTTTTCAGTGCAAACTGCTTTCACATGTATTTAAGAATTGTACGTGACACATATGTCTTGCAGCCGCACTATGTCCGATGTGACACAAAATTCTGCACTGAAAGGTGCGCCACATTTATCTTGTAGTGTCCGGCAGAATTGGGTCGCACGCTCTATGTTAAAGGTGCACCAAAAAAATTTGGTACACTCTGTTGGAGCAGTGAAGGGAGCGACAGATTAATGAAGAACGGGCGCCACAAATCATAAATCTGGTGCACTCTGCAGACTGAAAACTGCACCTAGTGTAGATGGAACTGTAAATTTAATTTATGCAAGGATTTCTACTCCTGGGTAGTATTGAAGTGACAGGGTCCATACAAAGATCTGAAGAGAGCCTAAAATCATATGAGGATTTTACATCTAAAGTTATACCAATTCTAAAAGGGAATATTGCAGATTAGCAAATTGTTCTTACGACAAACTCTTGTCAGCTTTGCTTTCTATCAGATTTTATAAGTGCAATCATGTTGTTTTCAGTGAACAATATGTACATTTTTACAACTAAAAATGATTTTAAAAAACACAGTCTATTAACCTAAGTTCATGATATGATTTCTACTAGTTCTCAAATCACTGACACTTATATAACATATTGGTTTGATTCACAGCTGACCAAGGTGGAGAAAAAAAGCGCAAGAAGGGAGCTTCATTCCAAACAGTGTCCTCAATGCACAAAGTAATGATCATTTTACTTTCTTTTTAAAAGTTTCTTGTTGTCACTTATTCTATTCCTTTATGCAAAATTAGTTGAAAGTTGGTAACCATTGAATGATTTTCAATCTAGACAAATGAAAGGGAGGATTTATCACCATGCTGTCTGGCTTCTTGTACTACTTTTTGAGACTTTTTTGTAAAAAAAAAAAAAATCCTCAAAAAGAAGTGCAAGAAACCAGACATTGGGGCAGATTTATCAAGCTGTCTGAAAGTCAGAATATTTCTAGTTGCCCATGGCAACCAATCACTGCTCAGCTTTCATTTTATCAGTGCTCATGAATAGTTTAAAGGGGAGCTGTGATTGGTTTCCATGGGCAACTAGAAATATTCTGACTTTCAGACAGCATGATAAATCTGCCCCAATATGGTGATAAATCCTCCCCATTCAATATATTTTATCTATGTAAAGATTAATATATATTTTTTATCTCTAGTTTATTTATCTTAACATACATTATTTTTACTTCAGGAAAATCTGAACAAATTAATGACCAATCTTCGATCAACAGCACCACATTTTGTACGTTGCATCATTCCCAATGAAACAAAGACTCCAGGTAATTTTCGACACAGTTTATTCCTGAGATCAATATTTGAAACTAACATACTTGGAGGCATAATCATATTGTGTTGTTTATATTAGGTGCTATGGACCCATTCCTGGTTCTTCATCAACTCCGTTGTAATGGTGTCCTAGAGGGGATACGTATTTGCCGCAAAGGATTTCCAAACAGGGTTTTGTATGCTGACTTCAAGCAAAGGTCTGTTATACAGAAAAATGGAAATATACATTATTGTAGAAAGTTATGATACATGAATTCATATAATTATAATTTTTTCACAAAACTGCATCTTTGTTCGGTATAAAATAACACTCAACAACAGTTTATTGACACAAAGAATACCAAATTTTAAGAACTAATTTAAAAAGTATTCAAATTGTTTAAAAAATTTGAGATAATAGAAACAACGTTTTAAAATTCATAAAGTTGGTTGCTCTCTTTTCTTGACAGCAAAAGGACATCTTTTGACAGATATGCAGTCTCTCCCTGCTCTCTCTCATTAGTTGCTGTTTTACTTTACCCCAAGTTTTACAAATGTTAAAGGTATTCCCTGTTTAACCATTGCTTTGTTTTGAAAGGTACCGTATTCTGAATCCTGGCGTCATCCCAGAGGACAAATTTGTGGACAGCAGGAAAGCTTCTGAAAAGCTCTTGGGCAGTTTGGACATTGATCACACCCAATATAGATTTGGCCATACAAAGGTTATTAATATTTAAGTTTATTAATATTAGGGCCCACAATTTCCATAAAAGTTTCTCAAATTAATCTTTTGTGTTACTACACAAAATATATCTCAAAAGGTGAAACTTGATCAGATGAAGGGGGCGCCATCATAGGGATTTTCAATTGCCTGATTTACCAAAAATAATATGGTGATGCAGAAACAGAGTAAGACCGGGGATAGAACTCCTTACCTCCCTGCCCTCCGTAGAAAGCTTACTGGCCCAGGTTGGTCATGAAACTGAATGCTCACCACACCATAAACAGGTGCCATAGACCACTATAGGGGCCATGATATGGCAGCAAATTGTGCGGCTATATCACAGGCACCCATACGGTCATGTGCATGTGGCGTATATAAGAGAAATTATACATATATAAATATTTATAAAATAAAACCGGACATGAATGATGGACATACATCTTGGGAATACACCTAATGTATAATATGGGGGTAAAAAAGTTATCCTTGATTTAGTGGAACTTCTTTATTATCTCTATTTCTTGGATCTGTGAAGTTCAGTTATCCACTAAAAGTGAGGGAAGCAGGTGAAATACTCAGTAACTGAGAAACCTTTCCTAATGCTATCTATGCCAAAGTGCCATCCACTAGTGACAATTAAAAAACTATTGTATAACCAACTTTGGTAAAAATATTTATATATATTTATTTATGTACATCAGGTATTTTTCAAGGCTGGTCTGTTAGGACATCTTGAAGAGATGCGCGATGAAAGATTAGCTAAAATTCTCACATTGATCCAAGCAAGGGCTAGAGGAAAGCTGATGAGAATCGAATTCCAGAGGATTATTGAACGAAGGTAAGCCTCAGAAAGGTAGAATGCTAGAAAAGACTGAATAAAATTGTTTGTATATGTAGAAGTGCAATCTATACATATTTTTGGCTAATCTTTAGTAAATTGAGTACTTTTTCTTAAAATTCCATTCAGATGCGTGTAAATGTGTCTTGAGATAGCTATTGGGTACTCTTCCTACCAAATTCACCATTAACCTGTCCCCTTAGTAGTCAGAAGTCACAATTCTTTAAAAAAGGGAGGAAAGATGAACAATTAAAACTGAATTAGCAATCAATAATTTTAGGAATATTAGATACCATGGATTTCTAGTGAATACAATTCTAAGAAAGTATACCATGTTTTGTTAGGGATGCACTGCTTGTCATCCAGTGGAACATTCGTGCATTTATGGCTGTTAAAAACTGGCCTTGGATGAAGCTCTTCTTCAAGATTAAGCCTCTGCTGAAGTCTGCAGAAACTGAGAAGGAAATGGCAAACATAAAAGAAGAGTTCCTCAAACTAAAGGAGGCACTTGAAAAATCAGAAGCCAGAAGGAAAGAGCTTGAGGAAAAACAAGTCTCCTTGGTACAAGAGAAGAATGATCTAACACTTCAGTTACAAGCGGTGAGAATACAATAAATGTTAATTCTTTTGGATGGATTCCCTTTATTACATACCACTTTCACATTAACAAAAGCCTTCTTTTCAAGAAAAACCTAGAGAGCAATCTCATATATAAAAAGTAAAGATTTCAGTTTATTTTTTGTAATATATATCATGTATTCATAACTTCTATGATTTTTCCACAAAACACTACAGTTTGCAAATGGCAATACAATATAGAATACAAATAGAGAATTAAATTATAACATTCCACATTTTACAATATCAATTGGTTGCTGATGGGTACTAATGCTAATTTAGTAGTAATACTGCTGTTGGAAAGAAAGTGCAGCATTATTTTGGCCAGATTCAGACTGGGACTACTGTGCAATACAGAGAGCATGGATAACAGCAATATAGAGGACTATGATCCTGAGATTATCCGCCATATGATCTGCATTTCACAGACTGAATCTGTCCTATCTAAATCTATTTATTCCAGGCTTAAAAATGTATTCTCATGAAAACATTTATGCTATATCCAAAGAATACTCCATGAATGCTTGATAGATTCAGCAACCATCTCAAGGACACACAACTTATACTATAACTGACCACCCAGACACTGTGCTGCATATCCTATATGAGTACATAACTACATGAGAACAGTACAGTTAGTAGTAAGGATTCCTAAAGCACATTATTTTATTCTCCTCATAGGAACAAGACACTTTGGCTGATGCTGAGGAGAGATGTGATCTGTTAATTAAAACCAAGATTCAGATGGAAGCTAAGATTAAGGATTTGACTGAGCGCATAGAAGATGAGGAAGAAATGAACTCAGAGCTCACATCTAAGAAAAGGAAACTGGAGGATGAATGTTCTGAACTTAAGAAAGACATTGATGATCTTGAAATAACATTAGCTAAAGCAGAAAAGGAAAAACATGCAACAGAAAATAAGGTAAATTCTGCTTTGTAGTATCACATAAGATCCAAAATAACATAATAGAATGGTCATATTGTCTAAAATAACCAAACAATTTTGTGTAATACCAGATACCCACAATTGTTTTTTGTTTGTTCGTCTCCGTCCATTTCCAGGTTAAAAATCTAACTGAGGAGATGGCAACTCTGGATGATACTATCAATAAGTTAACTAAAGAGAAAAAGGCCCTACAGGAGGCACATCAGCAAACCCTAGATGACCTTCAGGCAGAAGAAGACAAAGTCAATACTCTGACCAAACTGAAAACAAAGCTGGAGCAGCAAGTAGATGATGTGAGATCAGATTTGGGATTTTTTCCTTTTATTGTTTCCTATAGCTTTTTTTAATTTGCACTATACAGTTCCTGTACAAAATTATATGTGAAAAGCAAATACACAGTCCACTCACCATAAGCCCTAATGGGTGCAAAATACATAGGAAGGAGACATATTCTAAAATTCTTACAATTTTTGTGTTTTAATAATTACTGTAAGAATTATATTATATAATACTGTTACTTATTATGAAAAATACTTATGGTAATATGTGAAGTAAACAGTAAAAAAAATGTCTAATACCCAGTTGAGCCCTAATAAGCCTCTAGTAAGTCCATCTTCCACTGAATTCAGAGAAAAGCAATGTACATCCAATCGATCACTTGCTCTTTCTTTGCAGCTTGAGGGTTCCTTAGAGCAAGAAAAGAAGGTGAGAATGGATCTGGAAAGAGCTAAACGCAAGCTGGAGGGAGATTTAAAGCTGACACAAGAGAGTCTTATGGATGCTGAAAATGATAAGCAACAGTTTGAGGAGAAATTAAAAAAGTAAGTTAAAGAAACTAAGTAGAAGGTTTTTCCAGTCATTTAAATTTACCGTAATAGCCATTTGAAAAATGTCAATAAAATTGGTATCAGAAGCAAGTTAACAACCTAGTCAAAGAGCGCTCTGACCCGTTTAATGCTGCAGTCGGCGAGGCCGCAACATTTAAATGCTTTTAATCGTTTGAATTGTTTGAATAATGCCTTTGAATCGTTCTTAGTGGGCGGCAATCGTAGGAACCTGGGGCAGCATTTAGCAAATGGCTCTGTTTCAGCTTATGCGTCTTCATTGACTGACAATTATAATACCTTTATAAATCAATTGCAAAAACTATAGAAGAAACTAAAAACTGATATGTCCTGCATTGCAAAACTGGCTACTTCATAGCCCTCCCTCCATTCTGCTCCCCATTATATACCCATACAATAAGTAACATCCATCCAGAAAATGAAATAATTCTGTAAAAATCTCAGTTTTCTCTGGTTTTGTTTCGTAGGAAAGAATTTGAAATCAATCAGTTGGTATCCAAAATGGAAGATGAACAAGCCATTATTACACAACTGCAAAAGAAAATAAAGGAGCTTCAAGTAAGTTTAAATTTTGTTGTGAAATACAAGTTTGGGAATGCTTAAGGCCCTCCAGGAAAATCTGTTCTTGGACACCACCACAGTACAGCATCATTCAAGTATTATCTGAAACACATTTGCAAATTTGTAAAACATACATTTCTTTTACTAACTTGCTTTTTAGCTCTTGTATTTAATTGGTTTTGTTATTAAGGCTCTATGAGTAACCCACCTGTAAACTGCATTGAACTTAGGCCCTCGTAGCTCTGTCATTCAGGATTCCTACTCAGTCATTCAGATTCCTACACAGTAACAAACCTCAGGCAGCAGCAAGATGCAGCAAAAATTGGGGAATAATGCTAGACACAGCATCTCCATCTCTGTGGGAACATCACATCAGTACCATCAAATGGAACATTGGGGCCGATTTATCTGTCAATGGCAACCAATTACAGCTTGGCTTTAATTCTACCAGTGCTCATGCATATTTTAAAGGGGAGCTGTAATTGGTTGCCATTGGCAAGTAAGAACATTCTTACTTTTAGACAGCTTGATAAATCTGCTCCATTGTCTTTGTAGTAACCCTACTGAAACAAGAGAATATTGATGTAAATTAAACATAGGTCCTGGATCCTGCACATCTCCTTTAGACATATGAATGGACAATATGGAAGAAGTAATCAGATAAGAAAAAGTAAAATGACTAAAAGTAAACATTTATAACTAATGCTCCTGTTCATGATCTTTGACATTGGTTACCCTGCAGGCTCGAATAGAAGAGTTAGAGGAAGAATTGGAAGCAGAACGGGCAGCCCGGGCAAAGGTAGAAAAGCAGAGGTCAGATCTCACAAGAGAGTTGGAAGAATTAAGTGAGAGACTAGAAGAAGCTGGTGGAGCAACATCTGCCCAGTTAGAAATGAACAAGAAACGGGAAGCAGAGTACCTGAAACTACGAAGAGATCTAGAAGAAGCCACACTACATCATGAAGCTACCGCGGCAGCTCTAAGAAAGAAACATGCAGATGCTGTCTCAGAACTAGGAGAACAAATTGACAACCTCCAAAGAGTGAAGCAGAAACTTGAAAAGGAAAAGAGTGAGCTCAGGATGGAGGCAGATGATCTATCATCAAATATGGAACAATTAGTCAAAGCTAAGGTAATTTTTAAAAACTATCACTTGACATTTGATTTTATTTATATATTATTTATTTTATTTATATATGAGGGTAAGAAGGATAGGACATGTCCAATCTATTAGGATTAAAACAGCAAGTATCCCTTAGAAATGTATTCTTCCATTAAAAAGCAAATAATGTGATATAAGAAAATGGGACAAGATGGAACAATGCAGACTTGCTATAGCTTTCACGTTTCGAAAAAGTTATCTTACACTAATCATGCCCAATCTATTGTTCTTAAGAAAGTTCTACTGGAACTGTTCCAATAAATTTGCTTCCACTCTGCATTCAAAATCCTTGTGACTTTGTTATAGGCCATATCAGAGAAACTTTGCCGCACATATGAAGACCAGCTTAATGAGGCAAAAGCTAAATTGGATGAGATTACCCGCCAAGTGAATGAGCTGACCACTCAAAAGGGAAAACTACAAACTGAAAACGGTACCCATGACTTGTATTATTAACATCTATTGATGTCACATAAAATTATAGAAAGTATCATTTTTTAAATTATAAAATTAACTAACATCCTTCATAATTACTTTGTTTATTAATTGACAATGCAATATAATGTTCTAAAATCTGCCGGCAGCCTGTTGCAATGTAGAAGTTCCTCAGTACATTGGTATATTCTTAGAAAAAAATCTAGTATAAGTTGCCATTTCTTCATTCACATTGCTGCTGATTTGGGCTTTGGATTCAAGGGCTTTGAGCCCTCAGAGTATTACAGGTGACAGGCAGAAAGAAAAATTTGCACACACTTCTGCAAATGGCACACAAATACACATGGACTGCCATCTCTTTTAACATGTTATACATTTGATAAAATAGGAGAATTTTCAAGACTTCTTGAAGAGAAGGAATCATTAATAAGTCAATTATCCCGAGGAAAGTCTTCATTTACTCAACAGATAGAAGAACTCAGAAAACAACTTGAAGAAGAAACAAAAGTAACTTAGTAATTTAATTTTCAAAGTAAAATAAGATGTGTTATATAAGATAAGATAAACACATTGTGGGTTATGTATCATTAGGCAGGCTCTTTGGGACAGAGCTATGTCTGTATTTGGTGCTCCGCTGTCCATCAGATTCATTATGGACAAGTGGCTTTAGGCATAATAAATGTTCTTATGTAAACATCACTGAATTCTTTAACTTTTTTCCAGAAAGCCACCAAATGCATAAAAAGTCCCAGCACATATGCCAGAAGGTCACTGGAGTGACTGTGCAACTTTTTATACAACTTTTTGCGATCCCAGGTCATGAATCTGGCTTTGCACAGTGTTACACTAGCAGTAGTTTTATGTTAACATCAGATTAATGAAGTGGCGTAAATAGTTCTGTAAAGCTTTATAGCATTGAAAGGTCCCAAAAAACTTCAATGTGACTTTTTGGGTCAAAACCAATGATAAATAACCCCCATTCTATCAATATGTGTAACTTCGATTTAAAAAGTACATGTTTGTGGCTTAAAGTATGACCCTAGTACTATGCAAAGTCACAAGACTATAGGAAAAACATACTGCTATGTTCTTACATCCCTTGCAGATTAAGTCTTATGCTTGGGAGATGCATTCTATTTAATTATTGGTCTCTTCTTGTAACGTGTTCCTCCAAGACTGTGGATCTCCTGCAGTGGGGAGCTGAAGTATTTGTACAACTTGACCTATTAAAAGTTATAGCCACAAACGTATGTGTTTTATTAATATTTTCTATACACATGCACAGATGTAGGAATTACCTAGCGACAATTGCAACATTAAGTTGGCTTCAAGGTGGAAGGAAGACACTTGTTATAAGATTTTATTTTGTTCCTCAGGCAAAAAATGCACTGGCTCATGCTCTTCAATCTGCTAGACATGATTGTGATCTTCTTCGTGAACAATTTGATGAAGAACAAGAAGCTAAAGCTGAGCTTCAAAGGAGTTTGTCCAAATGCAATGCCGAAGTGGCTTTATGGAGGAACAAATATGAAACTGATGCTATTCAGAGGACCGAAGAATTGGAAGAAGCTAAGTATGTTGTCTACATTATTACATTAGCACCAAGCTGCAACTTGTAATATGTGTCGTGTTACTTTACCTACCATCTGGGCTATGTTCACATTTGCACTACAATGCAGTATCTATTCTGTATAGATACTGCATTGAGTCAGTGGGGTTCATAATTTTCCATTGGCTCTCATCATGTGATATAGTTGGAAATGTGTTTCAGCTCAGTTCATATCTAAGACCATGGCACAGATGTGAGTAGAGCCTTACATGTAAGGCCATAGCAACCAAAAACAATATTTGACTGCTATATTAGCATCTTATCTGGCTGCTTTTACATTGTTTCATAGAAAGAAGCTAGCTGCACGGCTCCAGGAGGCTGAAGAGGCAGTTGAAGCTGCTAATGCTAAGTGTGCTTCTTTGGAGAAGACAAAGCATCGCCTACAGAACGAGCTGGAAGACATGATGATTGATCTGGAGAGGTCCAATGCTGCTGCTGCTGCCATGGACAAGAAGCAGCGGAACTTTGATAAAATTATAGCCGACTGGAAACAGAAATATGAGGAGGCCCAAGCTGAATTTGAAGCCTCTCAAAAGGAGGCCCGCAGCTTGAGCACAGAACTGTTCAAATTGAAGAATGCTTATGAAGAAGTTTTGGATAACTTGGAAACAGTAAAGAGAGAAAATAAGAACCTGCAAGGTACAGCATGGACTTTAACAAACTAAATAATAGTACATAAAATTCCATTTGAGGCTGTAATGTGTATTCCCCCTTCTAATATAATAGAAAGATACAAAATTTGCTCACAGACAAAATATAGGAAGCCTAGCTTAAGAGCCTGTTCCCCAGTCTACTATACACATGCTCTGAATTCTGGATGTTAAAGGTTTACAACTTTTGATTTATCCTTAAGTGGACATCATTGTGTGTGCCACATGAATCTTTTTGGTGGTTTAATGCTAGTGTTACATGCTGGGGTCAAAACTATCTGTCTAGGCTTTAAATCCCTGTTTGTCTAAATTGTAAATCGTGGACATTTGCTTTGCAGAGGAGATTTCAGATTTGACTGACCAAGTCAGTGAGGGCAATAAGAGTTTACACGAAATAGAAAAGGTGAAAAAACAAGTTGAACAAGAGAAGTCAGAGGTACAAGTGGCCTTGGAGGAGGCTGAGGTAAAGACAACCTTTACTTTACAAGTACATGACTAGACAATACAAAAAATAACATAAGGAAATTATTATTTTGTATGATTTTTGCCCCCTTGTATCATCAAGGAAACATAAATGACTGCATGTTGTACATTGTTTCCAACCAGCTCTTCTAACCCATTGATTGCATAACTTCCATTGCTTTTCATACACATGTGTTGTGATACCTGACAATCTTTTACAAAAAGGTGGGCTCCGTACTATATATCCCTGTCAATCTTGTCACTCCTTCTCATTTTAAAGGGTGCTCTTGAGCATGAAGAAAGCAAAACCCTCAGATTTCAGCTCGAGTTATCTCAGATAAAAGCAGATTTTGAAAGAAAACTGTCTGAAAAGGATGAAGAGACAGAAAACATAAGGTATTATCTGAGAACATTTTCACAGTTAAGTCTAATGCCGATGTGCATAAGAAATGAGCGAGCCCTCCACAATCCAGGCAGTGACACATACACAGTGCATGCACCATGCCTCACTGCATTGGGACTATGCACAATTTATCTTAAAGGAAATCTACCACCAGGATGAAGGATTGTAAACCAAGTACACTGATATACTGGTGTGTGCCCCCTCTGACAGGACTCACTCTAATTTAAGCTTTATATGTCCTGGTTTTGCATGAAAATAAGTAATAATTTTATAAGCCTTTTTTGTAAAAAAACAAAATACAAGGACATAAGAAGCTAAAAAAGAGCAGATGGGGCGGTCTCCAGTATGTCAGTGTTCTTGGTTTACAATCCTTCATCTTGGTGGTACATGTCCTTCACTGGGGGTTGTGAGGTAGCAATTTGTGTATCTAGCTCACAGACCCCAAATGCAGTTGTGTGAATGTAGCCTTAGCTTTTCAGTCAATGAAACTTGAAATTGCAAGGTCCTAAGTGTTCACCATTGCAGCCAGTACTTAAAAGAAATGTACAAAATCAAGATGATTTGGTTTAGCCTATTTCCTGTGTAATGAAGTTACCAAATAAAAACAGATATATGGTACAACTAATGGCATATCCGTTAAAGTTTGGATATCATATATACAGAATACGGGAAGAAAATATAGACACAAGGGGCTAGAGGTACTCTGTGGTACAGGTCCATGTTTGAGCAGAGAGACTTGTTTTTACTTTGTATTTGGACATTGTGGGTTGTGTATTGGTTCAAGGATGTATGGTACAAGTGAGGCTTGCAGGTCCTGCAAGTGTTCTGGGTAAGCCTCAAGAATCTCCTTTTTTCGGCACTGAACTTCTGTAGTGTCCAACCAGAATCCGGCTGCAGCTCTTACTCATAGCAGAAGGAAAGGGCCAGGAAGAATCCCAGTGGGAAGAGCAGGGAGACTTACCCAGAGCACTTGCAGGAGCTTCAAACCCAGATTAAAACTTAGATTTTCAGAATCTTGCAGCTTTGTATGGTCAAACATTCTAGTAGATGCAGTGTAGTATAATTATTTCACAATTATCGATTTCACAACAACCTTATTCTGTAGGTATCCAAAATCCTGGAAGCCTTTATTGTACATATGTCCACTTCTGTATGTCCATATTTGTTTAACTAAACTAGGCGAAACCAACAGCGCATCATTGAATCTCTACAATCTAACTTGGACTCAGAAGCCAAAAGTAGAAATGAGGCAGTCCGGCTTAAGAAGAAAATGGAAGGAGACCTGAATGAAATGGAAATCCAGTTAAGTCATGCTACTCGGCAAGCTACTGAAGCAACCAAAGCCATGCGGAACCTACAAGCTCAGATCAAGGTATTGTGTCAACATGCAAAAATTTTACTGGATGAAACATCATTTGTGTAGGTCTTTTTCTCACCGAGCATTTTATCTGCTGGCAGCGTGTTGTAGAGAAATGCCCTAAGATCTGAAAAATACCTTTATTATTTCTCTCCATTATGCTGTTTCTTTGAGATTCCCATGATAATCCACATGCTAATGAGACATGTTCTCAGCGCACGGAGATCTACTTTGACCACTACCCTCACTATCAGATAGGCAGGAAATTTGTCTTGCGATGTGCTTTTGGCCACACTGGAAGAAGATGGAAGGATTTATGGCCCTATTTTTGCCTGTACGGTTATTGCCAACCAAACAGCCAGTCTGGCAAATTGATGCCACTGGCAACCAGCCATTGCTATTATTGTCCAGGGATGTACCTGGGGGCATCAATTTTCCCGGGCCACAACTAGCCATGTCTATCACTGTCCAAGGATGTCCCCCTGACCAATCATAGCCATGGTTAGTAGTTAGGGGCAACAGATTGGCTGTTTGGCTGGCAATATGTCTGGGTCGGGTTGGCCAAACCCAAAAGAAAACGTTGTGTCTGCTCACCTGTACTGAAGACCGCGACATCAACTTAGTGCATCAACTTCCTCATTAGCATACAGATTAAACTGGGAATACTATGGAAATGGAATGGACAGAAATAAAAAAAGTATGTTAGAGATCACAGTGCAATTCTTTACACATACTTCTAACAGACAATAATGTATATTGGAGTTGGTAGACTTACTTTAAGTGGAATCAGCAATGACATGGGAATTTGGGAACATTAAATTTTCTACACTGATATTTACAGCTTCTTTCAAAAGCTCTGCTAGTTGTCTGTGGAAATGGACTGTGTCTTAACCTCTCTCTGCAGATGGGCATAAAAGCTCTTACGCCTGATGCACATGAATGTTGTGTGTTCTCAGGTTGTATACAACCCTGATGAACCCCGAACGCATGAACCCCGAACCCCAGGCAAGCATAGGACCTGCCATGGGCATGAGCTCACATAAAGACATAGGGAGGTGTGCCAGCTGCATGAACAATGCCTAGCACATGTTCCCAATATATGGTTGTGTGCATGAGGCCTTGTTTGTGTAGCTATCATATGACTTTCTAAACCAAACCAACCCTATCAGAAGCTATACACACCATGAAGGGCAATATATATTTTCTTTCTAACAGTCCATGAAAATGTATAAGAATGCTACTAACCTCAAATGCCCATGTGTGAATAGGGTTCATCCATATATGAGTCCATGTGTGCAGAGGAGGCTGCGGGGAGCAAACAATCCGCGTAGATGAAAACATCCAGAATCTCTGTGATTTTAAAAATAAAACCTCCTTTATTTAGGTAGCCCAGCTCAGGACCATTTTAATGTGCTAAATAAAGGAGATTTTCTTTTTATTATCACAGTGGTGCTGGATTTTTTCATCTATACATATTTTCTTTATTGCTCCTCTTATGGGCTAAACATTATTTCTCTGAATTCTAAGTCATAGAATAATACGAATTCAGCTTCAATAAGAGTTTCTAATCTCTTAGAAGAACCCAAATAAGAGGGACTCTCACTCTATCTCAGAGTATTTTTTCACTCTACTTCCCTTGATTGATTTCTCTGCAAGAAAAACACCCTACGTTAGTACATTGCCTTTAAGTGTTGCATATGAAGAAATATTATGTAAACTAGCACCAAATTAAAGAATACACAAACTACTTAACAGCTCATTTTCATAAATCTTATTCCACAAAAAACACATTCTCGCCTATTTCTGGGGGAGAGGAATAGGGTGGACATTAGAAAAAAAAATCACATGGTTCCAATTCTACATTTATTATTATTTACTTATTATTATTATGATTTTTTTTAACAATAATTGGATAACTGGATCTTACTTTATATATCATATTCTATCTCCAGGATCTTCAAGTCCAGCTGGATGATTCAATACATCTAACGGACGACCTGAAGGAACAGTCTGCAGTCAGTGAAAGAAGGAACGTTCTGCTACAAGCCGAGCTTGATGAACTGAGGGGAGCTCTGGACCAGACCGAACGAGCCAGGAAACTGGCAGAGCAGGAACTCCTAGAAGCAACAGAAAGAGTCAACTTGCTGCATTCACAGGTCCCAAATAATATTCTTATACCATGTTTTATACTGTAATTCTTTATAAGAATCACGTTTGCACTACATTGCAAGTACCCGTATATACTCGAGTATAAGCCGACCCAAGTATAAGCCGAGGCCCCTAATTTTACCACAAAAACCTGGTAAAACCTATATTTTTTTTTACTCAAGTATAAGCCAAGTTTGGGTTTTCAGCACATTTTTTGTACTGAAAAACTAGGCTATATAGTATATGGTAATTCCTTACAAGATAATAGGTTGTATTAAGTATGTGGCTATATTTATCAATGTATTAAAACCTGGGCCCATCTAATCACCCTCCTCATGTACGCACCTCAAAACATTAAGATAATGAAACACATGTAAATAAGTCAATTCCATAGCTTATTATGATACAGTAACTATTTATGCTTATAGAACTGACTGCATTAGTTTATAGTAAGTATCCTAATATCTATTTCTTAATAGAATACAAGCCTCATCAACCAGAAGAAAAAGCTGGAGAATGATCTGACCCATATGCAGAATGAAGTTGAGGAAGCCATTCAGGAGTGTAGGAATGCAGAGGATAAAGCTAAGAAAGCTATTACCGATGTGAGTCTACATTTACCAAAGCATAAATTACATAATTAACATCAATGTGTAAAAATCAGCTTCAGGTTTTACAACAAATTGCTGAGAAAATAAAAATGTATAGTTTTCTATGTGATTGTATCTGGTGTAGATGCATTTCACAGTTTTATGATGTGTTTTAAGACACTTTTCCCTTCCCATGGCCTGATAATAGGTTGTAGCTTGAGATGTGATCATGTGCATGGCACAAAGAAAGTCAGTTTATCATCCACCTTTAGTTACTGTGATAAAAGTGGCCGCTCTGTAAATTTTAGACCCGATTAGTAAATCTGACCCCAATTTTTCATGGATGCTTCTATCACAGCATGGTGAGTGACAGTAAAAAGTGTTATGTATATTCAGGCTGCCATGATGGCAGAAGAGCTAAAGAAAGAACAAGATACCAGTTCTCACTTGGAGAGGATGAAGAAAAATATGGAACAAACTATTAAGGATTTACAGAAGAGACTAGATGAAGCAGAACAGATTGCACTTAAAGGAGGCAAGAAACAAATTCAGAAACTTGAGTCTCGGGTATGTTACATTTTTAATTTTGTTCATGTTCTGTCAATATGTTACATTATTATTATTATTATGGATGAAATGACATCTCGAAATGTTTATATATTTAATTATGGATAGATAGAGAAACATTTGTATTCAAATTAACATCATCGTAGATTAAGCTGAATAAAGGCATCAAGTCCAACGTTCAAGAAAGGCTGATTAAACTTGGCTAGTGTTGGCTAGTCATAACACCCTGCATCAGTTCCACAGTCTCACTGCTCTGACAGTAAAGAACCCCTGTTTATGGCGATGGTAGAACCACCTCTCCTCTAGCCATTTTGCATGTTTCCTCATCATGTCAAAACATTACAAAGCTCTCTGTTCTTTCTATATTTGTACATTGTAATTATATTCTTTTTTTCCAAATTGGATGCCCTTCTTTGCATCCGCTCTAGTTCAGCTATGTTCTTCCTATACACTGGTGCCAAAAATGATATTCCATGTATGGTCTGACCAGTGATTTGTGTAGGGGAAAACTATCTCTTTATCATGAGCATCTATGCTTCTCTTGATACATCCCATAATTTTATTTTCCTTAGCAGCAGCCTGGCATTGGTAGAGAAGGTTAGGTTTTCTGCTCACTCCGCTAGAGTTTTACCCAGTGTTTTACCATTTAATACATAATTGTTCATTTTGTTTCCTCAGCCCATTTATCTATATTAAATTTTATTAGCCTCTTCCCTACCCACACCCCCAGCTAAATCCACCTGTAATATTATACTATCCTTTTCTGTATTATTATTATAATAATTATAATCTATACTTATATAGCACCCTCATATTCCATAGCACTTTACAGGTCATACAAATATTAATTACTTTACACAGCTTAGCATCATCTACAAATATCAAAGCTAATTCTTAAAACATCTGTGTTTAATTAATTAGCAAAAATATTAAGGGTGCTGACACACGTTCAGTTTTTCAGATGCAGTTATTGATGGCCAAACCAGGAGTGGAGTGAAAATAGAGGAGGAGTAGCTCTTCTAAATGATAAGTCCTCACCCATTATGATCCACACCTGCTTTTGGCTTCAAAAACTGCATCTAAAAAACTGCAACATGTGGCTGCACCCTTAAAGAAAGGAGGCCCAATACTGACCACTTTGGCACCCCATTGGTAACATCAAACCAATCTAAGAATTCGCCAGGACCCTCTGTTTTCTATTACTAAGCCAATTTCTAACCTGAAAACACAGATTTTCACATAGTTCCAAGAGTCTCAATTAATGTAGTACAGTATCAAATGTCTTGGAAAAGTCTTGATATGCTAAATTCACCCCAGGAAGAGTGTAGAACCTATCTACTCATAGAAGCCGATCAGATTAGTCTGACAGGACCAATCTATCATAAACCCATGCTGATACTGGGTTATAAGGTTACGTACAGTGAGATACTTTAGGATAGCATCTCTAATAAACCACTCCAATATTTTCCCCACTAACAAAGTAAAGCTCACAGGTATGTAGTTTGTGGGTTAACATTTTAATCCCTTTTTGCATTGTAATATTATATTTTAGAAAAGGTTCTGTAACTTTGTAACACTGGTGGGGATTTATATTTTTTTTGTTTCGTTTATTTGTGACTTTTTCATGTACACTGAGGAGTTTGTTGCATAACAGGAGTCCTGGTTTGTGCCTTCTTTGTCTAAGTTTATCACCTGCTTCCAGAAGTTTTTCTATGAAATTGTGCCAAAAAAGTAGTTTAAAAAATGTGCAAAAATAAATAAGACCCACCAAAAAGTATGCAACACATAAGCATGAGTTGCATCAAAAAACTGCACCAATAAAAGAAATTGTGAATTAGAAGACTGCAAGATTTATCTGAATGCAGTTCCACCAGCAGCAAAAAAGCTACAAAAAACCTGCCGCACTAATTCTGACTAATAATAAATGTCCCCCATTGCGTCTTAGATACGTGAATTAGAAAATGAACTGGAAACCGAGCAGCGACACAACTCAGAGTCACTGAAGGGAGTCCGCAAGTTTGAACGCCGCATCAAGGAGTTAACATATCAGGTATTGTTATGTTAAAATATTTTCACCTGTTTTTTTAAATAGTAGGAAATAAACCTATATAGCTTCATTTATGAAATTTGATGTGTTTCAGCGCACAGCAGACATTTTTGGGTTCTATGCGTTTATATAAGAAACGGTGGTGCTCCTATACAAGTCGAGAATAGAGTTCCCCATTAGAGATGAGCGGACCCGTTTGGCTGCGCCCAGCGCGAGCCAGACATGTTGCCGGATTGGCTGCCGAACAGCCAATTTGTCTACACCCCCAGCTACTAGCTATTCTGTTGCCTATCCAGCAATATGTCCAGGTGGCGCAGGGCGCACGCGAACAGGAAGTTTGGGTCTGCTCAATTCTATTCACCGAAGACTGTAGATTACTCTGAACATTCTAATCTACACTGCAGCAGGTGAAAAATGCCTTAAAAATTTCAAGCCCAAGTTAAAAATAAATGAATACAAGAAGTAGTTTGGGTTATCATGCATTTTCCTTTCAAAATTATCATTTTTTACCCATCAATTTGGAATAACTTTTCTACTCCAATAGGCAGAGGAAGACAAGAAGAATCTCATGCGTATGCAGGACCTGATCGATAAGTTACAACTGAAGGTGAAGAGTTACAAGCATCAATCTGAAGAGGCTGTAAGTGTTAATAATAATAATGATAATCTTTATTTATATAGCGCCATCAAATTCCATAGCGTTTAATATATCTGGATAGGTAACATATCCAGCACAATACAATTCAATACAAGTCTATAAATAAATTCATAGATGGAATGCTTTGGTTGGTAGAATATCAAAGAATATGTATTCATTTATAGTGAGGAATCAGAGATGATGGCTAGCCAAAGCAAAAACTTACCATCTTCACGGCTCATTAAGAGTGGCGTATTTGAGGTTCGCATGCTATCCGTTTTTTTTTTTGTTTTTTTGCACATGGCATACAGACCCATTCTTAGTCATAGGAACTTCCTCATTGGTTATTTATGTTTGGTCTTCTGATTCTGGTTTGGCGAAATTCCTCATTATATTGTTGACTCATACTGGTTGTAAAAGCTTCATTGTCTGGGGTTTTCACTGTGCTAATAGTAGTTAACAAAACATTTATTTATTTATTTACACATTTATCTGTAATTGGTGTTTGCCTTTAGATGCAATTACAGAGTCCATAATGCCAACCAAATAATAGCCCAGGCTACAAAAGATACACTATTCACATCATTCACTCCATATAACAATAATCTTTTTTTACATAGCACCATCATATTCTGCAGTGCTTTACATATTATAGGGGGAAATATACAAATAAAATAAGATATTACATAATCATATGAAACAATAGGCGTGATGGTCCTGCTCACAAGAGCTTACAGTCTATGGGGCTGGGGATATTCTGTAGTATGACTATGAAGTTACTGCTTCAGTCTATACACACTTGCATAAACTTTAACTCATTGCTGACATTTTAGCTTCATGACATTGATAAATTGGACAAATTATCCATTTAGTTCCAGTGTGGATTAAGACTGTAGGAAATCTAAAAACGTGTTCAAACATGGCAGATAGGGTTGTAATGATCTATAAAAATTTCTTACAAACAACCCTATCCTGCTACATAGAAAATGTTTTCTTCATCAAGTCCTCCATGTGATGAGACCATTTTGCATACATTTGCTCGCTATCTTTTTGCAATAAAAATGAATTTTGTAGTAAAATCCACCGTCTTTAATAGGAGCAACAAGCAAATCAGTACCTGACCAAATACAAGAAGCTGCAGCATGAGCTGGATGATGCCCAAGAAAGGGCTGATATAGCTGAGTCCCAAGTAAATAAGCTGAGAAGCAAAACTAGAGATGGTGGAAAGGTAAGAGGACCCTTTCATCACTATGGCTTGTTGTTATGCAGTTGTATAATAATTTGTGTCTAAAATATTGTGCATGCTTGAAGACTGCATTCACCATATGAACCTATCCTGTTAAAAGGAGTCTGTTACCAGATATTACCCCGTTAAACTACCAGCACCTGCAGGTACACTAGAAAATGTCCTTTTTAGTATTTATTTTTTAATGAGAAATCACACCCATTTACCATTAAAAAGGTAACTTTCAACTTCCTATGCAAAAGAGCTGGGAAGAGTCATCTATTGCCTGCCTTTAGGCTGGTGGAGGAGAGTCACTCCAGATGCCTCTATCTTGGGTTCTGTAAAACCAAGAATTGTGCTTTTAAAGAGAAGAATGTCATCTTTCAGATCACATCACTGTCTACTGAACTGGAGATGCAGGCAGTTAAAGAAAAAAGTGGGAACCAGATCTGCGGCTCACATTCCTACCTATGCCTTTAACTGCCTTTATCTCTCGTCGGTTTCCTGACGTGTTACCCGAATATTTCCGATTTGCGCCGATTTTCCCTGTAGTGCCCCGGGATTTTGGCGCACACGATCGGATTGTGGCGCATGGGCGCTGGCATGCATGCGACGGAAATTGGGGGGCGTGGCCGAACGAAAACCCGAAGGATTCGGAAAAACCGCCTCATTTAAAAAAAAAAGTGTTGCGGGACTCCCGCTTACCTTCACTAGGAATAGGCCGGTGAACTTCGGTGCATTCCGGCAGGCCTCGGGGAACTTTAGCGCAACAGCGCCACCTGGTGGACGTCAGAGGAACTACCTTAGTGAATCCCGGCCAGACCCGAATCCACCGCAGAGAACGCGCCGCTGGATCGCGAATGGACCGGGTAAGTAAATCTGCCCCATTATGTGACTTTTTGCTAATTTTCATTATTGTAAAATATCTTTTAATATGTAAATGGGTAAAGTAATATAAGATAAAGTTGATTTATGGGGATGTGAGGGAAACATTTTTAGCTAAAAGAAGGGTATCAGTAGTTAGTAGGGCTCTATGGGAACCTGTCATTAGCTGTATGTATGAAAATGTGGTGACAGTTTCTCTTTAAGTTAAAGTTCCTGGCTGTACATTTTTAGCAGAATATTCCACCGCTAAGCTCTGAAAGATTGTTTTCAGACATCACTTTAGTTCACTACTAATGGATAGACTGTAATAATTTTGTGATAATTAATACAAAACTAAGTATCTACTTTTATATTAATATTCTATAATTCGTCTGTAGGTGCGTGAAGAGGAATAAACAGAAAACCTGTGAAATCTGAAAACGTACTTTCCAAAATGTTGACGCAATTTATACTAAAGTTGTGAAACATTAGCCTGAAAATCAATTAAATAAATCTTATGTCATAAAATGGAATGTATCTCTTTATTTTCTCCAATAGACCACCAACAAACTGTTTCTTTAAGGAAAGGTCAGTTTATTAGTTACAAAAGGCCAGACCTAAAGAGTTTATATGCAAAAATTGTACATTGAATCAAGGATACATCATCCAATTCTAAATTATCATAATACTTCATTGCAACATAAGTGTCCAATCATGATTATGGCGGTGTAGGTGATAGTGAGACATGTGACTAGCTACATCAGCAGATATGTAGGCGCCAGTAGGTCCTGGCAATCTGTCCTAAACAGAACAGTAGTTCTGTTCAGTGCCCATATATGCTGGTAAGAGTAGTAGTAAAGTACAGTCCCCAAATATACAGGATGAGATAATTCATACTGGGCTGTGCCCATAAATACAACATAACTTTAGTATTAATGTGCTGTGCCCCTATATATAACATGACATTAGTATTATTGTGCTGTGCTCATATATATGGGATACCATTAGTACTAATGTGCCATGCCCATATATATATATAGGATAAGATTAGTTGTAATGTGATGTGTCCATTTATACAGGATAAGATTAGTAGTAATGTGCCATACAAGATAAGATTAGTAGGATAACATTAGTACTAATATGCTTTGCCCATATATACAGGATATGATTGGTAGTAATGTGCCGTACCTATATATACAGGATAAGATTAGCAGTAATGTGAAGTAGCACTGTAAAGTGACCATATATACAGGATAAGATTAGTAAAACTATGCCATCCCCACATGTACTACGCATATTCAAGAGTAGCAATAGTGTTTTGTGACCATATTTGCAGAACATAAGTAGTGTTAATTTGCTGTGTGTATATATGCAGGATAAAAGTAACAATACAGCGGATTGTAGGACACATCTTATTGGGGCACAATCACTAAGGGTTCACATGGCGCATTTTCGTTGGGTTTCCCGACTATTTCGATTTGCGCCTCAAGAGGGGTTTTTGGCGCACATGATCGGCGCCGACTTGCATGTGACACGAATCGGGGGCCGTGGCCGACGGACAACCCGGCTTATTCGGACTACAATTCAGGATTTACAATTCAAATTGTGTCGCAAGACAATGCACTCACATACACCGGGAAGAAGGTGAACTCCGGCGGACCTCAGCGGGGAAGTGTCAGATGCGGCATAATAGACGCACGATCTTGAAGAATCGCGCCGGACTTCATCCTCGTCGGAGAACGCACCTTGGGGATCGCGACAGGACCAGGTTTTATTGTTTATTTTTATATCAGTTCTAGGGAAAGGAGGGGGAGGGGTGATTTAAACTTTTTTTTTTTTAGATCCCCTGGGGTACTTAAACCCTTGGTTGTCTAATTGATAGATCATACTATATACTTCTATAGTACAGTTAAGTAGTATATGGGTATTTTGTACATGATATTTTACAATGTGCCACTGGACATTGTAACAGATCTTCAGAAATTAGTCCAGGGGTCTTGATTGTTGCTCCCTGATAACATTACACGCTGGGGAATTTTCCAGTGGCATGTAGAGGGTTTAAATGCGTGATTGGTGCCCTCACCGATCATTATGCAGCAAACACCCTTTGTGTACACAGATGGTTACACCCATGAGTCCTCTTCATACACCCGTTGCTGCACCATACAGTTGGGGAACGTCATTAAAGGATTAAAGGACATCTACCATCAGAATCACTGATGGTAAATAATAAGTACCATGTCTGCAGGCTGAACTGCAGTAGTCACACAGTAATCACGATCCCTGCTGCTGTTCGGCCAGTTTGGGGCGTGGCTAGGGTGCGTCTAAGGGGCAATGTATGTATTATCAGGACTTCAACTCTATCTGTGTCTGAGAGAGCACATAAAGAGCTGGATAACTGGATGGTGCAGGGTGCTATTAGCTCTCTGCATCACCGTTCCCCTAATTAGGCTTTGATGCCAGCAGGCGCGGAATGATGATGTCATCATCTGCTAGCATCACAGCCAGAGGATAAAGAGGATAAATGGGTGGGTATGAGAGGGGACCCATAATATGGTGGATTATGAGAGGGGGCCCACAATATGCTGGGGTATGTGAGAGGGGGTCCACAATATGGTGGGGGGATATGCGAGGAGCCCACAATATGAGTGGTATGAGAGGGGGCCTGCAATGTGGTGTATGGGAGGGGACTCACAATATGGAGGGTTTGAGTAGGGTCCACAATATAAGGGATAGATGAGAGGGGCCACAATATGAAGGGGAAATGAGAGGCCACAGTATGAGGGGGAGATGAGAGGGTCCACAATATGAGGAGTAGATAAGAGGGTCCACAATATTTGGGGAATATTGTGCATCAATATTAAGGGGAATTGAGAGACCACAATATGAGGTAGAGGGGCCACAATATGAGGTAGAGATGAGAGGATCAACATTATGAGGGGGAGATGAGAGGGGCCACAATATGAGGATGAAATGAGTGGGCCACAATATGAGGAGATGAGAGACCACAATATAAGGAGATGAGAGTCCATAATATGAGCAGTAGATGAGGGGTCACAATATGAGGAGGACATGAGAGGGGCCACAATATGAGGGGGGGATGAGACAAGCCACAATATGAGTGGGAGATAAGAGAGGCCACAATATAAGAAAGAGATGAGGGGGCCACAACATGAGGAGGAAATTAGAGGGTGCACAATATAAGGGGTAGATGAGATAGATGAGAGGGTCCACAGTATGAGGGGTAGATGAGAGGGTCCACAATAGGAGGGGGAGATAAGGGGTCACAATATGAGAAAGAGATGAGGGGCCACAATATGAGTGGGACGTGAGGGGCCACTATAGGAGCTGGCAGAGGCACTTTTAATAGGTCCTACCTAATTCTGGACTTTGCATCCATGTTCACAAGATTGAATTACATTTTGGACGCATCGGGAGAATCTCCTCCCTGAATGCAGACTCCTCCCTGATGTGTGTGTGTGCGTGTTGAGAGTTTAGACTTAAATGCTTGCATTGGGTAAGTAGCAACAAAACACATTACTACTTACTGAACACAAGCATTAAAGGGGTATTCTCGTCTGGGCATTCACATTCAGTTTGATAAATCTGCCATATATAAACATTTCTTCAATTAGATGTTATTAAAAAAAATGTTCCTGGGTGAAGATAATTTCTCATAAATGTAGTCTTATGGTCCCTTAGAAACAAGACTGTGTCCCTGGATACGGCCACCTCTGCTGGAGGGATTGCACAATTATCTTCACAAATTATCTTCACACAGGAACATTTTTTTTAATAACATCCAATTGAAGAAATGTTTATATATGGAAGATTAGTGAAACTGAATGTGAATGCCCAGACGAGAATACCCCTTTAAGGTCTAAACACATTTGCTTTCCGGGAGGAGATTTTCCAGATGTTCCTAAAATGAATTTTAAAACACAATCCAATCGCATCTTGTGCACATGGTCTAAGGCTGGGTTCACAATATGTGTCTGCATTGTATTTTAAAACAGATCTCAAAATACATCCGTGTTTTTCCTATCATTATTACTGATGTGTTTTGAGATTAATTTTGCCTGATGCATTTGTTGTGCCTTTCAGATGCAATGAAAGTGCATTCTGTAAACACGGCCTAATATACAGGAATATTTACATGTAGCATAACGTGGGTCCCCAGAATCAATTTCACTGGTGGACCAATTTGTGGAGTCAATTTGTGCATATTTTTGTGCACACCCTTTTGCTATTAAACCAGGTTCCAATGATCTTTGGGTTTTGGGTATTAAAAGAGATTTTATGGCAAACTATGACAAAATTCTTTGCACTACATTTCCTGAACGTTTTAGCCTCTACTTTTAGAGGATTGTCAACTTGCTGTGTGACAAATACGGTTCAAAATTTTGAGCCATTTTCTGTCTTAAAACTAAGCCAATAGGAAGGTCAAAGTTGAATTAGACAGCCTTGAGCTAGAACAGATTATGGCCCAGATTTATTAGTGAGGCAGACTGCTGCACTTTCTTTAATAATCTAGCGCACCCGGCACACCGATAGCACTTATCTTGAGTGCACCAGTTTTATTCTGGTGCTCTCAGTTTAAAGGGGGTGCGCCACATTTCTGTCAGACTTCCAACATAAATGTGGTGCCCGATGCAAATCTGCACCAGAATGCCTCTTTAAATGAGTTTTGTGTTGCAGTGGATACAGTGCAGCCACGACACAAAACTGGCACAAACACCACATAAGTACAGCAGTTAGCACGTGTATTTACGTGCAATGTGCTCCAGAAAATTGGCACAGCTAGTTTTATAAATCTGGGTCTAACATAGCTCCCAAACGTCCCGGATTTGGCAAAAGAATACTGTTTTTTGGGCACTGTCCCGCTGTGAAGGGCGATTAGGAGAATGTCCCATGCTGTCCCGCCTCCTGGCTACAGGAGGAGGAGAATGAAGGACAGGAGGTTACAGGAGGAGGAGGCTGGAGGACAGGGGGCTACTGGAGGAGGATGGAGGACAGGAGGAGACTGGATTACAGGAGGCTACAGGAGGAGAAGGCTGGAGGACAGGTGGAGGCTGAAAGACAGGAGTCTACAGGAGGAGGCTGAAAGACAGGAAAAGGCTGGTGGACAGGGGCTACAGAAGAAGGAGGCTGTAAGACGGGAGGCTACAGAAGGAGGAGGCTGGAGGACGGGAGGCTAAATCAGGAGAAGGCTGGAGGACAGGAGGCTACAGACTGAGGAGGCTGAAGGACAGGAGACTACAGAAGGAGGAGGCTAGAGGACAGGAGGCTACAGAAGGAGGAGGCTAGAGGACAGGAGGCTACAGAAGGAGGAGGCTGGAGGACAGGAAGCTACAAAAGGAGGAGGCTGGAGGACAGGAGGCTACAGAAAGAGGAGGCTGGAGGACGGTAGGGTGCAGAAGGAGTAGGTTGGAGGACAGGAGGCTACAGAAGGAGGAGGCTGGATGACAGAAAGTAGGTTGGAGGAAAGGAGGCTACAAGAAGGAGGGAGGGCCTGGATGGACAGAAAGCTACAGAGGAGGCTGAGGACAAGAGGCTACAGAAGGAGAAGGTGGAGGACAGGGGGCATACTGGAGGAGATGGAGGGACAGGAGGAGACTGGATACTAGGAGGAGGAGTCTGGAGAAACAGAGGGCCTACAGAAAGGGATGATGGAGGACAAGTGGAGGATGTCTAAGGGGAGACCTGTGAAAGACAGGCGAAGGCTGGTGGACAGGGGGCTACAGAAAAGGAGGGCTGGAGAGATGGGAGGCTAAGACGGAGGAGGCTGGAAGGACAGGAGGCTACAGAAGAGAAGGCCTGGAGGGACAGGAGCTACAGAAAGAGGAGGCTGGCGGACTGGTTAGGTGCAGAAAGAGAAGGTTGGAGGACAGGATGGTAAGAAGGAGGAGGGCTGGATTGACAGAAGAAAGTACAGAAGGAGGGCTTGAGGACAAGAGTGCTACAGGAGGTGAGAAGGCTGGGAGGACAGGGGGCTACTGGAGGGAGGATGGAGGACAGGAGGAGACTGGATTACAGGGAGGGAGACTGGATACAGGGGAGGAGTCGGAGAACATGATTGAGGCTACAAAAAGAGATGACTGGAGGACGAAGTGTAGGTGTCTACAGGAGGAAATGAGACTGAAAGACAGGAGGAAGGCTGGTGGACAGGGGGCGGGGCTAGGCTACAGACTGGGAGGCTGAGCGGACAGGAGACTACAGAGAGGAGGCTTAGGCTAGAGGTTCAGGAGGCTACAGAAGGGAGAGGCTAGAGGACAGGAGGCTACAGAAGGAGAGGCTGGAGAGAGGACCGGAAGATACAGAAGGAGGGAGGATGAGAGGGGAGGTACAGGAGGCTGTACAGGAGGAGACTGGGGCAGGTGGAGGCTGAGAAGGAGTACAGGAGAGCTGAAAACAGAAAGGCGGTGGGCAGGGGAGAGAAGGACTGTTAGACGAGGGCTACAGAAAGGAGAGAGGCTGAGAGGACTCGGAGGCATACGAAGGAGGAGGCTGGAGGACCCGGAGACTAAGAAGAGGAGGGCTGGAGGACAGGACAGGGGAGGCTACAGAAGGAGGAGCTGGAGGACAGAGGCTCGAAGAGAGGGCTGGGGACAGGAAGCTACAGAAAGGAGGAGGCTGGAGGACAGGAGGACAGCAAGAGGAGGCTGGAGGACGGTAGGGTGCAGAAGGAGTAGGTTGGAGGGACAGGAGGCTACAGAAAGGAGGAGGCTGGTGCACAAAAGTACGGAGGAAGAGGCTACGGAGGAGGAGGACGGCTTGGGAGGAGGCTAAGAGAGGCTACAGGAGGAAAGTGAGCTGCTGGAGGACAGGGGGCTGGTGGAGGATGGAGGGCTACGAGGAGCGAGGAGGAGGCTACAGAAGGAGGAGGCTGGAGGACAGGGAAGATACAAGAAGGGGAGGCTGGAGGACGGTAGGAGGGTGAGAAGGAGAGGTTGGAGGAACAGGAGGTTACAGAAGGAGGAGCGGAGTGGATGACAGAAAGCTACAGAGGAGGCTTGAGGAGGCTACGGATGGAGAAAGGAGGGCTACAGGAGGAGGAGGAGGAGGAAGGAGGACGGGGATGAGTGAACTGTCGGAGGAGATGGAGGACAGGAGGAGACTGGAAGGGGGGTTACGACTGGGGAGGCTGAGGGACAGGAGACTACAGGTGGAGGACAGTGAGGTACAGGAAGAGAGATGACTGAGGACAAGGCTGGAGGCTGATGTCTACAGGAGGAGACTGGAGAAGACAGGAGAGGTGAATGGACAGGGGCTACAGAAGGAGGAGACAGAAGGAGAGGTCAGGATGGAGGACCAGGAAGCTACGAAGGAGGAGGGCGAAGACGAAGGAGGAGAGCTGGAGGACAGGAGGGCTACAGAAGGAGGAAGGCTAGGAGGGACAGGAGGCTACGGAAAGAGGAGGCTGGAGAGGGTAGGGTGCAGAAAGAGAAGGTTGGAGGACAGGGGCTACAGAAGGAGGAGGCTGGATGACAGAAGCACAGAAGGAGGCGTTGAGGACAAGAGGCTACAGGAGGAGAGGCTGGAAGGACAGGGGGGCTACTGGAGGAGGATGGGAGGACAGGAGGGATGGATTACAGGAAGGAGGAGCGTCTGGAGAACATGAGGCTACAGAAAGAGATGACTGGAGGACAAAGTGGAGGCTGTCTACAGGAGGAGGAGACTGAAAGACAGGAGAAGGCTGGTGGACAGGGGGCTACAGAAGAAGGAGGCTGGAGGATGGGAGGTACAGACGGAGGAGGTGGGGGAAAGGAGGACTACAGAAGGAGGAGGCTGGAGGACAGGAGGCTACAGAAAGAGGAGGGCTGAGGACGGTAGGGTGCAGAAAGAGAAGGTTGGAGGACAGGAGGCTACAGAAGGAGGAGGCTGGATGACAGAAAGCTCAGAAAGGAGGTTGAGGACAAGAGGCTATCAGGAGGAGGAGGCTGGAGGAGAGGGGCTACGGAGGAGGATGGAGGACAGAGGAGAGACTGGATTAAAGGAGGAGGAGTCTGGAGAACATGAGGGCTACAGAAAGAGATGACTGGAGGACGAGTGGATGGCTGTCTACAGGAGGAGACTGAAAGACAGAGAGGAGGCTGGGATGGAGGGAGGCTACAGACGGAGGAGGCTAAAGCACAGGAGACTACAGAAGGAGAAGGCTAGAGGTCAATAGGCTACAGAAAGAGGGCTGGAGGATGGGAGGGCTAAATCAAGAGACGCTGGAGGACAGGAGGCATACAGAAGGAGGCTGGAGGACAGAAAGCTACAGAAGGAGGGGCTTGAGGACAAGAGGCTAACAGGAGGAGGAGGCCGGGCGGACAGGGGTACTGGAGGAGGATGGAGGACAGAAGGAGACGGATACAGGAGGCTACAGGAGGAGGAGGCTGGAGAACATGAGGCCTACCGAAGGAGAAGGCTGGAGGACAGGTGGAGGCTGAAAGACAGGAGTCTACAGAAGGAGGGCTGAAATACAGGAGAAGGTGGTGGACAGAAGGGGGAGGCTAGAGGCACAAGAAGAGGGGGCTGGAGACTACAGAAGGAGGAGGCTAAATTAGAAGAAGCGAGGACGGGAGGGCAAGGTCAGGAGGCTCCAGAAAGAGGGGGATGGAGGACGGGGGGGCGGATACAGAAAGAGGGAGGCTGAAGGGACGAGAGGCTACAGAAGGAGGAGGCTGGAGGACAGAAGGCTACAGGAGAGGATGGAGGGACAGTCGAAATTTACCATGCTCTGTGCAGTGCGTAGTATAATATTTTAGCACATCTGCACTCTTGCATCTGTATATGGCCAATATTCATTGGATCCAGGATTGTGACACTTAGCCACCTTACGCTCACTGTACCTTTGCCGCACTAAAGATGGCGCCGCACGAGTCAACTGACTGCATTAGAGCGTCGCATGTATGACGGCAATTCCGCCGCCCGTTGCCATAAGAAAAAACATTAACGAGAGATGATGCTCCGGGTGTGATCGCGGTGGGTAACCGGGAGCTATGTGATTGTGCGGGTCGGCGTGGTTCCCCTGCTAAAGTTTGTCTCCGGGAGAAGAGCAGACCATGGGATGAGCCATGTAGTTCTCATATGGCAATGCATGTACATGGCTGCGATATGGTGTTATACACCCTAATGGGAGACAACTATAGCGGCCTGGTGCGGGACGATGGGTGATAGGAGGCTTCCCGTGGCCTGCCACAGGACATTGATACTTACTTTAAAAGTGTATAGTAACGGATTCTTGTTTGTGGTTACTCCTCTATGAAGTGATCGTCCAGGTATAAAACACTATTTGGGTGCCCAACCCCCAGCAGTCCCCTAGAAATAGACCTATTAGTTCAGGTGCCTTTGTGATTGTGTTAAGAGAGGTCACTTGTCCTGTCCGCTGAGTTGGGAATACACATCTGGATTCATGTGTTTAGTACCATTGCACGAATGATGCACTGGACGCTATATGAATACAACCTTACGATACGGATTTACGAATGTGAAGTACTCTTTAGAACTTAATGTAATTTACTTGGTTGAAATCTCAAACTGAAGGGGGTTTCCACTTTGTTTGTTTTTCTACTTCATTGCGTTTTCTGGTTTATTGATATTTTTGTAGTGTAAGTGTTGATGATCTTTCCCTGATGTTTAGGGCCACTCCTTTCTTGCAAGACCTATTCTATAGCTTGGAAAGTTGGTGTTGAAATCAACTGCAGTCACTGCTATGTTGTCATGGGGAAGGGGGGGGGGGGTCTAAGTAATGACAGCTCTCAATATGTAATATTTTTTATCTTGCAGACAAAGACAAGTTGTGTAAGATAGTCTTTAGTTCCATGTTATAAAAGTTCTGTGATTTGTAATTGAAATGACTGAAGATGTTAGACAGAATGGAAGAGGAGGAGCGAGGACCTGGGGCTGTCTTCCATGTGTTTGTTCTCATGGGAGGACTGTTGGAGAAATTGAAACTTCTGGATTATGAAGAGGATTTACTAAGGAAGCAAAATATGAGGCCAATATCCCGGTAAGCAGGTGTAGACATATTGACCATTTTTACATTGTTTGCATTAGGTGAAAAATATATCGTTAGTCTAGAAGACCGTAACAATCTCAGCTTGTCATTCACTCCATTCAATAAAAAACTACTTATGTCTAACCTATTGACACCAATGACATAGAATAGAGGACGTGGAAATCAAAAGTACTCCAGTTATTTAAAGGGAAACTGTCACCAGATTTTCACTAATTAAAAACTAATGACAGATCCTCAGCACTATGCTAACTGTGCCAACACGGTTTAGCTAAAAAAAAATTCATAGTCCCAAGAGTTGCAAGAACGTTTTTTATTATGAGAGCAGAAGGGGGAATGAGTGGGAGATGTCGGAGCAGTATGTCAGGTAAGCTTACAAAGTTCTTAGTATTGGCAATAATGAAAATGATGATATGGGAACTGACATTAGGTTTATTGTGAAAATTGGTGACAGGTTTCTTTGAGGATGCTTGGAGTAGGTTACCAGTCCATCGAGCAGTAAAAAGAAACATCAGTATTTTCAGATGCCACTTTTTTTTTTTTATCTATGATGCTGGTGGTCTGCACCAGACCATCAGGTTATCTATCTGTCACTGGTGTCATACAGATTTAGTCTTTGTCACTTTATTGTAAGTGTGTAAATGAAACCCAGTCCACATAAGAGAAAAGCCACAGAAGGTAAATGTGCATCACACAATGAGGATGTGAAGACTAAAGTGTTATAACCTTCCTATCCCTCATTAATAGTATTCACTGTGAGCATGATCGCTGATGCTTATGGCAGGCTCAACCCCTGGGACCTTCACTGATCACAGGAATAGGGGCCCCTTTCCTTCTGTTGAATAGGGACAAGAAGTTATTGCTGGGAGACTTCAGATCTGAAGTGTGAGGAATTAGTAATGCAATTACATGTATTGTCGGCAGGATTATTAGCATTTGTATGATGTGTTTGTAACATTTTTTAACAGTCTCTATTTGCATTGCCAACCAACCCGGGGAACAGTTCTACATGTTCAGTTCTCTCGCTGCATGGCTTATCAATAAAGCTGGACGCTTTTGAACAGCCCCAAGAATATGATGATCCAAATGCCGTCATTTTAAAATTCTTTCAGAGTTGCGTTCCTTTGTAAGTCCTTTTTTCAGACTTCTTATTAGAAGGGAATATTCTATGTAGGTCTGGGGATTTTTTTAATGTTAACTGTTTTTTTTTTTTTGTTTGTTTTTTTTTCAGGGTGGTACAGCAGATGCCCCCCTCTTAAACTGAAGCAGGCTAGGGAGAGCAAGAGTGTTATGTCCTCGACTTCTTAGCAGAGAGAAAGCCTTAAAGCATATAGACTTTACATGGAACAGGTAGGTTCGTGGTTGTCACACCTGAGGGTTGGGTAGAGGTAGCAATAACACCTCACAAAGCGTCATAGAGCATGGATGAGGCCATTACCCCCCAAAATAATTCCCATGCATAAAAGTATGCATGACAATTATTTCTTGTAGCGCGCAGGTTGAGCCGTCTGGCGCACGATGCAAAGGGGGAAATATCAGTTAGCGTGATCGCAGCGGCAATTGGACCCTCAGACAAAACATGTGCCGCAGTGCTCCGTGTCAGCGGTGCGCAGAGAGACACGGAGCTAGAGCAAAGGCCCAGGGGAGAATGTGGACAGCAGGCTGCCCTTTTAGCGTGTAGTCACGTGTGCGACTTTTTAGCATGGGGCAAGTGCGTCCTGTTCGGTGGGTGTGGTTAGATGTGGCTAGCGTGGCGTGCAGAGGTCTATGACGCTTGTAGAGACTGATTACTCTGTTTCAGCACTCTTGTTTCGCACGCCCGCACCTCTAGTAGCAACATAAGGCTGCTCCGCCCCTTCCTCCCCGCTAGGCCTGCTTGCGGGCTCAGATAGAAAGTCATGTGACCAAAACCAAGTGCGATCAGCCACACAGAGCCATCAACAGAATTGCGTGTCTATGTGACAGACCGATCCTATATATGTGACAGGGGGCTGATAATATCAGTCAACTTGCCCTGGTATACAGGGAGGGGCAGCAGGGAAGGTGCTATATGCTCCTCTCTGCAACCCTGTATACAGTCACTGAAACAGTGATCCAGTAGACTGTTGCCATTAGATTTCTATTATCTGTGATCTATATAGGATTACCAGTGAACATATTGCCCCTGTAAAAAAAAAACAAAAAAAAAAACTTGTAATTTAAGAAGAAAAAAAATAAGAAAAAAATAAACAGTGTAAAAAAAAAATTGTAACGTTTCAAAAACCGTCCCAAAAAAAAAAATAAAATAAATAAACTTAGAGGCGTCAGTAGCACAAAAAACTGGGGTTTTAATGATTTCTTTATATTAATAGCCATTTATTAGATTGTTAATAGATGTTTATAGCTCTATATACACTAGGAGTTCATATTTTTATATTACTAAAGATTCATTACTCCTCCTCGGCTAAAAATACTCTCAAAAAATAGTGAGAGGAGTATATTACCCTTCGGAAAAATGTTGTGTGACTCTGCCTGAGGGTATTAACAGCTGCGATGCCAGTCTGGTTTATAAGTCACTTCTTGCACTATGTAAAAATAGTTTTTAAGTTTTTTATTTTTTAATCATTCAGACCAACCTACCCATATGAGAAACGGAAGAAGAGGTTGGTGTAGGGAAGATGATGCAGAGCTGACTTTAACACAAGATTGAAGATGAAATTGTGGTAGGTTCCATGACATTCTCCGAGCTTTCACTATATACTGTACATGCAGCCTCTAGAATACTTTACATTTAGGCTCAGGTCACCGTTGTTGTGCATGGTGATAAAGCGGATGACAGTATCTGGATAACTGTATTACAAACAGAGAATAATACTTACCATATATCATATCAGATGTTTGGAACTAATGGCTTGTGTTGAAAAATCAATGAGAAAAACTTAACAACAAGACTGTCCCAATGGTGAATATGTCTTTATATCTATGTTCTATACTGGCGTATACATGAATTAACTGTGTACATTAGGGGGGATATAGCACTATTCTTGTTTGCTGTCTTCTGTGACTTTTCAGGTTCAAGGCAGTGACTAGCACCTTATCAGATGCACCCCAACTGTGCGACATTTTAGGTTACTCACTGCCATGTTTTTCTTTCCAACAAGTGCACTTGCGCCGCGGAAAAGTCGTACAGCAGTGGAGGCGTCCAAAAATCTGCACGTTTCTACCTGCACATAAAAAGTTGTATAAAGACAGCCCAGACAGAATAGGATATTTTCCCCACATTCTTCTATGCATCCATTGGATAGTTTTCCTGATATGCCATGGACATAAGTAGTAGCAATAGATTGTAAGCTCTGATGAGCAGGGCCCCTCACTCCAGTTTTAGCTGGTTATGTTGCTCGTAATGTCTTATTTATTTGTATATGTCGCCCATGATGTGCAGCGCTGCAGAATAGATAGTTATATAAATAAAGATTTTTATAATATTTTGTTACTGTTTTATTAGGAAGAAGATTCGACAATGATGAGGAACAGTTCATAGAATCTAAATGTTCTTAAGGCACCAGATAGTAAATTGGGTAAGTAGCTTATTTAGTTTTTTTAGCTAGCTTTAGTTATTGTTAGGGGTTAAATGCAGAAAAAAGCTTTGCAGGCCTTCCTAACAGGCTTGTGTTCCACCTGCATGAGGGTTGGGGTTTTCTCTACCTGTGTCCTATTTTACAATACATTTAAGTATTTGTACCAAAATTGACATTTTAGATAAATGATCAAGAGCAATGTTTGTGTAGGCTGCAGTCACAGTGTTTTTAAGCCATCCATTGTATGGAGGATTCCTGACAGCAGCTGTTATAAGTGGGATGGGTCCTCCATTATGGCTCTGCACCCTTAAAATGGGAGGAGGCGTGCACAGGGCAGAAAATTTATTTTTGAGAAACACCCATAGCATAGGCTAACACTAGGCAGGGATGGATGGCTCCGATGGCCTCAACTGATCGTATACTTTGCTTCCTTATATTACATAGACGCTGCCCAGCAATCTATTCTTCAGTGTATCCACCTTTGGATCTTTCTTTTCTTCTTCGTTATGTGAAGGAATAAGATGATCAATACAAAATGTTGTCTTCCTCACAAGTCGGCTGAGTCTTCTAAGCGCAGGAGATTTTGGAATCCAAACACAGATGCAGCAGAGTGGTATCTGAAGTGGAGCGTGTTTCTTCCAGCTGAGGTCACAGTCAGAACAGACATAAGGTCAGCTCAATAGTCTGGCTCAACACACATCTGCTTGTAGGCTTAAAGTGAACAGAGTGTAATAAAAATTTCCTGTCTTCCTTTTAGGACTGGGAAGCTCACGTGGATCAAATGCATCAGCACAGAGATGGCATGGAAACATCCTTAGGTGAAACCAAGGTAAGAGAGAAAAACTAATGAGGGCAGCTGCTGTTCAACTCCTGTGGCGGGTGGGTATGTTTCAATGGGTTGCAGGTATTGCAGCTCAGCTCCATTGATATTAATAGGTTTGAACGATTACCACTCAAAACCTGTGGACAGTTGAAACCAGAAGTTTACATACACTGGGGTTGCACAATGCATCCAAACCTCGTGCATTGTGCGATATTTCATACTCAGAAACAGTTCAAACTGTCATTGTTCGGTACTGAATGACGTCTGCTGTGTACAGACTCACTAGTATCTATAGCCTACCTATATAAAAAGACACATTTTTTTCATATTGAAATGAATCAGAGTAACCATTCACAGTTTAGGTCAATTAGGATAACCAAATTATTCTTACTTTCTGCCAAAGTAAAGTTTTGACATACACTAAGATTACTATTAATCTTTAAAACAGTTTGAGAGAGATGTGATGAGGTCATGTCTTGGGAGCTTTGGACAGTTATTGGCAAACACACCTGATGTAGTTTTATTAGCCCCAACACACCTGATGTATTTTAAGGCACACCTGAAACACACTGCTTTTTGTTTTTACATTATGGGAAAGTATAAAGAGAAATCAACCAAGATACAGCCAAGAGAATTGTGGACTTGCACAAGTCTGGTTCATCCTTTGCTTCCAGACAACTGAAGCTCAGTTATCCAAGCTGTCAGAATGACCTGTACCTAGTTTTGCTCATTACAGGTTTAAAAAAAGTACACAGCCTGCCCATCCTTCGTGGATGCACCCCTACACATTGCGTGGAGGTGGAAAAGGCGCTATTATAATCGAGATAATTGCAAATTCTTCTGCACTGCAAGAATTGCGATTATGAGCGCTTCTGGCCAAAGACTCGCAGAGAAGCATAAATACTCACCCATAGTGTTGTTTTGGTGTTAATGTCCTTTATACTTTTTCAGAGAGATTGTTTTTAATGTATTTCAGGGATATCTGGACAAGCTTCACAGTGAAGTCATGTAAAACTCTGGGGAGAAGTGACCAGTGAAGAGAGAAGATATCAACAGCCAGCTTGATCCTCTTGATCCAGGAGTACCGGGCCGCACAAGCCCAACGAGTGAGGTAATCCACTTTTACAAACACAATACAAGTTAAAAAAAAAAAAAGCCAACAAATTTCTGATAGTTCTATAAAGGTCTAATTGTAGTTAGTAATTTAAACCACAATTGCTTTTCAGGTTATAGATTACCTATACTGTGATCAGTTTCTGCATATGCTGCAAACACAGAGTAGTACCTTTTTATTATGTATATCACACCCACTCAAAGTTGAATATGCTAGATGTATTCCATTTATTCAGTGTACAGTTCCAACATATAGAAGCACTGTAATCTCTATTCATCACGATAATTATTTTTAAATATTCAGGACGAGGATTATTAAAGCACCATTTGTGCTAAATAACATTGAATTTTACTGTTATACTCGTGTTAAGCTGAGTTTTTAAGCACAAAAAATGGACTGAAAAACCTCACCCGCTGTTATGACTGAAGTCAATAAAAAAAAATATAAAAACTTACATACTCTTCCTCCGGCGCCCCTGATATCAGCGAGGCTCCACCATGTCAAGCGTGACTCCTATTCTGTCTTCCCCACGGATTCCTCTTCTTTCTTCAGTCTTCTGAAACAGCCGGCAGAGACTGGGCCATGTATCTCTCAACCGGCCACACATTATGACAGTTATCAGGGCTGACTATGAGGCGCAGTGTAATGCAGGGGGACGGACAGGCTGTGATGCAGCGCAGGTGTGACTGCAGGGGGCAGGCAGGCTGGTACTGCAGGGGGAAGGCAGGCTGTTGTACTAGGCAGGCCGGGCGGAGGGGCGGCAGGTGATGCAGGGGAGGCGGCTGTGTACTGAAGGGGGACAGGCAGGCTTTGTATTGGCAGGGGGCAGGCACGGCTGGTATGAGGGGGCAGGCAGGCTGTGTACTGCCGGGGGAAGGCAGGCTGTGTACGCAGGGGGGCAGGCAGAGCTGGACCAATTGATTCCCACCCTGCGGCTTATACGAAGCATAGGTTTTCCCGTTTTTGGTGGTAAAATTAGGGGTCTCGCTGACATACAGGTCAGCTTATACGAGTATATACGGTTAGAGTAGTTGACTAATTAATGTTATTCCTCATTAAGTTAAAAGAGAACGCCACCACAAGTAAACTGAAAAGGGGTAACAGGAAGACCAAAATCTTGTCTGAGCGTAAGAACTTTGTTTTAATGGTTCTACATGTTATAGAAAAGAAGTTCTAGAATGAGCACTATAAATGCCCATCCTGAATTTTACTCTGAACTATGATGCTTAAGCCAGAAGGGGCTGCCGAGGATTGTGGCACAATTTTCACTAAATGTCATCATTAAAGGGTGGTGTCCGATTGTTTATAAATCTGTGATACAGGTGGGGAGGGATTTAAACAAACAAACAAACCTGTACTCTCTCCTTCACCTCTTAGTCCCCAGCATGGGGACGGGTGGGCATGACACGGTCACCTGAGCTTCTGCCACCGTACACAAAAGGGACAAATGGACCGGTGGGACAGGAGGGAGTACACGGTTTGTTTTTTAAAAATCTCTCCCAGCCAGCGTTCTAGAATTTTAGTAGACAAGGACAAACCCTTTAAACAAAATTACCACATAGTGTGGGGCCATCAGTGTTGGCTAAATTTCAAGTGTCTTATCTAAATATTGTAAAGAGCAGCCCTACTGGTCCTAGCCAACACCAGGGGAGAACTAGTTGTGGTTCCTTATGGAAGCCCCTCTTAATTGACTAATTATTGAAGAAAATGACCAGCCACAAAGGGCTGGTGGACTTGCAGAGGTGTTATCTTGGCTGATGCATGTTTATTCTCATGGTGGGGGATTGTATGATAGGAATAAACAACTATTTAATGTAGTTGTTCTCTTTCTCTAAGCTAAATGAGATTTAGAGAAGGTTAAAGCAGGAATTATGAAGAAAAAAGGGGCAGCGAGCAGCATTACGGATGGTGGTAACGTGTAATTGTGGCCCTACTGATGTGTGTGATTTCACTGCCAATATTAGGATGGGGCTGATGGCTCCACTTGGGAGCGCATGCGGCATGGCTTGAATGCACATTCTACCACCAGGAGAAGGATTGTAAACACACGCACACTGACATACTGGTTGTTGGGGAAAAAAAGGGCTTTAAACTTAGCAAACTGGCACTGAGGGGCCACAGACTCATTTCATAATTATTAAAAGCCTTTAGAAAAAAAAAACAACTAAAGAAATACTAGGGATAAGAGATATAAAGAAGAGCAGATCTGCCAGAGGGGGTACACACCAGGATGTCGTGTGCTGGTTTACATCGTTATCCTGGCGGTAGATGTCCTTTGAAGCATAATATATGGTTAGTAGTGTATTTGATTCCAACCAGTAACGGATTTTCAATTAATAGTATGATGGAGATTATTCTACAACCATATATCTAATGTGGTCCCATTCAAAAACATCAGTTATGATGACTTATTACCGCATCCTCTCTCCTGCCTCTCTCATAGCCACTGACAGCATGCAGTGAGTGGAGAGAACTAGGAGAAGCCCCATAATTTAGTGCAATAGCACAGCCTATTTGTGTCACATTGGCAGGATGTGGTATTAGATGTGGTATGCAGGAAAAGGGGTTTATCAGGATCAGAACTATAGACAACTAGTATAGGATAACCAATTCAAAATTAGATTTCGCATTTGAAGGCGGGTACATTAGTTGAGGGGAAAAAAAATGGATGGAAAGGCTGGCATATGCTCACCCGGTAAGGACACTCTTTAGGAAGATTTCACTCCGGGCAGCTTGGATCCCATGTGAAACCAGCGTGTCGACAAAGGAAATCCAACAAGACTATATGATCTGCCAACGCGTTTCGAGCGCGTTAGACGTCTTACTCATGAGCCATGGTAAGAGACGATAACACGCTCAAACGCGAAGGCAAAGATACTGTAGCATCTGCCTGTGGAGCAGTGCTTTGCATATGTGATGTTGTACGTCGTACAAGGAGTCAATAAAAGTTGATGAAAGATTTTATACCTTGCACTGGATCGTAATTCTTGTTGGTCCTATTATTTGAACATACAGGATCATTTGTCTAGCATGTATCAGGATATGTGGAGATAATTTATGGAGCAAAGCACTAGTAGGTACACAACTGTGCAGGTAGACTGAACCTGTTGTAAACAATGAAGAGGCGTATTCTCCTTCAAGAAAATGCCATCAACATATAAAATGCCATCTTGGGAAAATCCCTTTTATTTGAAGTAAATAGTTTCTCTTTGTCATCACAGGAGCCAGGCTTTTATGTTCTTGGGTGGTTGTTGTATAGTGTTTGTCGTTCTTAGCGTGGCAACAAATAGAAGAAAAAGGGGGACACTGCCAAATCTTACACTTGGTATAACCACCATCATTTGTTTGGATCTTACTTGGGCTTGATATTATATTATTTATAGAGCACCATGAATTCATTTTATTAGGGGTTCCCACACTTAACTTAACAACAAAAACAAATGCAAAAAAACAAATGCAATACAAATCTACAGATATCTGGAACAAGGGAAGGAAGACCCTGCTGTGAGGGTAGATGGAGACCACGGTGAGGGAAGCAGAACAGGCAGTTATTGTGTGTTGTGGCAATCTTGAACAGATGTGTTTTGGGTTATTTTGTCAGATTGCCCCACCTTCCAAACTGTCCATTTCTATGAGACTATGGAGTATGGAAGATGCGGTGGAAGACCATCTAGAGATGTTGTGAGGGAAGTGCGTATGTTAATAGAGTGAAGATGCAGATCCTGTGGGATGGATGGATGGGACAGGTTGTGGACAGCTTTTTAAGTTGGCCAAAATGATTGGTTGTTCATGAATAGCAGTAGGAGAGGACTGGAGAGAAGGTAGGTACTGTAGCGTAGAAGCGAGGTGATGGTCCCCGAGTCCCCTTCCCTAGACTCTCCCCATCTAGCTGGCAGGGAAACCAAAAAAAAAAAATCAGATGGAATAGGCATATTATAGCAATCGATCACCAGCTAAACATTACTCTGGTGCAAAAATATCGAAGGCAGCGGACTTTAGGGACTGGGGAGAGTGAGAGACTGGAGTGTTCGTTAGGTCTTGGGAGGGGATGTGTTAACAAACTGTACTTAGGCCCGAAGTGGTAGATTGAGAATAGTAGGGCAGAGTAGCCCGGGCAGCAAGCCTTGAGGCGCACACCAGAGATGGGAAAGGTCAAGAAGTAGTATGTTGTGATAGCATGAATGTCCAGTTGGAGAGGTGATGAGGAAAGGAGGAGAGGGCGCACCAGCGTCAGTAATGCCAAGAGAACATAGCGTCTACAGCCGGAGTGAGATGGTTCACCAGTGTAAAGGGCAGAAGGTGATCAAGAAGGTGGGACAGCAGGTAATTGATGTTTGCCTTGGCAAGAAGAAAGGTTTATCCATTGGACTATGGTTAAAGGCAGTCTCAGTGGAGTGATTGCCTGCTCCGTTAACTCAATCAGACTGATCTCTCACTGACAGGATCTGTAGTATAGAGATGACAGGTGGTGTAAGTGCATGCGTTTCGTGCAGTAGCAGGTTCGGTGGCTGTAGACAGGTGTCATTGCCAAGTCTAGATACAAAATGAAGGTACCCACAGTGAGGGGCGCTGACCGCTGGAGAACGGGAGCTGGAAAGGAGGGTAATATAAGTGCTTTTTATTTTTAAATTCCCTTAGACTCCACGTGGCATATAGAGTCCAGGTTGGGAAAAGAGTGATGTGGGTCAGTATGGTTTTTAAATTGATCAAAGTAACAGTGGACGCTATTTGATAGATGCAGTGCCAACCATTTAGATGCTTACGATCTAGAATTGTATAGAGGACACGTACTTGGTGCATGGATTGTTAAGATCAGTTTTCAAAAAATGCATAGTAAAACTAACTGTATATTGAGAACATAAAAATCATTACAGTGGGAATCCTGAAATAAACCTCCACTATAGTAGGTGCATTGATGAGTTATAAGTACCTGTTTGTCATTAAAGGGGTTATACATGGCACAAATGTGTGACTTATTTCATATTAGCATTTGCTGGTAAGACAAACAGTGCGGATGGAATAGATTACAGACCAAAGAGAAATTAATTAATAATTCGTATGTAGGAAGTGGCTTGTAGCTTGTACGGGTGTCGGCGGTAGGAACCCAATGGGTGGTGGGCCGGTTTGAGTCGGGCGTTTCCTGCGGTGTCGAAACAGCGTGGGCAGTACCTGTTAGATAGGGTTGTTTGTTCTTTGCATGCAGTGTTTCGGTTCGTAGCAGGGGAAGCTGTGTTAGGCTAAAGTATGGGAAATTATCTTCACAACGGTACATATTTGTTAAAAATACATCACAATTGAGAAATGTAATATATGGCGGAATGAATTAAATTACAATGTTACATGCCTAGTGAGAATACTGAATAATACCCGTGTATAGAAGAGTTTAAAAACTACACCGGCTTATTACAACGAGTCAAGTAAAAAAAAAAAAAAAAACTTAATACTCACCCTCTGGTGTTCCGGATCGCTGGCGCGGGTCCCGATCTCAGCGTGAGGGCTCCCAATTTCGGCGCGAGGGTCACCGACGGCTCCTTCTTATTCTTTCTTCGTAGCCTAGCAGTCGCGTCTATGTCTCGCCGCGATGAACGTCATCAGCAGCAAAACCCCAGCATTCATGGTGCGCGCCCGATGGCAGATAGCAGGGCGCGATACTTGACGGCTTACAGAAGAGAGAAGAGGGCCGCGGAACCTGCGCGAAGATCGGGAGCTCGCGCTGAAGATTGGGACACCGAGGGTGGTTATAAGTTTTTATGTGCTTGGACAGGGGGTGGTTGATACTACAGGGGGCTGGCTAGTGTATTACTACAACCCTCGTCCTTATACCGAGTTAATCGGGTTTCCCCGTTTTGGTTGGTATTAAACTTAGGGGTCTGGCTTATACTCGGGACGCCTTATACTCGAGTATTACGGTACCCTTCTAATATACAATCCAGTCTTATAACTGAGTAGATTAGCCACAGCACCACAACTAGTATCTAAAAATCTCATAACTACTGTGCAGGGAGATTGGTTTCATTTACTCGCCACAATTAAAATTGATTGTAAAATATCTCAATATACTGACACTTTCAATGTTATGGGTCCTTCACTGTGGAAATTTCTGAAAGGGGGGGCACTGCTGGGGGCATTTCCTTAGGCAGAGCGTGCTTCTGAACATGCGTTGTGAGGGGGGGTTCTGCCAGTCACGGAATTTAATTGGGTGGGGGGCTCTCTGCAACGGCCGTTTATTGGGTGGGGGGGGGCATTGCTGGGGGACATTTCTTAAAGTGAACAGGTATCAATACCTAAAAGAGAAGGGCAAAGAAAAGGGCACTATAGAGAGGGGATGCCCAAGAAGTTCATTTTAATGTGGTTGACGCATTTCATATAGTAATTACTAATTCAATTTCTCTTTGCAGCCTCTTGCGAAGATTGAAGCAAGCCTTACCAAGCTGAAGCAGGAGAAAATACAGATGGGACATAGGAATTGGAGTTGTGGACATGCGCTACTTCAGTCAAGGCTTTAAGAGACAAAATACAATTGCAAGAGACATGCATGCGCAGTTATTCCAGAATCTTCCATAGACTATAATTTTTAAATTATGTATCAGAGGGGTTGTATAATTAAAGTGCATTTGAAAGGGAAACTTTAATTTTGTAAACATTTTTCATTGAAAAAAATCTTATCCCCAGTGCAGATCACAAGTAAAGTTCTTGTATGACATTTATTAAAGAAGGCCTTTACTGAGGTTTCAGCAAATGGGTCCTTTGTTTCTCAAATATGGGGTGCATTAAATGACCCGTTTTGGGGCCTTGATCTGCTGCAATATTGCAGCCAGATCAGGCACCCCCATAGACTTCTCATGTCTCCTGGTCATGTCTTGAGCATACAAGGAGAACATTTACTAAGGGTCCGGTCGGACACATTTCCGTACGGATTTCACAATTTTTCCGTTTTGCCCTGACATTGCCCGGGTTTTTGGCGCATCGGCGGCCAGTGAGCATGGAGACACCAAGTCGGGGGGGGCAGGACGTCGGACACAACCCTGACTTGACGGACAAACGCAGGATTAAAAACCAAATGGTGTGCACGATCAGCACTAACATGCACTGGGAAGAAGAAGGTGAACCCGGAGGACCTCAGCGGGGGGATAGAAGCGAACAACATGGCAGGAATTGGAACGACACAACTTAGTGAAGGATGGCAGCACGGAATCCTTCAGCCATTCCAAGAATCGCCGGCCTCACAGGACGCGGTAAGTAAATGTGACCCCAATGTTGTCACGCTTCATGACCAGTCAGTGACTTCTCTTCCTATGGAAGGAGGAGGAGGAAGAGCACTCGACCCCCCCTCCTCTCCAACCTTGTCACTCACCGGGATCCGGTCCGACAAGCACTGGGCGTCTGTATGTTGCCAAAAGATTGTAACAGCAGTTTTTGACCAAACAAAGATTTTGTGTTGTAGGCCAGGGACTGTGAAAAATAGCATTATATTCCAGGTATGGTAGCTGGATGTGGTGCAGTTTCTGTGTGAATGTCTTCATGAACTACTGCACCCCCCAGCTCTCACCACTACGTAAGTAAGAGCGGTAGCGTCTTAGGTTCTCAGGAGAACTCATCAGTGATTCAAGTCCAGCTACAGTCCTGGAAATAGAAAGAATTTCGTACTATAACAAAACACTATAAGGTTAGTTACTCAGATCTGCAAGATGATGCAGGACCCCACTATGCCAGCTCTGTATATTAGAAATTGTGGTAACCCCCTTCAGCAATTGCCACAATTTGAATAGAAAACCCAACATGCGTTATATATTACTCTTAAGACAACACCACAAGATAACAGCCATAATGGAAGAGGGTGAAATTGTGCCATCGCCAGACCATACAATATATATATGAAGATGACTGCTTTTTACTTGATTTATACACTGTGATTATTTTTGTTGTACACTCATTTCATGTGTATGCAATAATAACATGCAGATTAAAAAGATTGAAAGCAAATAGTCTCATTTTTTTATGGAGTGGAAAGCATATGATTTGAGTTGTGCTGGTCAACTGGAACACACACTGCTGATGAAGCTGGATACCCGATCTGCATTAGTCATAAACACTGATTTCGTGCAGTGAAGGACACTTAAGGTGATGCCACCATATGCGTTGTTTAACCCGTTTTTGTCTTTTTTTTCTTTTTTGACAGTTTAATTGATTTAGATAATTGGTAGTAAAATGGTCAAAACTATCCGTTTCAAAAACAGTAATGAAACAGTAACCATGATTACACTGCGATTTGCACTAGAGGGGGGGCTTAGGGTTTGGCTGCACAAATACATGAGCAGAATACATGCATGATGCTGATGAAAAATAGAACGGCCTATAAATAACAATACATGTATTTCAATATATGATCGATACGTCTATCTCTTGTACAGCAATGGAAAAGAAGAATTAATTAACATATAAGGGTTCTTTGAACTCATTAACCTTTAGCTGCCAACATTCTATATGAATGTATAGCGATCATACAAACTGAAACTCCTTAGTGACGCAGCAAATACATTTTTAGGTGTTTTATTCAGTACCTAGAGCTCCATGAAATATTCCTTTTACTTTATTTTCGGGGGTTTTGTGTTAACGTAGGAAAAAGGTTTTATTTGGTAATTTATAGTCCTCCTTTTTTTGTTTTTTTTCAAAGCAATTAAAGCAAAATGACCAGTATAATGATTCCCACGTTGTTTGCTCGTTTGATATATATAATGGGGGTCATTTATAAGGGCCGAATCGCGTTTTCCGACTTGTACGCAAATATTTACGTGTCGCCGATTCCGGAGTGCCCGGGGGAGGTCCTCCAGTCATCTCTTTTTGTAGCCTCATGTTCTCCAGACTCCTCCTCCTGTAATCCAGTCTCCTCCTGTCCTCCATCCTCCTCCAGTAGCCCCCTGTCCTCCAGCCTTCTCCTCCTGTAGCCTCTTGTCCTCAAGCCTCCTTCTGTAGCTTTCTGTCATCCAGCCTCCTCCTTCTGTAGCCTCCTGTCCTCCAACCTTTCGCCACCTATGCTGGAGGGATTGCACAATTATCTTCACAAATTATCTTCAACAGGAACATTTTTTTTAATAACATCCAATTGAAGAAATGTTTATATATGGAAGATTAGTAGATAGTGAAAATGAATGTGAATGCCCAGACGAGAATACCCCTTAAGGTCTAAACACATTTGCTTTCGGGGGAGGGAGATTTTTCCAGATGTTCCTAAAATGAATTTAAAAACACAAATCCCATCGCATCTTGTGCACATGGTCTAAGGCTGGGTTCACAATATGTGTCTGCATTGTATTTTAAAACAGATCTCAAAATACATCCGTGTTTTTCCTATCATATTACTGATGTGTTTTGAGATTAATTTTTTGCCTGATGCATTGTGTGCCTTTCAGATGCAATGAAAGTGCATTCTGTAAACACGGCCTAATATACAGGAATATTTACATGTAGCATAACGTGGGTCCCCAGAATCAATTTCACTGGTGGACCAATTTGTGGAGTCAATTTGTGCATATTTTTGTGCACACCTTTGCTATTAAACCAGGTTCCAATGATCTTTGGGTTTGGTATTAAAAGAGATTCTATGCAAACTATGACAAAATCTTTGCACTACATTTCCTGAACGTTTTAGCCTCTACTTTTAGAGGATTGTCAACTTGGCTGTGTGACAAATACGGTTCAAAATTTTGAGCCATTTCGTCTACTAAACTAAGCCAATAGGAAGGTCAAAGTTTAATTAGACAGCCTGAGCTAGAACAGATTATGGCCAGTATTATTAGTGAGGCAGACTGTGCACTTTCTTTAATAATCTAGCGCACCCGGCACACCGAAGCACTTATCTTGAGTGCCCAGTTTTATTCTGGTGCTCCAGTTTAAAGGGGGTGCGCCACATTTCTGTCAGACTTCCAACATAAATGTGGTGCCGATGCAAATCTGCACCAGAATGACTTTAAATGAGTTTTGTGTTGCAGTGGATACAGTGCAGCCACGACACAAAAACTGGCACAAACACCACATAAGATACAGCAGTTAGCACGTGTATTACGTGCAATGTGCCCAGAAAATTGGACACAGCTAGTTATAAATCTGGGTTAACATAGCTCCCAAACGTCCCGGATTTGGCAAAAGAATACTGTTTTTGGGCACTGTCCCGCTGTGAAGGGCGATTAGGAGAATGTCCCATGCCTGTCCAGCCTCCTGGCTACAGGAGGAGGAGAATGAAGGACAGGAGGGTTACAGGAGGAGGAGGCTGGAGGACAGGGGCTACTGGAGGAGGAGGAGGACAGGAGGGAGACTGGATTAAGGAGGGGCTACAGGAGGAGAAGGCTGGAGGACAGGGGAGCTGAAAGACGGAGTCTACAGGAGGAGGCTGAAAGAACAGGAAAAGGCTGGTGGACAGGGGCTACAGAAGAAGGAGGTTGTAAGACGGGAGGCTACAGAAGGGGAGAAGGAGGGGTGGAGGACGGGAGGCTAAATCAGGAGGAAGGCTGGAGGACAGGAGGCTACAGACTGAGGAGGACTGACGGACCAGGAGACTACAGAAGGAGAGGCAGAGGACAGGGGCTACAGAAGGAGGAGGCTAGAGGACAGGAGGCTACAGAAGGAGGAGGCTGGAGGACAGGAAGCTACAAAAGGAGGAAGGTGAGGACAGGAAGGCTACAGAAAAGAGGAGAGGCTGGAGGACGGTAGGGTGCAGAAGGAGTAGGTTGGAGGACAGGAGGCTACAAGAAGGAGGAGGGCTGGATGACAGAAAGCTACAGAAGGAGGCTGAGGACAAGAGGCTACAGGAAGGAGGAAGGCTGGAGGACAGGGGGCATACTGGAGGAGGATGGAGTGGACAGGAGGAGACTGGATACAGGAGGAGGAGTCTGGAGAACATGAGGGCTACAGAAAGGGATGATGGAGGACAAGTGGAGGTGTCTAAGGAGGAGACTGTGAAAGACAGGGAAGGCTTGGTGGACAGGGGGCTACAGAAAAGGAGGGCTGGAGGATGGGAGGCTACAGACGGAGGAGGCTGGAGGACAGGAGGCTACAGAAGAGAAGGCTGGAGGACAGGAGGCTACAGAAGAGGAGGCTGGAGGACGGTAGGGTGCAGAAAGAGAAGGTTGGAGGACAGGAGGCTACAGAAGGAGGAGGGCTGGATGACAGAAGAAGTACAGAAGGAGGCTTGAGGACAAGAGGCTACAGGAGGGAGAAGGCTGGGAGGACAGGGGGCTACTGGAGGAGGATGGAGGACAGGAGGAGACTGGATTACAGGGAGGAGACTGGATACAGGGGAGGAGTCTGGAGAACAGATGAGGCTACAGAAAGAGAGATGACTGGAGGACGAAGTGGAGGTGTCTACAGGAGGAAGAGACTGAAAGACAGGAGGAAGGCTGGTGGACAGGGGGCGGGGCTAGGCTACAGACTGAGGAGGCTGAGCGGACAGGAGCTACAGAGAGGAGGTAGGAGAGGTCAGGAGGCTACAGAAGGAGGTGAGGACAGGAGGCTACAAGAGAGGGAGAGGCTGGAGAGAGGACCGGAAGATACAGAAGGAGGAGGATGGAGGACAGGAGGCTACAGAAGGGCTGAGGAAGGAGCTCAGAGGAGAGGTCAGAGGCTACGAGAGGAGAGAGGCAGAGGAGGAGAGATACAAGGAGGAGGCTGGAGGACGGAGCTAAGAAGAGAGGGTGGAGGAAGGACAGGAGTACAGAAGGAGGAGCTTAGGACAGAGGCCAGAAAGAGAGCTGGTGGAAGGAAGACAGAAGGAGGAGGCTGGAGGACGGAGGACAGCAAAGGAGGATGGGGACGGAGGGGCAGGAAGGAGGAAGGTGAGGACAGGAGGTACAGAAAGGAGGAGGGCTGAGGACAGGAAAGCTACAGAAAGGAGGGCTTGAGGACAAGAGGCTACAGGAGGAGGAGGCTGGCAGGACAGGGGGCGGAGGAGGAGGCTGAGAGGAAAGGAGGCTACAGAAGGAGGAGGCTGGAGGACAGGAGGCTACAGAAAGGGAGGCTGGAGGACGGAGGTAGGGGCAGAAGGAGAGGTTGGAGGACAGGAGGCTACAGAAGGAGGAGCTGGATGACAGAAAGCTACAGAAGGAGGCTTGAGGACAAGAGGCTACAGGAGAGGAGGGGGGAGGACGGGGGCATACTGGAGGAGGATGGAGGACAGGAGGAGACTGGATTACAGGAGGAGGAGTCTGGAGAACATGAGGCTACAGAAAGAGATGACTGGAGGACAAATGGAGACTGTCTACAGGAGGAGACTGAAAGACAGGAGAAGGCTGGTGGACAGGGGGCTACAGAAAAGGAGGGGAGGATGGGAGGCTACAGACGGAGGAGGCTGGAGGACAGGAGGAGCTACAGAAGGAGGAGGCTGGAGGACAGGAGGCTACAGAAAGAGGAGGTGGAGGACGGGTAGGGTGCAGAAAGAGAAGGTGTGGAGGACAGGGGTACAGAAGGAGGAGGCTGGATACAGAAGCTACAGAGGGGCTTGGGACAAGAGGCTACAGGAGGAGAGGCTGGAGGACAGGGGGCTATGGAGGAGGATGGAGGACAGGAGGAGATGGATACGGAGGAGACTGGATAAGGAGGAGGGGTCTGGAGAACATGAGGCTACAGAAGAGATGACTGGAGGACGAGTGGAGGGCTGTCTACAGAGGAGGAGACTGAAAGACAAAGAAGACAGAAGGAGGGCTGGAGGATGGGAGGCTAAAGACGGAGGAGGATAAAGGCAGAGGACTACAGAAGGAGGCACGATGGTCAGATAGAGCTACAGAAAGAGGAGGTGGAGGGGGTAGGGTAGAAAAGAGAAGGAGTTAAAGGTTTAATATAACGGGAAAAGGCAGTTTGGGGTTTTTTCTGATTTCAAATTTGTGGCATGCTGGAAGGGGGTTTGGACCAAAACACATTTCTAATATTAACAGCAGCGGCCAAGTCGGGGTTCTGGCATTCATTTCTGGCCAAGATCTTTTGGAGTAAAAAACTTTAACCTTTATTGTGTTTTTTGTTATCGGGGGGACTGAAAGATATTTTAATTTTTTCCCAGGACTGTAGGCTGGGGACTTGAATCACGGATGAGCTCTCCTGAAAACCTTAAAAAGGGACTTGCTTTACTGCTTCTTACTTTTAACAAGTTAGTTGGGGAGAGCTGTTGGCAGGTAGTTTTCAAGTGAAGAAATGTGTTCACACAGAACTGCCACCACCATTACAAGCTACAATCCTGGAAATATAAAATGCTTTTTTAACCCAGTTTTCCTGCTTCTCCAAAACAACAAAACAAAAACACCTCTTTTGTTTTTGGTCAAAAAACTGCTGTTTACCAAAATTTTTGGCAAACACAAGAACGGGCCAAGTGCTTGTTTCAGGGGGGGAACCGGAATGTACGGGGTGGAGTTTTAGTTTAACAGGTGGGAAGGGAGGGGGGGGCGGGAAAGGTGCTCCCCTTTTCCTCCTCATTCCATAGGAAGGAGGGAAGCAAGGCTGGGGGACTGGGTTTTTTTTCCCAGAAGCAGTGGGACACCACAGGGGCCAACCCAATTTACGTTGTACCGTTCCTGGTTTGATTTTTTTTTTTGGCCGGCGATCTGGGAATGGCTGACGAGGAATTTCGCAGGGGGCATTGCCCGGCATTCAACTAAGTGGTTGGCGTCCAATTTTCCTGCATGTGTTTTCTTCCCCCGTTTGGAGGGGGTCCGCGGAGGTTTCGAGTTCCCCCAACCCTTTCTTTCTTCCAGTTGCCTGGAGTGCTGAGCGTGTGCAACACCCCCCCAATTTGGTTTTTAAATTTTTGCGGTTTGTCCGAATCCAGTCGGGGGGTTTGGTCGGGGACGGTCCCTTTTTGGCCCCCCCCGGGGGACTTGTTGTCTCATTGCTCACTGGCGCCCGAGATATGCGCCAAAAACCCGGGGCAATTCAGGCACAACGAAAAAAAATTGTGAAATCCGACGGAAATGTGTCCGACGGACCACTAGAAATGTTCTCCAGTGTATGCTCAACGCACGTGACCAGGAGACATAGAAAGGTCTATGGGGGGCCATTGATCGGCTGCATATTATGAAGCAAGATCAACGGCCCCAAAAACGGTATTTAAATGAACCCATATATTGAGAAACAAAGGACCCCAATTGCTTGAATTGGAACCTAAAGGAAGGCCTTCTGTAATATGTCATCCAAGGAACCTTTACATTGTGAGTGACTGGGGGATGGGGGGATAAGAATTTTTTTCAATGAAAAGATGTATATATACAAAATTAAAGTTCCCTTTCAAATTGAATTTAATTATAAAAACCACTCGATAATTATTTAAAAAGTAATAGTCTATGGAAGATCTTGGAATAACTGAGCAGCATGTCTCTTGTCATATTGGATTGTCTTTAAGCTTTGCCTGAAGAGCCATGTTCCACAAACTCCAATCTTATGTCCATCTGTATGTTATCCATGCTTCAGCTGGTTTAAGCGTGCTCATTTCAAAAGAGGGGCTGCAAAGAGAAATTGAATGTATTATTATATAGAATGTCTGTCAGACCACATTAAATGAACCTTATTGGGGATCCCCTCTCTATAGGGCCCCTTTTTTGTAGCCCTCTTTTAAGGTATGATTACCTTCAATGAAATGCCCCAGCAATGCCCCACCCCCCACCCATTAAACGGCCGTTTTGCAGAGGCCCCCACCCATTAAATATCCTGAGGAACCCCCTCAACGCAATTGTTAAGAGCAAGCTCTGCCATTAATGAAATGCCCCCAGCAGTTGCTCCCCCCTTCAAGAAATTACACAGGACGGACCCATAAAAATGGAAAGTGAGTACAGTATATGAGATAGTTTACATCAATTTTATTAGGGCGAGTAAATGAAACAATACCTTCCCTGCCACAGTAGAGTTTAATGAGTTTAGTACTAGTGGTTGGTGCTGTGCTATCACTCTAGTTAGAAGGACGGATTGTATATATTAAAGGGGTACCGTATATACTCGAGTAATAAGGAGTCCGAGTATAGCCGGAGACCCCTAATTTTACCACAAAAAACTGGGAACCCTATTACTCGAGTATAAGACGAGGGTGTAGTTATAAGCTAGCCGCCCCCATTGGAGTATTACAACCGCCCCTGCCAAGCACATAAAAAAACTTAATACTCACCCTGCCCCCCCCCCGGTGTCCATCTTCAGCGGAGGCTCCGATCGTCAAGCGCCAGGTCCGCGGCTTACCTTCTCTCTTTGAGCCGTCAGATCGCGCCCATGCTATCTGCATCGGGCGCGCACCATGATGAGGCGGCGGTTTTGCTGCTGATGACGTCATCAGACGGCGAGACATAGCGCGATATGTGGCTACAGAAGAAAGAAGAGGAAGAGAGAAGTGGGGACCCGAGCCGAAGATTGGGAGCCTCAAGCTGAAGATCGGACCGCGCCAGCGATCGAGGACACCCGAGGGAGGTGAGTAATTAAGTTTGTTTTTTTTTTTTTTAATTGAAATCGTGTATAAGCCGAGGTGAGTTTTTAAACTCGGCTTACACGGGTATATTACAGTATTCTCATCTAGGCTGTACATTGAATTAAGTCATCAGCCATATTTACCATTTCTCAATGGAGGTTATTTTAAAAAGTGTTACCGTGTGAAGATAATTTCCCATACATTTAGCAGAACACAGCTTCCCTGAGATGAAGACAACACTTCTTTGATTGCCAAAAGAAACGAATTATTCTTCCAAGAAATGTCACTGCTGTTTGCGGTAATGCAGGAGGCCGCAGGCCTCAGACAGTGTGGGGGTGGTCGTATCCAAGGACAACATGACTACATTTATGGGAAATTATGTTCACACCAAAATGTGAATGCCCAGGGGTGAATACCCTTTAATGACAAACAGGTACTTATAATCAGCAATGCACCTACTTGTGGAGGGTTTATTCAGAATTCCCACTTGTAATGAGTTTATGTGCTCAATTATACAGAGTTAATATGCATTTGAAAAACTAGTCTTACAATCCAGCACCAAGTACGGTGCCTCATATTTAAATTCGAGATAGTAAGCATAAAATGTTGCCACTGATCTATCATAGCGCCACTGTTGGGACTTTGGATCAATTAACAACATACTGACCCCCTCAACTCTTTTCCCAACCTGAGACTCTAATGCAACTGGAGGCTAAGGGATAAGGGAATTTAACAAAATAAAAAGCCTTATATTACCTCCTTTCCAGATCCCGTTCTCCAGCGGCAGCGCCCCCCATAACTGTGGACTCATTTTGTATTACAGACATTGGCAATGACACTCGTTCTACAGCCACGAACCTGTACTGCACTGAAAACGCATGCACTTACACCACTGTTCTCTATACTACAGAAGTAGCAGTGAGATAAGATGTGAGTAACGGAGCAGGCAAATTCACTCCATGAGGAATGCCTTAACCATAGTCCCATGATAACTTTTGCCAAGGCAAAACATCAGTTCTCTGTGCTCCTTCTGATCTAGACTTATGCACCTGTAAACGTGAAAACCATTCTTTCTCCTGCTGTAGACGCTATTGTGCTCTTGGCATTAATGAACGGGCCCTTCCTACTGTCCTCATACTCTCCAACCTGACATTCAGTGTCTATCACAATCATACTAATCTTGGACTTCCCAATCTCGGTGCAGCGACCTACAAGGCTTGCCCTGGGACTTTACTCTGCCCTTACTTTCTTAAATCTCACTATGGCCTAACAGTTGTTAAACCACATCCCTCCCACAAGACCAACAGACACAAGCACGGCTCCTACACCTCTCCCCAGTCCCTAAAGTTCCGCGCCTTCGAGTAATTTGACACCAGGATGTAATGTGTTAGCTGTGATCGATTGCAATAGCCTATGCCATGCACTGATTTTTTTTTTTGTTCCTGCCAGCAGAAAAGTTTTTTTTTGGGGAGAGTTAGGGAAGGGGGACGCGGGGACCCAACCTCGCTTTACTCTACGAGGACCACTCTCTCTGCCAGTCTCTATACTGGCTATTCATTGAACAACAAATTCATTTTTCAACTTAAAAAGCTGTCCAAACAACTGTCCCATCCATACAATCCACAGATCTGCAAGCTTCACCTCTAAACATACGCACTTCTCAAAACCCATTCTCTAGGAGCTCCATGCATCTTCCATACTTCAATAGTATTAAGGAAAATGTGACAGTTTGGAAGGTTGGGCAAATCTGACAAAAATAACCCAAACCACATCTGTTCAGATTGCCTACAAAACCCAATAACCTGCAAGGTTATGCTCCCACCTGGGGTCTCCATATACCCTCACCGCAGGGTCTTCCTTCCCACTTGTTAAAGGATATCGTAGGTTTGTACTGTTGGGGATTTTGTGTTTCATTTGTTTTGTTGTTAATGTAAATGTGTGTGAAACCCCTTAAGAAATGGAATTCCGGGTGCTCTATAACTAAATAATTTATAATCAAGTCAAGCCCCAGGAAGAATTAACAAAAGGATGGAAAGGTTATACAAGTGTAAGATTTGGCAGGTCTTGTTTTCTCATTTGTTGCCACGCTAAGAGAATGACAAACACTATACACACCCAAGAACAATAACGCCTGTCCTGCGGAGAAGACCAAAGAGAAAATCTTTACTCAAATAAAAGGGATTTTCCAAGATGGCATTAATGTTGATGGCATTTTCCTGAAGGGAATACAGCCTCTTCATGGTTACACAGGTTCATCTAACTGCACATGGGTACTACTAGTCGCTGTGCTCCAGTAAATTATGCCACATAATCTGAATCAACATTGTAGACAAATGCCCGTAATGTCAAACTAATATGACCAACAGAATTACGACCAGTGCAAGTGGTAGAATCTTTCAGACTTTTATTGATCCCTATGTGGACAGTACAACAATTCACATATGCAAAGCACTGCGTCCACAGCGAGGGCTACAGATCTTTGCCTTCGCGTTTTGAGGTGGTATACGCTCTTATCATGGCTATGAGTAAAAGAGGTCTAACGCGCTCGAAACGCGTGGCGATCATAATCTTGTTGGATTTTCCTTTGTCGGGACCGCTGGTTCACATGGAGATCCAGCTTGCCGCGAGTGAAAGTCTTCCGAAAAGGTTTGGGTCTCTTACCGGGTGAGCATGCCAGCTTTCATCCAGTTTTGTTCCCCTCAACTAATGACCCCTTCAAAGCAGAATCTAATGTTGATTGGTTACTAATACCTAGTGTCTATACTGTCTGATCCTGATAAAACCCCTTTAATTCCTGCATACCACGATAGACAACATCCTGCAAATGTGACACAAATAGGATGTGCTATTGCACGGAAATTATGGGGCTTCTCCTAGTCTCCACTCACTGCATTGCTGTGTCAGTGGATATAAGGAGGAGGAGGAGGAGGCGTGCGTTTATTGTTATAGCTAATACGATGTTTGAGGGACCACAATTAGATATTGGTGAGATAATATCGCCATCATACTAGTTAATTGAAAAAATCCTTACTGGTGGTAATCAAAAATACACTACTAACCATATAGTTATGCTAAAGGACACATCTACCACCAGGATAAAGAATTGTAAACAAAGACACTGACATCATGGGTGCACCCTCTGGCAGGTCTGCTCTTCTTTATCTTAATCCCTTATTTCTTTAGTTGTTTTTTTTTTCAAAGGCTTTTAAAATTATGGAAAATAGTCTGTGGCCCCTCAGGCCAGTTGCATAATTCTTAAAGCCCTTTTTTCCCCAAACACCCGTATGTCAGTGTGCTTGGTTACAATCCTGAGCATGGTGGTAGATGTCATTCAAGCAATGCCTGCATCGATCCAAGTGGAGCCATCAGCCACCTCCTTAATTGGCCAGAAATCCACACATCAGTAGGGACCACCATTAACTTTACCACCATCGTAATGCTGCCCCTTTTCTTAATTTCCTGCTTTACCTTCTCTAAATCTTCATTAGCTTAAGAGACAGAAAGAGAACAACTAATTAAATAGTTTTATTCCTAGCATACATCCCCCACCATGAAATAAAACATGCAGTACAGCCAAGCTAACTCTGCAGCACCAGCTTGTTGGCTGTTCATGTTCTTCAGATTAGTCAATTAAGGGGCTGTCCATAAGGAACCACAAACTAGTTTTCACCTGTGTTGGCTAGTGACAGTAAAGGATGGCTCTCTTTACAATATTTCGATAAAGATCACTTGAAAATTTCAGCAAACATCTGAGCCACTCTGTGGTTAATTTTTGTCTTAAGGGGTTGTACAATGTCTATAAAATTCTTAGAAGATGGTGGGGAGAGATTTTTAAAAAACAAAACGTGACTCCACCTCCTGTCCCACGTCAATGTCCCGTTTTGGGTACAGGGCAGGAAGCTCAGGTGACCGGTCATGCCCACCACGTCCCCATGCGGGAAATAAGAGGTTGAAGGAGGGAGTAAGGTTGTTTGTTTTTAAAATCCTCCCCAGCCTGTATCAGAAATTATAAAACAATCGGACACCCCCTTTAATGATGACAATTTAGTGAAAATGTGCACAATCCGCGCAGCCTCTGATTAAGCAATCATAGTCAGAGTAAAATTCAGGAATGGCATTTATGTGCTCATTCTAGAACTTCTTTTCATATCATTAGAACCATTAAAACAGGAGTTCTGACTCAGAAAATTTGTTTCTTTCTGTTACTCCTTTTAAGGTAACTTGCTGGTGCTGTCTTTTAACTATGAGGAAAATAACATGTATTGTCAAATATACTACCGTATATACTCGTATAGCTGACCTAGTGTAAGCCGAGACCCCTAATTTTACCACCAAAACGGAGAGAAAACCTTATTTATTGACTCGAGTATAAGCAGGGTGGGAAATCCATGGTCACGCTGCCTGCCCCCTGCAGTACACAGCCTGCCTGCCCCCTGCAGTACACAGCCTGCCTGCCCCCTGCAGTACACAGCCTGCCTGCCCCCTGCAGTACACAGCCTGCCTGCCCCCTGCAGTACACAGCATGCTGCCCCGCAGACACAGCCTGGCCTGCCCCTGCAGTACACAGGCTGCCTGCCCCGCAGTACACAGCCTGCCTCTGCCCCCTCAGTACACAGCCTGCCTGCCCCCTGCAGTACACAGCCTGCTGCCACCTGCGTACACAGACGCATGCCCCCTGACAGCTAAACAGCCTGCCTGCCACCCTGGCAGTACATGATGCAGCCACTGAGGACGTCATAATGTGTGGCCGGTTGAGATGAACCATGCCAGTCTCTGCCGGCTGTTAAGAAGACTGATGAAGAAAGAAGAGAGCGTGGGGAAGACAGAAGAGGGTCACGCTGACGCGACATGGTGGAGCCTCGCTGAGTATCAGGGGCGCCGGAAGGAGCGTATGTAAGTTTTTATTTTGTTTATTGCTCGGATAAGCAGAGGGAGGTTTTCAGCACATTTTTTGTGCTTAAAAACGCAGCTTAAACACGGAGTATATAAGTAAATTCAATTTACTTAGCACAAAATGTGACATTTATCCTGCTCTGAACTATTAAAAATAATATAAGTGATGAATGAGATTACAGTGCTGTCTAATATGTTGGAAACGTACAGCTGAATAAATTGCATACATCTTAGCATATTCACTTTGAGTGGGGTGGGAATATACACGATAAAAGGGTACTACTCTGTTTGCAGCATTGCAGAACTGATAACAGTATTAGGTAATCTATAACCTGGAAAATCCAATTGTGGTTATAAAATTACTAACTAAATAGTAACATTTATAGAAAATTATCAGAAATTTGTTGGCTTTTTTTTTTTTTTTTTTAACTTGTATTGTGTTGGAAAGTGGATTACCTCACTCAGTTCGGGCTTGTGCGGCCGGTACTCATGATCAGAGGATGCAAGCTGGCGTTGATTATATTCTCTCCGGACTGGTCACTTCGCGCAGAGTTTACTGACTTCACTGTGACGCTTGTCCAGATATCACTGGAAAACTACATTAAAAACAATCTCTCTTGAAAAAGTACAAAGGACATGGAACACCAAACAACACTATGGGTGAGATTTATGTCTGCTTCTATGCGGCTTTGGCTAGAAGCTATCATAAATCGCAAATTCTTGCAGGGCAGAAGAATTGCAATTATCTTGATATTAATAGCGACTTTTCACCTCCCGCAATGTGTGGGGTGCATCACGAAGGGAGTGGGCAGGATGTGTACTTTTTTAAAACCGGATGAGCAAATAGGTTACAGGTCCTTCTTGAAGCCATGATAACTGAGCTTCAGGTGTCTGGAAAGCAAAGGAGAACCAGCCTTGTGCAAGCCACAATTCTCTTGGCTGATATCTTGGTTGATTTCTTATACTGTCCCATAATGTAAAACAAAGACAGAAGCAGTGTGTTTCAGGTGTGCCTTAAATACACAGGTGTGTGTCTAATAAAAAATCATCAGTTATTTGGTGTGTTGCCAATAACTGTCCAAAGCTTCCAAAGGACTGACCTCAGCACATGTCTCTTCAAACTTTTACAGATTAAAGAGTAATCTTAGTTGTATGTAAAACTTATGACTTTGCAGAAGAAAGTAAGAAAATTATTTGTTGATCCTAATTGACCAAAATGTGAATGGTTTACTTCTGAATTCATTTAAATATGAAAAAAAGTGGGTCTATTTTATATCGTGTGGCTTAGAGTACTTAGGAGGTCTGTCACAACCCAGCAGCACGTTCATCAGGAGGCCGAAAAAATGACAGTATGAACCTTGTTCGAGTATGAAGTATCGCACAATGCACGAGGGGTCGTGGAAGCATTGTGCAACAGTGTAGTTGGTAAAAATTCTGGTTTCAAAATGTCCACCGGTTGTGAGTGGTTGAGGGTATGCAGTTCAAACACTATTAATATCACATGGAGCTGCGCTGCAATACCTGCACACCCATTGAATACATACCCGCCACAGGAGTGAACAGCAGATGCCCTCTATTAGTTGTTACTATCCGTTAACCTTGGTTGCACTAAGGGCTGTTTCCATGCCATCTGTCTTGTTGCTTGATGCATTTGTCCACGTCGAGGCTCTCCGTCCTAAAAGGAAGGAAAGCAGGAAAAAATTTTTATTACACTCTGTTCACTTTACAGCCTACCAGCAGATGGGTGTTTGACCAGACTATGAGCGACCTATTGTCGTCGGATGTGAACTGAAGCGAGGGGTAGAACACGCTCCAATTCCCAGATACACTCTGCAGGCACTGTGTTGGATTCCAAATCCTCTGCTGGCTTAGAAGGATCAGCCGACTTGTGTCGGAAAAGACAAACATTTTTTAATTTGGATCATTTATTCCTTCACAATAACGAAGAGAAGAAAAAGAAAAGATCCAAAGGTGGATACACTGAAGAAATAGAGTGATGGGCAGCGTTCAATGGAATAAATGAAGCAAAGTACGATCAGTGGATGGCGGCCATCGGACAGCCATCCATCCCTGCCTAGTGCTTAGCCTATGATAGGGTGTTTCTCAAAAATAAATTTCTGCCCCTGTGCACGCATCCTCCCATTTAAGGGTGCAGGAGCCATAATGGAGGACCCATCCCACTGTATAAGCATCTGCTGATCAGACTCCTCCATTACATATGGATGGCTTTTAAAAACACTGTGACTGCGTGCCTACACACAACTATTGACCTTTCTGATAAGGTATCAAAAAATGTCAATATTGGTAAAATACATGTATAATGATGGTAAATAGAGGACACAAGGCTAGAGAACCCACACTCATGCAGGGTGGAACACAAGCCATTGTTAAGGCACTATGCAAAGCGTTTTTTACTGCAATTGAAACCCCTAAAACTAATAAACAAGCTTAAGCTAAAAAAATACGCTAACATAAAGCTACTTACCAATTTACTAAGTATGTCCTAAGAACATTTAGATCTATGAACGGTTCCTCCATCATGTCCGAATATTCTTCATAATAAACAAGTAAACAAAATATTTATAATAAATCTTATGTATAAGAACTCACTCTACTCTTCTGCAGCGCGCACCGATCCATGGGCGACATAGTCAAATAAAATAAGACATTATCCGAGACAAACCAGCTGAAAATGGAGTTGAGGGCCATTCTGATCATAAGAGCTTACATTTATTGCTACTAGGTCACCATGGCCTATCAAGAAACAAAAACTACCCAATGCGGCATAGAAGAATGTGGGGAAAATATCACTATTCTGTCTTGGCTGTCTTTATACAACTGTTATTGCAGGTTAGAAACGTGCAGATTGTGGGAACGCACTCCATGCTCGTAAGACTTTTCCGGCGCAAGACATGCAACTTGTTGGAAAGAAAAAACAGGCATAGAGTAAGCCTAAAATGTCGCACCGTGGGGTGCATTGATAAGGTGCTAGTCATGACTTGAACCTGAAAAGTCCACGAGCAGCAAACAAGAATAGTGCTATATCCCCACTAATGTACACAGTTAATCTGTATAAGCAGTATAGACATAGAATATAAAGGACAATCACCATTTGAGGACATATGTCTTGTTAAGTTTTTTCCATGAGTTTTCAACCAAGCCACCCATTATGTGCCAAAAACATTATGGAGATGATATATGGGAAGTATTATTCTATGTTGTAATTACCGGTATTCCAGATACTGTCCTCCGCTTTATCAACCATGCACAAAAAACGGTGACCCGGAGCCTAAATGGAAAGATTCTAGCGGCCTGCATGTACCCCCCCAGCGGGTAATTTTTATTAGTGAAAGCTGGAGAATGTCATGGAAACTACCACAATTTTCATCTCCAATCTTGTTAAAGTCAGCTCTGCATCATCTTCCCCCTACCACTCTCTTCTTCAGTTCTTCAGATGGGTAGGTCGGGTATGGAAAATGATTAATTAAAAAATAAAAAAAACTAAAAAACTTGTTTGTAAATAGTGCAGAAGTGACTTATAAACACAGACTGCGTAGCAGCTGTTAAATACCTCAGGCAGAGGTCACCACTAACATTTTTCCAGAAGGGTAATATACTCCTCTCACTATTTTTGAGGAGTATTGTTAGCCGAGGAGAGGAGTATGAAATCATTTTGTAAGAAAAAATATAAGAACTCCTAGTTGTATATAGAGCTATAACAGTATTAACAATCTACATAAATGGCTATATTAATATGAAAGAAAATCATTAACCCCGAGCAATTTTTTTGTGGCTACTGACGCCTCTAAGTTTATTATTTTATTTTTTATTTTGGGACGGTTTGAAGATCGTTACAATTTTTTGTTTTTTACACTGTTTATTTTTCTTATTTTGCTCTTCATAAATTAAAAGTTTGTTTTGTTTGTTTTTTTTTTACGGGAGCAAATTGTTCCCTGGTAATCCTCTATTATAGAGCACAGGATAATAGCAAATGCTAATTGGGCAACAGTCTACTGGATCCACTGTATCAGTGATCTGTTATAAGCAGGGTCATTGCAGGAGGAGGACGCATTTATAGCACCTTCCCCTGCCATGCTCCCCACTGTTAACAGGCAAAGTGTTGACTGATATTATCAGCCCTGTCACAGTATAGGATGCGGTTGTCACATGACAGCGCACAATTCTGATTGATGGCTTGTGTGCTGATCGCACTTGGTTTTGGTCACATGACTTTCTATTGAGCGTGCAGCAGCGGCAGAGCGGGGGAGGAGAGGGCGGAGCAGCCTTATATGTGCTACTGAGAGGGGCGGGCCCCGTGCGACTAAACAAGGTGCTGAAAGAAACAAGCGAAATCAGTCTCTACAAGCGTCCATTAGACCTCTGCACGCCAATGCTAGCCACATCACCACACACACCGAATGACCCATTGCTACCTGCCTAAAAAAGTCGCACACTCACTGACACGCTAAAAAAGGGCAGACCTGCTGTCCACATGCTACCCTGGGCCTGTTGCTCTCGCTCCGTGTCTCGTCCGGCGCACCGCTACACGTATAAATTGCGGCAGTCGTGTTTTGCTAGAGGTCAATTGCGCGCTTCGGCGTGTGGCGATCACGCTACTGATATTTCCCTCCTTTCGCATCGGCGCAGAGGCTCAACTAGCGGCTACAAAGAATAATTGTCATGCATGTTAATGGGGTACTACTGGCTCGGGCAATATTTGGGGTGGTAATGGAGCGACCTCATAGATCGCTCTTAGGACGCTTGTGAGGGTTATTGCTACCTCTTTTGTTATACCCTCAGGGGGACAACACGAACCCTACATTTCATGTGAAAGTCTATATGCTCTTTAAGGCTTTCTCTGCTAAGAAGTCGCGGACATAACACACTTGCTCTCCATAGCCTGGCCTTAGTTTAGGAGGGGGCGGAAATCTGCTGTACCCCCTGAAAAAAAAACAAAACAAAAAAAAAAAACAGGTTAAGCATTAAAAATCCCCAGACCTACATAGAATATCCCTGCTAATTCAAGAAGTCTGAAAAAAGTGACTACAAGAGGAAGCAACTCTGAAAGAATTTTAGAAATGACGGCATTGGATCATTTCATATTTTGGGGTGTATCAAACAATAGCGTCCAGCTTTTATGATTAAGCATGCAGCGAGAGAAAACCTGAACTGTAGAACTGTTCCAGGTTGGTTTGGCAATCGCAAAAATAGAGACTGTTCAGAAAATTGTTACAAACACATCATACAAATGCTAATCAATCTGCCGACCAATACATGTAATTGCATTAATAATTCCTCACACTTCAGATCTGAAGTCTCCCAGAAACTTGCGTTGTCCTCTTCCAACCCAGAAGGAAACAGGGCCCCTATTCCTTTGATCAGTGAAGGTCCCAGGGGTGAGGCCTGCCCAGTAAGATCAGCGGGATCATGCGCACAGTGCACGTGAATACCTCGTAATGAGGGGATAGAAGGGTTTTGGATACCAATGCGTATGTCTTCCACATTCCTAATTGTGTGATGCCACATTTACTTCTGTGGCTTTCTCTTATGTGGAATGGGTTTCATTTACAACTTACAATAAGTGACAAAAGACTAAATATTAGACACAGGACAAGATAGGATAACCTGATTGGTCTGGTGCAGATCCCAACTCAGATTAGAGATAAAAAAAAAAAGTGGCATCTGGGGAATATACTGTGATGTTTCTTTTTACTGCTCCGATGGACTTGGTAACCTACTCACAAGCATCCTCAAAGGAAACTGTCACCATATTTCAACAACTATTAATCCTTAATGTCAGGTTACCAGACATCATTTTCAGCATTGCCAAACTAAAGAACTTTGTAAGCTTAACGGACATTAAATGTCTACGCATTCCCACTCATTCCCACCTTCCTGCTTCTACAAATGAAAAAACGTTCTTGCAACTCGGTGGGACTATGAAATTTTTTTTTTAGCTAAAACAGTGTTGGCAACAGTTAGCCGAGTGCATGTAGGATCTGTCATTAGCGTAATTAGTCAAAATTGTAGGTGGTGTACCAGTTTCCCTTTGTGTAAAAGTAACTGGAAAGGACTTTGATTTCCACTTTGTCTATATCTATGTCATGTGTCAATAGGTAGACATAAGTAGTTTTTGTATTGAATGGAGTGAGGGACAAAGCTGAGTAGAGATTGTTACTGTCTTCTAGACTAACGATATATTTTTCACCTATGCAAAAACAATGTAAAAAAATGGTTCAATACTAGTCTGTACACCCTGCTTACCGGGAGATTGGCCCGTCATATTTGTTCCTTAGTAAACTCCCTTCATAATCAGAAGTTCACTTTCTCCAACAAGTCCTCCCATTGAGAACAAAACCACATGGAAGACAAGCCACAGGTCCTCGAATCATCCTCGTCCTTCCTCTACCATTTCAGGCATTTCAATTACAAATTCACAGAACTTTTATAACATGGAAATAAAGACTATCTTACAAACAAACTTGTCTTTGTCTGCAAGATAAAAAATATTAATATTGGAGAGCTGTCAATTACTGTAGACTCCCCCCCCCCTTTCCACCCATGACAACATAGCAGTTAGACTGCAGTTGATTTTCAACACCAAATTCACAAAAGCAAGCAATAGGGTTGCAGACGAAAAGGAAGTGGCCCTTTAAATACAGGGAAAGATCATCAACACTTAACAATAAAAAATAGAATAAACCAGAAAAACGAAATGAGAGTAGAAAAACAAAACAATGGTGGAGAAACCCCCCTTTCAGTTTGAGATTTCAACAAGTAATATTACAATTAGTATAAAGGGAATGTACCTTTATATGGGGGCAGGACCGAGTGAAGTCTGCCACGTCATAAAAACACATGTAATCGACCAGATGGTGCTTGCTATTCCACCAGGTCAGACAGGCTTCACCACAATCCAAAAAGTCAACCTGAACCTGAAAGCTACTAGGTCTATTTTAGGGGATGCTGGAGGGTTGGGCACACCCGAAATAGTGTTACCTGATCGATAGCTTCATAGAAGAGTAAACAAAACAAGAATAGTGACTATAACTTTATATAAGTATATGTCATGGTGGCAGCCACGCGGAAGCCCTCCTATCACCCATCAATGACCGCCGCCACACAGGCCGCATGATAGTGTCTCATTAGGGTTTATAACACGCATTATCGAAAGACATGTACATGCATTAGGCCAATGACTACATGGTCAGCCCCATCGGTCTGCTATCTCAGCGGAGCACAAAACACCCGCCGACCCGCACAATCACATAGTCCCGGGTATACCCACCGGCGATCACCACGGAGCATCAGCTTCTCCGTAATGTTTTTTCTATGGCAACGGCGGTCGGACATTGCCAGTGCATTCAATGCGACCGCCTAATGCGAGCAGTTGACTCGTGCGGGCATCTCTAGCTGTGGCAAAGGACAGTGGAGCGTAGGTGGCTAGTGTCACAATACTGGATAAAATGCAACTTATGGCGAAGCACATGTGCATAGGAGTCCGCAGTGTGCTAAAAATATTTACTACCTTACGCATGCCCACAGAGCATGGTAAAAATTTCGACCTGTCCTCCAATCCTTATATGTGCTTCGTTGTCCTCCACGCCTCCTCCATTCTGTAGCCTCTCGCCTTCAGCTCCTCTTCGGTAGCCCCCCCCCCCCCGTCCTCCAGCCCCTCATTTCTTGGGCCTCCTGGACCTATAGCCTCCCGTCCTCCCCGCCTTCTTCTAAATTTTAGCCTCCTCCTTCGGTGGTCCAGCCCCCTTTCGTTCCTCTAGCCTCCCCCTTCTGTCCCCCCCGCCTTCTCCTGTCTTTAAGCCTCCTTCTGTAGACATCCTGTCTTCAGCCTGTCCACCTGTGCCCTACAGCCTTCTCCTTCTGTAGCCTCATGTTCTACAGCCTCCTCCTCCTGGAGCCTCCTGTATATCATATCTCTTCTGTCTCTCCATCCTGTCCTCCAGTAGCACCCCCTGTCCGCCAGCCTCCTCCTACTGTAGCCTCTTGTCCTCAAGCTCCCTCTTCTGTAGCTTTCTGTCCTCAAGCCTCCTTCTGTAGCCTCCTGTCCTCCCAGCTTCGCTGTTATTTAGCCTCCATTCATCCCAGCCTTTTGTCGGTAGCAGCATGACCTCTAGCCTTCTCCTTCGTAGTCTCACTGTGCTTAGCTACTCGTCTGTAGCTCCATCCTCCAGCCTCCTGTCGTCTTTCAGTCTCTCCTGTGACAGCCTCCACTCGTCCCTCCGTCATCTCGTTCTGTAGCCTAATGTTCTCCAACTCTCTCTGAATCAGTCTCCTCCTGTCCTCATCCTCCTCCCGTGCACCCCTGTACTCCAAGCCCTCCTCTGATTAGCCTCTTGTCCTCAAGCCTCCTTGTAGCTGTATGTCATCCAGCTCTCCTTCTTGTAGCCTTCCGTACGCAAAAGGAGACTGGATTACAGGAGGAGGAGTCTGGAGAACATGAGGCTACAAAAAGAGATGACTGGAGGACGAGTGTAGGCTGTCTACAGGAGGAGACTGAAAGACAGGAGAAGGCTGGTGGACAGGGGGCTACAGACTGAGGAGGCTGAGGGACAGGAGACTACAGAAGGAGGAGGCTAGAGGTCAGGAGGCTACAGAAGGAGGAGGCTAGAGGACAGGAGGCTACAGAAGGAGGAGGCTGGAGGACAGGAAGCTACAGAAGGAGGAGGCTGGAGGACAGGAGGCTACAGACTGAGGAGGCTGAAGGACAGGAGACTACAGGAAGCGAGGAGTCTTCCCAAAGGATCTTGGACTTCTTTTCTCTGCTTCCCGCTGGTCCACCTCACCCTCCCGTCCTTCTACCTTCACACTCACTTAGACCGAGGGCTGGAGGACAGACAGGAAGCTAACAGAAGGAGGCTGCTAGCTAGGAAGGAAAGCACAACAACAGAAAGGAAGGAGGGGCTGTAGTTACATGAGGCTCCCAGAACGAGTATTGCCTTTATTACTTTGCCAATTACGCTACAGACGGTGATTTGCATTTCTTCCACTTACATTGCTAACATCAATATTTTTATATGCTTCGTTAGTCTTTTTTTTTACCTGTTCTTTGTTGTTTGGGCTTGGGTACGAACCACCATTAGGCTAAACATGTCTGTCTTTTTTTCTTCCTTCTCCCCTTTTGTTCTCCCTCTAGGAGGATAAGGCTACAGAAGTAGGAGGCTTAGTGACAGACAAGCTAAGCAAAGTCAAACACAAGGGCTGCTGCATGGAGGGATGAACAACCGAGGCAATGACAGGTATGGGAGGAGGGCTGGAGGACAAGGGGGGGGAGGGGGCTACTGAGGAGGATGGAGACAGGAGGAGACTGGATACAGGATGCGAGTCTGGAGAACATGAGGCTACAGAAAGAGATGACTGGAGGACAAGTGGAGGCTGTCTACAGGAGGAGACTGAAAGACAGGAGAAGGCTGGTGGACAGGGGGCTACAGAAGAAGGAGGCTGGAGGATGGGAGGCTACAGACGGAGGAGGCTGGAGGACAGGAGGCTACAGAAGGAGAAGGCTGGAGGACAGGAGGCTACAGAAAGAGGAGGCTGGAGGACGGTAGGGTGCAGAAAGAGAAGGTTGGAGGACAGGAGGCTACAGAAGGAGGAGGCTGGATGACAGAACACTCCTTTCAGCTAAGAACAGGAAACTGAGGCTACAATTTGCACAAGCTCATCGAAATTGGACAGTAGAAGATTGGAAAAACGTTGCCTGGCCTGATGAGTCTCGATTTCTGCTGCGACATTCGGATGTTAGGGTCAGAATTTGGCGTCAACAACATGAAAGCATGGATCCATTCTGCCTGGTATCAACGGTTCAGGCTGGTGGTGGTGGTGTCATGGTGTGGGGAATATTTTCTTGGCGCTCTTTGGGCCCCTTGGTACCAATTGAGCATCGTTGCAACACCACAGCCTACCTGAGTATTGTTGCTGACCATGTCCATCCCTTTATGACCACAATGTACCCAACATCTGATGGCTACTTTCAGCAGGATAATGCGCCATGTCATAAATCTGGAATCATCTCAGACTGGTTTCTTGAACATGACAATGAGTTCACTGTACTCAAATGGCTTCCACAGTCACCAGATCTCAATCCAATAGAGCAGTGATGGCTAACCTATGGCACTGGTGCCAGAAGTGGCACTCGGAGAGTACAACCGCAGGCCCCCACCACCGAAGCGTAACCACAGAGTAAGTCAATCTCGCCCCTTCTCGCCCCCCATCACATCACCACGCCAATTTGCACGCATTCTCCATATTATGTTTTTTCAGTCGGCTTGACAACCAGGACATATGATGAATGGAATTATTACATATTATATGCGAGCGCCCCCTTGCCCGTCCCTCATTATCTTTCACACACAGCTTCCTTAACACTGTCATATTTTTTAAAATATATTTTTTTATGACGAACAACAACAGGGGTATAAAGACTACTTACAATAGGCTTATCCGAGCCTTACCCTGACCCCAACCGCCACACCGGTCTGTCGGCAGAACCATGGCATCAGGTCGGTTATATTCTAGGTGGCTGGCATCCACGTTTTACACGAGGATATAAACCAACAAACAAGGAAATACGGGGCAAGAACGATATGTATGGTTGCTGCAGGGCAAAACAGTTTTATGTGAAATGGGAACAGGGCTGTACAATTTGTTTGTGAAAAGTGGAGGGCAAATAGTCTGCCCAAAACGCACCACCACCACCTCCTCCCCCTCCCCCCCAATTCACCCCCCTCAACCCCCCCCCAACCCCCACCCCCTCTCCTCTGCACTTTCTTCCTTCCGCCCGTCCCAACCCAGCCACCGCCCCGACCACTCAACACTGGCTCTGTATTTCCCTCCATCCACCACACCCCCCAAGCTCCTCCCACCACACCATTGGGACCACAGGCCCCCCCACCCTCACTCCGACCACCCACCCCACCCCCGGCAGACTGCCCCCCCCGACGTCTCCGTCATCCCCCCCTCCGTGCCCCTCTCTTACCTGTTTTTTCCGGGTGTGCTCACACCCCTCTCATCCCAACACAAACACAAGCCCCTCTACGCACTCCCTCCGTGGGCGGGCGCAGAGCCCATACGATTTTCCTTTCATCCCAAAACACGCTTGCGATCTCACAGCACCCCCCACTCACAGGAGGAGCCATTTCTTCCCCACACAAACCGACACAAACACACACAAACACTACGAGTTCGCAAAACCCCACAAAACCAAGTCCCTACTCGTTACCCCCCCCTGTGGCACCACACCCCACCAACCACCACCCCCCCCCCCCACAAAACACCACCACCCCCCAACCGCCACCCCAACCCCACAGACTCCGACCCACACACACACAAATCAATTCCTAAAGCCAACACCCACCCCCACACACTTTGGAGACCAGCCGCCCACAATACATAGTTTTTTACTTACACAAGATTCAGCAACATTGAAATCTAAATACAAAAGGTCTCAAAGAAGCTTTCCTAGAACAATTTTTAACAGCAGGATGTTTCTGGAAATTACTTTATTTCCCACTATAACAAGGTTGTATCAAAGTGCATGTCCAAAACTATAAGTAGGTACACTTTAGAAATGCACTTTAAAAGTCGCTAGTGCTTCTTCCGTTCTTACAGCTAAAAACAAAAATTCACAAGTCAATACTACTAACTTCTGGGCTAAGGGATTTTTCTTGATTCTTCCAGTAAATGATTCAAAAAAAATACCACAGTAGCTGAATGACCAATTCATTGCTACATCCAAGGCCACCTATCTAAATTGGGGGGAAAAAAGAAAAAAAAAAACAGACAAAAAAAAGGATATACTTGAAATAACAGACCATTTGTTACAAACTAAGCAGAAGAATAAGAAAATGTTCACAACACTCCCTTCACACAATATTAAAAATGATGTCATACTCTAATACACAGTATGTGACCCTCTTCGTACATTCCTAAATTTTAAAGCGCAGTTCTTACTGTGTTGACCCTGTGGGAAGTAATAATTTGAAATGCTTGATATATTATTGAATTGCAGAAAGCATAGATCTTGAAAACGATTGAGAACCAAAAATTGAGAATTGATTGGAAAAAAAATCTCACCTTGGCTAAACGAGGAATATATTAATTAAACAATGGGGCCTATTACTAAGGTGCCCGTGGCCGGCATTCCATCGGGTTTAATGAAATTTGAGTGGAGTGCTGGGATTGAGTAGGAAGGGAAATGGATTAGAAAGGGCATTCGGGTCAAACGAGAGATCGGATTTTGGCTGGCTTTCATGGACACAAATCGGGGGGCGGCGTCGGACAATCCGACGATTCGGACAAACCACAGTATTTAATTTCAAATTGTGTTGTGCAAGACAATTCACTTTACATGCAACTGGAAGACAAGAAGAAGGTGTGAAATCCGGAGGACTCCTGAGCGGGGAGGGACACATGCCCAGGCTATGGGCACACAATGGTAAGTCAATCGGGCACCGTGCACCTCGTCAGACCACTCCGGATCGTGGAACGCGCAGGACCGGGGAAAAGTAAAAGGTGCTCCAATATGTTACAACAAGAGTCTAAGTCTAAAATAGCGCAAAGAGTTAGTTCTCTAGTGTTAGGTAATTCTATCTTCAATTGTAAAAGAAGACACTGATCACAGGTGGTGCAGAAGGTTTCCAAAAGTCCTCCAGGCTGTCTTTTTTCTGGGAGAGTGGAGGGCAAATACACTCCGCCTTGAGTGTTGTAAAAAGTGTGTCCTTAGCAGTAGGAGAGGTTCACCTGGCAAAAAGGTATGTGCATTAGGGGGTAGGGAGTCATGCTGCGGGCCAGGTGTGGCAAGAACACTTGAACTGTGCACATTGAAGTTTACGTTCGAAGTCTAATGACTTATGGAGTAGTAAAAAGTATTACTTCTTTACTCCAGCAGCCTGGATGGAAAGTTCAGACTTTACGAAGGAAGTTTGTGGAGATCTCTAGGGCTGCTACATTATTGACCCAGCCTATCATCCAACCATGGTCTGCTTGAAAAGACTGCTAAGCAGAGAAAAGTTTCGATACAAGGCCTTTGGGGGATTTTTTAAATTGATCCATTGACTTTATAGGGAAATGAGGCAATGTATCGGGTCACCATATGTCTCACCGACACCATTGAACACCAGATGTAAAAGTAGAACAGACTCTTTTTGATGTTTTGTGGAATGGTTTTTCCATAGAAGTCTAAATGCAAAACCCAGAAACACATTTTAATTACTGCCTGAACTGAAGCATTCCAGTACAATGTACTATTCAAATTAATTCTTTCACGGGGAGGGGGTTTTGTTCTTCCATCCATTGGCTTCTGAGAACAAAGACTTGCCATCCAAGCTTGGTTAATGCTACAACAATGATGAAGGATATGGTATGGAGAACATAGTTCCCTCAGTACCAATTATGGGACTGTGCGTCAGTGCCTAATACGTGGCTTTGTTTATTGACTACGTTTGACCCAGCGGGCAGATGATATTTAGTAATCAGTTGCCTAATTTAGGTGACCATTGGGTGTGTATATTCTTTCCCAGTGTTTAAAGTGTTTATTATTTTAATATAAATGTATGTTTAGTACCTTATATTTATTCCAAATGTAGGTTTTTTAAAACTACTTGCCATGTTTGAAATTGACTTGCATTGAAACCCATTATGAAGTGGAATGATAGGCAGAGTCCTACAGCTACAGTCCTACAGCTCGGCGGCCAAACTTTGTGAATGACATGTTCCAACATCAAGTGACGGGTTTTTAACTCTAAACTGCAAGGTGATGCTTTCAATTGTGCTAAAACTAGTGCAATTAATTTTAACTTCTCCATGAACCTTGTGTAAAGGAAATGGAAACATGCTTCAGACAGGGCATTGATCCATTTAAAAAAAAGTACCGCATTTAAGCAAGCAGGGTGCTGTCTGAAAAAAAAAATGTCTTGTCATGGTGGTCATTGAAGACTACTCTCTCTAGTTATATGGAGAAAAAAGTAAAATAATAAAAAAACCAGGAGAGGATTGTACAATGCGCTGCTCAGTTAGCAAATATTTATTTGTTGAAAGGAATAACAACGACCGATTTTAAGTGAGCAAACAGCTCCTCAACATGGCGGCAAAACTCAGTGCATTAGGCATGAGACATGGTCAAGACATCACCTGCAGTTCAAACCGAGATAGTATGGGGAAAGAAGAGGATTTGAGTGCCTTTGAAACGTGGCATGGTTGTTGGTGCCAGAAGGGCTGGTCGAGTATTTCAGAGAACTGTGATCTAGGGATTTTTCACGCAAACATCTCTAGGGTTTACAGAGAATGTCCGAAAAAGAAAAAAAACATGACGTGAGCGGCAGTTTGTGGCAGAAATGCCTTGTTGAGTGCCAGAGGTCAGAGGAAATGGGCAGACTGGTCGAGCTGATAAAAGGCAACAGTGACTCAAAATGCCACCCGTTACTACCAAACATGGTAGGCAGAGATCATCTTGAATGTCACAGTCGTGAAACTTTGAGGCAGATGGGCTACAGCAGCAGAGAAAGACCACACCGGTGCCACTCCTTTCAGCTAAGAACAGAAACTGAGGCGCACAATTGCACAAGCTCATCGAAATTGGACAGTTAGATAGAAGGATTGGAAAAAAAAAAACATTGCTGGTCTGAGTGAGTCTGATTTCTGCTGCGACATATCGGATGTGGTAGGGTCAGGAATTTGGCTCAACAAACATGAAAACATGGATTCCATCATCCTATGTATCAACGGTTCAGGTGGTGGTGGTGGTGTTCATGGTGTGGGGATATTTTTCTTGCCACTCTTTGGGCCCCTTGGTACCATTGAGCATGTTTGCAACGCCACATGCCTACATGAGTATGTTGCTGACCATGGTCCACCCTTTATGAGGAGTCTGGAGAACATGAGGCTACAGAAAGAGATGACTGGAGGACAAGTGGAGGCTGTCTACAGGAGGAGACTGAAAGACAGGAGAAGGCTGGTGGACAGGGGGCTACAGAAGAAGGAGGCTGGAGGATGGGAGGCTACAGACGGAGGAGGCTGGAGGACAGGAGGCTACAGAAGGAGGAGGCTGGAGGACAGGAGGCTACAGAAAGAGGAGGCTGGAGGACGGTAGGGTGCAGAAAGAGAAGGTTGGAGGACAGGAGGCTACAGAAGGAGGAGGCTGGATGACAGAATCCTCCTCCTGTAATCCAGTATTCTCCTCTGTCCTCCATCCTCCTCCAGTAGCCCCTTCCCCAGCCTCCTCCTCCTGTAGCCTCTTGTCCTCACCTCCTTTTGTAGCTTTGTCACTCCAGCCCCTCCTTCGTAGCCTCCTGTCCTCCACCTTCTCTTTTGCACCCTCCCCCTCCAGCCCTCCTCTTTCTGTAGCCTGATCCTCCTCGTCCTCCTTCTGTAGTCCTTCCTGCCATCCTCCTCCGTCTTGTAGCCTCCCATCCTCCACCTCCTTCTGCCGTCCCTCTCTGTCTTTCAGTCTCCTCCTCCTGTAGACAGCCCTCCACTGTCCTCCAGTCATCTCTTCTGTAGCCTCATGTTCTCCAGACCCCTCCTCCTTAATCCAGTCTCCTCCTGTATCCATCTCCTCCTGTCCTCCATCCTCCTCCAGTAGCCGCCCCTGTCCTCCGCCTCTCCTCCTGTAGCCTCTTGTCCCAAGCCCCTTCTGGCTTCTGTATCCAGCCTCCTCCTTCTGTACCCCTGTCCTCCAACCTTCTCTTTCTGCACCCTACCCGTCCTCCACCTCCTCTTTCTGTAGCCTTCTGTCCTCCAGCCTCCTCCTTCTGTAGCCCTCCTGTCCTCCAGCCTCCTCCGTCTGTAGCCTCCCATCCTCCACCCTCCTTTTCTGTAGCCCCCTGTCCACCAGCCTTCTCCTGTCTTTCAGTCTCCTCCTGTAGACAGCCTCCACTTGTCTCCAGTCATCTCTTTCTGTAGCCTCATGTCTCCAGACTCCTCCTCCTGTGAATCCAGTCCCTCCTGTCCTCCATCTCCTCCAGTAGCCCCCTCCTCCCCCCTCCTTCCTGTAGCCTCTTGTCCTCCAAGCCTCCTCTGTACTTTCTGTCATCCAGCTCCTCCTTCTGTAGCCTCCTGTCCTCCAACCTCTCCTTCTGCCCCTACCTCCGTCCCCAGCCTCCGCTCTTCTGTACCTCCTGTCCTCCAGCCTCCTCCTTCTGTAGCTCCTTTCCCCAGCCTCCTCCTCCAGCCCTCCTGTCCTCCAGCCTCCTCCTTCTCGTAGCCTCTTGTCCTCAACCTCCTCCTTCTGTAGCTTTCCTGTCCTCACCTCCTCCTTCTGTAGCCTCCTGTCCTCACCTCCTCCTTCTGCACCCTCGTCCCCATCCTCCTCTGCTGTCCCCTGTCCTCCAGCCTCCTCCTTCTGTACTTCCTTCACCAGCCTCTCTTCGAGTCTGTCCAAGCTCCTCCTTCTGTCTCCTCCTGTCCTCCAGCCTCTCTCTTGCTCCGGTCCTCCAGCCTCTCCTTGTATCCTCCGTCCTCTGCCTCCTCTCCTTCTGTAGCCTCTACCTCTCGCCCTTCTGTAGCCCTGTCCTCACTCCTGTCTTAGCCTCCTGTCCTCCATCCTCCCTCCTTCTGTATCTTCCGTCCTCTCTCCAGCCTCTCCCTCTCTTGTAGCCTCCTGTCCTCACCTTCCTTCTGTAGCCTCCTAACCTCTCCTACCTCCTCTCTGTAGCTCCTGTCCGCTCAGCCTCCTCAGCTCTGTAGCCTAGTCCTCCGCCCCCTGTCCACCAGCCTTCCTCCTGTCTTTCAGTCTCTTCCTCCTGTAGACACCTCCACTTCGTCCTCCAGTCATCTCTCTTTCTGTAGCCTCATCTGTTCTCCAGACTCCTCCCCTGTATCCAGTCTCCTCCCTGTAATCCAGTCTCCTCCTGTCCTCCATCCTCCTCCAGTAGCCCCCTGTCCTCCCAGCCTTCTCCCTCCTGTAGCCTCTTGTCCTCAAGCCTCCTTCTGTACTTCTTCTGTCATCCAGCCCTCCTCCTTCTGTAGCCTCCTGTCCTCCAACCTTCTCTTTCTGCACCCTACCGTCCTCCAGCCTCCTCTTCTGTAGCCTCCTGTCCTCCAGCCTTCTCTTCTGTAGCCTCCTGTCCTCCAGCCTCCTCCGTCTGTAGCCTCCCATCCTCCAGCCCTCCTTTTCTGTAGCCCCCTGTCCACCAAGCCTTCCCTGTCTTTCACAGTCTCCTCCTGTAGACACCTCCACTTGTCCTCCAGTCATCCCTTTCTGTAGCCCTCATGTTCTCCAGACTCCTCCTCCTGTATCCAGTCTCCTCCTGTCCACTCCATCCTCCTCCAGTATGCTCACTGACCTCCACCTTCCTCCTTCTGTCGCCTCTTGTCCTCAGCCTCCTTCTGTAGCTTTCTGTCATCCAGCCCTCCTCCTTCTTGTAGCCTCCTGTCCTCCAACCTACTCCTTCTGCACCCTACCGTCCTCCAGCCTCTCCTCTTTTCTGTAGCCTTCCTGTCCTCACCTTCCTCCTTTTGTAGCTTCCTGTCCTCCAGCCTCCTCCTTCTGTAGCCTCCTGTCCTCTAGCCTCCTCCTTCTGTAGCCCCTGTCCTCTGCCTCTCCTTCTGTAGTCTCCTGGTCCGTCAGTCCTCCTCAGTCTGTAGCCTCCTGTCCTCCAGCCTTCCTCCTGATTTAGCCTCCCGTCCTCCACCCCTCCTTCTCCCCTTCTGTAGCCTCCCGTCTTACAACCTCCTTCTTCTGTAGCCCCTGTCCACCAGCCTTTTCCTGTTCTTTCAGCCTCCTCCTGTAGACTCCGTCTTTCAGCTCCCCTGTCCTCCAGCCTTCTCCTCCTGTAGCCCCTCCTTAATCCAGTCTCCCTCCTGTCCTCCTCCTCCTCCAGTAGCCCCTGTCCTCCAGCCTCCTCCTCCTGTAACCCTCCTGTCCTTCATTCTCCTCCTCCTGTAGCCAGGAGGCTGGACAGCATGGGACATTCTCCTAATCGCCCTTCACAGCGGGACAGTGCCCAAAAACAGTATTCTTTTGCCAAATCCGGGACGTTTGGGAGCTATGTTAACCCATTTATAACTAGCTGTGTCCAATTTTCTGGGCACATTGCACGTAATACACGTGCTAACTGCTGTATCTTATGTGGTGTTTGTGCCAGTTTTTGTGTCGTGGCTGCACTGTATCCACTGCAACACAAAACTCATTTAAAGTCATTCTGGTGCAGATTTGCATCGGCACCACATTTATGTTGGAAGTCTGACAGAAATGTGGCGCACCCCCTTTAAACTGGAGCACCAGAATAAAACTGGGCACTCAAGATAAGTGCTTCGGTGTGCCGGGTGCGCTAGATTATTAAAGAAAGTGCACAGTCTGCCTCACTAATAATACTGGCCATAATCTGTTCTAGCTCAGGCTGTCAATTAAACTTTGACCTTCCTATTGGCTTAGTTTAGTAGACGAAATGGCTCAAAATTTTGAACCGTATTTGTCACACAGCCAAGTTGACAATCCTCTAAAAGTAGAGGCTAAAACGTTCAGGAAATGTAGTGCAAAGATTTTGTCATAGTTTGCATAGAATCTCTTTTAATACCAAACCCAAAGATCATTGGAACCTGGTTTAATAGCAAAGGTGTGCACAAAAATATGCACAAATTGACTCCACAAATTGGTCCACCAGTGAAATTGATTCTGGGGACCCACGTTATGCTACATGTAAATATTCCTGTATATTAGGCCGTGTTTACAGAATGCACTTTCATTGCATCTGAAAGGCACACAATGCATCAGGCAAAAAATTAATCTCAAAACACATCAGTAATATGATAGGAAAAACACGGATGTATTTTGAGATCTGTTTTAAAATACAATGCAGACACATATTGTGAACCCAGCCTTAGACCATGTGCACAAGATGCGATGGGATTTGTGTTTTTAAATTCATTTTAGGAACATCTGGAAAAATCTCCCTCCCCCGAAAGCAAATGTGTTTAGACCTTAAGGGGTATTCTCGTCTGGGCATTCACATTCATTTTCACTATCTACTAATCTTCCATATATAAACATTTCTTCAATTGGATGTTATTAAAAAAAATGTTCCTGTTGAAGATAATTTGTGAAGATAATTGTGCAATCCCTCCAGCATAGGTGGCGAAGAGGAGTCTGGAGAACATGAGGCTACAGAAAGAGATGACTGGAGGACGAGTGGAGGCTGTCTACAGGAGGAGACTGAAAGACAGAAGGAGGCTGGAGGATGGGAGGCTACAGACGGAGGAGGCTAAAGCACAGGAGACTACAGAAGGAGAAGGCTAGAGGTCAATATGCTACAGAAAGAGGAGGCTGGAGGATGGGAGGCTAAATAAAGAGAAGGCTGGGGGACAGGAGGCTACAGAAGGAGGCTGGAGGACAGAAAGCTACAGAAGGAGGAGGCTTGAGGACAAGAGGCTACAGGAGGAGGAGGCTGGCGGACAGGGGGCTACTGGAGGAGGATGGAGGACAGAAGGAGACTGGATTACAGGAGGCTACAGGAGGAGGAGGCTGGAGAACATGAGGCTACAGAAGGAGAAGGCTGGAGGACAGGTGGAGGCTGAAAGACAGGAGTCTACAGAAGGAGGCTGAAAGACAGGAGAAGGCTGGTGGACAGAAGGGGGAGGCTAGAGGACAGAAGAGGGGGCTGGAGACTACAGAAGGAGGAGGCTAAATTAGAAGAAGGCAGGAGGACGGGAGGCTAAAGGTCAGGAGGCTCCAGAAAGAGGGGGCTGGAGGACGGGGGGCTACAGAAAGAGGAGGCTGAAGGACGAGAGGCTACAGAAGGAGGAGGCTGGAGGACAGAAGGCTACAGGAGTAGGATGGAGGACAGGTCGAAATTTTACCATGCTCTGTGCAGTGCGTAGTATAATATTTTTAGCACACTGCTGCACTCCTTGCATCTGTATATGGCCATATATTCATTGTATCCAGGATTGTGACACTTTAGCCACCTACGCTCACTGTACCTTTGCCAGCACTAAAGATGGCGCCGCACGAGTCAACTGACTGCATAGAGCGTCGCATTGTATGACGGCAATTCCGCCGCCCGTTGCCATAGAAAAAACATTAACGAGAGCTGATGCTCCGGTGTGATCGCGGTGGGTAACCCGGGAGCTATGTGATTGTGCGGTCGGCGGGTGTGTTTGTCTCCGGGAGAGAGCAGACCATGGGCTGAGCCATGTAGTCATATGGCAATGCATGTACATGGCTGCGATATGTGTTATACACCCTGTGTGCGGGCAGATGGGTGATAGGAGGCTTCCCGTGGCCTGCCACAGGACATGATACTTACTATAAAGTGTATAGTAACGATTCTTGTTTGGTTACTCTCTATGAAGCTGATCGTTCAGGTAACACTATTCTGGGTGCCCACCCTCCAGCAGTCCCCTAGAAATAGACCCTATTAGCTTTCAGGTTGACCTTTGTGGATTGTGTTAGAGCCTGTCTGACCCTGGTGGGAATACACATCTGGATTACATGTGTTTTATGACTTGCAGAACTGTCACTGCGCTTGCCCCATATTAGAATGTAATATCCTTTAGACTTAATTGTAATTTACTTGTTGAAATCTCAAACTGAAGGGGGTTTCCACTTTGTTTGTTTTTCTACTTCATTTCGTTTTCTGGTTTATTGATATTTTTTATTGTTAAGTGTTGATGATCTTTCCCTGTATGTTTAAGGGCCACTCCTTTCTTGCAAGCCCTATTCTATAGCTTGTGAAATTTGGTGTTGAAAATCAACTGCAGTCACTGCTATGTTGTCATGGGGAAGGGGGGGGGGGGAGTCTAAGTAATTGACAGCTCTCCAATATTTAATATTTTTTATCTTGCAGACAAAGACAAGTTGTGTAAGATAGTCTTTAGTTCCATGTTATAAAAGTTCTGTGAATTTGTAATTGAAATGACTGAAGATGGTAGAAGAATGGAAGAGGAGGAGCGAGGACCTGGGGCTGTCTTCCATGTGTTTGTTCTCATGGAGGACTTGTTGGAGAAATTGAAACTTCTGGATTATGAAGAGGATTTACTAAGGAAGCAAAATATGAGGCCAATATCCCGGTAAGCAGGGTGTAGACATATTGACCATTTTTTACATTGTTTGCATTAGGTGAAAAATATATCGTTAGTCTAGAAGACCGTAACAATCTCAGCTTTGTCCATTCACTCCATTCAATAAAAAACTACTTATGTCTACCTATTGACACAATGACATAGAATATAGACAGTGGAAATCAAAGTACTCCAGTTATTTTAAAGGGAAACTGTCACCAGATTTTCACTAATTAAACTAATGACAGATCCTCATAGCACTATGCTAACTGTTGCCAACACTGGTTTTAGCTAAAAAAAAAATTCATAGTCCCAACGAGTTGCAAGAACGTTTTTTATTTATGTAGAGCAGAAGGGGGAATGAGTGGGAGATGTCGGAGACAGTATGTCAGGTAAGCTTACAAAGTTCTTTAGTATTGGCAATAATGAAAATGATGATATGGGAACCTGACATTAGGTTTATTTGTGAAAATATGGTGACAGGTTTCCTTTGAGGATGTTTGGAATAGGTTACCAGTCCATCTGAGCAGTAAAAAGAAACATCAGTATTTTCAGTATTTTTTTTTTTTTTATCTCTATGCTGGTTGGTCTGCACCAGACCATCAGGTTATCCTATCTTGTCCTGTGTCATAAAGATTTAGTCTTTGTCACTTTATTGTAAGTGTGTAAATGAAACCCAGTCCACATAAGAGAAAAGCCACAGAAGGTAAATGTGCATCACACAATGAGGATGTGAAGACTAAAGTGTTATCCAACCTTCCTATCCCCTCATTAATAGTATTCACTGTGCGCATGATCCGCTGATCTTACTGGCAGGCCTCACCCCTGGGACCTTCACTGATCACAGGAATAGGGGCCCCTTTTCCTTCTGTTTGAATAGGACAAGCAAGTTATGCTGGGAGACTTCAGATCTGAAGTGTGAGGAATTATGTAATAAAATTACATGTATTGTCGGCAGGATTATTAGCATTTGTATGATGTGTTTGTAACATTTTCTTAACAGTCTCTATTTTGCATTGCCAACCAACCCTGGGGAACAGTTCTACATGTTCAGTTCTCTCGCTGCATGGCTTATCAATAAAGCTGGACGCTATTTTGAACAGCCCCAAGAATATGATGATCCAAATGCCGTCATTTCTAAAATTCTTTCAGAGTTGCGTTCCTTTGTAAGTCCTTTTTTCAGACTTCTTATTAGAAGGGAATATTCTATGTAGGTCTGGGGATTTTTTTAATGTTAACTGTTTTTTTTTTTTTGTTTGTTTTTTTTTTTTCAGGGTGGTACAGCAGATTTCCCCCCCTCTAAACTGAAGGCAGGCTATGGAGAGCAAGTGTGTTATGTCCTCGACTTCTTAGCAGAGAAAGCCTTAAAGCATATAGACTTTACATGGAACAGGTAGGTTCGTGGTTGTCAGACCTGAGGGCAGAGGTAGCAATAACACCTCACAAAGCGTCATAGATGCATGATGAGGCGCCATTACCCCCCAAAATAATTCCCATGCATAAAAGTATGCATGACAATTATTTCTTGTAGCGCGCAGGTTGAGCCGTCTGGCGCACGATGCAAAGGAGGGAAATATCAGTAGCGTGATCGCAGCGCGCATTGGACCTCTCAGCAAAACATGTGACGCAGTGATCCGTGTCAGCGGTGCGCCGGAGAGACACGGAGCTAGAGCAAAGGCCCAGGGGAGACATGTGGACAGCAGGCTGCCCTTTTTTAGCGTGTAGTGAGTGTGCGCCTTTTATAGCATGTAGCAAGTGCGTCCTGTTCGGTGTGTGTGGTAGATGTGGCTAGCGTGGCGTGCAGAGGTCTATGACGCTTGTAGAGACTGATTTACTCTTGTTTCAGCACTCTTGTTTCGCACGCCCGCACCTCTCAGTAGCACATATAAGGCTGCTCCGCCCTCTCCTCCCCCGCTAGGCCTGCTTGCGGCTCAGATAGAAAGTCATGTGACCAAAACCAAGTGCGATCAGCACACAGAGCCATCAACAGAATTGCGCTGTCTATGTGACAGACCGATCCTATACTGTGACAGGGGGCTGATAATATCAGTCACACTTGCCCTGGTATACAGTGAGGGGCATGCAGGGAAGGTGCTATATGCTTCCTCTCTGCATGACCCTGTATACAGATCACTGATAACAGTGATCCAGTAGACTGTTGCCATTAGATTTCTATTATCTGTGATCTATATATAGGATTACCAGTGAACATATTTGCCCCTGTAAAAAAAAAACAAAAAAAAAAACTTGTAATTTAAGAAGAAAAAAAATAAGAAAAAAATAAACAGTGTAAAAAAAAAATTGTAACGTCTTCAAACCGTCCCAAAAATAAAAAATAAAATAAATAAACTTAGAGGCGTCAGTAGCACAAAAAAACTCGGGGTTTTAATGATTTTCTTTCATATTAATAGCCATTTATTAGATTGTTAATAGATGTTTATAGCTCTATATACAACTAGGAGTTCTATATTTTTATATTACTAAAGATTTCATACTCCTCCTCGGCTAAAAATACTCCTCAAAAATAGTGAGAGGAGTATTATTACCCTTCTGGAAAAATGTTAGTGTGACCTCTGCCTGAGGGTATTAACAGCTGCTATGCCAGTCTGTGTTTATAAGTCACTTCTTGCACTATGTAAAAATAGTTTTTTAAGTTTTTTTATTTTTTAATCATTTCAGACCAACCTACCCATCTGAAGAACTGGAAGAAGAGGTTGTAGGGGAAGATGATGCAGAGCTGACTTTAAACAAGATTGAAGATGAAATTGTGGTAGGTTCCATGACATTCTCCGAGCTTTCACTATATACTGTACATGTAGCCTCTAGAATACTTTACATTTAGGCTCCAGGTCACCGTTGTTGTGCATGGTGATAAAGCGGATGACAGTATCTGGATAACTGTATTACAAACAGAGAATAATACTTGCCATATATCATATCCAGATGTTTTGGAACTAATGTGCTTGTGTTGAAAAATCAATGGAAAAAACTTAACAACAGACATATGTCCCAAATGGTGAATATGTCTTTATATCTATGTCCATACTGGCGTATACATGAATTAACTGTGTACGTTAGGGGGGATATAGCACTATTCTTGTTTGCTGTCTTCTTGTGACTTTTCAGGTTCAAGGCAGTGACTAGCACCTTATCAGATGCACCCCACTGTGCGACATTTTAGGCTTACTGTACTGCCATGTTTTTCTTTCCAACAAGTTGCACTTGCGCCGGAAAAGTCGTACAGCAGTGGAGTGCGTCCAAAAATCTGCACGTTTCTACCTTGCACATAAAAAGTTGTATAAAGACAGCCAAGACAGAATAGTGATATTTTCCCCACATTCTTCTATGCATCCATTGGATAGTTTTCCCGGAGAGTTTTCCTTGATATGCCATGGACATAAGTAGCAATAAGATTGTAAGCTCTGATGAGCAGGGCCCTCACTCCAGTTTTAGCTGGTTATGTTGCTCTGTAATGTCTTATTTTATTTGTATATGTCGCCCATGATCTGTGCAGCGCTGCAGAATATGATAGTTCTATATAAATAAAGATTTATTATAATATTTTGTTACTGTTTATTAGGAAGAAGATTCGGACAATGATGAGGAACAGTTCATAGATCTAAATGTTCTTAAGGCACAGACTAGTAAATTGGTAAGTAGCTTTATTTAGTTTTTTTAGCTTAGCTTTAGTTATTTGTTAGGGGTTAAATGCAGAAAAAAGCTTTGCAAGTGCCTTAACATGGCTTGTGTTCCACCTGCATGAGGGTTGGGGTTTTCTCTACCTTGTGTCCTCTATTTACAATACATTATAATGTATTTGTACCAAATATTGACATTTTTAGATAAATGATCAAGAGCAATGTTGGGTTAGGCTACAGTCACAGTGTTTTTAAGCCATCCATTGTATGGAGGATTCCTGACAGCAGATGCTTATACAGTGGGATGGGTCCTCCATTATGGCTCCTGCACCCTTAAAATGGGAGGAGGCGTGCACATGGGCAGAAATTTATTTTTGAGAAACACCCATAGCATAGGCTAAGCACTAGGCAGGGATGGATGGCTCCGATGGCCTCCACTGATCGTATACTTTGCTTCATTATATTACATAGACGCTGCCCAGCACTCTATTTCTTCAGTGTATCCACCTTTGGATCTTTTCTTTTTCTTCTTCGTTATTGTGAAGGAATAAGATGATCAATTACAAAATGTTGTCTTTCCTCACAAGTCGGCTGAGTCTTCTAAGCCAGCAGAGATTTTGGAATCCAACACAGATGCAGCAGAGTGGTATCTGGAAGTGGAGCGCGTTCTTCCTCAGCTGAAGGTCACAGTCAGAACAGACAATAAGGTCAGCTCAATAGTCTGGCTCAACACACATCTGCTTGTAGGCTTAAAGTGAACAGAGTGTAATAAAAATCTTCCTGCTTTCCTTTTAGGACTGGAGAGCTCACGTGGATCAAATGCATCAGCACAGAGATGGCATGGAAACATCCTTAGGTGAAACCAAGGTGAGAGAGAAAACTAATAGAGGGCAACCGCTGTTCAACTCCTGTGGCGGGTATGTTTCAATGGGTTGCAGGTATTGCAGCTCGGCTCCATTGATATTAATAGTGTTTGAACTGCATTACCACTCACAACCTGTGGACAGTTGAAACCAGAAGTTTACATACACTGGGGTTGCACAATGCATCCAAACCTCGTGCATTGTGCGATACTTTCATACTCAGAACAGTTCAATACTGTCATTTTTCGGTACTGAATGACGTCTGCTGTTGTACAGACTCCTAGTATCTATAGCCTACACTATATAAAAAGACACATTTTTTTCATATTTGAAATGAATTCAGAGTAAACCATTCACATTTTAGGTCAATTAGGATAACCAAAATTATTTCTTACTTTCTGCAAAGTCAAAAGTTTTACATACACTAAGATTACTATGCCTTTAAACAGTTTGAGAGAGCATGTGATGAGGTCATGTCTTTGGAAGCTTTGGACAGTTATTGGCAGCACACCTGATGTATTTTTTATTAGACACACACCTGATGTATTTTAAGGCACACCTGAAACACACTGCTTCTTTGTTTTACATTATGGGAAAGTATAAAGAAATCAACCAAGATATCAGCAAGAGAATTGTGGACTTGCACAAGTCTGGTTCATCCTTTGCTTTCCAGACACCTGAAGCTCAGTTATACCAATGCTGTCAAGAATGACCTGTACCTAGTTTTGCTCATACAGGTTTTTAAAAAGTCCACAGCCTGCCCACTCCTTCGTGGATGCACCCCTCCACGTTGCGTGGAGGTGGAAAAGTCGCTATTATAATCGGAGATAATTGCAAATTCTTCTGCACTGCAAGAATTTGCGATTATATGAGCGCTTCTAGGCCAAAGACTCGCAGAGAAGCATAAATAAATCTCACCCATAGTGTTGTTTTGGTGTTACATGTCCTTTATACTTTTTCAGAGAGATTGTTTTTAATGTATTTCCAGGGATATCTGGACAAGCTTCACAGTGAAGTCAGTAAAACTCTGGAGAAAGTGACCAGTCGAGAGAAGTATATCAACAGCCAGCTTGATCCTCTGATCCAGGAGTATCGGGCCGCACAAGCCCAACTGAGTGAGGTAATCCACTTTTACAAACACAATACGAGTTAAAAAAAAAAAAGCCAACAAATTTCTGATAAGTTCTATAAATGTTACTATTTAGTTAGTAATTTATAACCACAATTGATTTTCCAGGTTATAGATTACCTAATACTGTGATCAGTATTCTGTATATGCTGCAAACAGAGTAGTACCTTTTATAGTGTAGATTCCCACCCACTCAAAGTTGAATATGCTAAGATGTATTCAATTTATTCAGCTGTACAGTTCCAACATATTAGACAGCACTGTAATCTCTATTCATCACTTATATTATTTTTAAATATTCAGAGAAGGATTAAATGCACATTTTGTGCTAAATAAATTGAATTTACCGTATATACTCGTGTTTAAGCTGAGTTTTTAATCACAAAAAATGTGCTGAAAAACCTCATCTCTGCTTATACTCGAGTCAATAAAAAAAATAAAAACTTACATACTCTCTTTCCAGCGAGGCTCCACCATGTCAGCGTGACTCCTCTTCTGTCTTCCCCACGGCTCCTCTTCTTTCTTCAGTCTTCTGTAACAGCCGGCAGAGACTGGGCCATGTTATCTCTCAACCGGCCACACACTATGACGTCATCAGTGGCTGCATCATAGTATGTGCCGGCTGACAGAGGGAATGGCCACGTCTCTGCTGGCTGTTACAGAAGACAGAAGAAAGAAGAGGAGCTGCGGGGACCGGAGCATCGCGGAGAAGATAAAAGAGGAGCCACGCCGACATCGGAACTACCCGAAGTGCTGGCTGTATACTACTGGGGGCGGGCTGGCTGTATACTGCAGGGGGCAGGCAGGCTGTGACCAATGGATTTCCCACCCTCGGCTTATACTCGAGTCAATAGGTTTTCTCCGTTTTCGGTGGTAAAATTAGGGGTCTCGGCTTACACTCAGGTCAGCTTATACGAGTATATACGGTAGTATAGTTGACTAATTACATGTTATTTTCCTCATAGTTAAAAGAGCAGCACCAGCAAGTAACTGAAAAGGTAACAGAGAAGACACAAATCTTGTCTGAGGTAAGAACTTACTGTTTTAATGGTTCTACATGTATATGAAAAGAAGTTCTAGAATGAGCACATAAATGCCCATTCCTGAATTTTACTCTGAACTATGATTGCTTAAGCCAGAGGCTGCGCGGATTGTGGCACAATTTTCACTAAATTGTCATCATTAAAGGGGGTGTCCGATTGTTTATAAATTTCTGGATACAGGCTGGGGAGGGATTTAAAAACAAACAAACCTGTACTCTCCTCCTTCACCTCTTATTCCCAGCATGGGGACGGGTGGGCATGACCGGTCACCTGAGCTTCCTTGCCCCTGTGCACAAAAAGGGACATGGACCGGTGGGACAGGAGGTGAGTACAGGTTTGTTTTTTAAAAATCTCTCCCCAGCCAGCTTCTAGAATTTTATAGACAATTGGACAACCCCTTTAACAAAAATTACCACATAGTGGCCTCAGATGTTGGCTGAAATTTCAAGTGATCTTATCTAAATATTGTAAAGAGCCAGCCCTTTACTGGTCACTAGCCAACACAGGTGGAGAACTAGTTTGTGGTTCCTTATGGACAGCCCCTTTAATTGACTAATTATGAAGAAAATGACCAGCCACAAAGGCTGGTGACTGCAGAGTTTATCTTGGCTGTATGCATGTTTATTTCACTGGTGGGGGATGTATGCTAGGAATAAAACATATTTAATGTAGTTGTTCTCTTTCTCTTAAGCTAAATGAAGATTTAGAGAAGGTAAAGCAGGAAATTGAAGAAAAAGGGAGCAGCATTACAGATGGTGGTAAGTGTAATTGTGGTCCCTACTGATGTGCGTGATTTCACTGCCTATATTAAGGAAGGTGGCTGATGGCTCCACTTGGAGCGATGCAGGCATGGCTTGAATGACATCTACCACCAGGATGAAGGATTGTAAACCAAGCACACTGACATACTGGTGTTGGGGAAAAAAGGGCTTTAAGAATTATGCAAATTGGCCTGAGGGGCCACAGACTCATTTTCATAATTTTAAAAGCCTTTAGAAAAAAAAAAAAACTAAAGAAATAAGGGATAAGAAGATAAAAGAAGAGCAGATCCTGCCAGTGGGGGTACACACCAGGATGTCAGTGTGCTTGGTTTACAATTCGTTATCATGGTGGTAGATGTCCTTTAAGCATAATATATGGTTAGTAGTGTATTTGTGATTACCAACCAGTAAGGATTTTTCAATTAACTAGTATGATGGCAGATTATTCTCAACCATATATCTAATTGTGGTCCCATCAAACATCAGTATGATGCTATACCGCACTCCTCCTCCTCCTCCTCCTCTATAGCCACTGACAGCATGCAGTGAGTGGGAGAACTAGGAGAAGCCCCATAATTTCAGTGCAATAGCACAGCCTATTTGTGTCAACATTTGCAGGATGTGGTATTATAGTGGTATGCAGGAATTAAAGGGGTTTATCAGGATCAGAATATAGACAACTAGGTATTAGGATAACCAATCAAAATTAGATTTCTGCATTTGAAGGGGTCATTAGTTGAGGGGAAAAAAACTGGATGGAAAGCTGGCAATGCTCACCCGGTAAGACACTCTTTAGGAAGACTTTCACTCCGGCAGCTTGGATCTCCATGTGACCAGCGTGTCCGACAAAGGAAAATCCAACAAGAATTATGATCTGCCAACGCGTTTCGAGCGCGTTAGACGCTCTTACTCATAGCCATGAGTAAGAGCGTATAACACGCTCAAAACGCGAAGGCAAAGATCTGTAGCCCTCGCTGTGGACGCAGTGCTTTTGCATATGTGATGTTGTACTGTCTACATAGGAGTCAATAAAAGTCTGAAAGATTTTCTACCACTTGCACTGGATCATAATTCTTGTTGGTCATATTATTTGAGCATTACAGGCATTTGTCTACATGTGATCAGGATTATTGTGGCATAATTTAATGGAGCAAAGCTACTAGTAGGTACACAATGTGCAGGTAGATGAACCTGTGTAAACAATGAAGAGGCTGTATTCCCTTTAAGGAAAATGCCATCAACATTAAAATGCCATCTTGGAAAATCCCTTTTATTTGAGTAAATAGTTTCTCTTTGTCTTATCCCAGGGGAAGGCTTTTATTGTTCTTGGGTGTGTATAGTGTTTGTCAGTCTCTTAGCGTGGCAACAAATGAAGAAAACAGGGGACCTGCCAAATCTTACACTTTATATAACACTTCCATCCATTTTGTTAGATCTTACTTGGGGCTTGATTATTATTATTTATTTATAGAGCACCATGAATTCCATTTATTAAGGGGTTCACACACATTACATTAACAACAAAACAAATGCAAAAACAAATGCAAGTACAAATACTACAGATATCTGGAACAAGTGGAAGGAAGACCCTGCTGTGAGGGTAGATGGAGACCCCAGGTGAGGGAGCAGAACAGTGCAGTTATTGTGTGTTGTAGGCAATCTTGAACAGATGTGGTTTTGGGTTATTTTTGTCAGATTGTCCCCACCTTCCAAACTGTCACATTTTCTTAGATACTATGGAAGTATGGAAGATGCATGGGAGACCTCCTAGAGATGGTTGTGAGAAGTGCGTATGTTAATAGAGTGAAGCTGCAGATCCTGTGGGATGTATGGATGGGACAGGTTGTGGACAGCTTTTTAAGTTGACAAAATGAATTTGTTGTTCAATGAATAGCCAGTAGAGAGACTGGCAGAGAAGAGTGGTACTGTAGCGTAGAAGCGAGGTGATGGTCCCCGAGTCCCCTTCCCTAGACTCTCCCCACTCTGCTGGCAGGGAACCAAAAAAAAAAAATCAGCATGGCATAGGCTATTGCAATCGATCACCAGCTAAACATTACATTCCTGGTGTCAAAAATTACTCGAAGGCAGCGGACTTTAGGGACTGGGGAGAGTGTAGAGCCGTGGATTGTGTCTGTTAGGTCTTGTGGGAGGGATGTGTTAACAAACTGTCTTAGGCCAGAAGTGTAGATGGAGAATAGTAGGGCAGAGTAGTCCCAGGGCAGAGCCTTGTAGGTCGCCAACAGAGATTGGGAAAGGTCAAGAAGTAGTATGATTGTGATAGACACTGAATGTCCAGTTGGAGAGGTATGAGGACAGTAGGAGAGGGCCAGGTCAGTAATGCCAAGAGAACATAGCGTCTACAGCAGGAGAGAATGGTTCACAGTGTAAAGGGCAGAAGGTAGATCAAGAAGGAGGACAGCAGAGTAATGATGTTTTGCCTTGGCAGAAAGTTCATCATTGGGACTATGGTTAAGGCAGTCTCAGTGGAGGGATTGCCTGCTCCCGTTATCTCACAGACTTATCTCACTGCAGACTTCTGTTAGTATAGAGATGACAGTGGTGTAAGTGCATGAGTTTCAGTGCAGTAGCAGGTTCGTGGCTGTAGACGAGTGTCATTGCCAATGTCTGTATACAAAATGAAGTCCACAGTGATGGGCGCTGCCGCTGGAGAACGGGAGCTGGAAAGGAGGTAATATAAGTGCTTTTTTATTTTTAAATTCCCTTAGCCTCCAGTGGCATATAGAGTCCAGGTTGGGAAAAGAGTGATGTGGGTCAGTATGTTTTTAAATTGATCAAAGTCAACAGTGGCGCTATTTGATAGATGCAGTGCAACATTTTATGCTTACTATCTAGAATTTATATGAGGCACCGTACTTGGTGCTGGATGTTAAGACTAGTTTTCAAAATGCATAGTAAACTACTGTATATTGAGCACATAAAACTCATTACAGTGGGAATCCTGAATAAACCTCCACATAGTAGGTGCATTGCTGATTATAAGTACCTGTTTGTCATTAAAGGGGTATTCACACATGGGCATTCACATTTTGTGTGAACATAATTTCCCATAAATGTAGTCATGTTGTCCTTGGATACGACCACCCCCACACTGGCTGAGGCCTGATCGGCCTCCTGCATTACCGCAAAACAGCAGTGGACATTTCCTTTGAAGAAATAATTCGTTTCTTTGCAATCACAGCAGTGTTGGTCGTATCCAGGGACAGCTGTGTTCTGGCTAAATGTATGGGAAATTATCTTCACACGGTACATATTTTTTAAAATAACATCCAATTGAAGAAATGGTAATATATGGCTGATGAATTAAATTAAATGTACATGCCTAGATGAGAATACTGTATATACCCGTGTATAAGCCGAGTTTTAAAAACTCACCTCGGCTTATACACGAGTCAAGTAAAAAAAAAAAAAAAAACTTAATACTCACCCTCTGGTGTCCGGATCGCTGGCGCGGGTCCCGATCTTCAGCGTGAGGCTCCCAATCTTCGGCGCGGGTCCCGACGGCTCCTCTTCTCTCTTCTTTCTTCTGTAGCCAGCAGATCGCGTCTATGTCTCGCCGCTGATGACGTCATCAGCAGCAAAACCGCCGCATCATGGTGCGCGCCCGATGGCAGATAGCATGGGCGCGATCTGACGGCTACAGAAGAGAGAAGAGGAGCCGCCGGGACCTGCGCTGAAGATCGGGAGCCTCGCGCTGAAGATTGGGACACCGCAGGGTGAGTATTAAGTTTTTTTTATGTGCTTGGCAGGGGGCTGGTTGTATACTACATGGGGGCTGGCTAGCTGTATACTACACCCTCGTCTTATACTCGAGTTAATAGGGTTTCCCAGTTTTTGGTGGTAAAATTAGGGGTCTCGGCTTATACTCGGGACGCCTTATACTCGAGTATATACGGTACCCCTTTAATATATACAATCCAGTCTTCTAACTAGAGTGATAGCACAGCACCACAACTAGTATCTAAAACTCATTAACTACTGTGCAGGGAAGTATTGTTTCATTTACTCGCCCTAATAAAATTGATGTAAAATATCTCATATACTGTATCACTTTCCATTTTATGGGTCCTTCACTGTGGAAATTTCTTGAAGGGGGGAGCACTGCTGGGGGCATTTCATTAATGGCAGAGCATTGCTCTGAACATTGCGTTGAGGGGGTTCTGCTCAGGATATTTAATTGGGTGGGGGGCTCTGCAACGGCCGTTTTATTGGGTGGGGGGGGCATTGCTGGGGACATTTCAGTGAAAAGGTATCAATACCTTAAAAGAGGGCTACAGAAAAAGGGGCACTATAGAGAGGGGATGCCCCAATAATGTTCATTTAATGTGGTCTGACAGACATTTCATATATAATATACATTAAATTTCTCTTTGCAGCCCCTCTTGTGAAGATGAAGCAAGCCTTAACCAAGCTGAAGCAGGAGAACATACAGATGGACATAAGGATTGGAGTTGTGGAACATGCGCTACTTCAGTCAAAGCTTAAAGAAAAATCCAATATGACAAGAGACATGCATGCTGCAGTTATTCCAGAATCTTCCATAGACTATTAATTTTTAAATTAATTATCAGAGGGGGTTTATAATTAAAATCATTTGAAAGGGAAACTTTAATTTGTATATACATCTTTTCATTGAAAAAAATTCTTATCCCCCAGTCAGCTCACAATGTAAAGGTTCTTGATGACATATTACAGAAGGCCTTTCTTTAGGTTTCAGCAATGGGTCCTTTGTTTCTCAATATATGGGTGCATTTAAATGACCGTTTTGGGGCCTTTGATCTTGCTGCATAATATGCAGCCAGATCAGGCCCCCCATAGACTTCTATGTCTCCTGGTCACTGTGCGTTGAGCATACAATGGAGAACATTTACTAAGGGTCCGTCGGACACATTTCCGTCGGATTTCACAATTTTTTCCGTTTTGCCCTGAATTGCCCCGGGTTTTTGGCGCATCGGCGCCAGTGAGCATGAGACACAAGTCGGGGGGCATGGACGTCGGACAACCCGACTGATTCGGACAAACCGCAGAATTTAAAAACCAAATTGTGTTGCACGATCAGCACTCACATGCACTGGGAAGAAGAAGGTGAACTCCGGCGGACCTCAGCGGGGGAAGCAACACATGCAGGAAATTGGACGCACAATCTTAGTGAATGGCGGCAGCTGCGAATCCTCGTCAGACATTCCAGATCGCCGGCATCAACAGGACGGGTAAGTAAATGTGCCCCAATGTGTCACTGCTTCATGACCCAGTCAGCTGCTTCTCTTCCTATGGAAGGAGGAGGAGGGAAGAGCACTCGCCCCTCCTCCTTCCAACCTTGTACTCACCCGGGATCCGGTCCTGACAAGCACTTGGCCGTCTGTATGTTGCCAAAAGATTGTACCAGCAGTTTTGACCAAACAAAGATGTTTGTTGTTGGTAGAAGCAGGACTGTGAAAAAAGCATTTATATTCCAGGATTGTAGCTGTATGTGGTGCAGTTCTGTGTGACATGTCTTCACTGAACTACTGCACAGCTCCTCCCCACTACTGTAAGTAAGAGCAGTAGCAGTCTTTAAGTTCAGGAGACTCATCCAGTGATTCAAGTCCAGCTACAGTCCTGGAAATTAGAATAATCTTTCAGTCCTATAACAAAACACATAAAGGTATAGTTACTCAGATCTGCAGAATGATGCCAGACCCCACATGCAGCTCTGTATATTAGAAACTGCTGGTCAACCCCCTTCCAGCAATGCCACAATTTGAAATAGAAAACCCCACATGCTTCTATATTACCTTTAATACAACCATAAGATAACAGCCATAATGGAAGAGGGTGAAATCTGCCATCACAGAAACATCTATATATAGATATGAAGATACTGTACTGCTTTTTACTTGTATTTTATAAACTGTATTTATTCTTGTTTGGTACAATCATTTCATTTTGTATGCAAATAACATGCAGATTAAAAAGATTGAAAGCAAATAGTCTCTTTTTTTATTATGTATGGAAAGCAATGATGTGAGTTGTTGCTTGTCCTGGACCCACCACTGCTATGAAGCTGGATACCCCGATCTGCATAGTCTATAAACCACTGATCACTTGCAGTGCAGGACCCTTAGGGTGATGCCACATATGGCGTTTTGAACCCGTTTTTGGTCCTTTTTTTTTTTTTTTGACCAGTTTTAATTTAGATAATTGGTAAAACTGGTCAAAAACGGATGCATTTTCAAAAAACAGTAAGAACAGTAACCATGATTACACCGCGATTTGCATTAGATGGGGGGCCTTTAGGGTTTTGGCTGCCAAATACTGAGCAGAATACTGCTGATGCTGATTGAAAATAGCACTGCTATAAATAACAATACATGTATCTTCAATATATATACAGATACAGTCTACCTCTATCTACAGCACTGGAAAATAAGAATTAACTTAACATCTAAGGTGTTCTTTGAACTCATTAACCTTTAATCTTCCAACATTATATATGAATGTATAGCCGAATTCATACAAACTTAACTCCTTAGTGACGCAGCTACATTACATTTTTTAGGTGTTTTTCTTCAAGACACATAGAGCTAAATTGAAATATTACCTTTTTAACATTTTTATTTCGGGTTAAAGGTAGAAAAAGGTTTTATTTTGTAATTTATAGTCCTTTTTTTTTTTTTTTTTTCAAATTAACTCAAAATGAACATTATTAATGATTCCCTATTTTGTTTTGCTCGTTTTTATATATATAATGGGGGTCATTTACTAAGGGCCCGATTCGCGTTTTCCCGACCTGTTACGCAAATATTTCCGTTTTGCGCCGATTTCCCCTGAATTGCCCCGGGATTTTGGCGCACGCGATTGGATTGTGGCGCATCGGCGCTGGCATGCACGCAACGGAAATCGGGGGCGTGGCCGAATGAAAACCCGACGGATTCGGAAAAAATGCTGCATTTTAAAAATCTGTCGCCGAGCTCGCACTTACCTTCACTCAGCCCGGCTCAGTGAACTCCAGTGCGTTCCGATGCTTTTCAGAGCAGCAGCGCCACCTGGTGGACGGCGGAGGAACTGCCTTAATGAATCCCGGCCGAACCCGAATCCAGCACAGAGAACGCGCCGCTGGATCGCGAATGGACCGGGTAAGTAAATCTGCCCCATTATGTATAGTTTCGGGCAAGCGACTATGACAATGCTTTTCGTAGTGTAGCGGGGGATTTTTTTTTTATTATATGGGTAAATGTCATTGTAATTTTATGAATATTTATTAATATTTTTTGTGTATGTGTGTTTTTACTTTAAATGTCCCCAATGGGGACTTTAAATTTTATAAATAGCTGTGGGAAATGGAAAGCTTTGTTTGGTTGCTATGGGAAACTAGAACCGTTCTGCCCGCAGACTCCCCCATTGATTGTTCTATTTGTGCAAAGGGAAAAAACAATAGGGCAGATTATACTGGTCATTTTGACAAAATAAGGTAATCTTCACAGTGTCTACCCCCCTATTAGGGAGGGAGGGGGATGGGGAGGAGAGTAAAAATGCCTGAGGAGACCCAGGCTGCAGCTGCCCCCCTCCCCACAAGCTGCTGACAGGGAGCACGTTAATGTGAATTAAGCTTATAAAAACTACTTAAATAATTTACAATGCTGACAAAGGCTTTTTTTTTTTAAATTTTATTGAAAATTCATAATACATTGTCAGGGCAAGAATTACATAAAGTATATTTCCAATACAAGGCGGTATACACAGATGTAAGAAACACATGTTATGGGTTGAATAGAGGTATATCATTGCCTGGATGTGTATTTGACAATATCGCTTTGATGGACAAAAGTTGTTACAAAGGAATTTTTTTTAAACTGTATTTATTCGTCAAATGTCGGGAAGGGGTTAAATTGAATTTCTTTACATCTTTCCACAATACTGGTACTTACATAAACAAGCAACGGGAACTTATATCCTCACCGATCAGACATTCTTTACTTATTTGATATATTTTAGGAGTACAAATACAAATGTGTATATGATGTATTGATGAAACATATTTTATATCATTGTAGAGAAAGATACAACAAAGGATTCTTCAAATACACATTGGGGGTCATTTACTAAGGGCCCGATTCACGTTTTTGCAACAGGTTAACCAAATTTTTCCGTTTTGCGCAGATTCTCCCTGTATTGCCCCGGGATTTCGGCGCACACGATCGGATTGCGGCTCATCGGCGCCGGCATGCACGCAACGGAAATCGGGGGGCGTGGACATACGAAAACCCGACAGATTCGGAAAAAGCGCCGCATTTTTTTAAAAAATGTGTCGCGGGACACGCGCTTACCTTCACCCAGCAATAAATCGTGCACTCCGGCGGACCTCAGCGGACTTCAGCGGACTTCAGCACAGCAGCGACACCTGGTGGACGTCGGAGGAACTACCTTAGTGAATCGCCGGAAGACCCGAATCCACCGCAGACAACGCGCCGCTGGATCGCGAATGGACCGGGTAAGTGAATCTGACCCATTGTTGTGAGATACATACATGGGTTATTTATAGTATTGTAGAGTAAAAAAATATTTTCAGCTTCGCAGTACACGGCATGTTAAAATAAATAACATTACGGGAAAGTAAAATTTGTTACGCACAAAATAAGCCCTCACACAGCTCTGTACTTGAAAAATGAAAAAGTTATGGATTTTTGAAGTTGGAGAGCGAGAAATGAGCGGAAAAACCCTGCGTCCTTAAGGGGTTAAATACAATTTATTTTGGCTATGGTGTCAGCCTATTTCTGATCTTAGACTTTTATGAGTACTTTTATAACCATCTGCTTAGTATGCCATCGTCTATATATAACATGCCCACATACAATGGTAAAGGCCAGCTCCCTCACCATGACATCTCCAGCATGCTATTGTGTCGTATATACCCATATGAAACCCACTAATTGGAGTAATATAGCAGGGGTGCCACAACTAAAGTTACATCTCCTGGAAGCGGGGGGAAGGAAAAGATCTATAGGCATTAGCTATAGCCTTCAGGAGCTGTGATGGGGTAATAGACAAGTCGTTTAGTTGCCATTTAGCCAAGGAAGCAGGCGAGGTACTACTGTCCAGCGGGGTTGGGGGTGGGGGGCATAGTTTAGGGAGACCTGTTTATATTGGCTGTTGTCCCTATTAACCCTTAACGCCAAAGCCACTTTTCACCTTCCTGACACGGCCCATTTTTTCAACGCTGCCCTGTGTACTATAAATGGTTATAACTTTGAAACGCTTTAACATGTCCGAGTGATTTTAAAATTGTTTTCTCGTGACACATTGTACTTCATGTTAGTTGAAAATGTTCTTACTTTGTTCCACACATGGGTCATAACAGCAAAAAAAATAAAATAACATTCACCGAAGGCTACTTATGTGACCAGTGTTTTTAGGATGCATCCTCTTATTTTTGTAGGTGTTTATGGGGCGTGAACGTTAGGAGGCCTTTTTTACATTTTTATAAAAAAAAAGCAAAACCCTGCTATTGAGGGACTGCTCAGGTTCAAGTCACTTCTATTAAGAGGCCTGAAATAAAAGTAAAAACCATAATTACCCAATTATAGAACTATACCCCTCAAGTACATAAACAAAACTTTTATGAAGTTGTTAACCTTAATGTTTTACAGGGTTAAAAAAAATCGGAACAATTTTGAAAGTAAATTTTTTTTGCTAAATAATGGTTTTTCAAAAAATTTGCAAATTCTCAGTGAAAAATACCAAACAGACTCCACAAAATTTGATACCCAATCTCTCCGTGTATACAAACACCCATATGTGGTGGTAACCGGCTGCTATGGGCACACGCCAGGGCATCGAAGGGGAGCTGCGCACTTCAGAGAGATTATGCATGTCAATTATAATGGCTATACAATCTTTTTTTTTTCGGCAATTTGGACATATAGGGCTATTTTTTGCGAATAGATTGCACTTTTTCACAAAGATTATTCATTTTAGAGGGGTCATTGAGCTTATTGATGAATTTATTAACTCTTGAATGTATGGGGTGAAAAGAAAATTGTCAATTTTGGTTTCCTATCTTTTAGTTTTTTGGGGGGTCGTAAACCGTACACTAAAAATACTTGTTTAAGCTATTCTTCACCTTACACAGTGTAATACAGATGTATTACACTGTGTAATGTAACACACTGAGCATGCTGCCAGAAGGCAGGGACCCGGCACCTGGAAGCATATCGGGCAGCCCCGGGCACTGGCAGTCCCAGGGCTGCGATCGGAACCACGGACCCCCCAGTAAGCGCCGTGCGCAGGGGGGGGGGGGGGGTTCGGCGATTCTTGTGAAATGCCCCTAACACGCGAGAAATCTCCAATCGCGGGTGTTAGGGGTGGGGCTTTCACATAATCTGCCGAACCCCCCCCCCCCCTTCCACGGCGCCTTACGGGGGGTCCGTGGTTCGATCGTCAGCCTGGACTGCCAAGTTGCCCGGGGCTGCCCGAGTAGCATTCCAGTGCCGGGTCCCTTCCAGTTCTGGCACATGCTCAGTGTGTACCATTACACAGTGTACTACATCTGTATTACCTGTGTAAGGTGAAAGAAATAGCTTAACAAGTTTTTTAGTGTACGGTTTTACGACCCCTCCCAAAAAACCTAAAAGATCTGAGAACCAAAATGCATATTCCTTTTTCACCCCATACATTCAAGGAGTTAATAAAATTCATCAATACGCTAATGACCCACTAAAATGAATTTTGTCAAAAGGCAATCCAGGTCGCAAAAAATAAGCCCTCATAATGTCCAAAAATTGCCAGAAAAAAATACAGATTGTATAGCCATTATAATGTGACTGCATAATCTCTCTAATGCGCAGCTCCCACTCTCGATGCCCTGGCGGGCCCATAGCACCGTTCCACCACATATGGGTGTTTTGTATACACGGAGAGATTGAGATCAAAATTTTTGTGGAGCGTCTTTTGGTATTTTTCACTAGAGAATTTGCAAATGTTTTTGAAAAACCATCTTTTAGCAAAAAAAAATTTACTTTCGAAAATTGTCAATCCGATTTTGTTTTAAACCCTGTAAAACAATTAAAGGTTAACAACTTCATAAAAGTTTTTTGTACTGTAACTGAGTGGTTAGTTCTAATAATTAGGGTAATTAATGGGTTTTTACTTTTATTTTCAGGCCTCTTAATAGAAGTGACTGAAACCTGAGCAGTCCCCTCAATACAGGGTTTTGCTTTTTTTTATAAAAATGTAAAAAAGGCCTCCTAACGTTCAAGCCCCCATAAACATCCTACAAAAATAAGAGGATGCATCTAAAAACCACTGGTCAACATAAGTAGCATTCGGAATGTTAGATTATTAATTATTTTTTGCTGTATGACCCATGTGTGGACAAAGTAAGAACATTTTCAACTACTGTAAAGTACAATTGGTGTCACAGAGAAACAATTTTAAAATCACTCGGACATGGTTTAAAGCTGTTTCAAAGTTTAACCATTTAAGTACACAGGGCAGCGTTGGAAAAATGGGTCCCGTGTCGATAGCGTGAAAATGGCTTTGGCGTTACGGTTAATATGGTACAAACACACCAATAATAAACAGGTCTCTCCTACACTATGCCCCCCACCCCCAACCCCTGGACAGTAGTACCTTCTCATCGTCAGTGTCATAACGTAATCTTTGATACAGCTACGAGTGAAATCGCGAGAACAGCAAACCGTGCGGCTCTGCTTCTGCTCTAAATGGCAACACTAACCGACTATGTGCCTCATAGTCGCAACGCGCACAAGTCGCCTGATAGGCTATAGCTAATGCCTATAGATCTTTCTTGCGACCATACTGCCCCTTCGCAGGATATTGTAACCTTAAGTTGTTGGCACCCCGCTATATTAGCTCCAATTAGTGGGTAACGCATATGGTTATATACGACCAATTAGCATCTGGAGATGTCACGGTGATCGGAGGGAGGGGTCTGGCCTTCTATCATTGTATGTGGGGCATTTTTAGATAGTACGTATGGCATACTAAGTCAATGGTTATAAGTACATCATAAGAAGTCTATAGAAATGTAGATCTTGGGCTGAATCATAAGCCAAAATACATTTGTATTTAAAAAAAAACCCCCCATTAGGACTCGCAGGGTTTTTGACCGCCTCATTTCTATATTCTCAAGTCTCCAACTTCAAAATCCATAACTTTTTACTTTTTATTTTTCAAGTACAGAGCTGTGTTAGGTCATATTATGTGGGCGTACAAATTTTACACTTTTACGTTCCGCTAATGTTATTATTTATTTTAACATGGTCCGTGTCATGGCGAAGCTGAAAATATTTTTGTTACTGCTAACTAATACTAATAAATATCGCCATGTATGTATCCTCTTCACTAAATGGGGGCAGATCTTACTTACACCGCAGCTTCCGATTCGTCGATTCCCAGCGGGCGGCGCGTTCCGTGGCGGTGGTATTCGGGTCTTCCGCGGCGTCACTTAAGGTTATTGCCTCATCTCGACGTCCCTACCAGTGTGTCGCTGCTGTGCTGAAGTCTCGTCTGAAGTCGCTCAGGCGAAGTCCACCGAGGTGCCGCGGAGTGGCACGCTCTATTGGCCGGGTGGAAGGTAGAGCGCGTTCAATCTCAACACATCTTTTATTTGTTACGGGCCCATGGGCCGCCCCGTTTTCCGTGGGCGCATGATGCCTGGCGGCCAATGCAGCGCGCTTAACTGCCGATCGCGTAGTGCGCCGAAATCACCGGGTTAAATAGCAGGAAAATCGTTCGGGCAAACGGAAAATTTTGTTTTATACTCCCGCGTTGCAAAAAAACGCTGAATTGGGCCCTTAGTAAATGGTACGCCGCCATGTGTATTTGAAGAATGGCCTTGTTGTAGATCTTTTCTACTACAATGATATAAAATATTTTGGACTAATCACTAGCATTCATATACACATCTTGTGATAGTGTACTCGCTAAAATATATCAAAATAAGTGAAGAATGTCGATCGTAGTGAGGATATAAGTTCCCTTGCTTGTTTATTTGAGTACATCCAGTATTAGTGAAAGATGTAAGAGAAATTCGAATTAACCGGCCTTCCTTCGACATTTGACGTAATATTACTGCATGGCGGGAGGGAAATGCCCCTAACACGCGAGAAATCTCCAATCGCGGGTGTTAGGGGCGGGTGTCGGCTATAATATATACAAGGAGTACAAGGAGTACAATGTCTTTTCACCCTTGACCACGCACGCCAAGTGGACATTAGTAAGGGGTTAGTTCTTGTCTGTGTGGTCAGGCGGTCATACGTGGTTTGTAACAAATTATTTAGACCCATCCCTGCAGCAAAATATTGGTCTATGAAGACGTCTGTGTATATTGAGGTACAGTGTATCCAGTCCCCAATAATCCTCATAGTAGCCGCTAGGTTGTATGCCCTGATATTAGGGAAGTTGAGCCCCCCCATTATACTTAGGTTGCTGGAAGATTTGAAATACTATCCTTGGGTGACATGCCCCCAGATGAATTTCCGGTATAGGTAGTCAATTTTGTTGAAGTCTTTGAGTTTTAGGGTCAGTGCAGAGATTGCAGGAGATAAAACAGTTTAGGGAACTCCACCATCCTAAGTAGGTTGGCTCTACCTATGAAAGAGAGAGAGTAATGTTGCCATCTGGAGATTGTCTGTTCTAGATTTTGTATGTAGGGGGATATGTTCATGTTGTAGTGCTTGACGGATTGTTTAGTAATCTGTATGCCTAAGTACGTGAGGGAAGAGGTTTGCCATTTAAAGGGGAAGTTCCTTGTCCAGAGAGGCCTAGCCAGGCCTCTCAATAATAGGGCCTCTGTTTTGTCTAAATTTAAAGAATAGCCTGACAATCAGCCTATCCTAGCTATGTCCTCCAGTAATTGTTGTAAACATGTCTTAGGATCAGACACTACCAGTATTAGGTCATCTGCAAAAGACTCAGATCTCTTTGGTTCCCAGTTGTATGCCCTCTAGAGAAATATTGAAGAGAAGATATTAGGCAGCTCTGTCTGGTTCCTCTAAATATATCTGGGGAGTGTTCTTTTTGTTAACCGTGATTGTAGTGTGGCATCCTGTATATAACAGGTTCAATTTTGGAAGGGTCTACCAAAGTTCCTTTAGCCCAATATTGCTTGTAAAAAAAGGCCAGGAGTCTGTATCAAAGGCCTTCTCTGCATCCAGCCCTAACAGCTTTGAGACCTGACCGTCGCTTTCTACTACTGCTATTGTAGCTGCGATCACACGCCAAATGTTTTTGGACGCGTGGCTCCCCTTTGTAAATCCTGCCTGAGGGGGGTGTAATATATGAGGTAGCATAGATTGCAGACGGGAGGCCAGAATGGATGTCATGAGTTCATAATTGAGCAAAGTTACAGGGTGGTAGGATTTAAGAGAGTCATGGTCTTTATTAGGTTTTAGGAGTATTGACCTGGCCTCTGTGAACCTGTCTGCCATAATGACATCCCAGGATTACTTCGGGGACTAGTATTTTATAATACTCCGCAGACAGGCCGCATGGCCCTGGCACCTTTCCTGACCGTGATCCTGAGATAGCAGCCTTGACTTGTCCTCAGCAAAGGGGGCCCCCAGCACCTCCATCTGGCAGTATCAGCGGGCGCAGCTTGACAAAGGCATTTTTAAAATCAGCATAGCATAGGCTATTGTAACCTGTCACCAGCTAAAATGGCATTCTTGGTGACAGGTTTGCTTTAAAGCTATGCCTCTTTATGATTGATTATTTGGTGCAAATTGAGCCACATTTTTGGCGCCTTTAGCTTACTAAATCTGCCCCACTGTTCTCCATAGAAAGAAGTTACTAGCCAAACAAACATTTGAGACAAACCAAACATTTATTCCACCACCTATTACATGGACTAATACTTCTGGTCTTCATTCCTCTGCATAAATACTTCATTTGACTGTTCAGCATCCTTTTCCTTCCAGCTATAGGATTGCTTATTCATTCGGTCTTGCTTTCTTCATGTCTTTCAATATTTTAAATATTGCACCCAATGGAACTAGAATAAATGGTACCAGGAGTATCCATCTTTTCCGATGACTTTTTGCATTCAATTTGTGATTCTCTGGAGAAATGTAACAAACTATTCATTAATCATATATAAACACATATTACTGTATATGTCCTATACAATTATAGTAATGATATACAGTATTCTTATGTTTTATGGTATGTATAGTCACAATCTTTGTGCAGTAAAAATAAAATCTCAGGAGTGTGTACATTTCAATATTACCATATATTAATAGGTATCATCTAGCCTTTACCAGTATAAAGGAATCCTGGGCGGAGTGGATACCCATAGGTGCCTGACACATTGTAAATGTTAAATTGTGTTTTTTCATATACTAATTGCTGGGTTGTAACTTAATTTATAGGATTGTCTCAAGAATGGACTGGTACTGAGATGATAGTAAACATTTATGGAGCGGCATTACTATCCCGAACAGAGGACTATGTACAATACATCTGTCTAGAAAGTTCATATCATTCTCCTAATTGCTTGCATTTCTGTAACACATTGATGGCATCCCAGTCTGACACTGTCTAAAAGGTTTACCAAGGGCCCACCAGTAAAATTTAATCTTGGGGCCCACTGCTGAAGAGCTACATTACATAAGACAATTGAGGTATCCTCTCCAACACTACTAATGCTTTTAGAAACCATAGTGCCTATACTGAATGTTGGTAGCCTGGGATACCTAGAATCATGTGTGACAAACTGTGTTGGGTTGATTGCCTGGGTACGTACAAGGGAGGGCTATGAATGCTACCTCTAGCACCTGTGCCATAAGTTTGCCACCGCTGCTCTAGCCCTTCCAATGCACACTCAGAGCAGGGGCCTACACACTATTAAAATAAGATAGTTTGGGACATGGATCACTGTTATAGAGTATAGTTGAAGCTATTTGCCACCTGCTGCTGAAATTTCTCTTGTTCAGCCTAGTTACATAACAGTTTCCACAATGTTAATCTATACATTTGAAGGACAAGGAAAAGGGGGGAGGGTATAGGTGAGTTATTTCAGGACTAAAATGAACTTCTTAATAACTATATAAAAGGTCCTTTTTAAAAGGCAAATGATTGAGGGGAAAACTGAGTTCTGAGAAGAAAAGATGGCAGCTCATCTCCTTTGTGTCTGTTATATTATGGGGGTAACATGAAAACATTCCATCAGCAGCAAGTCAGAACTCCTCTCTCTGAGGGCAAGCAGCATGGCTGCAAGTCCATGCTACTTGAAAAATAAATGACATTGGTGCCTTTAAGGTAATTTATAGGCGGAGTGGTGCAGCACATTGCACTGCTCTGCAGGACACAGACCAGCATGTGCATGAGAATGTCATCACGCACTCCGACCTGTGTTCCATTCACAGACATCACGGCTGTTGGGAAGGCAGTGTATACATAGGAGGCTGTGTATACAGGGGGGAAAGGCAGTGTATACAGGAAAGGGTGTGTATACAGGGGGAGAGGCAGTGTATACAGGGAAGGCTGTGTATAAAGGGGCGAGAGGCAGTGTATACAGTGGAAGCTGTGTGTGCAGGGGGGAGGCAGTGTATACAGGGAAGGCTGTGTATACAGGGGGGGTGTCAGTGTGTATAGGGTGCTTGGTATGGGGACAGTAGGGCTGACCTACAGCCTGACAGGTCTCCAGCAGGTGGTATGTGCAAGAAATATGGAGGGAGAGGCTGATGTACTGAATCTCCCTGGGGCAACCCCTTAATATCTGTAAGATGTGGAGCCCGTGGTGGTACAGCCATATCCAGGGATCAGACAGAGGCAACGTTGTGCAAAATAACTCGGTTCTTTATTAGAACAACTGCAGGCAATGGGCCAGAATGATCTCCGAACAGATTCCTGGTTACTGGAGTGGTCATGGAGAGTGGCCCTCAGGATTGGTTCCCCAGCCTTGTAGTAGATGCAGGCTGGGATGTAGCTGTGTCCAGTTGTGAAAGCTGCAGCTTTGAGTCTCCTAACTCTAGTCCTGGGAATAGCTTGATATCAGCCCTGATGGTGGACCGACACGGTCTCTCTCTTCATTCTGCGTGCTGGTATTCTAAGAACATGTGCTCTCCTAAAAGCTCCTGTGGTAAGAGATGTGGCCTAGGAGCTTGTGCTCAGAAACAAAACCTTGTGGTCTGGACCTCTGTGGTAGAATGGTAGAAGACCTCTAGCCCCTCCCTGTCCAGGGGTTTTGTTATCCTGCTCAGGTGGTGGCTAACTCTCCATTCACACTCCAGTGTACATGGTGCAATACAATTGGTTAGAATTTACATCCACTTAACGCTTGCCTGTTTGGGCAGAATCTACAGCTGCTAATTACCTCAGTGTTTCTATATTATCCCTTAATGAGTTGCTCAGACTCACTAGATGGGTCCTAACAGATAGAGGGCCTTATTCGCAAACACTCCTCTGCCCACACATTGGCAGGGGTGTTGCATATACACGTACTTATACACTCATACATACATATGTCTATATTCACTGTGGGGTTTCAGAAGCCACATATCTGACTTCCGCCTAGTAGCTGCAGACTATATGGGGGAAATATACGTCAGGAAGTAGAGATGAGGGATTTCTAGTGCTGCCATTTCTGCTTCCCCCTCCCTCAACATTTCTCATTCTGAACTGCCGCCTCAGCTGTCTACCATGGAAGATGTGCTCTGTTATATGCATACTATACAGTGTTCAGTATGTATAATGGTGTACATCTCCATTCTTCAGTTTTGCAGGTTGGGTGCCAGGGACCCCTGACACAGCAGGACCAATAGCAGCTGCTAGGCCGCTGTACCTGAGCTTTGGGAAATACTTTGAAGGGCACCAGATTTTTTTAAATGAAGGAGCAGATTTTAAAATATATACTGATAAACTTCTGAGGCATTGCTGAAGAAAGCAACCAAATACTACTATTTTGTTAAAAAGTCAATTTGGCTTACCGTTCTCTCCTGAGATACTGACAGCTGTCATCTCAATATCCATGTTCTGTTCCATTTTAATTACACAAATATAATTCCCACTGTCACTTGGACCAAGCTTTCTTAGAGTCAGATTGTGTTTGTTTAGGTTGTCTATCCTGTCTTTATATTCCGTAGAAATGACGGGCAATGATTTGTCCATTGAGGCTATTTCCACTTCATGTGTTCCTTTTTTAAAATACCATTTGGAATTGAAAGTACCATTGCAAAAATTGCAGTCACATGTAATACTGTCATCCTTCATTATAGGTTCTAATAAATTCAGAGAAAATTAATTAGTGTTCATTAAATCAGAAACAATTTTCAGCAAAAGGAATAAATACATTGGTGTAAATGTCCTAGATATTAATTATACCCTTACCCTTCATTCTCCATGAACCTGTCCAGCTGCTTTGTACGGTGGGGCTGTATATAGTGCACTGATATGTAAGAGACTCATTTCGGACAATATAAGAGCTTTTAGTACTTTGATTTTTCTGAACCTCTTGGTTATTCTCATACCACGTTATAGTAATGCCTACAGAAGTAGAGGTATTGACAGAACATGTGAGATGTAGACTATTATGATCCCACTTATATTCCATTGTCTGTTGTAGATCTGCAAAACAAAATCACAAGTTGCAGCTAAAAGAAACTTTGACCTTACTGTGGTTCTTGCGTTGCATTGTTCTACTGACAACATTACAGAATCCAAATGAGATTTGTAGACAGCGGAATTTTCTCTACTATTGGACAGCTATGTTTTTAATGACTATAATTGGTAGTTGAAATGTTGCCTTGATTTTCCTAAACCGGATGTTTTTCTTCTGTTGTTACATTAGTCTTTCCTTTTCTCTTCTTTTCCCAGATTTATATATTTGAAAAAACTTCCCTTTTAATTTATCTCACCCCTTTCAGAAAGAAGCTTCTGCAAGTATGTGTATAGAATTGTGACTAGAGGTACATATTTATGTGCACTATAGTGACTTTTTTTGGGGGTGCAAATGTTTTTGTCTGTCACCAAAATGCCTCTTCCCAACGCTGGGAGCAGCAGTATTCTACAGGGGGCTGGCTGTATACTACAGGGGGCTAGCTGTATACTACATAGGGCTGGCTGTATACTACCTGGGGCTGGCTGGCTGTATACTACATGGGGATGGCTGGCTTTATACTACATGGGGCTGGCTGTATACTACAGGGGGCTGTCTGGTTGTATACTACATGGGGCTGGCTGTATACTACAGGGGGCTGGCTGGCTGTATACTACAGGGGACTGGCTGGCTGTATACTACATAGGGGCTGGCTGTATACTACACCCTCGGCTTAGACTTGAGTCAATAGGTTTTCCTAGTTTTCGTTGGTAAAATTAGGGGTCTTGGCTTATACTCAGGTCAGCTTATACTCGTGTATTTACAGTAATTATCCCCCAAAAAAGTAAATTTTGAAAATACGGAAAACCGACCTTTAATTTTTATTTTAAAAATAAAATAAAATACATTTCAAAAATGATGAAAATTTATAGCAGACACATGGAAAATGTTATTCAGCAACTTGTTTAGGTGGTATATCTATCTGCCTGAAAACGCGATGATTTCAAATTTTGAAAATGGAAAATATTTCAAACAATTCATCAGTTTTTATTTTTTTTTTATAAATAAAAGCAAAACTTATCAGCCAAAATTTACAACTAAGATAAAGTACAACAGGTGAGGAAAAGACAATCTCAGAATCGCTTTGATAAGTATCAGAGTTCAAAAGTTACAACCATATAAAGCGATGCATGTCAGAATCCAAAAAATGGCTGAGCCTTAAACAAGAAATATGTACCTCATCCAAAAATATGTCAAACCCCATAAACTCATTGCACTCAGAGCTGGAGAAAGACTAACGGAGGTCATTGAGTTTTAACCAGTCTTGATGTGCTGTTTATAAGGATCTGTGCATCCATAATTTTGGCACTATTATTTAGATAAATTTAACCTTAAACATAGATCACATTAAATGCTTCTTACCTATAACCTGCAGAGTTATGTATTCTGTTTTCTCAGTCCTTGTTCCCACGTAGCAGTTATATGTATTTTCATCACTTTTCCTCAAGTTCCTTATTTGCAGAGACGCATTGCCTTTACTTATTTCATTGTTAAACAGCGCAGTTCTTCCAACATAGTCTTTATCTTGGTTCTCCAGTTGATCTTTATTATGATAATATGAAATCACATATTTGTCCTCGCCAATAATCCAATGAATTACTTCATCATCCCCAGGTGTAAAAGAACATGGCAAGATGACATTTTTGTTTAATTCACCCACCACAATGACACCTGAAAAACATGAAAGACGTTATTGCTTATTGCTTTCACCAGGGACCTCTTTTTTTACTAAAGACAGGTTACATAATCCCATCACACCTGCATTGCAAATATGCCTTTCTGCTTTCTAAAAGCATTTGCATTACAATGTAATGTGTGTTATCACTTACCTTGCACCCTGACTGTTTGGAAGCATGTGACTTGTCTGTGCTGAAAACTGCTCAGCTTTGGCCCCCACCTTCGTGCTCCTGTAAGCTCCTCCCTCCCCACTGTTATCTCACAAGGCTGTGAGCTCTGTGAAGGAGCAGGAGAGAGGAGGTGTACAGAAGCATAGTCTCTTGGGGGCCAAGAGTTAAGCAGTCCGCAGCACAGACAAGTCACATGTTATTTTTTAAAAAGCATCCAAACCAAAGCCCAACCCCTGAGACTACACCTGAGGGAAGTTGCCCCCCCCCCACCTTGTTCAAATCAAGCAAAATTGGTGTCAAATGTTTGTGCTTCGTTTGTGCCGTTATCGTTTTTAAGATTTTAATGAAAGTTTCCAGAGGTCATCAGAGGTCAACCAGCCCCCCCACATTGCCCAAATGAAACAAAACTGAGACCGAACAATTTTGCTATGTTTATGCTGGTTTGTGCTGCTCAAATTTTTGTTTGTGCTGCTTTTGTTTTGAATATATGAACAAAAAATTAAAGTTCAAAAGTTCAAGCAGCCCCCCCACATTAACCGAATCAAACAAAACTGGTATCAAACGTTAGTGCTACGTTTGTGCTGGTTTGTGCAGCAAAAATTTTCATTTGTGCCGCTATCATTTTTAATATATTCATACTTTTTTGCAAAGGTCATTAGAGTTCATTTCTTCCAAAGTACAATGTGTTTGCTAGCTCCCCCTGGTGAAAAGGGTCACTAGGTTTATTTTTTACCAGTTCATCCTAAACACCTTGAACACCTGAACATAACTTAAAAATTATAGCGGCACAAACGAAAATTTTTGCTGCACAAACCAGCACAAACTTAGCACTAATGTTTGACACCAGTTTTGTTTGATTCGGTCAATGTGGGGGGGCTGCTCGAATCTTGAACTTTATTTTTTTGTTCATATATTCAAAACAAAAGCAGCACAAAAAAAAATTTGCGCAGCACAAACCAGCACAAACGTAGCAGAATTGTTCGGCACCAGTTTTGTTTGATTTGAGCAATGTGGGGGGGCTGGTTGACCTCTGGAAACCTTCATTAAAATCTCGAAAACAATAGCGGCACAAACAAAAATTTCTGCTGCACAAACCAGCACAGACGTAGCACAAACGTAGCACAAACGTTTGACACCAATTTTGTTTGATTTGAACAGGGTGGGGGGGGGGGCAACTTCACTCAGGTTGAGACTACACGGAGGATTTTGTCAGGGTGCAAGGTAAGTTATAACACACATAATATTGTAATGCAAATGCTTAAAGAAAGCAGAAATGCAGGTGTGATGGGATTCTGCAAACTGCTACAATTGGTAGCTACATTATAAGGGTGGTCCAAGAATTCAGGGTGATAGTCAATATACCTACCAATGGAAAGTTATTAGCAGCACTATTGTAAAATGCCAAAAGTGGGTGCACGCCAATATACATACAGACACTAAAGAAGCAGTACCCCATCACAGCCAAATGGAAGTAGAGAAGGTGGTGTCTTTATTTGTGACATCATGTGACCTACCTCTCCCAGCATCGGAGAGGTAGGTGGTGGGGGCATGCATAATTAGCAGCCCGGAGCACCGGACATCTTATCCCCATACTCCGTGCAGCTTTTTATTACTTTCTTTTCTAGGTGATTCCAATGTGTCAAGCTTAGCAGAGGACAGTACTAGGATCAAGATGATGAGGAGCGGAGGTGAGTATTTCTACGTTTTTTTTTTGTTTTTTCATAAAGTTGATTTCCTTCAACATATAGTTAAAGAATCTTAGACACCATTGGGCACATTTGTCTTATTCCCCCATTGTCCCCCATGTATTGCTACCAGTAACTTCCCCATCACATTTTCCTTATCAGACCACGTGCTGAGAAGATCTCATCCTTCTCTCCACTCATAGAACCCCGACTTGTCCAATAGCACCCCCGACCATGAACCATTTCCAAATTGTATACGTCTCCACATATTTGTTTTGAACCAACACCTTTATTCTTTTCATAGACCACTCGATTATATTGATCAGCCCCCTCCATTCTATAGTCCCTTAGCTACAGTCTCTCTCCCCAATCAACACCTACACATATATAAAAAAAATGAAAATCACCACACACCCCTTACTGCCACATAAAAGTTCACTTACATATAAAAAAAAGGAAAATCGCCACACCAGCAGTACATATAAGGTATTGCTCATACAATAAAATGCAATTATAAAAAATGCAAAGAAATAGATCTTTATTCTGCAAAATGATTCAATCAAAAAAGGCTATATAAATGGGATATTGCTGTAATCAACTGACCCATAGAACATATATAACATGATATATATGCAATACGGTGTATAAAACAAAAAATAAAAGTAAACAAAACAGTATGAGAATACATTTTAGTTTTTTGTATTCCTGCCCAAAAAGTGAATAAAATATAATCAATGAGGTATATCTACCCAAAAACACTATACTCCTTGAGGGGTTTAGTTTTCAAATAGGGTCACTTTTTAGGAGTTTCTCTGGTTCTGGCATATGCAATTTAAAAATGTGGTACTTTCTAATAAATAGAACTTTAAAAAAAACGCATGTAAATATGAATAAGCCTCTAAAATAATTGAATCTAACATTTTCGTGAAAATTTGGAAAACATCCCAATAAAATAAAAGTACATTAAAAATATTACATCAACATAAAGGCAGACATTTGATTAATGTTAGTTAGTAACCTATTTGGGAGGTTAAACTAACTTTATGATGAGCATAACATTTAGAAATCAGAAAATCGCTAATTTTTCAAGATTTTAATTTTTTTAAAATAAATAAATGCAAAACACATCAACCAAAATATACCACTAAGATGAAGTACCGCATGTCACAAAAAATACAATCTGAAAATCCCCTTGGTAAGTTAAAGCATTCTAAAGTTATAATCGCATATAGTGACAAACGACAGATTTGAAAAATTGGGCTGGGTCCTTATGGTGAAAATGAGCTGGGTCCTTAAGGGGTTAATGTGTAATTTATGCTTGATTGTGTTTGTTTAATGCAATAATTATTTAAAAAAAACAGTAATTAAAAAACTATAGGAATCTTAGAATGTATGTATCCTTACCTGCCTGTTTTTTACCAATAACATTCAAAGTTATATCTACTTCTTTTTTGCCTGTCCTTGTCCCCACTTAGCATTTATATGTATTTTCATCACTTTTCTTCAAGTCCCTTATTAGCAGAGAAGCGTTGCCTTTACTTATTTCAGTTACAAACAATGATGTTCTTCTACTATAGTCTTTATCTTGATATTCCAGTTGGTCTTTTGATGTATAAAATGAATGCACAATTTTTTTGTTGCTAGTTGTCCAATGAATAACTTCATCCACACCAGGTATAAAAAAACATGGCAAGATGACATCGCTGTTTAGTTCACCCACAATTACACCTTTGAATTGTGAAAGACATGAGACAATAAAGGGAACCTTTAGGATATCTCTTAACAGTACACAACCTTTAAATAAAGGTACTCCAGCACAAAAAAGATTTTTATTATTAAAATTTAAAAACAATTAGAATATCAACACATGATTACGGAAAATAAAATATGAAATGTCACCTTTGTCCAGCTAAAAAAGAAAGAGACAGGGAAAGTCCTCCCACCACTTCCAATGGCCCAAACACTAGATCATATACATGAAGGGGCGTAACTACAGTGATAGCAGCCAAAACAGCTGCTACAGGACCCACAGTGTCAGGGGGCCCCGGCCTTCAACCTGACACACTAAAGAATGGAGGATGTGTACCATTTTATACATGTTATCATAATAAGTATATAACAATGCACACTTCCACAATACATATATTCATATATATGCACACACACACGTATGTGTGCACACATGTACATGTATATACATTTATTTATATATATATTTATATATAAGTTGTTAAACCAGACCTGCGTCAGAAAAACTCCTTTTTAGAAACACCAAATTTACCTAGTCTAGATACAGAACAAGTGAGGGAGCTAGACGCAGATTTTACCTTGAATAAGGTCAAGAGAATAATAAGCAACCTAAAGAAATCAAACGCACCTGGCCCTGACGGAATAACAAATGAACATTTTATACAATTTAATGATATACTGGCCCAACATCTAGTAAATATGTTCAATAAAATTAAACTAAAAGAACATATTCCAGAGGAGATGTTGACAGCAAAAATCCTAACTATCCCCAAAATTGGAAAGATGTTACAAGGGTAGAGAACCATCAGCCCATATCCCTGCTCAACAGTGATCTAAAAATATTTTCAGCAATCTTATCTGCGAGATTAGCTAAAGTTATCACATTTTTAATGTCAAAAGATCAGTCCGGGTATATGCCTAGGAGTCAAACAAGAGATGCCACACGCAAAATAATTACTCTAATTAAAATTGCGAGAATCAGGGAGATTCCGTTTGCATTCCTGTCCATTGATGCAGAGAAAGCGTTCGATAGGGTACACTGGGACTTCCTAAAAGCTACATTGGGGAAGTTTGTGTTTTCACATAATTAATATGATTATGTGCCTATATAGAAAACCTTCAGCCTTTGTTAGTGGTTTGGGTTTTATTTCTGAGAAATTTCTGATTGCAAAAGGTGTTTGCCAGGGATGTCCACTCTCCCCCTTATTATTTCATATTTTAATAGAACCACTCGCTCAAGCAGTTAGAAAGGATGAAGTAATTTAAGTGTCCCGAATACTGAATATATTATTGGCCTTTACACCGATTATACAATAATTACCTGTAGCATCGCTAGCCGCCTTTAAAAAGGATGGTGAACAATTTTTCTTTTGTCTCATATTGTAAAATCAACCAAGGCAAATTATTGCTACTAAACGGTACTTTAACCAAAGAAAAGGAAATCAGGGAAAAATTTATATATCCATAGTCTCCAGAAGGTTTCTGTTACTTAGACATACAAGTGGCGGCTACTTTGGAGATCATTACAGGCGGTCCCCTACTTAAGGACAACCAACTTACAGACGACCCCTAGTTACAAACGGACCTCTGGATGTTGGTAAGTTACTGTACTTTAGCCTTTGGCTATAATAAACAGCTATAACAGTTATCACAGGTGTCTGTAATTAAGCTTTATTGTTAATCCTGGTTCTAATGACTATCCAACATTTTTTAAATCCAATTGTCACAGAGACCAAAAATAATTTTGTCTGGAGCTACATTATAAAATGTACAGTTCTGACTAACATACAAATTCAACTTAAGAACAAACCTACAGAACCTATCTTTGTAACGTAACCCAGGGACTGCCTGTATTTAAAAAAAAAGCTGACAGAATTAAAGTGATAAATATAATTAAAAATATAACAAAATGTCATTTATCCCAGCTTAATAAGATTGCAACAGTCAAGAGAAACATACTACTGATAATTTCTTTACTGTCTGACATGTATTCCCCTAAGGTTTTCAAGGCCTGAAATTTAAAAGATCCAAAAATATGTTGATAGATATGTTTGGAAAGGAAAACACCTTCGATTTTCTAAAGAAATATTCAATTTCCTGAATTTTTTAGTGGGTTAGCGGGTCACTCAGATCTGTTGACATATCAAGTTGTTATACTTTTAAATCCAATAAAACTATTGCGGCAATAGATAGAGAGCGAAAAATGGATATCAATAGAACAAGGGGTCATAAATAAGACACCTTAAAGAGTGTCCTGGTAGAAGACTTGTTAGGTGGCCCTGTAAACCTTCCAATGCTTGATACAAGGGCTATGCTTGTGGCCTGGCATTCCTACCATTCCCGCAGCAGAGGGTTACTCTTGGGAAGGCAGGGTACAAGGGCTATGCTTGTGGCCTGGCATTCCTACCATTACTGCAGCAGAGGGTTACTCTTGGGAAGGCAGGGTACAAGGGCTATGCTTGTGACCTGGCATTCCTACCATTACCGCAGCAGAGGGTTACTCTTGGGAAGGCAGGATACAAGGGCTATGCTTGTGGCCTGGCTTTCCACCATTACTGCAGCAAGGGTTACTCTTGGGAAGGCAGGTACAAGGGCTATTGCTTGTGGCCTGGCGAATTCCTACCATTACTGCATCATAGGGTTAACTCTTGGGAAGGCAGGGTACAAGGGCTATGCTTGTGGCCTGGCATTCCTACCATTACCGCAGCAGAGGGTTACTCTTGGGAAGGCAGGATACAAGGGCTATGCTTGTGGCCTGGCATTCCTACCATTCCCACAGCAGAGGGTTACTCTTGGGAAGGCAGGATACAAGGGCTATGCTTGTGGCCTGGCATTCCTACCATTCCCTCAGCAGAGGGTTACTCTTGGGAAGGCAGGATACAAGGGCTATGCTTGTGGCCTGGCATTCCTACCATTCCCGCAGCAGAGGGTTACTCTTGGGAAGGCAGGGTACAAGGGCTATGCTTGTGGCCTGGCATTCCTACCATTCCCGCAGCAGAGGGTTACTCTTGGGAAGGCAGGATACAAGGGCTATGCTTGTGGCCTGGCTCAATTCCTCCAATTCCAGCGATAGCAAGAGGGTTACTCTTGGGAAGGCAAATACAAGGGCTATGCTTGTGGCCTGGCATTCCTACCATTACCGCAGCAGAGGGTTACTCTTGGGAAGGCAGGATACAAGGGCTATGCTTGTGGCCTGGCATTCCTACCATTACCGCAGCAGAGGGTTACTCTTGGGAAGGCAGGGTACAAGGGCTATGCTTGTGGCCTGGCATTCCTACCATTACCGCAGCAAAGGGTTGCTCTTGGAAAGGCAGGATACAAGGGCTATGCTTGTGGCCTGGCATTCCTACCATTCCAACAGAGGGTTAACCTTTGGTAAAGGCAGGATCACAATGGCTATGCTTGTGGCCTGGCATTCCTACCATTACCGCAGCAAAGGGTTGCTCTTGGAAAGGCAGGATACAAGGGCTATGCTTGTGGCCTGGCATTCCTACCATTCCCGCAGCAGAGGGTCACTCTTGGGAAGGCAGGATACAAGGGCTATGCTTGTGGCCTGGCATTCCTACCATTACCGCGCAAGGTTCTCTTGGAAGGCAGGATACAAGGGCTATGCTTGTGGCCTGGCATTCCTCCATTCCCGCAGCAGAGGGTCACCTTGGGAAGGCAGGATACAAGGCTATGCTTGTGGCCTGGCATTCCTACCATCCCGCAGCAGAGGGTTACTCTTGGGAAGGCAGAATACAAGGGCTATGCTTGTGGCCTGGCATTCCTACCATTCCCGCAGCAGAGGGTTACTCTTGGGAAGGCAGGATGTCAGGTTAGAAGTAATCAGCTTGTGTATAAGTGGAAGAATCCAAATATCCATTCCTTGGCTGACATTTATACAGAAGAAACATTATTGCCTTTGACGTTATTTGTAACAAGCATAATATTCCTATTATTGAATTTCTTAACTATAAGGAAATAGAATCCTTTTTAAAATCAAATAAAATATCTAAAAAATTGACATGACATATATCAACTGAAATTTATGAATTTTCTAAAGGCAAGTATGAAGCATAAAGGGTGGATTTCTTTAGCCTTCTTGAGCACCTTATAAAACCCCTGGAAAAATTAGCTTACATGGTTAAAGCACTTGGGGAAAACAATCCCTCTAAAGGATTGGCTTTCTTCAATAAATGAAGTCCCAAATCACCTAAATTGCCTCAACCACAATGAATGTTTCTCCAAAACTGTTCTGAGATGGCATCTATCCCCTAAACGGTTAGCAGGCATTTGAAATAATACATCTAATGTTTGCTGAAGAGGTTGCGGAGAACCAGCATATCTCTTCCACCGATGGTGGAATTGCCCACTTCTAACTGAATTCTGGGTACAAGTAGCGATCCTATTCAAGGAACTCTGTAAGATAAAGGCACTAGTTTCCCCAGAGTTATTCTTTCCTAACATAATATGGGATAATATAACAATAAGTACAAAATATGGAGGATTTTTAGAGGATTTTACACGTTATGCTCCACAGTCAGTATGGAGAACTACAAGAAATGGAAATCTGATTCAGTACCTCAGTTATAATGTTGTAATCGGGTTGAATGAACTGAGGGTGACAGGATTATTCATGTTTGAAGGGGGTGTGATAAATCCAAAGAAAAAGTTGGGATGGGACTTTTGGATATGAAACATTTGCGCTAGATAATTTCCAGATTTATATATAGGGGAATTGAATAAAGGGAAAGAGGAGAGAAAGGGGATAGGAATTACTCCCTGGAATTACCTCCCTATCTAACGTATACCAAAATAATGTGTGTGTGTTTTGTGATTGTAAACTGTAACTATCAATAAAAATGTTTGAAATAAAAATAATACATATACATAATAATATATAATACATACATACACATGTCTATGATTGTATATACATATATCTTATAATAATATATTATATATAGCGCAGTTGTGTCAGGCCTTAGGCGCTAGACATCGCATCAGGAGGTGAGGCAGCGGATGAAGTGGGTGGGCAGTGACCGACGAATGAGGAGTGTGGGCAACTGCTGGTGGATGAGGTAGGTGGGTCTGGAGTGGCCTGGTTGTAATAGGGCAACCACAGCAGGGGGAAAATGATAGGTCAAGGGGCACGGCATGGTGGCAGAACCAGGACTTAGTGGTACGCCACGAGAGGGCATGCCTTACTATTGTGTCCTCTGTCAGGAAGGGGTTAAGGTAGATTCCCAGTAACATCCTAGGCCTAAACTATCTTTACCTAATCCTATAATACTTTCTAACCAAATTTTCACTTTATCTAACTAATATGCTAATTTTTCGCAGAGGCTACTGGGGTGTGGAGTAGTTTTTCTGGAGAACAGGAGCAAAGGCTACTCCAGCCCCCAATAGTCTCTGGATGGTCTAGTTGAAGCTTCTGTTGCGTCGACGTCTCCTGTGGTTCTGTGCATGCGCAGTAGCTCCATGTTCACTGACAGTGGGAGAACAGACTGAAACCCAAAGAAAATTACCAGATTTGGAACTATGGGTGGGGAGGAGATTTATCAAAACTACTTTGTTTTTGTGGCAAAATATTGCATGTCTGTAAGTGCTCAATTTTTGCAAAGAACAGAAAGTTTGGGTCTGCTCACCTATAATAAAGAGTCAAAAGGGCACATGTATCTTTGTTTTGTCTTGGCTTCTTATTTTGTTATGACTTTTTGTGGTGCATATGCACTTTTTTTGTGCCTACAACAGTCCCCATTGAAAGTTTGCCATAGTCGAGTTTTCTGCAGTTTTTCTTGTGTTATCACCTGATTTCAGATGAAGAAGAGTAAAAGAGTGGTTTGCAACTTTTCGGGGACTTTTTGCGACTCTTGTACAAAAAGCTGTCACAATTCACTAAAGACCTTAAAGGGAACCTGTCAGCAGAAATTGCCCTTGTAAACCACTACCAGTATATCATCAAGCAGCTGAACACCTTCTAGATCATGTCTATTTCATGGCCCAGCGTGGTGGCATTATCCACACTGGGCCATGAAAGAAACATGATCTGGTAGGTGTTAATCTGCTTCACAAACTGATAATGGTTAATTAGGTCAATTTGTGATGACATAAGTGCAAAAATCTTTATTGATAATATAATAAATCACAACCAGTTAAAAATTAATGCTACCCGCAATCAGTGGAACAATCCAAGGAAACTTTAGGGAGGTAAAACATTATAACAGAAATCCGGCGTGCTAACACAATGGGGCACATTTACTTACAAATTCGAACAGTTTACTAAAAGTGTATTGTCCATGTATAATACTGGGTCCGGCGATGCACAAAGATTGTGCGCCTGAAATCATTAATGTGCCGTTTCCATGCACTGGTCTGATAGAGTTCCCCATCTTTTTTGTGGTGCACCATTAACATAGGGTGTGCGACACAATTGGAAAGTTGACCATTTGTTCACCTATGCTTTTCGATACAATTGGAAAGTTGAGTTCGACCGACGGACGGCACATCCCCTAATTTGTGTTGCATGATAGCTAGCGCAGCTGCGCCACAAAAGGGGCATGTGCGAGACAATAGCAGTGCAGACACTTCTTAAATACCTGTGCAATCCTTTTTAGCCATGAAGAACGTGCATGGTCCGACTAAAGTGAGGCACTGAGCCCTTAGTAAATGTGCCCCCATATGGCCACAGGATGGTACCATAGTGTGGTAGAGAGTAGACAAATGTGCAAAGTAATAAGATCATATATAAGTATACACCACAATTAAATCTGGTCTAGCTCTTGCTGTTTAGCACCCATAGTCAAACATGTAAAAGCCTCCAGTTGCTGCGAAAACGTCATCCTCAACATACGATTTGTCTGGGAGTAGCCTTGGTCTGGGAGCTTTCCAGTTTATATACAGCATCTTCCTAATGCCAATACAGTAGAAACACTTCCTAAATACATATTCAGCTATTCCCTTATATACAACACCCGAATAAACCCTGTATTATATATATATATATATATACATATATATATATATATATATATGTATAGCATCCCCCTGAAATACATATACTGTACAGGTTATATAGGAAAAAGAGGAAAATAGGAAAATAGGCACAGAGGATTTCTTTAAAACTTCCAATCTTTATTTGTCCAAAAATCTTTGACAAAGGTGTACCCACTGTATATTATATTATAGATAGTAGAAAATATAAAATAGTGGGTATACCTTTGTCCTATTTCATGTTTTATCGTGATGTTTTTAGGGTCGCTGTGCCGATTCCAGATGTACGTGTTTTACGTCACCCGGTTACCAGCATATTAGACACACATCCCATTCCATTCAGTATGCCATAACTAAGGTCACACCTGAAACGCGTGGCTCCGCTATTTCCACACGATTTGTACGATTTGTGATGCGTTAATGGATGTTTGTAACTATTTTTATACATTTCTCGATTTTTGGACAAATAAAGACTGGAAGTTGTAAAGAAATCCTCTGTGCCGGAGTGATCAAAGAAACTCTTTTTCCTCTATGCCCACGTCAAAGTCCAGACGTACTCCTGAAGCACGAGCAAGGATGCTGGTGAGCGGCTAACTTTTTTCAAATTCTGCTTGCTTTACAGGTTATATAAAAGGGGAGGTGCTAATTACTAGGCAAATATTATTACAGCCAAATTACAGTTATGAAGTAGCAAGGAAAATAATTTCATGTTTTGGCATCGCCACTACATGAGGAAATGGATTAAAGGGTTGTGGCATTAGGAAGGTGGAGATCCACCATCTTAGAGTTATATATAGTTAAGTTATATATGGTATCTCACAAAAGTGAGTGCTCCTCTCACATTCACATATATCTTTTCATAGGTCAACACTGAAGATATGACCCTTGGATACAATAGATACAAAAGTAAATCGGTGCAAATAAAAAATGAAAGTTTGCTGTATACGCAAAATAACTCAACACACAGCTATTCATGTCTAATCTGCTGTCCATTATGCAGACTCTGTTTTAATTTATATTCCCACAAATCAGGGGTATTTAGTAAAAAAAAAACAAATACATTAATAATCTCCTGATTTATCAATTCCAAAAGAGCTGACAATAGAAATGCAATATATGAACTAGGTACCTACCTTGAGTGACTTCAAAGATGCAAAAAATAAGGAATACCACAACCATTGTAGACAGTCACACCTCCTCCAATCCTTTATCCCTCTGTATTTGTGACATACTGAAAATAAAACACATGACTTGTAGTTGGATAAACATATTAGAAAACAAGCTACAAACTATTAGTCACAAGAGAAAATGTACCTCAAAAAGTTTGGATGCAGAAATATCTACGTATATAAACTATTCTCTATGATATGTCAAAACAAAAATTTGTTTGTACTTACTATTACAAATTGCAAGAAATCTGCTGTTAAAAACACATGAAATAAGAATAGCTATCAGTTGGTATTTGGCATAATAATGAGTATGTCAGTATCACCAACATTTCCCCAATGTCTTTCTGTACTGAATGGAAGTACAGGCAGTTTTTACAGGGGTTTTCCCACAAAGGATTGGCCCTATCCACGGGATAGGGCCTAACTTGCTGATCAGTTGGGGTCTCAGTGCTGAGTCTTCTCCAGATCGCGAAAATGAAGGGTGCTCTGGAGCGCTATGGGCTCGGTGATCTCCATCAGCTCCATAGAGATTAATGGAGCAGAACTGTCATGCACGGCCATCTGCTCCATTAATCTGACGGAGCGACTCAGCACTGAGACCCCCCCCTGATCAGCAAGTTAGGCCCTAACTTTCCTTCATGGGAAAACCCCTTTAAAGGAAATCTACCAAAAGGATCAAGGATTGTAAACCAAGCACACTGACATGCCCTACCTCATTTGCATAATTTTACCTATTTTGTAGGTTATTAGCAGGGTTGAACCTAGTCCTTCGAGAAAGGCTCCTGTCCCTGCGAGCTGAAATATTGCTGGACACATGGTGAATACAAAACCCTAACTTGTTTTTTGTAAGTCTTGGAGTGCTGCCATATTTTCCTTTATTTGTATTCGGATGAACTTTTAGTCTCATTTCTTGGCATGTACACTCACCGGTCACTTTATTAGGTACACCTGTCCAACTGCTCGTTAACACTTAATTTCTAATCAGCCAATCACATGGCTGCAACTTAGGCTGCATTTAGGCATGTAGACATGGTCAAGACAATCACCTGCAGTTCAAACCGAGCATCAGTATGGGGAAGAAAGGTGATTTGACACAGGCTCCACCAATGAAATGACACGGAAAGACGTCTATGGACTGCCTTTATTGCGTCACACCGCCCATGGACCGTGCTGTTGTTCTCCACGTTCTTTTTTAGCCTAAAGACAGGTTACTAATCCCTCACATCCCTGCATTGCAAATAGCCTTTTGCTTTTCTAAAAGCTTTGCATTACAATGTAATGTGTTTATCACTTACCTTTCAAACGCTGACGTTTGGAGAGAGCATGTTGACTTGCTGTGCTGAAAACTGCTCAGCTTTGGCCCCCCCTTCGTGCTCCTGTATGCTCCTCTCCCTCACACTGTGTAATCTCACAAAGGCTGTGTGAGCTCTGTGAAGGAGCGAGAGAGAGGAGAGGAGGTTGTACAGAAGCATAGTCTCTTGGGGGCCTAAGAGTTTTAAAGCAGTCCGCAGACCACAGACAAGTCACATGTCTTTTTTTAAAAAAAAGCATCCAACCAACAGCCCAACCCCTGAGACTACAACCGAGGGAAAGTTGCCCCCCCCCCACTTCTTCAAATCAAGCAAATTGGTTCACATGTTTGTGCTTCGTTTTGTGTCCGTATCGTTTTTAAGATTTATATGAAAGTTCAGTCACAGAGTGTCACTCAGAGCCCCCCCACATTGCCCAAATGAAACAAAATGAGACCGAACAATTTTGCTATTTTATGCTGGTTTGTGCTGCTCAAATTTTTGTTTGTGCTGCTTTTTGTTTTGAATATTGAACCAAAAAATTAAAGTTCACAAAGTTTCAAGCGCCCCCCCACATTAACCGAATAAACAAAAACGGTATCATAACGTGTAGTGCTGCTACGTTTGTGCTGGCTGGCAGCAAAAATTGTTCTTTGTGCCGCTATCATTTTTAATTATTACATACTTTTTGCAAAGGTCATTAGAGTTACAATTTCTTCCAAAGATACAATGTGTTTGCTAGCTCCCTCCTTGGTGAAAGGGTCACAGGTTTATTTTTGTAACCTAGTTCACTCCTAAACACTCTGAAACTACCGAACATATTCTTAAAATTACTCGCGGCACAAACGAAATTTTTGCTGCCACAAACCAGTCATCAAATTAGCACTAATGATTTGACCCAGCTTTTGTTTGATTCGTCAAGGTGTGGGGGGGCTGCTCGATACTTGACTTTGATTTTTTTGTTCAATATTCAACAAACAACGCACCTCACAATAAAAAATTTGCGCAGCACAAACCAGCACAAAACGAGCAGAATGTTCGGACACCATTTTGTTTGATTTGAGTAACATGTGGGGGGGCTGGTTGACCTCTGAACCTTCATTAAAACTCTCGAAAACAATAGCGCGCACAAACAAAAATTTCATGCTGCACAAAACCAGCACAGACGTTGAGCACAAACGGATGCACAAACTTTGACCACAATTTGTTTTGATTTGAACAGGGTCGGGGGGGGCAACTTCTCACGGTTGAGACTACACGATGATTTTGCTGTCAGTGGTGCAAGTAAGTTATACACACATAATATTGTATATGCAAATGCTGTAAAGAGCAGAAATGCAGGTGTGATGGGATTGCTCAAACTGCTACAATGGATAGCTTACATTATAAGGGTGGTCCAAAGGAAAATTCAGGGTGATCGGTCAATATACCTACCAATGGAAAGTTTATTTAGCAGCACTATTGTAAAATGCCAAAGTGTGGTTGCACGCCATATACATACAGACACTAAAGAACAGTACCCATCACAGCCAAATGGAAGTAGAGGAAGGTGGTGTCTTTTATTTGTGACATAATGTTACCTACCTCTCCCAGATCGGAAGAGGTAGGTTGGTGGGGGCATGCATAATTAGAGCCCGGCGCACCGGACATCTATCATCACTCTGTTTTGTCGCAAGCTTTTATTACTTTTTTCTAAGGATGATTCCATGTGTCAAGCTTAGCAGGGACACGTACTAGGATCAAGATGAATGAGGAGCGGAGTGAGTATTTCTAACGTTTTTTTTTTTGTTTTTCACTAAAGTTTGATTTCCTCAAAATCAGTTTTAAAGAATCTTAGACAATCATTGGGCACTTTGTCTTATCCCATCCCCCATTGTCCCCATGTATGTTATCCCAGTAACTTTTTTCCCATCACATTTCACTTAATGAGACCAACGTGCTGAGAAGGATCTCATCCTTCTCTACACTCCTAGAACCGCCCACTTGTTCCGTCAAAGCACCCCCGACCCCGACATGAACCATTTCCAAATGTATACGTTCTCACATATTGTTTTGACCAACCCTTTACCTTTATTCTTTCATACATATGACCCACTCGATTTATTGATACCCCCTCCATAGTAGTCCCTTAGCTACAGTCTTCTCACCAATCAACACCTACACTATATAAAAAAAATGAAACATCACCACACACCACACTCCCCCTTACTGCCCGACATAACAAGTTCAATTACATAAATAAAAACAGGAAAATCGCCCACCTCAGCTGTCACATATAAGGTAGTTGCTCATACATAAACTTGCAATTATAAAAAATGCAAAGAAATATCTTTTATTCTGCAAATGATTCAATCAAAAAGGCTAATTAAATGGATATTGCGGTGTACATCAACTGACCCATAGCACATATATTATAACATGAATATGCTAAATACGGTGGTATAAAACAAATAATAAAATAACAAAACGTTATGAGGAATTACATTAGTTTTTTGTTTCCGTGCCCAAAAAGTGAATAAAAATATAAATTCATGAGGTATACTACTCCAAAAACACTATACTCCTGAGGGTTTAGTTTTCATAATAGGTCGACTTTTTAGGAGTTTCTCTGGGTTCTGCGGCATTGACAATTAAAATGTGGTAACTTTCTAATAATAGAACTTTAAAAAAAAACGCATGAAAAATGAAAGCCTCGTAAAATAATTGAATCTAACATTTCGTGCAAAATTTGGTAAAACATTCCCGAATAAAATAAAAGTATACATTAAACATATTACATCAAAGTATAAAAGGCAGACATGATTAATGTGTTAGTAACCTATTTGGAGGTTAAACTAACTGTTTTATGACAGCCTAACATTTAGAATCAGAAAATCGCCTTAATTTTCAAGACTTTTCATTTTTTAAATAAATAAATGCAAACACATCAACCAAAATTACCACTAATGAAAGTACCGCATGTCACAAAAAATACAATCTGAAAACCCCTGGTAAGTTAAGCATCTTAAAGCTTGTATACACGATTATAGTGACAAACGACAATTTGAAAAATTGGGCTGGGTCTTATGGTTAATGTGGGTAGCTGGTCCCTTAAGGGGTTATGTTAATTTATGGGCTTGATGTGTTTGTTTATGCAATAATTATTTTAAAAAAACATAATTAAAAAAAACATAGGAATCTTAGAATGTATGTTCCTCACGCCTGTTTTTTACCAATATCATCAAAGTTATGACTTCTTCTTTTGCCTGTCCTTGTCCTCCCACTTGCATTTATATGTATTTTCATCCACTTTCTTAAGTCCGACCTTAGCAGCATAGAAGCGTTGACCTTTACTTATTTCAGTTTACAAACAATGATTTCTTCTACTACTAATCTTTATCTTGATATTCCAGTTGGTTTTTGATATTATAAAATGATTGCAAAATTTGTTTTTTGTGCGAAGTTTGTCCTAACTTCATCCACACCAGGTGTATAAAAAAACGTGGCAAGATGACCATCGCTGTGTTAGTTCACCCCCAATTACACCTTTGAATTGTGAAAACATGAGACAATAAAGGGAACACTTAGGATATCTCTTAACAGTACCAACTTAAATAAAGGTACTACCACAGACACAAAAAGATTTTATATATAAAATTTAAAAACAATTAGAATATTCAACACGATGATTACGAAATAACTTAAATATGAAATGTCACATTGTCCAGCTAAAACACAGAAAGAGACAGGAAAGTCACCCTCCACCACTGTCCCAATGGCCCAAAACACTAGATCATATACATGAAGGGGCGTAACTACAGTTGATATCAGCACCAAAACACGCTGCTACTAGGACCCACAGTGTCCAGGGGGCCCCGCCTTCACTGAAACACTAAAGAATGGAGGATGTGTACCATTGTTATAACATGTTATCATAATAAGTATATAACAAATGCACACTTCCCAATACCTATATTCATATATATGCACACATCACCCTTATGGGTGCACACATGTACATGTAATATCATTTTATTTATATATATATTTATATAAGTTGTTAAACAGACCTGCGTCAGAAAAACTCCTTTTTAGAAACACCAAATTTACCTAGTCTAGATCAGAACAAGTGAGGGAGCTAGACGCCAGATTTTACCCTTGATAAGGTCAAGGAGAATAATAAGCAACCTAAAGAAATTCAAAACATCACCTGGCCCTGACGGAATAAAATGAACATTTTTATACAATTTAATGATATACTGGCCCAACATCTAGTAAATATGTTCAATAAAATTAACTAAAAACACTATTCCAGAGAGATGTTGACAGCAAAAATCCTAATATCCCCAAATTGGAAAGATGTTCAAAGGGTGAGAACCCATCAGCCCATATCCCTGCTCAACAGTGACAAAAATATTTTCAGCAATCTTATCTGCGAGATTAGCTAACTAAAGTATCACATTTTATGTCAAAAGATCAGTCCGGGTATATGCCTAGGAGTCAAACAAGAGATCACACGCAAAATAATTACTCTACTTAAATTGCCGATAAGCAGGAGATTCCGTTTGCATCCTGTCCATTGATGCAGAAAGCGTTCGATAGGTACACTGGGACTTCCTAAAAGCTACATTGGGAAGTTTTGTGTTTTTCACATATTAATATGATTATGTGCCTATATAGAAAACCTTCAGCCTTTGTTAGTGGTTTGGTTTATTTCTGAGAATTTCTGATTGCAAGGTGTTTGCCAGGGGTGTCCACTCTCCCCCTATTATTTCATATTTTAATAACCACTCGCTCAAGCGAGTTAGAAAGGATGAAGTAATTTAAGTGTCCCTCACTCATACTTATTAATTGGCCTTTACAAAACCGATTATACAATAATACCTGGTAGCATCGCTAGCCGCCTTTAGAAAGGATGGTGAACATTTTCTTTTGTCTCATATTGTTAAATCAACCAGGTCAAATTATTGCTACTAAACGTACTTTAACCAAAGAAAAGGAAATCAGGGAAAAATTTATATACCATAGTCTCCAGAAGGTTTCTGTTACTTAGACATACAGTGCGGCTACTTTGGGAGATCATTACAGGCGGTCCCCTACTTAGGACAACCAACTTCCAGACGCCCCTAGTTACAAAACGGACCTCTGGATGTTGGTAAGTTACTGTACTTTAGCCTTTGGCTATAATAACAGCTTAACAGTTATCACAGTGTCTGTAATTAAGCTTTATTGTTATCCTGGTTCTAAGTACTATCCAACATTTTTTAAATCCAATTGTCACAGGACCAAAAAATTTGTCTGAGGCTACATTATAAATGTACAGTTCTGACTAACATACAATTCAACTTAAGAACAAACCTACAGAACCTATCTTTGTAACGTAACCCAGGGACTGCCTGTATTTAAAAAAAAGCTGACTCGATTAAAGTGATAAATATAATTCAAAAAATATACAAATGTCATTAATCCCAGCTTAATAAGATTGCAACAGTCCGAGAAACATACTACTGATAATTTCTTTACTGTCTGAACATGTATTCCCTAAGGTTTTCAAGGCTGAATTTAAAGAAGCCAAAAATTGTTGATAGATATGTTTGGAAGGAAAACACCTTCGATTTTCTAAAGAAATATTCAATTTCCTGAATTTTTTGGTTAGCGGGTCACCAGATCTGTTGACATATCAGTTGATACTTTTAAATCCATAAAACTATTGCGAGCAATATATGGAGCGAAAAATGGATATCAATAGAACAAGGGGTCATCATAAGACACCTTAAAGAGTGTCCTGGTAGAAGACTGTTAGGTGGCCCTGTAAACCTTCCAATGCTTGATACAATTCTATGCTTGTGGCCTGCATTCCTACCATTCCCGCAGCGCAGAGGGTTACTCTTGGAAGGCAGGTACAAGGGCTATGCTTGTGGCCTGGCATTCCTACCATTACTGCAGCAGAGGGTTACTCTTGGGAAGGCAGGGTACAAGGGCTATGCTTGTGACCTGTCATTCCTACCATTAACCGCAGCAGAGTTTACTCTTTTGGGAAGGCAGGATACAAGGGCTTGCTTGTGGCCTGGCATTCCTACCATTACTGCAGCAGAGGGTTACTCTTGGGAAGGCAGGGTACAAGGGCTATGCTTGTGGCCTGGGCATTCCTACCATTACTGCACAAGGGTTACTCTTGGGAAGGCAGGGTACAAGGGCTATGCTTGTGGCCTGGCATCCTACCTTCCCTGCAGCAGAGGTTACTCTTGGGAAGGACAATACAGGGCTATGCTTGTGGCCTGGCATTCCTTACCATTCCCACAGCAGAGGGTTACTCTTGGAAGGCAGGATACAAGGGCTATGCTTGTGGCCTGGCTCCTACCATTCCCTCCAGAGGGTTACTCTTGGAAGCAGGATACACAAGGGCTATGCTTGTGCCTGGCATTCCTACCATTCCCGCCGCAGGAGGTTTCTCTTGGGAAGGCAGGGTACAAGGCTATGCTTGTGGCTGGCATTCCTCCACCATTACCGCAGCAAAGGGTTGCTCTTGGAAAGGCAGGATACAGGGGCTATTCTGTGCCTGGCATTCCTACCATTCCCGCAGCAGAGGGTCACTCTTGGAAGGCGGTACAAGGGCTATGCTTGTGGCCTGCATCCTCCACCATTCCCGCAGCAGAGGGTTACTCTTGGGAAGGCAGAATACCAAGGGCTATGCTGTGCCTGGCATTCCTACCATTCCCGCAGCAGAGTTACTCTGGGAAGGCAGATACAGGGCTTGTCTTGTGGCCTGGCATTCCTACCATTCCCCAAGCAGAGGTTCACTCTTGGGGAAGGCAGATACAGGCTATGCTTGTGGCCTGGCATTCCTACCATTCCCTCCCAGCAGAGGGTTCCTCTTGGGAGGCAGGATACAAGGTCTTTCTGTGGCCTGCATTCCTACCATTCCCGCAGCAGAGGGTTACTCTTGGGAAGGCGGGTACAGGGCTATGCTTTGTGGCCTGGCATTCTCTACCATTCAACCGCAGCAAAGGTTGCTCTTGGAAAGGCAGGATACAAGGGCTAAGCTTGTGGCCTGGCCTTCCTACATTCCCGCGCAGAGGTCACTCTCTTGGGAAGGCCAGGACCAAGGGCTATGCGTGGGCTGCTCCTACCATCCCCGCAGCGAGGGTTTACTCTGGGAAGGCAGAATACAAGGGCTATGCTTGTGCCTGGCATTCTACTCATCCCGCGCAGCAGAGGGTTTACTCTTGGAAGGCAGGATGTCAGGTTAAAGTAATCAGCTTGTTTATAAGTGGAAGAATCCAAATATCCATTCCTTGGCTGACATTTTATCAGAAGAAACTTTTTGCCTTTGCCGTTATTTGTAACAATCATAATATTCCTATTATTGAATTTCTAACTAAAAAGGAAATTAGAATCCTTTTAAAATCAAATAAAATATCTAAAAAACGTGACATGACATCTATCAAACTGAAATTTATGATTTTCTAAAGCAAGTATGAAGCATAAAGGTGTGGATTTCTTTAGCCTTCTTGACGCACCTTATAAAACCCTGGAAAAATTAGCTACATGGTTAATGCACTTGGGGAAAACAATCCCTCTAAAGGATTGGCTTTCTTCAATAAATGAAGTCCCAAATCACCTAATTGCCTCAACCACAATGAATGTTCTCCCAAACTGTTCTGAGATGGATCTATCCCCTAACGGTTAGCATGCATTTTGAATAATACATCAATTTTTGCTGAAGGGTTGCGGAGAACCAGCATATCTTTCCACCGATGGTGGATGCCCACTTCTACTGAATTCTGGTACAAGTAGCGTCCTTTCAAGGAACTCTGTAAAGTATAGGCACTAGTTTCCCCAGATTATTCTTTCCTAACATAATATGGGATATATAACAATAATGTCAAAATATGGAGGATTTTTAGAGGATTTACACGTTATCTCCACAGTCAGTATGGGAGAACTACAAGAAATGGAATATCTGATCATTACCTCAGTTATAATGTTGTAGAATCGGGTTGAATGAAACTGAGGGTTGACAGGATTATTCATGTTTTGAAGGGGGTGTAAATCCAAAGAAAAAGTTGGGATGGGACTTTTTGGATATGAAACATTTGCGCTAGATAATTTCCCAATTTATATATAAGGGAATTGAATAAGGGAAAAGGAGAAAGGGGGATAGGAATATCCTCCCTGGATTACCGTCCCTATCTAACGTATACCAAATATTGTGTGTGTTTTGTGATTGTAACTGTAACTATAATAAAAATGTTTTTGAAATAAAAATAATACATATACATAATATATATACATCCACATACACATGTCTATGATTGTATATACATTATATATATAATATTATAATTATAGCGCAGTTGTGTCAGCCTTAGGCGCTAGACATGCATCAGGAGGTGAGCAGCGGATGAAGTGGGTGGGCAGTGACTACGAATGAGGAGTGTGGGCAACTGCGTGATGTGAGTAGGTGGGTCTGGAGTGGCCTTTGTAAATAGGGCAACCAGCAGCAGGGGAAAATGATAGGTCAAGGGGCCGGCATTGTGTCAGAACCAGGACTTAGTGGTACGCCACGAGAAGGGCATGCCTTACTATTGTGTCCTCTGTCCAGGAAGGTGGTTAAGGTAGATTCCCATAACATCCTAGGCTAAACTATCTTTACCTAATCCTTACATACTTTCTAACCAAATTTTCACTTTATCTTACTAATATGCTAATTTTCGCAGGAGCTACGGGGGTGTGGAGATGTTTTTTCTGGAGAACAGAGCAAAGCTACTCCAGCCCCCAATGTCTCTGGATGGTCTAGTTGAAGCTTCTGTTGCGTCGACGTCTCCTGTGGGTTCTGTGCATGCGCAAGTACTCCATGTTCACTGACAGTGGGAGAACAGACTGAAACCCAAGAAAATTACCAATTTGGAACTATGGGTGGGGAGGAATTTTCTCAAAACTACTTTGTTTTTGTGGCAAAATATGCATGTCTGTAAGTGCTCAATTTTTGCAAGAACAGAAAGTTTTGGGTCTGCTCACCTATATCAGAGTCAAAAGGGCACATGTATCTTTGTTTTGTCTTGGCTTCTTATTTTGTTATGACTTTTTGTGGTGCATATGCACTTTTTTGTGCCTACACAGTCCCATTGAAAGTTTGCCATAGTCCAGTTTTCTGCAGTTTTTCTGTTGTTATCACCTGAATTTCAGATGAAGAAGAGTAAAAGAGTTGTTGCAAACTTTTCGGGACTTTTGCGACTCTGTAACAAGCTGTCACAATTCACTAAAGACCTTAAAGGGAACCTGTCCGCAGAAATTCGCCTTGTAAACCACTACCAGTATATCATCAAGCAGCTGAACACCTTCTAGATCATGTCTATTTCATGGCCCAGCGTTGGTGGCATTATCCACACTGGGCCATGAAAGAAAAATCATGATCCTGGTAGGTGTTATCTGCTTCACAAACTGAATGGTTAATTAGGTCTTTGTGATGACTAGTGCAAAAATCTTTATTGATAATATAATAAATCACAACCAGATTAATTAATGCTACCCGCATCAGTGGAACAATCCAGGAAACTTTAGGAGGTAAAATATTATAACAGAAATCCGGCGTGCTAACACAATGGGGCACATTTCCTTACAAATGAATCGAATTTACTAAAAGTTGTATTGTCCATTTATAATACTGGGGTCCGGCGATGCACAAAGATTGTGCGTCCTGAAATCATTAATGTGCCGTTTCCCCATGCACTGGTCTGATAGAGTTCCCCATCTTTTTGTGGTGCACCATTACCATAGGGTGTGCACACAATTAGTGAAAGTTGACCATTTGTTCACCTATGCTCTTTCGATACATATGTGGAATTGGAGTTCGACGCGAGCGGACGCACTCCCCTAATTTGTGTTGCATGATAGCTAGCGCAGCTGCGCCACAAAGGGCATTGTGCGAGACAATAGCAGTGCAGACACTTCTTAAATACCTTGCAATCCCTTTTTAGCCATGAAGAACGTGCAGGTCCACTAAAGTGAGGCACTGACCCTTAGTAAATGTGCCCCCATATGCCACAGATGTACCATAGTGTGGTGAAGACACAATGTTGCAAAGTAATAAGATCATTATAAGTATACACCACACAAATTGGTCTAGCTCTTGCTGTTTAGCCACCCTAGTCAAACATGTAAAGCCTCCATTGCGCGAAACGTCATCCTCAACATACGATTTGTCTGGGAGTAGCCTTGGTCTGGAGCTTTCCAGTTTTATACACACTCTTCCTAATGCCAATACAGTAGAAACACTTCCTAAATACATATTCAGCTATTCCCTTATATACAACACCCGAATAAACCCTGTATTATATTATGATATATATACATATATATATATATAGTATATATGTATAGCATCCCCCCTGAAACATATACTGTACAGGTTATATAAAAATAGGAAAAAAGGAAAATAGAAAATAGGCACAGAGGATTTCTTTAAAACTTCCAATCTTTATTTGTCCCAAATCTTTGACAAAGGTTGTACCCACTGTATATTACTTATTATAGATAGTAAAAAATATAAATAGTGGTATATCCTTTGTCCTATTTCTGTTTCAAATTCGTGGATGTTTTTAGGGTCGCTGTGCCATTCCAGATGTACGTGTTTACGTCACCCGAACCCTGTTACCAGCATATTAAGACACACATCCCCATTCCATTCATATGCCATAACTAAGGTCACCACCCTGAAACGCGTGGCTCCCTATTTCACACACGATTTGTCGATTGTAGCGTACGGATGTTTGTAACTATTTTTTAATTACAGTTTCTCGATTCTCTTTTGGACAAATAAAGACTGGAAGTTGTACAAATCCTCTGTGCCGAGGTGATCAAAGAAACTCTTTTTCCTCATGCCCACGTCAAATCCAGACGTACTCCTGAAGCACAGCAAGTGATGGGAGCGGTAACTTTTTTCAAATTCTGCTTGCTTTACAGTTATATAAAAGGGAGGTCTAATTACTAGGCAATTTATTCAAGCCAAATACACAGTATGAAGTAGCAAGGAATAATATTTCAGTTTTGGCATCGCCACTACATGAGGAAATGGATAAAGGGTTGTGGCATTAGGAAGGTGGAGACCACCATCTTGAGGTTATATATAGTTATTATATTGTATCTCACAAAGTGAGTGCTCCCCTCACATTCACATCATATCTTTTCATAGGCAACACTGAAGATGAGACCCTTGGATCAACTAGATCAATAAAATCGTTCAATAAAAAATGAAAGTTTGCTGTATACCAAAATAACTCAACCACACGCTATTCATGTCTAATCTGCTGTCCATGTATGACGACTCGGTTTTAATTTATATCCCACAAATCAGGGTTATTTAGTAAAAAAAAAACAATCCATTAATAATCTCCTGATTATCAATTCCAATAGCTGACATAGAACAATATATGAACTAGGTACCTACCTTGAGTGACTTCAAAGATGCAAAAATAAGGAATACCACAACCATTGTAACAGTCCCACCTCCTCCAATCCTTTATCCCCTGTATTTGTGACATACTGAAATAAAACACATTGACTTATAGTTGGATAAACATTAGAAAACAAGCTACAACTATAGTCACAAGAGAAAATGTACCTCAAAAATTTGGATGCAGAAATACTACGTATATAAACTATCCCATGATATGTAAAACAAAATGTTGTTTGTACTTACATTACAAATGCAAGAAACTGCTGTAAAAACACATGAACTAAGAATAGCTATCAGAGGGTATTGGCATAAAATGAGTATGGTCAGTATCACCACATTTCCCCAATGGTCTTTCTGTACTGAATGGAAGTACAGGCAGTTTTACAGGGTTTCCCACAAGATTGGCCCATCCCGGGATAGGGCCTAACTTGCTGATCATTTGGTCTCTGCGATCTTCTTTCTCCAGATCGCGAAAGAGAAGGGTGCCTGGGCGCTATGGGCTCGGTGATCTCCTCAGCTCCATAGAGATTATGGAGCAAACTGTCTGCACCGGCCATCTGCTCCATTAATCTGAACGGCGACTTCAGCACTGAGACCCCCCCCTGATCAGCAAGTTAGCCCTAACTTTCTTTCAGGAAAACCCCCCTTTAAAGGAAATCTACCAAAGGATCAGGATTGTAAAACAAGCCCTTGGCATGCCCTATGTATCCGTCTTTGCATATTTTACCTATTTGTAGGTTATTAGCAGGGTTGAACCTAGTCCCGAGCAAGGGCCTCCTGTCCCTGCGAGCTGAAATATTGCTGGACACCATGGTGAATACAAACCCTAACTTGTTTTTTGTAAGTCTGGAGTGCTGCCATATTTTCCTTTATTTGTATTCGGTGATGAACTTTTAGTCTCATTTCTTGGCATGTACACTCACCCGGTCACTTTATTAGTACACCGGTCCACCACTGCTCGTTACACACTTAATTTTAATTCAAGCCATCACATGGCTGCAACTTAGGCTGCATTTAGCAGTAGACATGGTCAAGACATCACCTGCATTCAATACACCGAGCATCATATGGGGAGAAGGTGATTTGAGTGCCTTTGAACGTGGCATGGTTGTTGTGCCAGAAGGGTTGTCTGAGTATTTCTCAGAACTGCTGATCTACTGGGATTTTTCACGCACAACACATCTCTAGGGTTTACAGAGAATGTCCGCAAAAGAAAAAAACATCCAGTGAGCGGCAGTTCTGCTGTGGCGAAATGCCTGTTGATGCCAGAGGTCAGAGGAAATGGGCAACTGGTTCGAGCTGATAGAAAGGCAACAGTTCTTCAAAATCGCCACCCTGTTAACATACATTGTAAGCGAAAGACATCTTTGAATGCACAGTACTTCGAACTTTGAGCAGATGGCTACAAGCAGCAAAGAACCCACACCGGGTTCCACTCTACCAAATTGATTCGACCCGAATCGAATCAAATGAACACGTTAAAAAAAGGCATTTCCTGGCTGCAGAGAGCTGTAGGGTGTTGTTAGAACGTTGTCCATGGCCACCTGCCTTCTAAATCAACTCTTAACATTTTGATCAGGGAATATAACGAGCCGTGCAGGCATTTGGACTCAGCATGACCAGGAATATAACTAGCCATGCACCTGTGTGATATTACATGACCAGGTTTATGATACTAGCCATGCACTGTGTGATATTACATGACCAGGTATATAACTAGCCATGCACCTGTGTGATAAATACCAGGGATATAACGAGCCGTGCACCTGTGTGATATTACATGACAGGGATATAGAGTACAAGCGTGCACCTGTGTGACATCACATGACCAGGGATATAACAAGCCTGCACCTGTGTGAATCAATGACCGGGATATAACAGCCGTTGCACCTGTGTGACATCACATGACCAGGGATTATAACGAGCCATGCACCGTTGTGGACATCACATGACCGGGGGATATAACAAGCCGTGCACCTGTGGGACATCACATGACCAGGGATTATAACAAGCCATGCACCTGTGTGACATCACATGACCAGGGATATAACAAGCCGTGCACCTGTGTGTGACATCAATGACCGGATATAACGAGCCGTGCACCTGTGTGACATCACATGACCAGGGATATAACGAGCCATGCACCTGTGTGACATCACCATGACCGGGGATATAAAGCCGTGCACCTGTGTGAATCACATGACCAGGGATAACAAGCCATGCACCTGTGTGACATCACATGACCAGGGATTAAACAGCCACCCTCTCTGCTCTGCTATCAATCCCATTATGTCTCAGCATCACATGAAGGTTTTCAGACCATAGCTAGCTGAAAGTGCAAGAGAGATGAAAAGAAAAGGAGTGTGAAGTCTATTCCTCCCCATCTTGTCCGTGTGACACGGATCTTAGCGGCGCTGTATGTCGCTTCCCTCGCCGCTGTTACTCTTTGAGGGTCCTTCTGAATTATTATGTAGCGTTTCTATCTCAGTTTCTCAGTTTCAGGAAACTTTGAGTCACATTTAGATGGAAATTTATTCTGATCTGTTCCTGTTGTTACATTAAGGGGACGCTCACGGTCACCTCTTTCCCTGTGTGAGCAGATGTTGACGTTTCTACGTCCCGTGAACTTCCTAAATGTTTTATTTGGGGGTCACTCATCTCTTAACCAGAGTTTAATAAAGAAACCTCCTCAGATGTTGGAGAGCAAGTGTGTGAGGAACTAACAGGGCAGCACAAGGTAACGCACTGCACACACTGATCTCTAGAGAGGCCAAGGGCTAAACGCTAAGACTGAAGCCAATCGTATATACAGGAATAAGAAACCACCTCATCCAATCATTACAAGGGAAAGGGATTCAATAAATTCATTTAGGAAAATTCATTGAAGGAAAAATCAAAAGAAAGATCTGCTGCCTGCAGATAGGACACTATGTACAATCTGCTCACTCCTCCTGCTCTATAACAGCTGCCTGCAGATAGGACACTATGTACAATCTGCTCAGCTCCTCCTGCTCTATAACATGCTGCCTGCAGATAGGACACTATGTACATCTGCTCAGCTCCTCCTGCTCTATATCATGCTGCCTGCAGATAGGACACTATGTACAATTGCTCAGCTCCCCATGCTCTATAGCTGCTGCCTGCAGACAGGACACTATGTACAATCTGCTCAGCTCCTCCTGCTCTATAATATGCTGCCTGCAGATAGGACACATGTACAATCTGCCTCAGTCCTCCTGCCCTCATAACATGATGCCTGCAGATAGGACAACATGTACAATCTGCTCAGCCTCCTCTGCTCATATACATGCTACCTGTAGACAGGACACTATGTACAATCTGCTCAGTCTCCTCCTGCTCTATACCAGGCTGTCCTGCAGATAGAACACTATGTACAATCTGCTCAGCTCCTCCTGCTCGCAGGTATACATGCTGTCTGCAGATAGGACACTATGTACAATCTGCTCAGCCCCTCCTGCTCTATAACATGCTGCCTGCAGATAGGACACTATGTACAATCATCAGCTCATCCTGCTCTATAACATGCTGCCTGCAGATAGGACACTATGTAGAATCTTCTCAGCTCCTCCTGCTTAACATGCTGCCTGCAGATAGGACACTATGTACAATCTGCAGCCCCTCTGCTCTATAACATGCTGCCTGCAGATAGGACACTCTGTAAATCTATAGCTCATCCTGGCTTTATAACATGCTGCTGCAGATAGTGACACTATGTACAACTGCTCACTCCTCCTGCTCTATAACATGCTGCCTGCAGATAGGACACCTATTAACAATCTGCTCAGCTCTCCTGCCTCTATAACATGCTGCCTGCAGATAGGACACTATGTACAATCTGCTCACTCCTCCTGCTTATAACATGCTGCCTGCAGATAGGACACTATGTACAATCTGCTCATCTCCTCCTGCTCTATAACATGCTGCTGCAGATAGGCACTATGTACAATCCTCAGCTCCTCGCTCTATAACATGCTGCCTCTATATAGGACACTATGTACAATCTGCTCAGCTCCTCCTGCTCTATAACATGCTGCCTGCAGATAGGACACTATGTACAATCTGCTCAGCTTTACATTTGTTATAGTTGAAATCCTTTAAGAGCTGAAAGTTAAATATCAGATGAACACTCCTTGAGGAAGATCTTTTCCATGATACGACACAGCACATGATATAACTTTGTGTATATGTTCACTAGGACTTTTAGGCAAGACCTTCCCTTACTGAACCCATTTGGGGAAAGAAAAGCTGAGTTGTTATTTTTATATGTGAAAATCTTGGAATCTTATGACTGCAGTGGATGAGGCTGAATGTGATATCTTTATTCCTTCTCCATCACAAACCACAATATTTTCTCAGTGTTAGGAAAGGTAATACATAACGATAAAATATGGCCGTCCCCGACCCTTCTGTAAATGTTGGTAAGTCCTTAACCTAGAGCGTCGGGGAGATTCATTCTTCAATTGTTTGTTGTTTTTTAGGCCGATCCAGATCTATCATTGAGAGGAAACCTTCTCAAAAGCCTGGGAATTAAAATGGGGGGGGGGGGGGGGTAAAATGAAAAAAAGAGACATTCAAATATATAAAACTGCATTATAAATATGTATAGTAATAACGATAATAGGTCTAAGATTCTTATGAAATAAAAGTGCAGAACAGACACATGTCCAACCAGGATCAGCGTTGGTTGGGATTATTCGGACCCACCAATGAAATCATGCCCTCCATGAACTCTTAGGAAATAGACCTCCGGTAGCCCCAAAAGGGTCATGTGAGGCAGTTGGACCTCCATTAAAGGGAACCTGTCATCGGAAATTGCCGTAATAAACCACTAGCTGTATGTTGTAAAGCAGTTGAGCAGCTTCTAGATGTTTCTTTCATGATCCAATGTGGTGGCATCATCCAGAATATCAACATTGAAGTGAGATGTAAATTGGTTTTATGAAGTCCTGGAGGCGGAGAGAGTTTAACACTGAAGTCAAGTTCTCCCTGTCTCCAGTAATCGATGCTCCTGAGTCTAGAGACAGGTTTATACAGATCTCCTGAAGTCCGTGCATGATGTTAATCACAAGGGAGGAGGGTGATCAGAGGTGGGGAGAGAGCTTGACTTCAGTGTATAACTCTCCACCTCCTGACTTTATACATCTCATCTTCAGAGTTTGATTTTTCTGAATGATGTCCACCGAGCTTAGGCCTGAAATCTACATGATCTAGAGCGTGTTAAACTACTTGACAACATATTGGTAGAATTTTATTAGATCATGTCTGATGACAGGTTCCCTTTAACCTCTTTTTATGGTGGGAAATACCTTTAGATCGATAAACCATGAGCCCTACTAAATCAGTAAAGGATACAACTTCAGTGTTACTTCCTACGTTTTATACCACTTGACCCTAATGCCCCCACTCCGCAGATAAACATGGCCGACTACCAGGAACGTATTTATTTTTGCTAAAATGCCACATCAATGAGTCTTCAGAACAGGGGCAGATAAACCACCATGGTCCCTGGCTGTATGATATTATAGCCCTACAACTGGAATCACTTCTCACTGGGGAATGGAGAATGTGCCCCTTCTGTCTGCTTTTAATCTGCGGTTTTCAGACCTTTGGAGGACCTTTAAAGGTCATGAATGGCTGTTGTGTACAGTGTATTTGATAGCAGGAACAGATTACAGGATTCATGGATGAAGGTCTTCAGTGAAAAATTTGTTGGGTGGTTGGGTGGCATGGACCCTTGAAGGCCTTGGGCCCGGACTGTCCGCCACTCTATAATCCCCTTCCCAATGGTGTAAGAAATGAACCTTATAGAAACATATAGTAATAGCATTAAAGATGATCTATTCACCGATTAATAGATTTGGTACGATTTTGATTTGGTTGGACAATCTTATAAATGCGACTAATCATCAGTGTGATGGATCTGCTAGATTGTCCAATCGATTCAATGAATTTTCATGGTTTCCCGTTATTATCTGTTTGCGCCCGTCCGCTAGTTTCCATTATTTACCGAAAATAAAATAAAATTGTAAAAAGTTACGAAACGAGAAAGTACAACCCAAGCGGCACTCGGTTCACACTGAATAGATTCAACTTAAATCTTAAGAAAAGTTCGGAGTAACAGTAAGTTTCATCTGTGCCTGACTGCACGACGGTGTAGCTGATGTATAGATCCCATACATATGATAATCTATAACATGATTCTATTATTATAAACCCACTGTTTACTGTACAAACTATCATAAAAATACTATCATAAAAGTCATTACTTCTATCACCGCCCCACTTGACGCGAACAAATCTCACATACAGCAACGTAAAATTTCGCACAACCTTCTGTTTCATCGAAAAGTTTCCATTCCGAGGCTGTGACCAGTCATAAATCTCCCCTTCACCCATGCTGAGTTACTATACAGTCCAGCCAAACCTGAACTCATCTCACCGGCCGGCCACCACCAGAGACTTTCTGGGAGATTCAATCTGCTGGGAGGGAAGTGTGAGAGGAGGTATGAGACACTTAAGGGCTGTGTTAAAATGACCCTACGCTGGATTGTGCGGTGTGTTGGCCAATGTCAAGATGTTCTCCATTAATCTTAATCCCATGCATAACAGAGAGGCTCACATGACAGCTAAGGAAGTGTGAGGTGTGGATGTGAGGGGGGGGTGACAGTAGAGGAGCCGGAGAACGAGGCCAGAAAAATGTGGAATAATTAGCATAATATTTCATGTTTTATAAACCATTTTTTAGAAAAAAATTCTTTGAAGGCCATAAAAACATAAAAAGGAATAATTTTTTTTTTTCAGAAGTTGAAGCCTTAATGATGTCTTTGAGACGTTGGAAGGGTTGGGCTTGGTTACAAACGGGCCCAGTTGGAACATTGGAAAATGTAAGGCTGTAAGGGTAAAGACCAAGGCAGTACTAAAGTACCAAGATTGGAGAAACTAAGCTTGGCCGCTATGACTAATATGATGCTCAGAAGATGGTAAATACAAGAGAGTCTAGTAAGACAAGAACAGGTAAATCCAAAAACATACCAAGAATATGAGTCAGCAAACAAACGAGGCATCGCTGAAACGTAAAATATGCTTAAGCGAATGAAAAGAAAGATATAATCCCCTCCCCGGAATGGGAATGGGAACGGGGGGTTGACAGAAACAGAAAGATAACTCAACCATAGGATCATCTTTCCTCATAGTCTTTTCTTCTCATTGTGTTGCATCAGCCTGCCTAAACAAATAAGGTTCTCCAGGAATTCCAGAGCCCCCCAGGGGGCCGGCAGACAAAAGTACAAATAACTTTAACTTACCCTGCTTTGGCTCTCAAAAGCAAAGGTATGACTTGATGATGAGATTAGTTGAGTTCCCGATTTATCTGCCATCCAAGGTGGCCCATGTGTGGAATCGGCACTTCATGCTGGACACAGCCGCGCTAAAGATTTCATAGAACCTTGATTCTTTCTACTAAATCTCCATTGAGACCTACTGGACTGCAAGGTTCACTTAATGATAGAATAAGCAGTGTGATAGGGCTATACCGAAATGGCCAAATGGATCTATAGAACTAAAAACCTGATGAGGGTCTTCAACACTGACTAAACTGAATATCCATCGCAGAGAAAACCTGAGAAGGGTCTTCAAGACTGACTGAACTGGAATCCATAACCATAAACCTGAGAGGAGGTCTTCACACTGACTAAATGGATATCCAAAAATCAGAATTTTGAGGAGGCGTCAACAGACTAACACACAGTCATTGGAACACTTTGACCCAAGGAGGCCCCAGCGACATACCTTTCTTATTTCACCAGTGCACGCTGAGGCCACTGAATACAACACTTCTAGCCCAGCCAGAATACTGGAACCAGGAATGATATACACTCACCGGCCACTTTATTAGGTACACCTGTCCAACTGCTCGTTAACACTAAATTTCTAATCAGCCAATCACATGGTGGCACTCCAGTGCATTTAGGCATGTTAGACATGGTCCAGACAATCTCGCTGCAGTTCAAACCGAGCTCAGTCTGGGGAAGAAAGGTGATTTGTGGCCTTTGACGTGATATGGTTGTTGGTGCCAGAAGGGTTGGTCTGAGTATTTCAGAACTGCTGATCTACTGGGATTTTCACGCACAACCATCTCTAGGGTTTACAGAGAATGGTCCGACAAAAGAAAAAACATCCAGTGAGCGGCAGTTCTGTGGGCGGAAATGCTTGTTGTGCCAGAGGTCAGAGGAGAATGGGGCAGACTGGTTTCGAGCTGATAGAAAGGCAACAGTGACTCAATCGCCACCCGGTACAACCAAGGTAGCAGAAGAGCTCTCTGAACGCACAGTACGGTCCAACTTTGAGGGCAGATGGGCTACAGCACAGAAGACCACACCGGGTTGCCACTCCTTTCAGCTAAGAACAGAAACTGAGGCTACAATTGCACAAGTTCATCGAAATTGGACAGTAGGTAGCAGATTGGAAAAACGTTGCTTGGTCTGATGAGCCTCGATTTCTGGCTGCGACATTCGGATGGTAGGGTCAGAATTTGGGTCAACAACATGAAAGAACGGATCCATCCTGCCTTGTATAACGTTCAGGCTGGTGGTGGTGTGTGTCATGGTGTTGGGAATATTTCTTGGCATACTTTGGGCCCCCTTGTACACGCCACAGCCTACTGAGTATTGTGCTGACATGTCCATCCTTTAGAGCACAATGTACCCTGTAACACTGGATGGCTACTTTCAGCAGTGTAATGCGCCATGTCTAAGCTGGAATCATCTCAGACTTGTTTCTTGACATTGACAATGAGGCACTGTAACTCAAATGGGCCTCCACAGTCCCCAGATCTCATCCAATAGAGCATCTTTGGGATGTTGGGTAAGGGAAAGGAGATTCGCATCATGGGAGTGCACCGACAAATCTCGCCGGCAACTGTGTGAATGCCATCATGTCAATATGGACCAAAATCTATGAGGAGCTTCTCCAGCACCTTGTTTGTATCTTTCACGAAGAATTGAGGCATTCTGAAGCCACAAGGGGGTCCAACCCGTACTAGCTGTGTGTACCTAATAAAGTTGGCGGTGGAGTGTATTACTTCTTAATCAATCCTCTTATTCTTTCCTACTGGGATAGTGTTAACATAAAAATTTTACTGTGGGTTGTAAAACAAGTTTTTTTTTTTTTCAGAGCTCACTCTGCGTGCTGGCCACTAATGTCAGCTCATGCGAAACAGTTGTCGGCACTCAAGTTAAAGTGTCTATAACATTGAAGTAAAGTCCCTTTAATAAATTGCCTCTTTAGAAATCTTGTACATTTATTAAAATTTCCCCAATTTCACAAGTGTAGCAAATCTTAAAATCTGCTTTTAAAATAGAAATCATCTTTAAAACCAAAAAAAAATGTTCTTGACTGAGGGAAACATCATCCTGTTAAGAACGCTACACGGAAGCCAAGACAAAACAGACAGACCCTCCCAGGGGACATTTATAAAACGATTCACGTCTCCCTCTTAGATTCCTTCGCTCTTAAAGTCCTAGGAAAACCCACTTTTTTGTGCGTCTTGCTTATCTCAAGCGAGGTGGTCGTATTTTACCCAGCCTCGGATTTAATAACCTGGAAATTCCACTCTCACAAAAAAAAGAAGATATGATGATTAATGCGGGCTCCCCGGTTTTTTTTTCAGAATTTTTTTTTTTATTATTGCACTAGCCTAAATAGAGAACCTACACCATTTTTTATAGTTGGTGTCAAAAAGTTCAGGATGAAACCTGTTTTGCTCGGTTACAACTAAAGCCAGGGTCAGAGGCCCCTAGGTCCGATTTGTTCATAAATACTCACGGTGGGTGTCATCCTTTCCATACAAACATACAACAGTTTATGCAGAGGGGTTTAGGACCGAAATCTTTGTATGCACAAACTTTGCTTATAGGTTTCCAGAATTTCCAGAGGAATAACCAAGGATGGTCCCGGTACTTGCAGGGGTATTCCAGGAATAAGCATAGTCATATTACACAAGGGTCATTAAAATGATAAGCTTATATGTATATGTGTTTATTTAAAAAAAAAAATTAAAAATGCTTTGGATATACACTGGAATGAAGAAATTAATTGCCTGATGGCCTTTAATCATCCTGGACTGTGTCCCGCGCACAGATGACCTGCTCGTGATCACATTTCCTCATCACATGTACCTGCAGTCTGCCTGGGCAGTCATGTATCACCACTATGTTTTGGCTGTAGCGGGTGTTGTTGCAGTGAGCAGTAAGACCGGTGTTGTGTGTGGAGACCCATCTGCAGTTGAGGGAATGTGCAGTGATGGCAGTTACACACATCATTACTATGTAAACAGAGGAGACAGGTCCTATTAATCAATCACTGGGAGCAGAGCATGAAGGGATCGGTGACGCGTACGAGAACTGAGGGGTCATGGGAGTTGTAGTTGAAAGATGGCGAACGTCTTAGAGTAAAGGTTCGCAAACTTTAGACAATGAGGCAAACACAATGTCGGGTGGTTGTCCAACCTTGGTCTGTATATACCTGTGTATGTATCCCTTCCTCTCTGGTATTCCTCGTGGAAGCTGTGCAATACTTTATTTTGTCAACATGCCAGACCTCTATAACAGGCTTATTGTGATTCTATTATTTTTGTATATTTAGCTATTTGACCATCCGGTGGACTTTGTTCTGTTATGTGTCTGTTTAAATGATTTGTTTTAATTGATCTAATAAAGTGTTATTTTATGCTTTTACATCTTCGGTTTTGTTTCCTTCTCTTCTTTGTTTACGATACTTTTGAAGCATCCATAAAATTGTGATAAATATAAAAGCAACGATTTATTCTTCATTTTGTTGATTAATGATTAAGTTGTTTGTGTATTCATTATTTATAGCATTGGGTTTTGTCTAGAAGTGTCATTCTCCCGGAATACCCCTTTAAGTCGCTGTGACTCCGCGCTTCATACAGTGAAATCAAGGGCGAAACATCATGCTTCACTTGCGCAGGCTCTGGACGTGGGCACAGTGCCCTGAACTGAGGTGACTGAGGGCCAGGGAGGTCTAATCGGATTCAAGGTCACCAGACCCGACTGTTGTTTCCCCTACAAAACTGTGACCAACAGTTTGCAAGATGGACAGTTTAGTGGTCCTAAAGCTACTGACTGTTCCTTTAACATCAGTAGGAATGGTTTCACAATTAAAAGGGGACAACATTGGAGCCAATTTACTTACCCGATCACAAACTGTGCGAATCCAGCGCGGTGCGTTCCTCGTGGGGATTAGAGGTTCCGGCGATTCCCTAAGGTGTGCACCCGATGTCAACACAGGTGTCGCTGCTGCGCTGAATTCCGCCGGAGTTCCCGAAGGTATCACCAAGCTACGCGGGTGTCAGGTCAGCACGTGTCAAGGCAAAACTTTTTTATAAAAATACGTGTTGTTTTTTTTCTCTTTTCCGAATCCGTCATGGTTTTCTACGACCACGCCCCCCCGTTCATCCCGTTCAATGCCGGCGCCAATGCGCCACATCCCGATTGACGTGCGCCAAAAAACCCGGAGAATTTCAGGGTTAGGGAAAATCGGTGCAAATCGGAAATATCGGTAACGTGACGGAAAAAAACGTGAAAACGTGTGGGGATCGGGCCTTGTATAATGACCCCCACTTGTATAAAATATTTACAGCAAGTTAACACAGGTCACAAAATTGATAAGTGGATAGAACCCTCTGGCTTCCCTCCTCCCTCTGTACATGGCCGCTGTAGATTTCACTGATACATGGTCCACAAGACAGCATCAAATCATCACAGTTAAGCCACAAGATAGTTTGATTCTATAAAGGATTTTTCTCCAATCTTTCACAAATCATTTCTTTTAATTGGTTATGCTCCAACCTCATTTCATGAGAGTTGGAAGTTATTTCGTTGCCCCACTATACCCAATCTCCATTTAAAATTTGTCTGCCCGCTGCCACAGGCGGGGGAGCTATGAGCTGATTTAAATAAATGGTACAGTATGTAGGAACCTTTAGAGCTCACCTATTAGATTAGAGTGTTAATCATCACCAACCTTTAGGACTATGTGGAGTAAACTATTGAAATCGTTAAATTTTGTAAGATGTGCAGAATGAGACATAATACTATTTTAAGGGGTGGTTATATATGTATATGGGATTTATCAGCAGTTTGGGACTATTCATATTGCAGACCAGTGTTTTGGCATTTGTCCCTGGAGGTGTTTAATTAGACCATTGTGTGTGGTTTGTTTATGTAACAGGCAGGACTTGAAGAATGCCATTTTATTTCCGCATTGCAGCCTCCGAGTTGCAAGGGTGTCCCTCACATGCTGTGTTCTTAGTGCTCGCTTGCTTATTCTACTGCCCTCTTCTTCTGCACTAAAATCTCTTTCATGATGACAGCATCCAATAAGCCTAAACAGTGTGTGACTCACGTGGATCCAGTTTGCCCGACAGAATCCAATCAGATTATATTCAAACTAATGGAAGATACACAGGACTCCATGAGACTCAATGGGGCCTTATTACCAGGGGGCGTGGACGCATTTCCATCTGATTTTTGTCATGAGTATTTTCTGTTGTTTGTGGGATTTCCGCCGGTGGACAGGTATTAACAGGGGATTGTGTCACACACAATTGGAATTTTGGCGCACGCTGCGCTGCTTCCATGTGACAGAAATTCAGGATGGGCCATTGGAACCGAGTGCGTCTGCTTCAGACTGAGCGCGGGATAAACTTTCAAATTGTGTCCGCAGATCAGCACTTACAGCACCAGGAAGAAGAGGTGAACTCCGTGTGGAACCTGAGCGGGGAAGGACACATGGCAGGAATCGGCGCCCGCACGATCTTGTGATTTACCGCACAGTGCATTCCGTATCATGACAAGCACTTTCGGGGAAACTCAAAGGACACGTAAGTAAAGTGCCCATAAATCAATATTTATTTCATCAGATGTATCATCAGCAACGTTTCGAACCAGGTCTTTGTCCAGCATGCTGATTAAGACCTGTGTCGAACATTTTCATACCTATATTGAATAGAAAAACCATGAAGTTACTGTGGCTCTTTTGGAGTGCTGCTGCATCTTTCCCATTAGAGGTTAGGTACTGTGGAACCAGGTCAATGCGAGAAAAACTAAGAGCACAGCAGTGTGGACTGCGTCCATTTTAAAACTACTTACAGATTAAACGTTAATGAGTCCAGGATTATTCTTTCAGTTCACATTTGTTTTGCAGGAAGAATTTTATTCAAAGTCGCTGCACAGACCCCTAGAGAAAACTCTCTAACTAAAATCCACACATAAAACCCCATATAAAAGTTAAGAAATACTAGAATGTAACGTTACCATGAACAGGTCTCAAGCAATGTACGTATAAGAACAGTGTAGAATCCCAGGTTCCAGCAATGTAGTCTACATGAGTCTTGAGCAGCAACTGCAGTCATTTGTGAGTCACTTCACCATCAGTATGAAGGCCCTCGTTCCCGAATCTCCATGTTCTGCTCCGCCACGGGTTGTCCCCCCTAGGGCGATGTCACCTCTTACCGTAAGAATTGTAGGATACTTGTCCCTAGCTAATAACGCAACTATAAATACAACATCGAGTGCTGAACTCAGGCTCCCATCCCAGCCAGATCATCACGTTTAAGTCACAAACGGTTGGCACAGTGGTTTCGCGATGAAAATTGAGCAAAGCATGTCTTTTTAGTTTTAAAGAGGTTTTCTTATGTTTCATAAAACCATGACGGAAACTCTGGAGGTCTCTGTTTAGGACTCATCATCCCCTGGCCAAGTAGAGCAGCGAAAAAGGAGATGCAGAGACCTGTCCTATCAACCCACCAATCAGTGAGGGCCAATTATAATTGTATGGTTTGTTGTTTTGTTGGTGGATGAGCTTGCCGGGAAGTTAGACTCACATCACAGACCAATATTTAATTTAAAAAGATTATTGAGATCAAGGGTAATTCCAGTCCTATTAAATTTTGGCTAACGCGGAATTAGTCCCTGCTACTCGCACTCTCGTTACCTAGAGCGGGAGAGGGAACAACTAGAAGAAACATTCCCTTCACCTGGCCACAATAGCTGGAAAGTGGCCAAAGACACGAGATATAAGACCCAGACAATGCAAACGCAGAATGAAAAGCCTCTAGAAGCAGAGGGACACAAACAAAAAGGGCCAACCGCAGTACACAAATACCAAAGGCAGAAGGATAAGGCTGAACTAATAGTTAGAAGGGTCAAATACAGAAACAGAAGATCAGGAATAACATGAACGGGATATCAGCATCCAATACAAAAGCATGTATACAGTTTATTTTGTAGTAGCAGTAAAAGTATAAAAGGTTCTTTGTTTTATAACTAACTCCTCAAAACATGTGTTTTGTTTATTTTTATCAATCAGTGGAAAATTGAAGTTGGAGAGGGTATAAGAACACTTTCTTTGTTTTTGCCTCCCATAAACGGGGGTATTCCAAATTCATGAAGACCATCTCACAGGGAATCACATCAACAATTAACCTCAAGATAAACCAGGTGGCACTCTTACGATGAACCATTGATAGATTGTATTTCTTCTTCAGAAAGCAACCATATATATTATATTAAAGATATAGAAATTCTGAAAATTTTGTATAAGAGGGCCATCACAGAGAAATCGATACATGATCACTGACTTCTTTGACATTTTCATGATAGTGGACACCATAAGTTGTCCCCAATCTGGCCATGTCTTTGGTATTACACAGCTTTTGGCTTGTCCCTGGATATGTACCATAAATCTTCTGACTATGGGCGATTTCTTCTCATGAATAGCTTTCCATTCCGCACCCACTGCATTTCCTCTGCTTCTCGCTTTCCCCCCTGCATTACAAGACACAGGCCTTACTGTTGCAAGCAGCGTCACATCACAGACTGATTAAGGTCTTTATCCTAAGGGAGGCGTAAAGCAGAGCTGACTCTGTGTGTGCTATAGGGAGTAGCCGAGCTGAGTAGTGTTATTGTGTGTATATGCAGTCTTCAGATCTCATCCTCTCTCTCGGTTGGATCTCGTTTGTCTATGTGTAGATACTAGTAATGTTACAGAAGTTTAAATAGAAAGTGTAGTATAAACTGTACCCTGTAATCTAATGCACATTGTCAGACTCATGGCATCTCATAGGAGAGCGAAAACAGCAATAAAAAACCCTGAGTAAAATTGTAAAGTAAGGGGTTACAAATTATCTTATTGTGGTGAACATCATTAGAGGGATAAAATTTGAGAATTTCTCTCGTGGGCGCAAACCCTTACGTTGAGTTTTTTTTAAAGTGCTTTTAACCACATAACGGTTATGCAATATTTTATCATTAATAGCTTGTTGGATTTTTTCCGATGCCTCTCAATTTTTGCCTTCAAATTATGCCTTTTTATATTTTGTTAATGTAAACCTGTGACCTTGTCACGCGACTATCATCCCTCCGCCGAATATCACGCACGGAACCTCACAGAGAGATTGATAACTCATCTCCTCAAAAAAAAGTAAACAAAAGATACTAAACTCTCGAGCGTTTCACATAAACTTGATATTTATTTTAGATTCTAGGATTTTTTGGCGCGGGCCGCCGGAGATAACCTTTCTGAGTTGGTATGTAAGCTTTCGCCACAACGGACTGACTCCTGTACAATCCAAACAATATCGGTATCTCCAGAGTAACCAATTCATGAACAAGTGTTAAGGCCGGACTGTTCCACCAGCCGCCGGAGGGATCCCCTTGGGAGGACAGATCGCAGAGAAGTTGATTAGACTAGGCTTAGATTCAACAGATACGAAAATTCATCAATCATAATAGAATAAGCAATGTTGTCAAGGGGTTTAAAGGGTGTTTTATAAACAATTAAAAATGTGGTGTGTAGCAGACTTCCAGTTGTTTGTCATGTTGTCTGGTTTCGTGGTATCGGTCACACAACGAGAAAAGAAGAATCATTGGACAAGACTCATTATCAGTATGTCGGCCATTTTTTATTTTTGCAATGCAACTTTTTAAGGAAGAGAAATCTATACCATCAGGGCCTGAAATAGCATAAACGAAGAAAATCAGATGGTAGTTCCTACCTTGTACCCTCATCCTAAAGACTTTATGGGGGGCTCATTTACTACCCGGTATAACATTGCGATATCACAGCGTGGTTCGTTGTCCGACGCTTGATTCTGGGGTTCTGCCGGGATTTCATAAGGTCGTTCGCGCCTATATCACCAGGAGTCCCAGCTGTGCCGAGGTCCCGACGGAGAGTTCACCCTCCCTTCACCGTCGTGCAGCATGTGAGTGCTTGATCTTGCGACAACAAAACATTTTTAAAATTTTGTGTTTTTTTTCGAGGTCCGTCGGCTTTGTCTGACGGCCCACGCCCCCCCCCGCGGCAAATCGGAAGGAAATGTCAGGGATACCGGAATGAGGATTAGCGATTCGGAACCCTTAGTAAATGACGAAGACCACCATGGTGTGTATTCTACCGACGAATGTCCAGGAACATCAACAAATAAAACTTTTATCGCGTCGATCGAAATAAGTCATCAACATTCAAATAAGTACAACTAAAACCGCATCCCTAGCTAGAGTGCAAGACCTCCTTTAAAGTCGAGGACCCTAGCCAGTTACCTGTGAGCACCGTGGGAGTGCCCACCTGGAGCCAGAGGAGCCCTGGACTTTGAGACAATTTGGGACAAATTGGTATTTCCCCCCAGTATGAATCAGCAGCCTTACCTTTATTTTACAGCAAGGGCATACTTGCATTAAATCTATAGTGTTTTTTTTGTTATATCACCTGTTTTGAATGGTACTGTTCTTGTAATAGTCCTATACAAATGTGATATGACATGAACTTTGTAGATTTGTTATAAAGGGGAGCAGTAATATTTCCCGAGCTACTAAAAAAAAAGAAATTGTTTTGCAGGAGAAAAACTGTACTTGTTTACCAGGAAAAGCAGACAGACAGTCTGACCTTTAGAAATGAACAGTTGTCTGGAAAAGCTGTTTACCATTTAGCACCTTTCTCCATAGAATATTGGGGATTGATGTAAGTCATTGAGGATGCTTGTAGTAGATAGCTAATATGAAAGTTAGATAATAGAGACTGAGATAGATTAGATAGATAGATAGATGATAATAGTTAATAGAATAGACATAAATAGATGATAGACATACGATGATAGATAGATAATATTAATAGATGATAATATAGAAAGCAGAGATATTAGAATTGATAGATATATAGAAGTATAGAGATAGATAGATAGATAGGAAGAATAGATCGCATATGAGATAGATAGATAAGAATAATGAGATAGATAATAGAGAATGAGATAGATAGATAGATCGATATAGAAGATGGATAGAATTGCTAGATATACGATAGATTATTGAGGATAAAAGATAGAAGATAGATAGACTGATAGATAGAAGATATATAGAATATGACAAGTAGATGGTAGATAGATAGTCAGAGATAGATATAGATATGAGATCGAGTAGATAGAATGATAGTGATAGATAAAGGATGAGAATGACGATAGATAGATAGATAGATAGATTGAGATGATAGAAGATAGATAGATAGGGATATAGATAGGTAGATAGAGATGATAGGGATGAGATAGATAAGATAGATAGAGCGATAGATAGATAGACAGAATAGATTAAATAGGCAGATAGATGGATAGATATGAGAGAGAATTAGATATGATAGATGGATAGCATTATGGAGAGCAGATAGATATGAGATAGATAGATAGATAGATCTATAGATATGAGATAGATAGATGACTAACTAGATAGATAGATATGAGATAGATAGATAGATGCTGAGATAGATAGATAGATAGATATATCAGATTTAGATAGTGAGATAGATATGAGAAGATAGTAGAGATAGATAGAATTAGCAACTACCACACTTAGGTGCACAAAAGTGATAAATCGATGGCCCTATGTATCTAACCTTTTTGATATTAAATATTGGGTTCAAATCGCACCGAAGATTAAACCGCTGCATCCCAGGAGGTGCTGAGAAATTACAATCTGGTTTTCACTGATCTTAAAAGCATGACTAAATAAAAATGTGTTTGTATTGGGTGAAGTGTCTATCTTTGTGTCATTCAGTCAGTTCAGTGGGGGAGGTTTTATCCTATTCCCCCTGCTCTTTTTTCTATAGTATAAATAGGGACCAGAACCTTTTTTATGTCCCATTTAATATTGATTCTTGCGCTGCTGTGTTCCGGGACTGCACCAATTCACAAAAGTCTCGCTACTTCCCCCTTGCAACGTGATCCTACATGCCAAAAATGACATGAAATCCAGATGTCAGAGTAATCGGGAAGATTACACGTGCAGCACCAGCTCCAGCTTAGGGCCGCGACGCTGTGGACGTAGGGGACGCAGAAACTTGGTGGACACACAGTCACATATGGGTCTTGGAAACAATGTAGGACCATAGGATTACAGATTACAGAATGACAGGTTTTGCTACGCTAATTAACACTGTTGTAATGCCAGCCATGTTTTCCCTGACAAATGCAGTAGTAGCCGATTCTTAGCGGAGACTGTTTCCTATCGCTCTTCTGCGGGGTTGTGGGTTCGCATCAGCGCAGTCAAATGTGAGGATGGGCAACACTTATCCTGAGGCCTTTAATAAAGAGACCTAGGACCGGGATGTCCATCCTGGGGTAGTTGAGCCTCTTGGCCTTAAGGCGGCCCAATGTCGCAGCAATGGGGGGGCAGCATGAAGGGCTATAAAGCAGATATGACACCTAACAATAGTGTCTCTTGATCCCCGGTGTGAGCATGTGTGTGGAGAACGAGGAGCAACGAGCTTTATTAAAAAAATAAAAGGAACTATTATCTGGACGGGCGGGAGGCGTCGGGAAGGCGGTGCCATTCTATAGCTCGTGTTTAGAATCATCCCTGACACATAATATTTGGCCCTTGAATCCAACAATGGACTTCCACCTCCCAGAGCAACAAAGTAATAGATATTGAGAGCTTATTGTTTCCTTTGAGAATCTTCAACCAGCATGAGTCTACGCCACCAACCACGCACAATCAAATTATATTGAGAGCGAATATTATGCACATGTTAAGTATACCCTAGCAGTGACTGCGTTACCGTACCCAGGGAATAAATATACGATCTAGTAATGACTATTTTGAATCATAAGTAATACTACTGGAGGGAATATAACACACAGTAATCATATATATAGCCAGCAGCGACTATAAACACCCATACATCATGCAAGCAAAGAATATACTGTATATTAAGATATATAAAGCTGGGGTATAGGGGTATTTTCAACGCTTGGCGCGAGTGACGCGCACCGCGAGAGAGCGCAGCTGTCCCGATACATCAAAGAGGAGGCTCCTCATGGCCTGGGTAGGGCCTGTCTGGTGTAGAAAAAAAAGCAAAGCATAGACTTTTACACATATGAAAAGTCATGGCAGCAGTGAGTGGCCGGAGCGCGGGGAAAAGTAACGCCCATGTCAGCCCACTCCCTGCAGCCGCTGCCCTCCCCTCGAGTGAGTAGGTGGCGGATAGGGGCAAATAATCGCAAGTGCTAGCAATAGTTAGCGTGGCATGGGCAGAGGTCCTGATAAATATGCTCCTATGTGTGTATTGTATGGAGTCTTTGATTTTTGTTCAAGGGACGCTAAGAGGAAAAAAGCAATCGTCCATGTCACATCATCAATTTTGACTCGGGAACATATGATAGAATTTTTTTGAAACTAAAATTGTAACCTGCTATTTCCAAAAATCTAGTATTACCCACCAATACAGGAGCCCATTGTCTGCTGATGTGTAGGAGTTAGAAAGCTGAGCCAGTGATGGTTCTAATAAACAGCTGCGGAAAAATGAAACTTGAGATCTGATTTGGCTGCCGTGGGCAACTAGAACAGTCTGCTCTCAGAGACTCTTGAAAAATACCCCCCATAGTACAAAGGGAACGTCAAGAGACAAATAAGAGATTGTCAGAAACAGATAAGTGTCAGAAGGACAGTGATGGCAGAGACAATGCGAGACAGAGAAAGTCATGAAGGGACAGTCAGAGAAAGAGGAGAGTCTGAACAAGTCAGAGACAATTAGAGACAGGAAGACGAGTCTTGAAAAAGTCAGGCTCAGATACAGTGAGAGGACAGAGAGGTTCAGAGAAACCGGCGTGGGAGACAGAAAGACACATAGGGCGGAGACAGGAACAGACACAGATCAGAGACACTCGAGCAGAACGGTCAGAGACCGACACAGTCAGAAAAAAACAGACAGAGACGGCCGAGAACATAGAATTAAGAGGGGTCTGGTGCTTAACATTTACACTGTGTCTGGAATACCTGAGATTGGTCAGTGCCCAGACACGTGTATATTGTAGTACCAGGACCCCTCATTATTCTCTGTGGCACAGGGCGTCTGACATAGGCTATTAAACGGCATCCCATAATTGGGAAGGACAATATAATAAAGGTGCAATCGTGCTCCTGCCTCTTGGTCAGGCTTATAAGGTCTAGAAATTAGCCAACAAGTCGAACAGAGGCAACCGGCCGACTCATTATGGTTAAGAAGGGCCTTGCAGCCCTTAAACAACCCTGATTTGCTTTTTAGTTGCAGGACATATAGCCCAGACAGATCTTCATAAGAGGTCTTTCCAGACTCCAGGCAGGGGAATAAGCTGACAAGCTGTCTTCATACATGGACTAGTCTCCATCGGGAAACCAAATTTATCGCTAAATATGGGGGGTGAGAGCCGGTAGGTAACGGTGCTAAAGTATTTGGGGGAAGGAGGAGATAGCTATGTACAATATGCCTTTCAAAAATCAACCAATTGATTTGTTGTTGGCTCAGAGGTGCTGGACCGCACATGTGGCTCAGTACCCAGAAACAATATCTTCCGCCTGAGGCAGTTTGCTACAACCGCCTAAGAAGTAAGGATTTGACACCCGAGAACGGTCTGGCTGTGTGTTGAAACTACTGGGAACAGTATAGAATAGTTACTCTCATTTCTAGATATGAAAATAATAATAGATTAGACCAAGCCTCAGACTAGAAGGTGCACTATGCAAGAATATATTGGGGCTCCACAGGGCCATAGTGTGGATCCATGTAGCCTTAGTCGGAGCCTGGGACCAATCTGTTAGTTGGGACTTTGCTGGCTTTCTGCTGGGCCAGAGTAACCTAGCGGATTTCCTCCTGATAATGTGGCATTGGTTCTTTAAGTGCATGTGCCAATGCGCACACGAGCATGAAAAGTCTCAAACCGTCACCGCCCACCGGCCACCAAAAGGGGGCTACAGTGCCTCACGATGTCACTGCACCTTCCCTCCGTTCCTACACCACCAGCACAGGTTCCAGGGTACCGTCCTCCACTGGGCCACTGATAATACCGGTGCTGTGAGTCTTCTCCATATGGTTTTCCAAGACTATTCATTTTCTCCACAAATTTCATGCAGCCATCTGAGCGCTCGGCCTGTGATTGGATATGAGTTTTTGGCTAGATGTAGGGAGAGGGGGGGGTGCAGCGATGCCTCCTGGTGGGGGGCTACAATGGAGAAGATCAGGTCCCTGTATAAGATCTGATGCACACAGAGACGACTATGGACTGGAGTATTATAAATACTTACCGCTATAATGTGGATTGTGTTATATTATAAAGTATTATATAGTCAGATGATTTTGGGGGCCCAGGAACCACTTTGTATAAGTGACTCAAAACCAGTTTTTTCTAGATTGGATAGTATGGATTTTCCGAGCACGTATGAACCGTATTGGAGGATTCCCACAATTTGGGTTCCCATGAAGGGTTATTCTAGTGGTTTTATGTTAAGACTTGCTGATCGGTGGAAGTGTAACCATTGGGCCCCCCAACATCATGTGGTGCTCCCCTCACACAGCTGAGGATAATAACGAAATTAGTAACAATTCCTTTATTTATATAGCGCACACAGATTACACAGCCCTGCACAGAGCTTGCCAAATCAGTCCCTGTCCCCAATGGGGCTCACAATCTAATCATCCTACCAGTATGTTTTGGGAGGAAACTTGAGGACCCGGAGGAAACCCACGCAAACACAGAGAGAACATACAAACTCTTTGCAGATTTTGACCTGGATGGGACTTAGGTCCCCAGCGCTGCAAGGCTGTAGTGCTAATCACTGAGCCACCGTGCTGCCGGTTCTAAGGTGAGGCCATCAATATCGATACTAAAAAAAATCCCTTTAATGCCTTTGGTGCTTCTGCTTCTTCTGTATATAAGTCTTCAAGATCCATTGGTGGGTCCATCATTTAAAAAAGGATGTAAAGTACAATAATAATTTACTGAAATCTGAGGATATTTGGCATCTCCAGGCCACGCGCTATAATAATATATAATTACTAGACAAGGTGACCCAAGCGGTGACTAACCACAGGACACGAGGCTCCGCACTGCTCTATAGGAACATAAATGTTATATTCTCACTTCCTCGTGTTTCCCTGTTTCATTCCTCGGTTATTATTGCAGAGTAATCATGTGCCAGACTAATAACAGTTACCGAGGCACCAAACATCTCATCTGTACTGAGAATGATATAGAGCAGCAGGAGATGAGCACATCAATATATATATATTTTTTGGGGAATATATTCAGTATAATTTGTTATTTATACATTTATATTTCTGTCCTTGCCTAAGAGTCCATTTGGCATATGGGTCCAGTGGGAGAATGGCCTCTCACAGACAGAACTCCTAAGCTGTATCTGCTCAGCTCCTCCTGCTCTATAACATGCTGCCTGCAGATAGGACACTATGTACAATCTGTTCATCTTCTCCTGCTCTATAACATGCTGCCTGCAGATAGGACACTATGTAGATTCTGCTCAGCTCCTCCTGCTGTATAACATGCTGCCTGCAGACATGACACTATGTATAATCTGCTCAGCCCCTCCTGCTCTATAACATGCTACCTGCAGATAGGGCACTATGTACAATCTGCTCAGCTCCTCCTGCTCTATATCATGCTGCCTGCAGATAGGACACTATGTAGATTCTGCTCAGCTCCTCCTGCTGTATAACATACTGCCTGCAGATATGACACTATGTAAAATCTGCTCAGCTCCTCCTGCTCTATAACATGCTCCCTGCAGATAGGGCACTATGTACAATCTGCTCAGCTCCTCCTGCTCTATAACCTGCTGCCTGCAGATAGGACACTAAGCACAATATGCTCAGCCCCTCCTGCTCTATAGCATGCTGTCTGCAGATAGGACACTGTGTACAATCTACTCAGCTCCTCCTGCTCTATAACATGCTGCCTGCAGATAGGACACTGTGTACAATCTGCTCAGCTCCTCCTGCTCTATAACATGCTGCCTGCAGATAGGACACTATATACAATCTGCTCAGCTCCCCCTGCTCTATAAAATGCTGCCTGCAGATAGGACATTATGTACAATCTGTTCATCTCCTCCTGCTCTATAACATGCTGCCTGCAGATAGGACACTATGTACATTCAGCTTTGCTCCTCCTGCTCTATAACATGCTGCCTGTAGATAGGACACTATATACAATCTGCTCAGCTCCTCCTGCTCTATAACATGCTGCCTGCAGATAGGACACTATGTACATTCAACTTTGCTCCTCCTGCTCTGTAACATGCTGCCTGCAGATAGGACACTGTGTACAATCTGCTCAGCTCCTCCTGCTCTATAACATGCTTCCAGCAGATAGGACACTATGTACAATCTGCTCAGCTCCTCCTGCTCTATAACATGCTGCCTGCAGATAGGACACTATATACAATCTGCTCAGCTCCTCCTGCTCTATAACATGCTGCCAGCAGATAGGACACTATGTACAATCTGTTCATCTCCTCCTGCTCTATAACATGCTGCCTGCAGACATGACACTATGTAGAATCTGCTCAGCTCCTCCTGCTCTATATCATGCTGCCTGCAGATAGGACACTATGTACAATCTGCTCAGCTCCTCCTGCTCTATAACATGCTGCCTGCAGATGGAACAGCTAAGTCATCTGGCGTCTCCTCCTGCTCTATAACATGCTGCCTGCAGATAGGACACTATGTACAATCTGCTCAGCTCCTCCTGCTCTATAACATGCTGCCTGCAGATAGGACACTATGTACAATCTGCTCAGCTCCTCCTGCTCTATAACATGCTGCCTACAGATAGGACACTTTGTACAATCTGGTCAGCTCCTCCTGCTCTATAACATGCTGCCTGCAGATAGGACACTATATACAATCTGCACAGCTCCTCCTGCTCTATAACATGCTGCCTGCAGATAGGACACTATGTACAATCTGCTCAGCTCCTCCTGCTCTATAACATGCTGCCTGCAGATAGGACTATGTACAACCTGCTCAGCTCCTCCTGCAGATAGGACACTACGTACAATCTGCTCAGCTGCTCTTGCTGTATAATATACCGCTGATAAATTGAGTAGCATTTTCATGCTATTAAGGATTCCCTTCAAAAGAAAAACAATTTGTTGATAAATCAAGTCCATCGATTCAATTGGGATGAAAGAAAAAGAACCCCAAACCATTCAGGAATATCACAACAAGACCATAAAGCACCGTTATCTTTTTCCTGTTTAGATCATTTTTATAGCCAAGTTTGTGGCTTTGTAATGTTAAGTCGTCCTACCGAATTGGTAAAGAATTTCAGCCCTTAATGTGGTTCTTTTGGGAGGGGAAACCAAAAAATTTCCGGACTTTTTTTTTTTTTTTTTTTTTTTAACAGGAAAAAGCTCAACTGAGCAGAAAAGATGAGAAAATAAGAAGTGACGTGAACTGGGATTTACCATTGATAACTGAGCCTGCTCAGCCACGCCGTCCGTCAATCCAATAGAGCATCTTTGGGATGTGGTGGAACGGGAGATACGCATGATGTATGTGCAGCCGACAAATCTGCGGCAACTGTGTGATGCCATCATGTCAATATGGACCAAAATCTCTGGGGAATGCTTCCAGCACCTTGTTGAATATATGCCACGAAGAATTGAGGCAGTTCTGAAGGCAAAAGGGGGTCCAACCTGTTACTAGCATGGTGTACCTAATAAAGTGGCCGGTGAGTGCATTTGGGACCACAGTGTACCCAACATCTGATGGCTACTTTCAGCAGGATAATGTGCCATGTCATAAAGCTGGAATCATCTCAGACTGGTTTCTTGAACATGACAATGAGTTCACTGTACTCAAATGGCCTCCACAGTCACCAGATCTCAATCCAATAGAGCATCTTTGGGATGTGGTGGAACAGGAGATTCGCATCATGGATGTGCAGCCGACAAATCTGCGGCAACTGTGTGATGCCATCATGTGAATATGGACCAAAATCTCTGAGGAATGCTTCCAGCACCTTGTTGAATCCATGCCACGAAGAATTGAGGCAGATCTGAAGGCAAAAGGGGGTCCAACCCGTTACTAGCATGGTGTACCTAATAAAGTGGCCGGTGAGTGTATATGTACAAGTAACAAAAGAGAACAATAATGATACAAAATAGGTACTGACCAGAGTATATGTTGTTGTCAGCATTTACAGTTCCATCTTAGGTTTGTTCCGTTCTATAAAGAACATCAGTGTTTGTATTAAACTATAGTGGTAACTATGTTACAAGAGCGGGAGGAGAGGGAAATGGAGCCTTGTGGGGGACACTGATCAGAAGGATGTAGATATCTCATAAAGCAGATCGGGAGCCAAACGTCATAGTCGTTATGTATCTGTGTGAGTGATATAGTTGTCAGAATAGTAGCTGTTACTGGAGGAATGTAGATAGATCGATGTACAGGCAGTCCCCAGGTTACCTACAGGATAGGTTCTGTAGCTTTGTTCTTAAACTGAATTTGTATGCAAGTCGGAACAGCATATTTTAGAAATTTTTGTTGCTCCAGCCAAATATTTTGATTTGATTTTTAAAAATGTTTGGATGTCATAAGAACCAGGATTAACAACTGTAACAGCTGTTTATTGCAACCTAGGACCAACATCCAGAGGTCTGTTTGTAACTAGGGGTCATCTGTAGGTCGGATGTTCTTAAGTAGGGAACTGCCTGTATAGTACTTACACCAAAGGTCCGGAACGTTGGAGGATCGCTGTGTTTGGCGTCCTGTTCAGCTTGCCGGGCACCTGCGTTGGGAATCAGATCCCGATTTTTTTATTACAGGTCATTAATTGTTCTTACTATTTTTACCATATGTCATACGTTTTTACCATTCATTTCAGTTACTAAACATTTGTTTATTACACTTTATGTATTATGATATCATTCAACACTGAGATATGCCCCCTTCTGGTAGTCTCATACATGTCCTGCTGTATTAAAATGACTATTACTTTCATATGAAATGTATCTGTTTTATACTGATTTTTATAGTATATATTTTTGTATTGTGTTAAAGCGATTTGTTTTTTTATTGCAAAAGTGCATTATATTATAAGTGGAACTGAGGAAGGGAGCTGTTCGCTCCCGAAAATGCGTTTAATCAATAAATACGCTTGTCTTCGGTGCAGCACATTGTGACAATTATGGTTTTTACTTTCTCCATACAATTTACCGCTTTCCGGTCCAAGTTGGCTCACCCATCCTGCTGTTCTATTACCCTATCACCTGACGTTGGCTCACTACATTATATTTGCGCTGCACGTTTTTTTATGTGCTTATATATTAGCTATACTCTCCCTTTATTAAGCCTTGTCAGTTCATCCCAGGCAACTACATTATCCCTAAGGTCCTAAAGTCTGTATATAAAGGTTATCACAGATACCTACTGGTTAATAGGTCATGAAGTTTTATTTATTTGTGTTTCCTGGTTGGACAATAGTACAAGCACTGCTGGCCTCTTGTGTCACCCGTTCTTCCTCATAGATTGTAAGCTCTTGTTAGCATGGCATTTATTCCCATTGCTTGAATGCATGATATAATTACTACACTGTAATGTATAATTTGCCTGTCTATATATTCTGTGAATTGTTAACTGCAATTGAATATGTTGGAGCTATATAAATAATCATTATAAATTAAATTTGTGGACATTTCCAGTAAAATAACACAAGATTAGTTCACCCCGTCACATAACTAAATGTTTGAATCCCATATTGCTGTGTACCAATTGTTATACAGACAGCACAAACATTTCCCTTATCTATATTCCCCAAATGTAGACACTGTGCAGGAGCAAGATGTGCATCTGTTAGAATAAAACTGCAGCCAAGTGTATACATCACTGGTCTTTATGGCAGATGCCAGAACAAAAACATGTCTCACTGGTGACTCACTGTTCCCAGAATCTTGTACTGAGACATTGTACTATAGAAAAATCCATTATTAAGATGCCTTCTCTAAAGAGCAGAAATTACCGTGTGCCATGTACAATTTTTTTACAAGGGCTCCAATACAGGCTTTGTGCCTTTAGTTGCTCTTCTACAACATATGTTGGTTGAATATCAACGGTGCCCATTGCATACATTGCTCCACATGACAATTTGCAGTGATTAATTGGCCTGGCTACAGTCGCTAGTCAGTGGCTTCAATCAGACCCTGAACAATATTGTGTGAAGAGGTTTCCTGTCTCATTACGAATTGCTCATGACCTCTAAATTACCTTATTGAAACTGCAGATATAAATACCGTATATTCCGGCGTATAAGACGACTTTTGAAGACAGAAAAATCTTCTGTCTTCTCTGGGGTCGTCTTATACGCCGGTAATCCCGTTACTAGCATGGTGTACCTAATAAAGTGGCCGGTGAGTGTATATGTACAGTGAAGGAAATAATAATTTGATCCCTGGCTATAGGTTTGCATGCTGACAAAGACATGAACAGTCTATAATTTTAAGGGTAGGTTAATTTTAACATTGAGAGATAGGATATCAATAATAAAATCCAGAAAATCACATTGTATAAATTATATACATTTATTTGCATTTTTCTGAGAGAAATAAGTATTTGATCCCCTACTAAACATTAAGGGTACATTCACACATGGTGTTCTGACGCATGCGTTTTAGATGCATGAGTCAGAATACATGTGTCAAAAATGCATTACTATGCGTTTGGTTGCTTAGGAAAGCCCTTTTTAGTTTTTGCGTTTTCTTTACTCACCACTTTCAAAATTCCATTTTTTAAATTTCAAAACGTTGTAAGGGCTGCGTAACAAATTGTACTTGCTAATATTCAACATTTGGTTGATAAAGTATCCTTTATATAGTGTTAAGATCATTTAGGAACTACTGTATATACAATTTATACAGTAATTGGAAAAAATACTGTCCCCTCTATAAGCAGAGGATAAATTGGTAGTGGAACTGGAAGTGAATTCAGCTTCCATACAAGCTTTTGTGTGCAGATATGGATTTATATAATATGGAGGAGTGGTTTAGCAATGACTTAATAGGTAAAAATTGCCTTTACAGCTAGCCTATAGCACATGCCTGGACCATAGACACAATGGGAGAGATTTAACAAAAGTGTCCAAGAGCAGAACTGTTCTAGTTGTCCATGACAACCTATTAAAGCTCAGCTTTAAATTAATAAACAGCTGTGGGAAAATCAAAACTGAGTTCTGATTGGTTGCTATGGGCAACTAGAACAGTTTAGCTCTTAGACACATCTGATGAATCATCTGATGAATAGGCTATAAATGTTCAGTGGAAGAGTTTTCTAGATATGAACATACATTACCTACTGTCAATGGTTAATCCCTTTGTTATCTAGATTTCTATTTTTTTGTAATGCTGTCTATGATCATAATGAAGTAACTGCTGCAAAAAGTAATGTAAATCTATTTTTATTCTTGTTTATTTTGCCGTGCTTGCTGAGTTTCTGTCTCTCTCTGTTGTGTGCCTGTAGCCACGCCCCCTGCACGGAGCTCAGAGACACTCACTAATTCACTTCCTGCCCGGACATAATGAGCACAGAGTAGCTACAAACTCCAGGGAGATAAGTGATCCGTGGGAAGAGGGAAGCAGGTACATATCTGTGAGAACACAGATGTAGCAAAGTGTGTAATAGGCACCTCATGGAGCTCATGCGTCTCTCATCTGTCTCATCTCTCTTTGTATTTGTCAGTGTGTTAGTACAATGTCAGAAGCCAGATGAAAGTATATATAAACCTGTACCCTGATAATGTAACCACATTGTCACCCCACAGAACTAGATGGATTATAATGTGTCTGCTTAGAGAGGCTCACACCCAGGGATTTTGCACTACGCAGCTGAGGGAGTGATAGGAGCTAAAACAGCAATAACCCTGAGTAACATTGTAAAGTAAGGGGTTAAAATTATCTTTATTGTGTTACCATCACTAGAGGATTGAAATGTGAGAATTCTTTTCGTGGGAAAAACCCTTTAAGTATAAAACATAATGTATAGAACATTTAATGTATAGAATATATTTCTGACCTTTTCTGTTATAATTGAAAAAAAATTACTATTCAAGTTAAAATAAGCCCAACAGCCATGAATGTATTCAGAAGTTTTAGCAGTAGAATACATCGGTGGAGACTGGTGCATTGTGTACAAGTCATAATAATACCTGGACCGGTGTCCTACATGGCAGAATTACAAAGAGGTTTCAGCCTCTTAGTATTTCTTGCGCTGAATGAGATCTAGGTCAGGTACTAGTTATAGGTTATAGTAAATTTGAGTCACAACCGGCACTTTTCAAAAAACTGATGTTAGGCAGAAAACCGAAAATGCCCCAGGTATTGCAACATTTTCAGGCCTGGTACATGGCATGAAAAATGCCCCCATTGTGCTGAGTAGCATGAATCCACTGACAGAATAGATTGCAGCAGTTACCTATGGACAAAGAAAGAACCTACATTATGAGACCAGAAAGATTTTTTTTTTTCTTTCTCCAAAGTAAACCATTGATTTCACATACTGTAATTTTCTTGTGAATGTTTGTGTGGGTTTGGCATCCAAGTCAAAATAATATCTTCTCCTTCAGATAAAATCTCACATTGCTATTATTTTAGGCAGGGATTTCTGTCATAATTCAAGCTATGCGGCAGAGATATGTTTGCTATGAATTTATTGTATTGTGTGATGTGGATTGCATACCGTATACAGATAAAACAGGTTTTCCCTCATTCCGCTTTGCTAAATATCTCTCAACGAGAGATCTTTAACAAGAAAAACACCTAACCATAAACTGTGAGTAATACTGACTAATATTCTTGAGACATTTGACTCTTTTTAATTACTTAATAAAGTTATCTTGTAATTGAATATTGTGGTCGATCTTTTGTATTATATTGTGCTTTACCTGTGCCTTACATATGGTATGATGGCTTCACTCATCACCTCCATCATCTCTTACTCTTTTTACATCCTTAAACAGGTGCCCCTCCAATGATTTCACTGAATTTTCTCTGTAGCCCAGAAAGTCCACCACAGATATTCTGAAACAATGTATTCCAGTGTGCCTCAGGTCCATTGCTGCATTTTCACACAGAAACATACTAAGAGACTTACTAACAAGCCTCATTACCAAGCCTTTTTACATTTTGAGTTTCCATTTTTCTCTTCCCACACTCCAAATGTCATGTATTTTTTCCTCATTCCCATACTTGTATGAAGGCTTCAGTGGGACAAATTATGCTTCCTGGTACTAGTTAATATTCTGTGCAATTGTGACTATACTGCTCACCACGCCTCCTCAGGGTTTGTTTGGGTTTTTGCATTTTCGTTTTTTACTTTGCTCCTCCACAAACCATATCTTTTCGATTTGTCTGTTTACAAAGCTATATGGGCTCTTGCTATCACTGGGACAAATTGTTCTTCTTGGTGGCTCCATATAATATTGTGTTTCATGTACTGGGAAGCTGGGTACAAATTCCAAATGTGGTTGTCAATTGGCAAAAAAACACCATTTTCTTATGGATTTTCACTGTGTGGGACAAATCCCATTTATTATTTGAGTCAGTATGATCATGCTGATTAATATAGTTTATAGTCTTAATACCTTAAAAAAGATTCAAACCCTTACATGACATGTTCCATGACATTAATGTGCCATAAGTACTATTTAATACCGTATATACTCGAGTATAAGCCGACCCAAGTATAAGCCGAGGCCCCTAATTTTACCACAAAAACCTGGTAAAACCTATATATTTTTTACTCGAGTATAAGCCGAGTTTGGGTTTTCAGCACATTTTTTGGTGCTGAAAAACTAGGCTTATACTCGAGTATATAAGGTAATTAGGGATCTGAGCTCCAACCAGGAGCAATTAGAAGTTGTGCTCACAGTGAATCAAATCCTTGGCATAGTCATACACGATAAGGTAGTTCTTTTTATTAGAAGCTACGTGTTTCGGTCCAGAAACTGGACCTTCGTCAGGCCTGTCCATCTTCCCTGGACGAAGAAAGGTAGGGCTAACGAAGATTGCTGCCAAGAATCATAATACTACATGCACACTGTACTGTGCTACAAGGTGAGCACCTAATTATGCGATAGTTTTACCATTTATTTTTTAACAGTACTACACGAGGAGAGCGCCCCTGTCTCTTTTTGTCTCCCTTCTCTGACTTATACTGGAGACATAAGGTTTGGAGGTCGTAAAGATTCCCAGCCCCCAAGTCTTTTCCCAGGTCATTATATCATAAGTACGATTTGGGGTTTGTCTTTTAACATTGTCATATTTCCAAAGTTATCAGGTCCTATCACAAGAAACTGCACAGTGTGGAAAATCTTACCTTTTAACCTACGATTTTGTATACTTTTCTGTAGACTTTTATGGCATCACATACAAATTCGAAGTTTTTGCAAAACCAAGGCAAAGCTACCTCAGAAATAAAACTGAAAGCTAATTCTTGTGTAACTAAGGTCAAGGTGTGCCACACCTTAAAATGCTCAGTCGATAAGGTATTTGTTTAGAAGTTTCCTGGTAAGATTTCTCAAGACACATATCTGCCCCTTCCACCTTCCAGACCTCTCTCTTTTTTACCCTTGCTAGTGTTATATGTCAAGTATGTCAAGTGGAAATCTATGTGAGACAATGGCAAAGCAGGCTATCTTGGTTAATTTTGGCATTACCAAAGACTGAAAGGGAACCTGTCACCAGGAATTTTTAGCTGGTGACAGGTTCCAATATTCTATGCTTTGCTGATTTAAAAAATGCCCTTGTCATCATTCTGAATCATTCCAATAGTTGAAATAAGTTTAATTCACACCCTGGCCGCCTACCAGCAGCATGCTGCGAGTCTCAGGGAGAGGGGGGCAGTTGCAGCCTGCATCAGTCTCCTCTCTTCCAACCTCATGCAACCCCCTCACTGCTCCCCACTTCATGTCATTGAGCAGGCAGGGGAGGGAGAGGGATAGTGTGGAGATGATGGAGAATGCATGAGGAGACACAGGGCACACACAGGCTGCAGCTTCTACTCCCCCAGGACTCACCACGCAAGGTAATGTGAATTGAACTATTATAAACTACTGAAATTATGCAGAATTCTGACAAAGTCATTTTAAAATCAGTATAGCAAAGGTTATTCCTGGTGATAGGTTCACTTTCAATTGAAAGCATTATGAATAAGTGATGAAATCTGAGACATCCCCATGAAAGTTGATTCTATAACCCCTTTTGAATATTTAGAGGTATTTAAATACATAGTTTAAAGGGTTGTTTTAAGCTTAATACAGAATTTCCCAAAATATAGAAGGAGAACTTTTTGATTCCACTGTGGGTAAAAGGCATCCACAAATATTGCAGTTTTTTTTTACAGACTGGGTTTGTGCATTGTTGTGTAATGTTGGGGTGTAAGGGTACAGATACACAAACTTATGTTAATTGTATGCATACACAGACTTTGGAATAACCATACTAATGAAATACCTTGCTATTCAGCTGAATAAGGGTCCACATGTTCTCTATATTTGTCCTTTCCCTAAAAGCATTTTTAATGTTGAATTAAAAGGCCTGTCTAGAATTAGATAAATATACTTGCATCACACATTTTTGCAGGTTGCACTGAGTGTGTTGTTCACAAAAGAGCTGAGCTACAATACAGAGCACAACTTGCTTTGGATGAAGGCAGCCATATGGTTCTCATTCAGGATAATGCAATTGCTGTGGTACAGTTACAGAAGTAATTAGTCCTGTTCTCAGTTATAAATCCTATACTTTGTAAAGGTGAGCTGCCAATGGTGGGGAACTAGATTATTTTATAGACCATTGTTAATGGACCTGGTCAGGAGTAGGAGTAGTAACAAACCAATCCCTTTTTACAGCAATATGTATACAAAGAAACGCTAAAATTGTAATATGTGTCACAATAATTCATAGATAATACACAATTTAATCTCTATTAAAGTCACAAAACAAAAGACAAACATACAAAAAAAAAACCAACTGGCGATAGGGTAGGAAAGTGTTGTAAGGTTACCCCACAGGGGATGTCTGGACAATGATGGCATTGTAAGTGTATTTGCAGCCCATCCAATTTGATGGAATTATAGTTCTTGATACTAACCCATATTTCAGCATCCTCTAATATATTGGGGCAGATTTATCAAGCTGTCTGCAAGTCAGAATATTTCTAGTTGCCCATGGCGACCAATCACAGCTCAGCTTTAAAATATTCATGAGCACTGATAAAATTAAAGCTGAGCTGAGATTGGTTGCCTTGGGCAACTAGATATATTCTGACTTTCAGACAGCTTGATAAATCTGCCCCATTGTATGCTGGTGATTTCTGCTTTTCACTATTCTCTGCATACATGTTTTTAATTATATGTTTACAATATGTCTGTCTATCGGGTTTTTGTCTTAAAGATTGAATTGTGTAGTATCTATGCATTTTTGTGCTGTGCATTCAAATTTTTTTCTTCCCTCTCTGGTTTTATGTTTTTATAAATGTTTCTAATGTAGCAGAGCAAATAGCAGGGAAAAACGTTTGGTAGAAAATGAGACCAACCACAAATTGTGTTTTAAAACCGTATGACAAATATACACTCTGTTATTGTGAGAAACTCAGCATAGACTGTTCCTTTCAACTCCACAGGTCCCGATCCTGACTTTTTTCCGCTCTCTGTACCCAGATTTGACATATGGTAAATAACCACTAGGAAGGAAAATTGACCTTTGCCTCCGTCTTCTTGACAGACTGAAGGAATGTGATATTCACTACAGCTTTGGACATTGAAATCAAAGTGAGGTTCAGCTAACATGATTCCTATTTAGGTAGTATTTGCCTTCATCAGCCTAATATAACCCCCACCCCCAAAAGTGTCATAAAACAGAATTGAACATTGACACATATACATACACGAACAGTCTGCTGTTGCTGGTGCCCTTCTGTTTCTGTTTTCCTTGGTGTTCTGTTGTAACAACTAAAATCTTTTGGCATCAAATCTAGAACTGGCACTACCGTTCTTTTCCACACTTACAGGTTACATTACACATATTCAGTAGGGACCTGTGACAGCACCTGACACACATATTTAGTAGATTTTCTTACCTTGTTTCCTGAGTGTTAGCTCGACACTAGTCTATGTCAGGTTATGTCAGTGCTTCAGGTTGTACTCCGCACTCAGTTCAGAAGTCACGTTGTTGTCAGTTGTAAACAGAAAGTAACACAATACCTTGTCATACAGCAAAACCATTACAATGACAAACATTATTCAATATTATAGATAAAATTAGTGGTATTAACACACAGCAGATTTCAGGCACAAATAAGTGACATTATCACACTGTCTTACAACTACACATCTATGGATTTTTTTTCTATTGACTATATTTCTATATAATGACATAACAGACACTGTAAATCCCAGGGAAGTCCCTTTGGACATTCTAGGATTCTGAACAAACTAGGTACACATGGTCCATAAACTATGCGGGTTAAAAATATTGAAATAGTTTGACAATGCATATAAATCATACAATATATTGGACTGGATTTCTTTGAGCAAATTAACTCCTTAGCTGCCAAGTTCTATACAGATTACAACATCTAAGTGTTTAGAGGGGTGAAGGCTCCCTCTCTCACTTCCTCAACCCCCCACTGTGAACAAATAGCATTTACAAGTTCCCTTGGGAGACAAAACAATAAACACTGGGAAATAAAAATATTTTTTACAATAAAGAAATATCAACAGTTCATTAATGTTGCTGCATGGATTTATTCAAATATATAATTAACGTAATATATGTAAAATAAAGTATATCATTTATTATCTGGGAGATGCATTTACAGGAAAGGCTTTCTTATTTACCTTCTTGTCAGCTGCCAGGAAAACATGATACCTTGATAAACAGCTCAAACCGGTTTCTATATCAAACAGGGTGTAGCAGCACTTCTATTAATAAGGTGGTATTCAGGCTCCATTACGTTACGAGTACTATGCAATATTAATTTTTTTTGATGACATGTCTTCCTCCAAAAAGTGGTTAAAAGTCACAAGGACCCCAGAATGGTACCAATAAAAACTTAAATTTGTCACCAATTACAGCTCCATTAACAAAAAAATAACAAGTTACGTGTCTCATGTTTTTCCTTAAGGGGCATATTAGTGCTTAGTCGGACCACAATTCTGCAGCATGAACAAAGTGCACCAAAAAAAGGTGCACAATTCCTGAACAGTGCAGAGGTGCCAGATTCATGAAGAACTGGCACCACAATTCATGAATTAGGCGCACCCTGTACACTTCACAGCAGACTACACTGAACTTGATAAATGTGGGCCAATGGGGTCCGTGCGCCAGTTTTCTGTCGGACTTTGCATGTTCTTTTTAGTGCAAACTGCTAGCACAGGTATTTAAGAAGTGTCTGTGCCACATTTCTGTCACATGCAACCCTTTTGTGGCGCGGCTTCATTAGTCATCATGCAACACAAATTAGGGGGCGTTCCGGTGCTTAGTCGGACCGTGCACCAAATTTAACATGCAGTGTCCAACAAAATTGTATTGCACGCCCCATATTAACCCCTTAACGCTCTGCGCCGTAGCTCTACGGCGCAGAGGTATAGGGAATGTATGAAGAGGGCTCACGGGCTGAGTCCTCTTCATACAAGGGTGGGGGTTGTTGCATATTGCAGCAAACCCCCACCGCTAATAACTGTGGTCGGTGATTGCACCGATCACGGCTATTAACCCTTTCATTGCCGCCGGCAAAGTCGCCGGCGGCATTTAAAAGACGGCGGCGCGTGGGCGCCGCCATCTTTATTACGATCGTCGCTCCCCCGAAAGTCATCGGGGGGGCGCCGATCGGTTGCCATGGTTGCCTCGGGTCTTGACACAAGGCTACCTGGCTTCTGCAGATTCGTTACAATGAGCCAGTGGCTCATTGTAATGAATGAGCTGCAAAAATGCCATATATTGCAATACAGAAGTATTGCAGTATATGGTAGGAATGATCTGACCATCTAGGGTTAATGTACCCTAGATGGTCTAAGAAATAGTGAAAAAAAAAGAAAAAAAAAGTTAAAAAAATAAAAAAAATGTATAAATATTAAAAATTCAACTCACCCCCTTTCCCTAGAACTGATATAAAACATAATAAACAGTAAAAATCACAAACATATTAGGTATCGCCGCATCCCAAAATGCCCGCGATCTATCAAAATATAAACCGGTTACGGCCGGCTGGTGACCTCCGAGACGGGAAATGGCGCCCAATGTCCGAAATGCGACTTTTACACCTTTTTACATCACATAAAAAATGGAATAAAAAATGATCAAAATGTAGCACAGTCCTCAAAATGGTAGCAATGAAAACGTTGTCTCATTTCGCAAAAAATTACACCTCACACAGCTACGTGCACCAAAGTATGAAAAAGTTATTAGCGTCAGAAAATAGCAAAAACATTTTTTTCTTTCTTGTACACATTCGTTTAATTTTTGAAAATGTATTAAAAAGCAATAAAACCTATATAAATTTGGTATCACCGCAATCGTACCGAACCAAAGAAAAAAGCTGAGGTGTTATTTGGAGCGCACAGTCAAAGTCGTAAAAACTGAGCCCACAAGAACTTGCACGTGCATTTTTTTTCCCAATTTTTCCACATTTGGAATTTTTCTCCTGCTTCCCTATACACGGCATGTTAAAATAAATAACATTACGGGAAAGTAAAATTTGTTAAGCACAAAATAAGCCTTCACACAGCTCTGTACATGTAAAAATGAATAAGTTATGGATTTTTTAAGGTGGAGAGCGAGAAATGAGCGAAAAAACCCTGCGTCCTTAAGGGGTTAAAGGTGCACCAAAAAAAGTGGTTCCCTCTGTTGTAACTGTACAGAGGGCATCAGATTCATGATGTATGGGCTCCAGAAATCTGGAATCTGGCGCAGTAGTTTGCACTACTACTAGTGTGTTTTAAATGTCATCAGTCCCATAACGGTCTCTTTCTATCAACATTTTTTAGTAAAACAAATTGTACTCTTCAGTGTGGAGCGAGAAATGAGCGAAAAAACCCTGCGTCCTTAAGGGGTTAAAGGTGCACCAAAAAAAGTGGTTCCCTCTGTTGTAACAAGGAAAAGTATGCAGTCGGTAACAAGTACCTCCTGTTGTAACTGTACAGAGGGCATCAGATTCATGATGTATGGGCTCCAGAAATCTGGAATCTGGCGCAGTAGTTTGCACTACTACTAGTGTGTTTTAAATGTCATCAGTCTTTTTTCCCATAACGGTCTCTTTTCTATCAACATTTTTTAGTAAAACAAATTGTACTCTTCAGTGTGGTTTCTATCAACATTTTTTAGTAAAACAAATTGTACTCTTCAGTGTGGGTGCCATTACTTTATTAAACCTTTCCAAAGGGGATGTTAAAAACAAACATACAAATCCCATCTCCTAATAGTGACATTTTATTTTTATGTAAGTAAATGACATTTGGAAGCCAACATTTGGAAAAAAAATGTCTGCACGGCACATCCACATGTTATACAATAATCCATTGCTGCTAGGCTACATTAATAACATCAAGGTCGATTTACTAGTTACATTTAGATCAAATTGCATGAGCCCACTAACCCCTTCACGGTGACATTGTTTTAGTGGGTCTAGTGGCATTGTGAAGTAGTGCCGGAGTGCAATACAGCTGGTTAGCAATATTAAACTTCACCATTCTGTGATTCCATGCGATTGATGATGAACCGATTCCCCTGCAACATTCTTTCCACTTCTCCAGATTCCAGTCTTCTACTACCTCTCCCCACTTTTGTGGTACTCTGGAGAGTTCCTTTTGGCACCATGCCTCGATCAGATATTTGGCTTGCGACACAAATTTGAATGTAAAATCCCGCGATTAGTCCAAATCCGTCGGATCGCCCGTCACCCCCCCCCCCCGATTTGTGTCGCCTGAAAGCCGGCGCAATTGTGACACAATCCGATCCCGTACAACACCATCTCCGGCGTGATCCCCGAAAAGTTGGGAAACCCGAAGAAAATTTTTGTGAAGGGATTTTATGAAAAATTTACATTTTTTGGCAAGTTTTCGGGTTTTGTTTATACGGCGCTCACCGAGTAGGTCCAATAATGTTTCGGAGTTATTGTACAGATGCGGCGATACCAAATATGTGACGTTTTTTGGTGATTTTTATAACCCGAAACATTATTGGGCCTACTCGGTGAGCGCCGTACAAAACAAAACCCGAAAACTTGCCAAAAAATGTTAGATTTTTCATAAATCCCTTCACAAAAATTCTTCGGGTTTCCCACTTTTCGGGGATCACGCCAAGATGGTGTTGTACGGGATCGGTTTGTGTCACAATTGCGCGCGCTTTCAGGCGACACAAATCGGGGGGGGGGGCTGACGTGCGATCGCGAGCGGATTTGGAACTAAATCGCGGGATTTTACATTCAATTGTGTCGCAAGCCAATATCTGATCGAGGCATGGTGCCAAAGGACCTCTCAGAGTACCACAAAAGTGGGGAGAGGTAGAGAAGACGGAATCTGGAGAAGTGGAAAGAATGTTGCGGGGAGGAATCGGTTCATCATCATCGCATGGAATCACAGAAATGGTGAATTTAATATTGCTAACCAGCTGTATGCACTCCGGCACTACTTCACAATGCCACTAGACCCACTAAAACAATGTCACCGTGAAGGGGGTTAAGTGGGCTCATGCAATTTGATCTAAATGTAACTAGTAATCGACCTTGATTGTATAATGTAGCCTAGCAGCAATGGATTATGTATAACATGTGGAGTGCCGTGCAGCCTTTTTTTCCAAATGTTGGCTTCCAAATGTTATTTACTTACATATAACTAAAAGTCACTATAGGAGATGGATTTGTATGTTTGTTTTACATCCCCTTGGGAAGGTTTAATAAGTAATGGCAACCCACACTGAAGAGTACAATTGTTTACTAAAAAATGTTGATAATAAAGAGACCGTTATGGAAAAAAGACTGATAATTAAAACACACTAGTAGTAGTGCAAACACTACTGCGCCAGATTCCAGATTTCTGGAGCCCTACATCATGAATCTGATGCCCTCTGTACAGTTACAACAGGAGGTTACTTGTTACCGACTGCAACTTTTCCTTGTTTAACAACAGAGGAAGCCACTTTTTTTGGTGCACCTTTAACCCTTAAGGACGCAGGGTTTTTTCGCTCATTTCTCGCTCTCCACCTTAAAAATCCATAACTTATTCATTTTACATGTAGAGCTTTGTGAAGCTTATGTTTGTGCTATAACAAATTTTACTTTCCCGTAATGTTATTTATTTTAACATGCCGTGTATAGGGAAGCAGGAGAGAATTCCAATGTGGAAAAATTGGGAAAAAAAAAATGCACGTGCAAGTTCCTTGTGGGCTCAGTTTTTACGACTTTGACGTGCGCTCCAAATACACCTCAGCTTTTTTCTTTGGTTCGGTACGATTGCGGTGATACAAATTTATATAGGTTTTATTGCTTTTTAATACATTTTCAAAAATTAAACGATTGTACAAGAAAGAAAAAAATGTTTTTGCTATTTTCTGACGCTAATAACTTTTTCATACTTGGGTGCACGTAGCTGTGTGAGGTGTAATTTTTTTCGAAATGAGACAAACGTTTTCATTGCTACCATTTTGATACGGTGCTACTTTTTGATCATTTTTTGTCCATTTTTTATGTGAGGTTATAATGTTATATTTGGTTTTTTGTTGTTTTTTTTTGGCATGTACAGATGCGGCGATACCAAATATGTGACGTTTTTTGGTGATTTTTTTTTTTTTACTTCATTAGATGTGTTAACAGAATGTTTGTATTTAGGGGACTTCAACTTTATTTAATTAATTCGTTTTAATTAAAAAGTGTTTTTACTAAGTGCTTTTTTTTTACTTTAACAGGTTGGCTTGAACAAGCGATGCACTGATCGCTTGTTCAAGCTCTTAATCCTATGACACAGTGTAATACAGATGTATTACACTGTGTTAAGTAACACAATGAGCAAATTGCGCATGCTCAGTGTGTTACACCCAGGTCCTGCCTTCTCCTGGAAATCACCAAGCCCCTAGTCCGTAGCTGCTTCTGGTACCGGCTGCTTAGAGATACCAAATTTTTATAGGGTTCATAATGTTTTCATACATTTACAAAAATTAAAACCTTCTGCACAAAAATATATATATATATTTTGCCATATTCTGGCGCTAATAACTTTTTCATACCTCGTTGTACGCAGCTGTGGGTGGTGTAGTTTTTTGCGACTTTTGATGACTTTTCAATGCTTCTATTTTTAGGACTGTACAACCTTTTGATCACTTTTTATAGAATTTTTTATATTTTTCAAAATTGCAAAAAAGTGCCATTTTTGACTTTGGGCGCTATTTTCCGTTACAGGTTAAACCCAGTGAAAAAACCTTATTACATTTTGATAGATTGTGCATTTTGGGAGGCGGCGATACCAAACTTGTTTATGATTTTTACTGTTTATTTATATTTATATGACTTCTAGGGAAAGGGGGTGATTTGAATTTTTAGGTTTTTTAAATATTTTTTTAAACTTTTTTTTTATAATTTTTTATTACAATTTTTAAGACCCCCTAGGGTACATTAAACCTAGGTTGTCTGATTCATCCTATCATATACTGCCAGTATATGTGGATTTACCTCCTCATTCATTATAATGTGAAAATCGCACATTGTAATGAATTGGTTAAAACCAGACAGCCTCGGGTCTTCAGAAGACCCAAGGCTGTCATGGCAACCGATCGCTGCACCTCAATTGCGTGACGGGGAGCAACGATCTTCACCAAAGCGCAGCCTTTGATGAATGGACAGATGAACACCCGCGATCGGTGCTAGCACCGATGGCAGGTGTTACCGGTAAGTGTTAGTTGCAATATGCAGCTTACAGTTACCGGCTATGTAGAAAGCTCAGCCCAAGAGCCCTTGCCATTCACCTGCAGCCGATATGTGACTAATACTACGTCATGCATCGGTAAGTGGTTAAAGGGGTTTGCCCATGAAAGAAAGTTCTCAAATTTTAATCTCCTAGTCATGTTTATAAAGATCATTTATAACCTCCTTACTTTTCAATTTTACTCAGTTTTATAGCTGTTTTAGCTTTTATCAATCAGTGATTATAACACCAAAATAACTTGATACCTGCCTACAATAAATGTGCAGAGAGGGAGACTCTTTAAACATCAACTATTTGAATCAATGTTCAATACTCCATCTGCTTTCAAGGGGGAAGAACTGAATCAGAGGACGTTTCTCTCTGTAAAAGGATACAGTGGGATACGCCGCTGCCCTCCATTGAAATGAAAGGCTGGGAATCCTCCCATCGTAGAACCTTAGTGAAGAGGGACTTAAAATCCATATCCGATAAGATCCCCCGAGATAATATTTCCACTAAGGAGAGACAGGCTATTAAAGAACTTAAAGGGGTATTCCCGTTTCAGCAAAAAATTGTTATTGTTTTTATGATAAAAAGTTATACAATTTTCCAATATACTTTCTGTATCAATTTCTCAGATTTCTAGATCTTTGCTTGCTGTCCTTGAATACCTCTTGATGTCCTGGAATACGTCTGTTTGGTACTAGTGGACAGAAATCTGACCATGGTCAGACAGGTGCACGGCTTGTTATAACACGGGCAGTAATCAGAGCTGTGCAGTATAACGAGCCGTGCACCTGTGTGACCATGATCAGATTTCTGACCACTAGTAGTAAACATAGAAGTTTTCCATAGAAGGACAGCAAGCAGAGATCTAAAGAAAACTGTAAGGAATTGATACATAAAGTATATTTGAAAATTGTATAACTTTTGATAATAAAAAGAATGACATTAATTTGCTGTAATGAGAATGCCCCTTTAACCAACGGAGGGATATAGTAATTAAACCTGCAGACAAGGGGGGCAATGTTGTGATTTGGCCAGCACAGATGTATGAAGAGGAGGTATTCTGACAATTGAATATGACTCAATGCTACAGACGGTTACCTTCCAACCCTATGTTGATTTTTAAAAAAGAACTGGATTCTCTTTTACAGATGGGAGTGGAGAATCACATTATTGGACCTAAATTGAGAGATGGATTGTCAGTGGAAATCCCCACTACACCGACATTTTACCTATTTCCTAAAGTTCACAAAAATGCGAAAAGACCACCAGGTAGGCCAATAGTGTCGGGTGTGGGGGGGCTCTGCGAGAAAATATGCCAATTTGTTGACTTTTATTTACAAGGATGTGTTGAGACGCTCCCATCTTTTGTAAGAGACACCACGGATGTGTTGCGTAGATTGGAGGGGGTGCATTTAGAGGCTGATATTTGAATGGTCACATGCGATGTAAAGGCTCTGTACACGTCTATATGCCATGACCACGGGATGAGGGCGTCCAAATATTTTCTGTCTATGTCCAACATAGACACCAATTTCGTTGAATTTATTTTGCTCCTTTTGGATTTCATTTTGAAACACAATTTTTTGTTTTCCGGGACCGCTTTTTCCTACAGCTCCAGGGAACGGCTATGGGGGCGACTTGTGCGCCCTCGTATGCCAATCTTTCCTGGGGCTGTGGGAGAGGGAAATAGTGGATAATACCATAGGTTGGGACGCCGTCGTCTCGTGGTCTAGATATATAGACGATGTGCTGTTCATCTGGCAAGGATCAGATACTGATTTGGAAATCTTTTTGCAGAGCCTCAACACCAATCAACAGAATATCAGGTTGACTTGGAAATACAGTCAGAGTCAGATTGAATTTTTGGACATCTTGATTGCAAGGGATCCATCGGGATTTATCGCAACTGATGTATATTGGAAAGAAACATCTGTTAATTCGCTGCTTCACGCATCCTCCTCCCACTATCCTAAATCAAAAAAGCCATTCCCATAGGACAGTTCCTACGGATGAGACGTATCTGCTCCAGTGACCTTTCTTTTGAAAATCAGGCTAAAGACCTCACCAGGAGATTCCGCAATAGAGGGTATAATGATATTACCATCAGAAGGGGCTATGATCGTGCGAGACCCGCGGCTCCTTGCTGGTGTGTAAGCCAAAAAAGAAAAATGAGGATGAACCGGTGCAATTGATCACAAACTTTAACTCCCATTGGAGGGAATTTAAGGAAATCGTGGAACGGCACTGGCCTGTCCTCATGACCGATGGAGACCTAGCACAGAATTTAAGAACATATCCCTCTCTTACATGGCGGAAGTCCCGTAATTTACGGGACATATTGGTCCGGAGCCATTATGTTCCTCCCGTTGAAAGAAGCTGGCTGGGCAATAGGGGCCCAACGTGGGGTTCCTTTTGCTGTGGGAAATGCAAGGCATGCCGCTATATGGAATGCACAAATGATTTCACCGACTCAGAGTCTAAAAAACAATATCAAATTGTGTATCATATTAATTGCAATACGGAGGCGGTGGTATACTATCTGTGTTGCCCATGTGGCAAAATATATATTGGCATGATGACGAGACCCCTTAAGGTACGGGTTTTAGAGCATATCAGGAGTATTAAATCAGCCGGGATGAGACCAATTCGGGTCCGTTGAGGGACTTGAAAAAATTTCAGCCTATTCCAAAACATTTTCGTGAAGTACATAGCTGTAACCCGAGGGGACTCACAGTTCGAGGAATTGATAGAGTCCTCATGGGCTCCAGGGGTGGGGACGTGAAAAAACATCTACTGCAGAAGGAACTTAGGTGGATTACCCTCCTGGATACAGTACAACCGAAAGGCCTCAATGAGGCCATTAGCTTCAAACCTTTTTTTATAATTCCCTTTAGTGTAATTTTTGTTGTGGTGTGTTTTTAGTAATTGTTGATTGTGCCTATTTCATTATAGATGTATACTGTATTCTAGTGGTCATCATGGATCTTGATTTTCCAAGTGGCTTACCAGATGTCTTAAGATCTGAAGATGCTGACACACAGAGAAATCTCGTCTTCTAATGCACACACCGACTCTGCTGTCCTGTGTGGTGTAACTCTGAGCACTTTAGCACTTTTCACTTTTTTCTTATTTGATGACTAAGACCTTGCACTGGTCAGGTCTGATAGTATTATCACTGTGTGATTTATTTTTAAATTTTAAATTGTTTTTTGGTTGTGAGTTTTTTGAACTGCAATAGGCGCATGTATTTTATCTAATGTTAGTTGTTCACCCGCATTACTATATTTATGCACTTTTGGCATTATGTGCACTTTATTGACTGTGACACTTTTTCACTAAATTGTGGATCACATGTACATTAAGTATATATGTATAAAATTTGTAATATATACTATATTTTTTTATTATTGGTACCTTTTACCGTATTGCACATATGCACTTTCTAATATGTATGCTAATTTTAATTGTTCACTATGAGCACCTAATTTCAATTTTATACCACACATTAATAATAATTCTGTATGTAGGGTTTTGAAATGTGGCTTTTTTTGATATTATATATGTATAGTTTGATGGTCATGATATGGGATTCTATGTTTCTGTGTGGATTTTAGGCACTGTGACCTTTCCGTTGTTTCGGTTTTATATTATGATATACCTGTACTATTTCAGTAATCACCTGGCTATGCTTGTCCGTGGCGTCCAGTTGACGCGCTCGTCCATGTGGAGGTGCGCGTCTTCAAGCTGGACTGCCGATGGTGAGTATAAAACAGTTGACGTGATACACACACTTCACCTCCTGACGAAGCATCAGCGAAACGCGCGTCGGGGTGTAGTTTATTGGCCTCCTAGGATCCCCCATTGAACCTATCACCATGCTTACGGGTAAGCACTAATTGATTGTGTACATTGGGAGCCGGAAGGTACCTCCGGTCCCCACTTCACATAGGACTGAATTGAGGATATACTCTTCTGTTTACATTCCCATCTGCATTATTCACTATTTATCAACCTTTTAGTCTGTATTACTATTTACTTACCTTTAGGTTCTGGGGTTCTTCAGGGCGCTTATGTTTTCCATGGTTGCCCCAATTTCCATCAGGGGCTATTTGTTTCCCCCTATTTCTTTCCCTATTACGTGGTATTATGCATTTTGTGTATTATTATTCAAATAAAATATATTATGAATTTTATTTATTTTTTGATGGCTTTTTTCGGCTCTCTCTTGGGTTGTAGATCAGATATTGGTTGAGAGTTGTAAGGATATACTGTTGTATCAAACTGGGCCTCCCCTTCTTTTTGGTTTTCATTGTAGAACCTGGCCTTACATAGAATTAACTTTCTATTTGACTTTCCTTTTATAATTAATGTCTAAAGTGAATTAAAAACATCACCAATATTATATTATCTATAATCAACAAATCTTTTCCAACATAATATAAGCAACTGATACAAATCAACAGACAAATAGGACAACAAAAAACAACCAATCTGTTATATAGTTATTGTAACATTTTATTACCCTCTCAAATAGTTTAAGAAATCTACAGAGCTTGACTGGGAACAAAATAAGATCATCACAGCCGTATAAAACATTAGTTCATTGTTATTTAATAAATAGAAATTTAATTTTGGAGCATAGCATTGGGATCGGTACATTGTCAAAGACAAAATGCTTAATTGCAGCAAAAAGGTTCAATGCTTTTGGTCTCATAACTGGAATTAAAATCTAATTGATGGAAAAAGAATTGGAAAAAACCTAAAGAAAAGATATTTATACTTGAATGGAAATTTCTGGAACACTGTGTTTTATGGCACAAACCACAGCACAAATGACAATGTTAAATTCTAACATAAAAGCAAAAAACATTTACTGGAACACTGTATAATTTATAAAATATGTGATGCCTCCCAGACACCATTCTCTTAACTTAATCACAGGTTTACTACAGTACAGTCGATTTTAAGGATCAAATAATTGGTGGGTGCAACACACATATGCAGACGTATCAATATTATAAGTGGTTTAGTACACTAAAGCAAAATGCAACCGAGCAAAAGGGATTTCTATTTTGGTATTCAAAGATTTATAAGGTGCAAACATTTCCCATGAGAATTTCTTATGATGTGTCTCAATGACGCTGCTGTGAAGGTGATCATGTGAAGATTATGGCAATATTGTGGTATTTCCACACAAGCCCTGTTTATTACAATTGCTACAGAGCGGCAGTAACCATGGACTCCTCCATTCCCGCATTATGAGTTCAGTGAGGAGTTTTCAGCACTCAGAGGAAATGTTACAGTCTTTCCAGCTCTGGGAGAAAGTATTAGCGATCTGGATATGCTCTATGTATAACGATACACATCAGGAAATGTTGGAGTGAAATGATAAGAAGTTGTGCTAATATTTGTTACCTGATTATACCAAAGCCTTGTCTAAAGGATTCAGTGCATTAGCAAATATATCTACTGAAAATCACTTACTCCGAGCCAACAATGGCCAATATCTCAAAAACTAACTAAAGCTTTGCAGGATTTCTGCTACTCTTAGTGCCTAGCAGCTTAAAAATTAAGCAATATCTACAAAAGTTTCAGAAAACAGTCACTACACTACTCTAAGGGAAAGCCACTTAGGTTTAGTAACTTAGTAATTCACATATAAAATAAGATATTCTCTCTCCTTTTTATAATAAAAAAAAGAAAGGTACCATAGTCATACAGAAATATCTAGAAGCAATATTGAAATGTTACCAGGGCAAAAAAATAGATATATCTAAGGGAGTCAGGGAATGGCATATTTCTTAATCATTGCTAATGTGCAGGACAAGTAATAAAGTTATACAATTCAGAATTTCAGCGTATAATTCCTTAAGTGCCTTACCTCTTATATCCAACACCTCCACCTAACACTGCCCAGTAGCAGTAGTGACGATTTTTCTTTTCACTATCACCACAGAGGAATATGTGGTGGTACAAGGCAAATCCTTATTTATTTGTTTACCACCTACTTGAAAGTGAGAAATCTAATGATTTAGCATGCTATAGAGCAGATTGATATATCGTTTTGTTGAAAAAGTTAGACATGTTATACCGAATATTTTACAACAAAACTATAAACCAATCTACATCCTACTGGTAGATTTGAGGGCCATAAACAACCAATAGGTCCTTAGGCTACTGGGGTTTAGGGTCCCAATGGGTGACAATCTCACTCCCAACCATCTTCTAGTTTATGCATTGAAAAACAATTAAATAAAAGCTTTTAAAGTCAAAAACTGGGCGACAGATGGGACAACAATTGCCAGACACGCTGGTTAGGTGATCCTAACCAGTTGACATGTTTCCTTTATGGAGGTTGTATTGAATTAGAAAAACAAAAAAAATCCCACAGTTTCCACCACACTACTCTTTAGGTTATGTGTAGTATGACTCCCGTTAATGAAGCTAGAATGCAATACCTTACACAACTCATGGGTTAGTGCAGTGCTTTTCTTTGAGAATAAAAGTGGCTGGGTTTTATCTAATTAGTGATACTCATGATTATAATTTGGTTACTGATTAGAACATACAGAAAACATCCAGCCAAGTATCAAATGGCAGTCACACAAACCTGAAATTGGAACCAAGTTCCAGATAGAAGCAGTCACTCAGTGGTTACATACACAAAAGGTTCTATAGGTGTTTGTATGTAAGTCGGAACAAATACGTTTTCCAACTGTAACGTCAGACAAACTAATTTTTCTGTCCGTGTGACAATAGGAGTTTCAAAATGTTGGGTTGTCATTAGAACAAGGATCAGCAATAAAGCTTCATTACAGACACCAGTGATAACTTTTATGTTGACCATTGCAGTCTGGGGCTAAAGTTCAGTAAATGACCTGCATCTAGAGAGCTTCCCCAGAGGTCACAGTGGGCAGATAGGTCCTTTTGTAACTAGGGGTCGCCTGTAAGTCAGGTGTTCAGAAGACAGGGACCGCCTGTAAAGGTTTTCTAGTTTTCATATGGACTTAAACTTAGGAAGCATGAGAGCCGTGAGTGGCTCCTGAGCCAGTGGCTGGCAAACACTGCATTAGAGAAGGTTTTCCTTGAGTTTTGTGCAAGTTTAAGGTTTCCTATCCTATTGCATGGCGTAACAGATAACAGACCAATAATTCCCCGCCATATTATGTTATCATCATGTTATTAAGTGTTACAGGCATCATGGCTGTAATAGTGGTCTAAAACATCAGAGAAATCCACTTAGGAGAGTGATGTTCTCATCTTCACCTAAGACAACTTACATGACTAAAAAATATCTGCCAAATAATCAAAGTCTAGGATCTTGACAATTCTGTCACTTTGAGGTACTGCAGACCTTCCACAGCATAGCTGGAGAGCCACCTAGTGGACTCTACTAACATGATCTAAGGTCGGCTATACCCAGGGCTACATAAAGCTAAGTATTCCATCATTGAATTAAAAGGCAAACAAGTTTATTGCTGTAACGGTACTGCAAGCTCATCTTATCAGCATGGTAAAGGTAAAAGGACAACCCAGCGCCATTCAGCAATGGAAAAGGCTTTTGCTCATAATATGTAGGCTGTGGTACAAAATAAAAGTCTAATCTGGAAAGAACCTTGTCTAACAAGTCATTGTACAGTAGACACTGCTGTAGGTTCTAAAGTTTCAGATTGTTGCTACTGTCATGAAATTCATAGAAGTGACCACAATCTATAAAATAATGGCTTTGTGCAGGAGCTACCTTCTTTACATGGAAGACATTCACATGTCTGATATATATTAGAATCATTGGGCTCTGTAAGAACTTGCATAAATATGTCTCCCTCTATATTGCTCACCATAGAGACAGATGAAACAGCACAATATCACCTGCCACAAGTGCCACATAAAGCACTACAGGGGAAGGCCACATGAAGGCTGAGATGCCCTACACCTACATGGGGAGCAGCAGAGGGTACAGAGCTGCTATTCCAGGTAAATCCCTTCAAAACTTGATTTACCAAACCCACTCCATGTTGGACTTTTTGCACTGATGTTTACATGATTAATTAGATTACATTGTTGGCTCCAGAGCAGAGTACCCCTCTCTATGGCATTCATATGCCCTCTGGATATGAATAGGGGTTGTATTCTTGGACTACAGGCACAGGTAGGTCAGCTATACATAATAGTATCTTAATATGTTTACCCCAGAATTAAATGTTATTGCCCATCAATGCTCCATTTAATAGTCTATGGGTCTGGCAGCAATAGTGGAGCGCTGTACATATCCATTTCCTGCAATCCCATTGACTATGAATGGGGCGTTGGGCACATGCTCTACCTGCCACTCTATTCATTAGGGAGCACAGAACCTCCTTTTTAGTAAACAATGGGGGTCCGTACCCCTCTGATCAGTATATTAACCCTGTATGCTGTGAATAAACTTGGGACATTCCCTTTACCTAATGCAGATTCTTATGGGTATCGCAACACTAACAGTAGCTCATCAAATCTGTTAAAAGTACATTGCTAAGGGTAACAAACATTCTGTAAAGCAACATGTGACATCTCTATACCATGACACTGAATGGACTTTTTTTCAGCTTCATAACTAAAATTAAATGTTTTGTTTTTTTTGCTTTGATTAGTCTTCAATCCACAAAAGTACAGACAAAAAATTGCTCCCCTCGTTACTGGTTACGAGGTACACGTTAGTGCATAGTTATTCTTCCCTGGAGAGACCTGGCTAAAAGGAATCCCTGATCTGGATGCAGCACTCATCACCCTGAACTACCTCGGTCCTTAACACCTTCACATAGAAACAGTGCACACAATAGCCACCAGAAAAGGGTTACATACAGCATCTCAGTTTCAATCTGCTTCTAAATAGAAGGCTTAAAGTGAAACATACACATATTGGCAATGATCATAAACATACATGTAAACAATTTACATCATATATTTATGGACTACATACTCACATGTATGTTCATGCTAGTGGCAGGGATCACTTCTTACCATGGAGACAGAGCTACTTACTATCAGTTAAGGCTTATTACTGTATGTGTATGCATATCAGTGGCTGCTGTCAGTACAATAACAATGACATGTAGTTGGTGGCATTTAGGTGGCCTGTGTTTATGGCACATGGCTTGAGCTGAGGATATGAGGGGTAAGCAGGGTCTATACTCTACAGAAAACTAGCGAAGTGCAGAAGGCAAGGGTCGCAGACAATACACGCACCAACCCTAACAATGGTACACCTGAGCCTACGGTTTATATCTTCCTGGAACATCTTTAAAACTCAGTCTCAATATAAATGTAAGCATAAACTATTATATAAACCATTTTTTGGAACGTAAATCTTCATTTACAAAAAAGACCAAGCATGTCTATTATCTAGTGCAGTGCATCAGTATTTCTTCTTTTTCTTAGTAACTATAATATGAAACTAACATCACACTCTGCATAACAGAGCTCTTCTACAGAGATACAGCACTGACGGCTTCTTCGGCTTTTGTCGTTATTCCATTGTTAGCCTCAGTAGAAAGCAACCGTGACCATAGTGCCATCTCCTTCCATTAGCAGGCCAAGAACAAGTTGAGTTTTAAAGGATAAAACCCAAGCTTTTAACTTCTGGCTTCAAGTGAAACTCTTCTCCGCCCGTTTAGTCCTCCATTTCATGGATAATTTTAGCCTTCCTAAGTAGGCTCAAGGCTTATATTTAAATACGGAGTCAGGTTCTGCCATAAAGTGAAGCTTCATTGGTCAGCACAAGATATAAGCACAGCTGCCTGGGACATATCGTTCTTCTGTCCATCTCTTGCATGGCTAGATCTAGGACTTCTGAATAATAAAAAAACAAACAACAAGCTTAGTTTATATCTTGCTTAGGGCAATTATAATCTAACTACAGCTACACTTTTCAACATGTGTCAGTCATGAAGTAGGGATCAAAAAATCAAAGTTGGTGGACACACATAAACTTTACTGAATGAATTCCTTGAAGAGTCAATTTCAGACATCTGCTATTATCTTTTTTTCAAAGTAATGTCTGTGTTTTCAGGCTGAAAACAAGTCTAGCAAATAAAATACTTAAACACGTCACTACAATATGAGGAATTGAGAAATGGTCAGTGCATGAGTAGGGTACCAGCCCTTCCGCAATATCAACAACAATAACTCATCACTCCCGTCAGCAATAAGTCATAGTTATTGACGTTTCGGTCACAAGATCTTCATCAGAAACTAGCTTACCGAATTGCACATGGGTAGCAGCAAAAAGAATGGTAGGTCTGTGGCCATGAGCAGCAGTGTTAGTAAATGTGGTGCAGTGACTGCTCAGGAAGTGTCTTTCTGAATAGTCACTGCATCACGTTTACTCACACTGCTGCTGATGGCCAGACCTACTATTCTTTTTGCTGCTACCCATGTGCAATTCGGTGAGCTAGTTTCTGATGAAGGTCTTGCGACCAAAACGTCAAATGAAATGAATGTGGAATGCCAATCGATGTTTTCAATAAAGAATAACTATCGCTTATTTCTGACTGGAGTGATTATTGACGTCAATATTAAAGAAAACTAACTTCACAAATCCCTTAACTGTTGAATTGTTTGCTAATTATTGGCCTCTAAGATTTTGCATGTGGCGTTTGCATTGCATTTACATTGCACTTAAAAAGCCTGGGGCAGGGCTAGGCCCAATCGAATCTGTGGTTCCAGTGAAACACATGCAAACGTTAACCATCAGTGGTGTATTGCCTGTACACAATGCAAAACACCGGGTGCTGGCTATCGATTGCATCTGTTTCACTGGAAGCGATCGGCCTGAACCCGCCAATGGGCGTTTTCATTGTGTTTGTAAACGCAATGGAAATACCACCTGTTATTAGTGTTCTACAAGAAGCAGAGTCTACCTTGAAAGCCGTCCATCACAAATTACCTAAATCCTCTATGCTAGAAATGACACGGAACTGAAGAAAAATGTCAACAATAATAGAATTAAGACTGCAGAATAAAACAGAGGAAGTAAAAGACAAAACTCACCTGTGAACATTTTCCATTGCTGCCACCTCAGCTAGAGCAGCTAAACTAAAGAAAGCAGACACAGCTGGTATGTCTTGGGTAATACTGCAGCTCTGGTCAACACCTGCCTCCCTGGAGATTGTCAGCTCTGCTCTGCAAGTTCCTTCCACACTGCAGTTACTTTGATAACTACAGGGAGGAGTTTTTTCATCTGCACAAAAAAAAAATAAAACACATGAATTCATATGTAACACACCGTATTTGCAATTTTTAAAACATGACTAAGGGACAATCTTAAAGCAAATATTGGAGTCTGATGCAGTAATTTCTCAGTTAAAGCTTTGCTCATAGTGAGTTTAGCAGTCAAGTGGTCAATTCTATTTCCATGTGACAAACAGAGAAAGCAATCACATAGCAGGAACGCCTAAGATTAAAATTAATTAATTAATGACAAGTAATGCTTAAATTCTAACTAGACTGTATATCAACCTGCTCAGCATCAAGCTGCCTGCAGATTGGAAACCCTCCCTCCAGTGGTTATACCACAACACACTTCAGCAGCATCCCCGCTCAGAGCACGTCTGCTACACAAACAAGTCAAGGCAATCTGTTTCTGACAAAGGCCTCACATGGCCAAAACGTCAGTAAAACTGTATGGGATTGCATTATTGATTCGCACTGAAAATAAAGCCATTCACTACATATTTAACAACGATTGAGGCAGTTTTTGCACTTTAGATGCAAGGTTTGTAATTTGTAGCCTCCATGAGTAGTGTATTATTATTTTATATCATATTTTCATATGTTGCAATGAATTATTTAGGGGCAGATTGTAATTATCACACTGGCGCAGTGTTAAATATAGTTAGGATAACTAATTAACACATTCTCTAATTCACTGTTATTAACAAAAAATACAGCATTTCACAGATATAAGTCCAACCTGTCAGTCCTGCTGTACACAATTTGGTTGCTCCTGGATACACCTGTAAATCTTCTGACTATGGTCATGAGTAGCTTCTCTTGTCTGCACCATGCAGTGCTCTCTGCCTCCTGCCCCTCCCCCCATACATTATGAGAACAGCTCAGACACAAGAACTTTCTGCTGGCAAGTAGCAGTGTGCATAGATTTAATCTACAAGCTACAGACAGATAAGGTCTTTATCCAGGGTAGGGAGGCATATACAGAGGTGACTCTGTGTGTGTTATAGTTAGCAGGGCTGACAGTGTCATTGTGTTCTATATGAGACGATGGATCTCATCATCTCTTATCTTTCTTATCTCTCTTTTTCTATGGGTCAGATACTAGTAGAATATTCAGAAGCTAAATACAAATGTTGCTAAACCTGGATCCTGATTATCTAAGCACATTGTCAGCATACAACATCTCACAGCACTAGAGGGATTATGAAGTTTCTGCTTAGAGAGTCCCCGTCCACACTCTTTTGTGTAAACATCACTAGGGGATTAAATTTGAGAACTTTCTTTCATGGGCAAACCCCTTTAAAGTAGTGCATTCATTCTGACCTTTGGGGGGTCATTTTTAATCCTCCTGTTTTTAATGTTCCATTATATGTCATATTAAATTTTACTCTGAATGTTTTATTTTGAGTAGGCATACTAATGAAGTTTGCATTAGTGTTTATTATATGCAAGGAAGGCTACTTCCCATCATGATTACAATATTTAGAACAAAATGTAAAACAATGACATTATGTAGTTTTGCATTCATTTAAGTCAATGGAAACTGGATTTTAAATGGAAGTTCCACAAATAAGTATCAGCATTTAAAGGGAACCTGTCACCAGGAGACCCATTTTTAGCACTCCCCCAGTCCCCACAGAGCATAGTACATACACTGCCAAAGTGTTTTTGTATTAAAAATTGGTTTTACAGAAAAAAAGATATGTTATAATGTACCTTTCATTAGCATCTGCTGTGTGACTAGGCAGTTGCCTTTTGGGAGGAGCTGGAAGGAGCAGTTCCCCCCCACCCTTGGGGAACAGCTTCTCCATGTGACCTTTTCTAATATATGAAAACACACATCACTTGGCTTAGTGACGCCCCCTGCTGCTCTACAGCCAATCCCGAGTGTGGGGAGTTATTCATATATTTGAAAAGGCCACATGTTTCCCAAGGGTGGGGGGGGAACTGCTCCTTTCCAGCCCCTCCCAAAAGGCAACTGCCTAGTCACACAGCAGATGCTAATGAAAGGTACAATATAACATATCTTTTTTTCTGTAAAACCAATTTTTTATACAAAAACACTTTGGCAGTGTATGTATTATGCTCTGTGGGGACTGGGGGAGTGCTAAAAATGGCTCTCCTGGTGACAGGTTCCCTTTAAGTAGTAATAAGAAAAAAGGAAAAGAACATAAACTACTAAAACTGAAGCCATCAGCGGTTAATTCTGTGACCAGCTCATTAGTAGGACTTTGTAAAAGAGCAGCATCTTTTAAAATCCATACATGTTTTATTGTCCCATCTATGAAGCTGTGTAAGGGCTTTTAAATTTTCTTTCACAATAATAAGTTGATATTGTTTTTAGTAAAATTTTGGGGTAAATATTACTTTCTGGATACCTTTTTATTGCAGGAGGCAAAGAAAAAAGGTATTTTGGCACTGAGTTTGGGGTCTCACTGCACGGGTTAAACAGGGTAGTTATAGATAGAGTAATACTAAATATTTATTTTATTTTTTGATAATTACTTATTTTTTAGGTGCACACCAAAGGGCTTAGTCACTGATTTCATACACAACAACACATATGTATTGTCACAATGTCAAACATTAAATCAGTCTGACAGTGGTTGAAGGCAGCATCTTAGGGGTTACAGATGGGTTCAGCTTGTGGTGATCCCATTGGCTCTCATTCCACATAAAGGCATTCCACCAGGTACATGTATGTCATATGCATAAAGAAGATCATTTATAATCTACAAATAAATGCAGCTCCTTCCTCCTCAACAAGTGCTCTACCGATTGTATTCCCCTATATATGAAGTTATTAAGACTGTTAAATTCTTACCCAAAACTTGACCTAAAGAAGAGGGCTCACAGTCCAAAGATCTCACTAGGTGTGTAATTTTAGTTTTTCTTGCTTTCCTCTTCTGACTTCCAACCAGTGGTTCCTGTGTAGTTGTAGGCTCTGGGGGCTCTGGGATGGAAGTAACAGTATTGGAATTCTCAGTTGTGTTCTTGTCTTCTGTAATGGTTAGGAAAAACAAATGTACACATATAAGTGAAGTGTGAACATGGCTAAAAACAAGGCCATAATGGAACAGGCGGTGGCAAGTGAAAGGTAAAAAGTTGCCCAAGGGTTTCCAAAAAATTATAAGACAGGGAGCTCCGGTGACGTAGCCCAAGCGCCCTAGACTGATTGCAATATTTTTAGAACTTGCCAAAATTGAGGCGTATAGAGTTATAATATAAAAAAACCTTAGAACAGTTCCTTATGAACTGGATAGTAGGACTAGTCTACCATTAGGTAAACTGAGGGTAGATGTCCTTTAACCCCCTTGCTGCCAAACCCACTTTTCGCATTCCTGACAAGGCCCCTTTTTGTCAAATCTGCCCTGTGTCACTATACGTGATTATAACTTTGGAACACTAACATATTTAAGTGATTTTGAGACTGTTTTCTCATGACACTTTGTACTTCATGTTAGGTGAAAAATTTGGGTTATATGTTTTCCATTTATTTATGAAATAAATGGATATTTGGAGAAAATTTGGAAACATTCTAGATTTTCTGACAGTCATAACTGCTGTATGGGCACTCACCATGGCATTGACTTCTATTATATATGTTCAGGGTGTGGTAAGGCCGCTATGTCTCACCGCACAGTGACCTAGCAGGGCCACTCCACCAAGCTGTTATGGATATGGGAGGGTAAGAAACGCTCACCTCTTCCATCTCCACCTGGCCAAAGAAAGGTAATGTTTGCAGCCCGTTTCAGCACACGTTGTCCATCCAGGACAAACTGTCACAGTGCTGAAGGAACATGAAAAGAATGGAAGAAAACAACTACAATACTCAAATACATACCTTTATCTAAAGTACTTTGTTTCTCCTTTTTATGCTTGTATTTGCTTACAATTTTGTGAAAGAGATTCTTCTTCTGTGACTGTAAAGCACCTGCTATACAAATACAATATAATGTCACATATTGAAGCCTGCAACACCCAGGGAAACATGTTAACCAGATTTTTAAAGGATTTTGAGACAGACTAAAAGCTATGGCTTGACAATCATATATTCAACATTAAATGCAGATGAAAAATTTAAAGCTACAGTTACCTTTATTTTTTTCTTCCTCTTCTTGCCCATTTCTGGGCTTTTTCTTTTTTCTCTGCAATGAAGCATTTTTGCGATCAAATGTAACGGGATTATACTGAGGAAGACTATTGAATTTCTTCTCAAATTCTTCTTCCAGCTTTGCCAAGCTGTTAAACAAAGCAGAGTTAGTCCATAAAATACAGAAAAAAATCCTGCACAATTATTTTAATTGACTAGATGAAATTATACAAATCAATTTTTAGATGTATCATAGCAGATTATCCCTAAGTATGGTATGTTCTTCAAGTTAAAGGGCAAGTTACATTTACATTGAAATATCATAGCATGGTTGTCTAGGGATCAGATAGAGAAGGAATTCCATAATCCTTCTGACTATAGCAAACATATCATTCAAACAATGGGAACTGTCCTATAATCAAAAAATTCTACCAGTTTATTTCTTATTAATAATAATATTTATTTATATAGCGCCATCAAATTCTGTAGTGCTTTACAAATCATAGGGGACATATACAAATATGTACAAACATTCATATGAAACAATGGGAGTGATGACCCTGCTCACAAGAGCTTACATTCTATGAGGATAAAGGGCATGACACAAGAGGTAAAGAGCTCGTACAATGGTCCAGCCATTCTTTATATGGGAACAATATAAAATAATGTAATAATAATAATAAAAATAAATAATTTCATAAATAAAAATTCTGCTGCTGGAACCAGCCATCGGCTGCCTTCTTATATACAGGGTCCAAGGTGAAAGCAACTGTAGAGAAGCCTGGAGCTTGGTTTATATAAGCTGTTTGGCGGATAACAGATGGGAGATAGGACACAGGATGCATTAGTAAAGGGAGAGTTGATGTTTCACGCAGTTATTGATATGATAGGCTTGTCTAAAGAGATGGGTTTTAAGAGCATGTTTGAAGCTTTGGCGGTTGGGTATTAGTCTGAGAGTCCTGGGAAGGGCATTCCAGAGAATTGGTGCAACTTGGGAGAAGTCCTGGAGATGTGCATGAGAGGTTTAAATTAAGGTAGAGATTAATCTAATATCACTGGCAGTTCGAAGAGCACGGGAAGGGCGATAGACTAAGATGAGAGAATAGAGATAGGGAGATGCAGCATTAATCAGAGCTTTGTGGATGAGGGTTATTATTTTAAAGTGAATACGGAAGGAGACGGGCAGCAACTGCAGTGATTGGCACAAACTGGAGGCATCCGTGTAGAGTTTGGTCTGAAAGACAAACCTGGCTGCTGCAGTCAAAATAGATTGTAGAGGAGAGAGTTTAGTGAGTGGAAGACAGTAGTGATGAATATATACCTTTCGCCAAACCGCCCACTTCCTGTAAAGTGACAGGTACCACACCTTTTATTCTGTCTAATTTCCCCTCCCTTCCTTTTTATGGTTCCAGGGTGACATGGATGTAATGTGGGGCTGCAGGGTGACATGGTTGTAATGTGGGGGTGCATGGAGGATGTAATGTTGGGGCTGCAGGGTGACATGGATGTAATGTGGGGGTGCATGGAGGATGTATTGTGGGGGTGCAGGGTGACATGGATGTAATGTGGGGGTGCATGGAGGATGTATTGTGGGGGTGCAGGGTGACATGGATGTAATGTGGGGGTGCAGGGTGACATGGATGTAATGTGGGGGTGCAGGGAGGATGTAATGTAGGGGTGCTGAGTGATTTCTGCCTTTTATTAAATATGCTTCTAATGGTCTTAATTCACATATAAAGTGAATTCAAAAATATAAATATAAAATGAAATTGTGTGTGATCTGTAGCAGATTCATATTATCTTGGTTGTAACACAGAGTTTAATATAATTTTAATTTCATTCACTCCTACACGCAGAGGACTGTCTATTTCATCCACCCCAAGCGGACGATCCGATGGATTTGGACTAAGCGCAGGATTTAACATTTCAATTTGTGTCGCAAGCCCAAGCACTTACGTGCACCAGGAAGAAAGTGAACTCCGGCGAACCTGAGCGGGGAAGCAAAACATGAAGGATATTGGGCGCAGGATCTTCTTGAATAGCGGCAGATATGCATTCCGGCGGACACTCCGGATCGTGAATCTTGCAGGACCGGGTAAGTAAATGTGCCCCAATATGTTTAAAGGCCATCTGAGAGAACAATGGCTCCAGCAGTCATTAGTTCAGCAAGGAGTGTTCCACCCCTCTGTACTAAGCCACCACTGGACCAAAACAATGGTAATTCCCATTAAAATAAAAAAATAGATAATTTGCATTCAAGCTTGTGATACAGGACATCTCCCCCAACAATCTGGCTGCTGCTTTTTAATGTGCATGACTGGATCTGGCTTCTTTCTTCTGCATGTGCAGAAGAAAGCAGCAGCCAGAGTGTTGGGGGAGATGTCCTGCATCACAAGCTCCAATGTAAATTATCTATTTTTTTATTTTAATGGGAATTACCATTGTTTTGGTCCAGTGGTGGCTTAGTACAGAGGGGTGGAACACTCCTTGCTGTACTAATGACTGCTGGAGCCATTGTTCTGTCAGTGTCCCTTTTAAAGTATTGGTCTTAAATAAAGTAAACAAATAAGAGGGTGCGCAGTCACATAGGGAACTTGTAGCTTCAATTTACTAAAGTCACTGATGAGCAGGAACAGGAGCTACAAAATCTGCAGAATACACGCGCCATCCGCCGCAGAACCCCCCCAATACATGCGCCAGCTACTGCAGAACCTCCCAAAACATGAGCCAGCTACTGCAGAACCTCCCAAAACACGCGCCAGCTACAGAACATTATAATACACCCGCCGCAGAACCTTATAATACACACGCCACCCGCCGCAGAACATTATAATACACACGCCACCCGCCGCAGAACCTTATAATACACATGCCACCCCCCACAGAACATTATAATACACACGCCACCCCCCCCAGAACATTATAATACACCCGCCACCCGCCCAGAACATTATAATACACACGCCACCCCCCGCAGAACATTATAATACACGCGCCACCCCCCGCAGAACATTATAATACACACGCCACCCGCCGCAGAACATCCCAATACACATTTGTTAAAGTGTCTGCGCCAGTTTTGTGTGGCGGCTGCTCTGTGTCCCACAAGACTGCTAGACTGCTGTTACTGCTAAGCCGGACCATGTGCCACATTTATTACTGAAGTGCACCACAATTTTGTCTTAGGTCCTAGCTATTATGTATCTCAGCTGCTGCAGAACCTCACATTAATGTAGAATTGCAGTGGTGGAGGAAGATATGAGGGGATGATGCAGAGGGGTCTGTAAGGGACACTTAGGAGCTTCATAGCTGCTCCTGCACACAGGACACTAGGGGGTTAAGGCAGAGTGTGAGGAGACACTGGGGGGAGGGAGCACTTATCTATGGCTGATTCCCACTGCTGACTCCTTCTCCTCAGGTGCTGGATGTCTCTAGCATGTGCAGCTCTCTGGTCTCCTCTGTATGAATCTCCTGAGCTGCTACATCCAGCCCCGGGATTGGCTGCAGGCAGACAGTCTCCTCCCCACCCTCTCTCACACACGGAGGAGGCTGCAGGGAGGTGCCGCCCCTGAATTAACCCCGCGGACCCTGCGCTGCTCTGCCGAATACATCCAGGGGCATAACTACAGCCGGGGGCACAACAGGGGCCCGGGACACACGCCAGATACGGGCCCCTGGTCTTGGCAGGCAGCGCAGCAGCTGCTACAGCTGTAGTAACGCCCCTGGATAAGATATCCCTGGCTGCGAGCCAGATGCGGCCATCAAAAGAGCCAGATCTGGCTTGTGAGCCATAGGTTCCTGACCCCTGCTTTACAGGAAGTGGGAGACAGTGGGAGAGGAGATTATTGAAGACTTTAGAAAGAGCAGTTTCAGTGAATAAATACAGTACAAAAAACAGATTGAAGGGGATCAAGGAGCGCGTTGGCTGAGAGATAGCAGGTAAAATGAGAATAGACCAGGCGTTCCAGGAGTTTGGAGATGAAAGGAAGATTAGAGACTGGTCTGTAGTTAGTAGCACTGGATGGGTCCAGAGAGGGCTTCTTTAGTAATGGGGTAAAAGCATGTTTGAAAGAAGAGGGGACACCAGAAGAGAGAGAGAGGTTGAAGATTTTAGTGAGGTGAGAAGTGACTGCTGGGAGAGAGACTGTAAGAAATGTGAGGGGATGGGGTTACTGATGCAGGTAGTGGGTAGGGCAGAGGAAAGGTGCCTTGCTGAAAGGAAGAGAGTGAACAAGAGAAGGTATCAGAAGGAAGGGGATTAGTGGGGTGAGTGGAATGAGCAATTATTTCCTGACAAATGCAGTCAATTTTATCCTTACAGTAGGTGGCCAGATGTTCAGCCCCAAGGTCTGTGACAGGTGGCTGCACCTTTGGTGCAGGAGAGTATCAAAAAGTATTTTGGGGTTGTTAGAGAGAGAGCATATTAGATTAGTAAAATAGACTTGTATAGCAAATGTGCCGACTGGCGGACTCTATGATGCGGCGGTCACCACTGATGATGTCATACTGTGCACCACATGGCAGAGCACATGCCGGCTGTTAGAGCAGTTGTTATGTGCAGGGCAAATTGGTGCTGGCTGGCTACTAAAGGGGGCTGGCTGGCTGGCTACTAAAGGGGGCTGGCTGGGTACTTTATTGGGCTGGCTGGTTGGCTACTAATGGGGGCTGGCTGGTTGGCTACAAAAAGGGGGTGGCTGGCTGCTAAAGGGGGCTGGCTGGCTACTAAAAGGGGGTAGCTACTAAAGGGGGGTGGCTGGTTGGCTACTAAATGGGGGTGGCTGGCTGTATACTAAAGAGGGCTAGCTGTATACTAAAGGGGGCTGGCGGGCTGTATACTACTGGGGGCTTGCTGGCTATATACTGGGACCAATGCATTTCCCACCTTCATATTATACTTCAGTCAATAGGTTTTCCTAGTTTTTGCTGGTAAAATTAGGGGGCTCGGCTTATAAATGGGTCGGCTCATATTGGAGTATATACAAATGCATATGATAATACTGCTGTGATCGCAAAAAGGAAAACTTGGAGCTAAGGTACAGGGTAAGAAAATGATAATTAAGAGAAAATACTTGTTTTCTACAAATAAAAGAATTATTAAAAAACGAAATGTCCGAAAATATCATGAAAAGAATCTCTAAACTTGGCTTGCTGCTGTATTGTGGTCCCATTTATTGCAAGAGCTCATTAATAGTGGGTCAACATACCTGCCACCTGGGCCCAAGCACCCAACAGTCAAAATGTGATAATATAATAACAGCTTCAGTGTAAAATCAATCAAACCAAGGAACAATCTTCTATAAATTGTCATAATAAATGAAACGTACCCAACATTTCCTTCCTCCTTTGTTTTTGTCTTCTTTAGCTTCTTATTTCCATTTTGACTAAAGGACCAGGACTCATCATTCCAGCTTCCTTCATGATCAGATGAACCACCTTTCCCTAGGTTTCTTTTCCCTAAAAAAGGACAAAAAAGGAAAATCAAGATGACAAATACATCAAAGAGTAACTGTAAAGGTTTTTTTCCCAAAAAATCAATAGCTCTTGGGATGTAAAACATGTTTGCCTATTATCTTTGTTACCAACATACAGCAGTTTCTTTGCTATACCCCTCAGATTATCTCAGTGCAGCAATAGCAGCTTCCTCTCCATATGCTGATAAGCCCTGGAGTCTGTACTTTGTGTACACTTTGTTTCTGGTCGGTTTCATGGGATGGGAGGAGCTGCTGCTCCCTGCTCACCGGGGAGAAGGTCAGTGTATGCAGCAGAGCTGGATGTATGAATGCAGGTGCCTCCTGCACAGAATAGTGAGATACATGATCTCCCAGTTTCTTATCAGTCCCTCCATCCAAGTCTGATTCTACAGAACTTTGTCTGTATGTCTCTGCACCTCATGCTGCTCCCCTCCTCCACCTTGTGACAATAATTTGGTAAAATCACAATAGCTTTAGAGTTACGCTTTAAACAATTTTAACCCTTCCAGAATTGCCTACTTTTCTACACTTTACAAAACCAAGAGTTTTATTGTTTATTTTTACATATTTTAATCATTATTATCATCTAACATTACCTACACAGATGTTAGACAAAGCTATATTGATTGACTGCAACAATACAGTTGTGGTTACTAATCCACGTATGGCCTATTTTATGTCATATACGAGGCTCGGATGGGCTAGAACAGGGGTCGAGAACCTATGGCTCATGAGCCAGATGTGGCTCTTTTGATGGCCGCATCTGGTTCGCAGAGCCCGGTGTGCCGATTAGACTAGGGCTGGTTGAAAAATAAAAAACCATGTACTCACCTTTCTGACGCTCCCCCGCAGCTCCGCTGTTACGGTGCTGCGGTCATCGCATAGACTATGACTTAGGCAAGCGGCTGGTGTCATAGTCTGTGAGCAGCTGCCAGCGTATGGAACTGTCACTGCCGGCAGGACTGTAACAGCGGAGCTGCGGGGAAGCGTCAGAAAGGTGACTACACCATTGTTTATTATTTTAATGTGATGGAAAGGGGACTGGCTGGCTATATACAGGGGGGAGTGGGGAGGCTACTGTAGATGGCTGGATATAGGGAGGGGCAGGCTGCATACTAGGAAGGGACTGGCTGCCTATATACTTGAGCAGCCTTGTTTTTTGTAATCCAGGACATCATTAATGTTTTGGACATAAAGCTAAAAATATTCACCCACCCACCATGCAGTCTCAGCGTCTGTCTCCAGAGGAGCTGATAAAGGAGGTAGTTTACCTCCGAAACAGGCATCTTAAAATAAACTATTTGAACAAAAAGTGCATGTGCGGACCCCTATACCACTCTTAACCACCCCTTTGGTGCTGTTGCAGTCCCACCCACCAGTATCCTAACTAGTAATATATGTCCACTTTCATTGCCTATTGGACTAGATTTATTATATTCTTACCATCCTGGAGCCATATACAAAAAGTTTTTAGATCCCAGACAAGTTTTTTTAAAGGACATCTACCGCCAGGATGAAGGAATGTAAACTAAGCACCCTTACATGCTGGTGTGTGTCCCCTGTGACAGAATCTGATCTTCTTTCAGCTTTTTATGCCCTAGTTTATTGAAAAACTAAGCTTTTAAAACTATGCAAATAAGGCTAAGGAGCTCCGGGCTTCTGAGTTGCTAATGGAGCCTAGAGCCCCTAAGGCTTATTTGCATATTTTTTAAAGCCTTTTTTCTTAGAAACAAGGGCACAGGAAGCTTGAAGAAGAGTAGATCCTACATGAATGGGCACACACCAGTATGTCAGTGTGCTTGGTTTACATTCCTTAAACCTTTTGGAAGATGTGAGAATATGAGTGTAGATATTCTGTGGCTTTGAGGTGAATCACCACAGTCAGCTTATGACTACAACTATGCAGAGTTGGTAAATCCTCTTCAGTACAGCTTTCTAGTGTTCAGTTGACAACTGTGCCCTCAACACAACTTTTATCAGCATGCCATAATTCTAGAAACATTCCTTACAGATTTTGGTCTTTGTTTACATTAAATTCTACATAATATCTTTACTGTACTGTGATAAACTCCTGTGTGATATTTCACAGCTCCTCCCTTCTGCTCTGGGTAAGATCAGTAGAAGGCTTTTGGTTAGATATCACAGCAGAAAGGAGGAACAGGGCAGAAATTTGAATGCAGAGATTTAAAATTAAAGAGACTAGTGCTCCCAGTCCAGCTACTACCCAGGAATATAATTTTACAAGCTGTAAATGAAGAAAAACCTGGCACTCTTTTTTGAAGAAATTGAGGAAATGTTATTTTTATTCCAATGGTACGAGAAAAGCAATCCAATAACAATTTTTGCAAAGTTTGGGTCTTAATAATTCAGATCTTCATCAGGCACAGATTGCTAGGTAAATAGGCGAAGAGGAGGTAGAAGTGAGACCGCGTTGCTATGACCGCTGCAATGCTTGAGGGTAGAGTGAAGAGCATGGACTCTCACTAGTGGTGAATGCACTGCGACCCGCTCTTCATGCTACCCTCAAGCGCTGCAGTGGTCATAGCAACACATTCTCACTTCTACAATTAAAGGAAACCTGTCCGGGCAATTTGGGACACTAACTCAATTACAGGTCCTAAGTGTGTTATGGCTTATTTTCTGCATAACAAATTACACTTCAAAATGGTGGTATTTAATATTCGATGCTGTGTACTGGGAAGCGGGAAAAAAATTCCAAATGTAGTGAAATTGATAAAAAAATGCGTTTGTGCCGTATTGCAGTGGGGTTGGATTTTACGGATTTCACAGTGCGCCCCAAATGACATGTCTACTTTATTTTTAGGGTCGGTACGATTCCGAGTATACCAAATTTGTATAGGTTTTATAATGTTTTCATACATCTACAAAAATTGTGCAAAAATGTTTTTGGGGGATTTTGCCGTCTTATGCCGTTAATAACTTTTTTATACTTTGGTGTACGGAGCTTTGTGCGGTATAATTTTTTGCAGCTTTTGATGACGTTTACAATGTTATCATTTTTAGGACTGTACAACCTTTTGATCACTTTTTATAGAATTTTTTTTTTAATGGCGGGGTTAAATGCAGTGAAAAACCGTCATTATATTTTGACAGATCAGGCATTTTCGGATGCAATGATACCTAATGTGTTTATCATTTTTACTGTTTATTTATATTTTTATCAGTTCTAGGGAAAGGGGGGTGATTTGAGTTTTTAAGTTTTTTTATTATAATTAGTTTTTTTTTTAATTTTTACTATTTTTCAGACTCCCTAGGGTACTTCAACCCTAGGTTGTCTGTACAATCCTATCATATACTGCCATACTACAGCATGGCAGTATATGGGAATTTCACTCCGTATTTATTACAATGTGCTGATTATAGCACATTGTAATGAATAGGTTAATCTAAAGTAGCCTCGGGTCTTCAGAAGACCCGAGGCTACCATGGTGACGGATCGCCGCTCCCCAATTACGTCACGGGGAGCAACGATCCTCAGAAAGATCCATCTTATTGAAGCCACCAGCAGCTTTGCCGGCGACGATCAGCGGGAAAACACCCGCGATCGGTGCTGGCGTTACCAGTAAGCCTTTTGCTGCAATATGCAGCAAAGACTTACAGGCTATGGAGAGGGCTCAGCCTGTGAGCCCTCTCCATGCACCCGCACCCGGCATGTGACGTAATACTACGTCACATGTCGGTAAGGGGTTAAACTACCTCCAGATTCCTTTATTGCCATCTATATGTTGAAAATAAAATCATGATTCAGCAGGCTTAGGTTCCTGTTTTCCCCCACAATCTTAGGTTATCATTAGTGTGTCATCTGATTGAGGAGTTCATACCAATGAGACATACACCGATCCCTAGAAAGAAGAGCCCATTACGGCCTCATCAGATTTTTTCTACATATTGCTACACAAATATCTTGTATGGATTGGAAACACAGTACCACACACTTAACTCTTGAAATTAGCCACAACAACCCAGAATATTGTTCACAACTTGTAGATAATCCTTTAGCTGGACATCCATTGATAAGACATGCAATAAACCAGCATTGTCTTAGTGGGGAGAGCTCTTTGTGGCCTCCTCTGATCTCTTAGTAGAAAAAAATCTTTAGAAATTGCCCTCATAGGGCTTTGTTCTGTTATGAGCACCATGAGCAAAACTCAAACTACATAGATCATCGTTCTCCCCCATTCTGGAGGTTTTCTTCATATGATTAGATACATTCAAGCAAGTGTATATAACCAAGATTGAGTCTATGGTATGACATGGCATGGGGGACATGTGAAATATTCAGCGTAATTCAGTGTTATGCTTCCTGTTATTAACAGAAACCATAATGCAAATGTGTATAAATCCTATATATTGCCCTCCATCCTATCATTATTTATAGTGAATGACATAGGTTGATATAGCTTACCTCTGTCAACATTTGCCCTTAAAGTAGTCAACATTCCCTCAGAGACAAGGGTTTTATAAAGAGCACCTTTGCAGGAACGTTCAGATTTTCTTGATCCGCATGCCTCAGACTTTTTGTTACTGTCACAGTCTTCAGCCTTTAGGATTTCTGGTAGATGTAATTGGAGAACTTCCTCTGCAGGAGATAGTGGTTCATCTTTTATATCTTCCAGCAGTTCAGATTCTGTGGCATGTGTTAACACTGTGGTCTCTGACTGCATCATATCTTTGGTGGGTTCTGCTGCCTTGTCTTTCTTCTCTTTAGATTTTGCTTTTTTCTTTGTTGGCTTGATGTCAGAGAAGTTATGATTTGGACTAGGAGTAGAACCGATTTTCTTACATGGGGAAGAAGAAGGTGTTTCCATGCTCCAATCTCCCTTTGCAACTGCTTCTATAGTGTACATGACACTTTCAATGTCTGATTCTGAGGACTGTCTCTTTTTACAGCTCTTCTTTGGAGACCCTTTATCAGCAGCATCATGGTCTGATTTGTTTTTCTTTTTTTTCTTTTTCACTTTGTCCCGTTTCAGAAATCCTACAAAGTGTGTCTCTGCATGTTCTGTGGAAGGTGACCCGTGTGTTTTAATTGGAACATTACTAAGTCCTTCCTCTTTGCAAACAGTAGAACATTCTTTCTGGCTGTTACATGTGACAACTTCATCGGCCTCATCAACATTCAATGCTTTCAATTGTGCTGGATTTAAGTTTCCTGAAATTTCTATTTTCACTGCTTCAGATGCCACACACATCTATAAAGGAAGGGATAGGCATCAGATACAATGTAGTGAAACTATCTGAGAAGAATATGAATACGGTAAATTGTGAGAGTGAGCACCACAGTGCACCAAAGCTTATCAACCAGAGACAATTTTTAAAAGATAATGTTTTCTATATTAAATACATTTATGTTTTAATAATTTTTTAAAGACTTTTGATGTTGATTGTGATATTTATTTTTAAAGTATATCTACCATCATGATAAACAAGGGACACTTACTACCCATCCCTCTGCCTGCATAATCTCACACAGTGGGAGGGGAAATACTCTTGCACAGCGCTCTGGTAATGCCCCTTCAGACTCATTAGCATCATTTTAAAAGTTGAACATGTCTAAAAACGATGTATGAATTTAGCCTTATTCAAACTCATCAACAAAGGGTGTTGCCTTTAAGACTCTGAACGTCTGTAGTAAAGGGAGTCTCTACAGGGGGACACATTACCTTTTCTGACCCATTTCCATGGCCACTCACCTAGTCAAACTGGTTCCCTACACTGCACTAAACTAGAATAAGTAAAGTAAAGAAATATAGGTAAACATGTGTTATGATTTTGAGAAAATAAATGTTTCACGATCTGGTTTTAATTAGCTACATCCCTTAGAGACCATACACATCCTGGGTACAGAAAGTATCCAGACCCCTTAAAAGTTTTTCACTTTTTGTTTCATTTCAGCCAATTGGCAAGATAAAAAAAAGTTCTTTTTTTCCCCTCATTCATGTACACTCTGCACTCCATCTTGAAATAGGAAAACAGAAATGTAGATATTTTTGCTACTTTATAAAACAAGAAAAACTGAAATGTTACATGGTCATACGTATTCAGACACTTTGCCGTGACACTCTTATTTAACTCAGATGATGTCCATTTCATCTTGATCTTCCTTGTGACCGTTCTACTTCTTCATTGGAGTCCAGCTGTGTTTAACTAAACTGATTGTACTTGAATAGGAAAGGCACACACATGTCTATATAAGATCGCACAGCACATGTATGAGAGCACATGAGAATCACAAGGTCTAAGGAACTGCCAAAGGAGTTTAGAGGCAGAATTGTGGCAAGGCACAGATCTGGCCACGGTTACAAAATTATTTCTTCAGCACTCACGGTTCCAAAGGGCATTGTGGCCTCCATAATCCTTAAATGGGAGAGGTTTGGGACGACCTCAACGCTTCTTTTACCTAGCCGTCCAGCCAAACTAAGCAGTCGTGGGAGAAGAGCCTTGGTGAGAGAGGTGAAGAAAAACCCCTTAGATCACTGTGGCTGAGCTCCAGACATGCAGAAAGGAGATGGGAGAAAGTTCCACAAAGTCAACTATCATTGCAGCCCTCCACCAGTTGGGGCTTTATGGCGGAGTGAGCCAACAGAAGTCTCTCCTCAGTGCAAAACATATGAAAGCCTGCATACTGTTTCCAAAAAACACAAGGGCCTTTCAGATTATGAGAAATAGAATTTTCTGCTCTGATGAGATGAAGATTGAACTTTTTGGTGTTAAATATAAGCAGTATGTGTGAAGAAAACCAGGAACTGTTAATCACCTGCTGAATACAATCCCAACAGTGAAACATGGTGGTGGCAGCATCATGCTATGGGGGTAATGGCAGGACGACTGGTTGTAACTGAAGGAAAGATGAATGCACTCAAGAGACATCCTGGATGAAAACCTCCTCCAGAGTGTTCTGGACGAAGGTTCACCTTCCAAAAGACAATGACCCTAAGCACACAGCTAAAATAAGCAGTGGCTCCAGAACAACTCTGTGACCATTCTTGACTGGCCCAGCCAGAGCCCTGACCTAAACTCAATTGAGCATCTCTGGAGAGACTTGAAAACGGCTTCCACCAACGATCACCATCCAACCGAAGGGAACTGGAGAGGATCAGCAAGGAAGAATGGCAGAGGATCCCCAAATCCAGATGTGAAAAACGTCATTATTTTCAAGCAGACTCATGGCTGTACTAGCTCAAAAAAGGCTTCTACTCAATACTGAGCAAAGTGTTGGAATACTTACAACCATGTAATATTTCGGTTTTTATTTTTTTAATAATTTAGCAAAAATATCTACATTTGTTTATTTCTGTGAAGATGGGGTGCAGAGTGTACATTAATGACAACAAACTTTTTTGATCTTACCAATTGGCTGAAATGAAACAGAGTGAAAAATTTAAAGGGATATGAATACTTTCCATACCCACTGTACATTTTCACTGTAGTCTACACGTATTCCACACGGCTCCTGTGTTGTGAATAGCAGTAGCTTATTATTTCTAATGCACAATAAACACTGCAGAAGTTAATAGTTTTGCAGTTTTTTTTCTAAATTTTTCTCCAGAAAGAGCTAATAACGTTGAATCCTTAAAGGGGTATTCCAGGAATAAGCATAATTCATATACAAATAGGTCCTTAAGATATAGGCTAATATGTAATTAGTTGTTATGTAAAAATTTGCTCCCCTTAGCAGAAAAATGCTGCTGACATATACTATAATGAAGAATTAAATGCAACTGGCCCTTTAATCAGTCCGTTGATTTTCTCAGACACAGGTGAGAAGATGCCCGCTGGTCACATGTCCATATCACATGTCCTGCACCTGCCTGGGTAGGTCATGTGATCATCACAATGTTTGGCTGTAGTGGGTTGGTTGCAGTGCATTGAGTATGGCTGGTATTGTAGTGAGACCTATCTCAGTGAGGTAATGTGCAATGATGACAGTTACACATCATTACTATGTTAACAGAGCAAGAGAGTCTGTTACATCACCTCTGGGAGCAGAGCTTAAGAGGGAGGAGAGTCACTGAGAACTAAAAGATCATTGGATTTGTAGTTTCCAGGGGCAGCCATCTTGGTGATAACTTTAGAAAGCCCATAACATTTTGTGAATCATAAAATCAAACTAATTAAGCTCCATTTTGTGACATTGAGTTTTGTTATATTCAATTATTAATACTTTAAGTTAAATGTACCAAGAAATGGTACTGTTAAAGTCTAAAATCATCATGCAAATAATAAGCCCTGATAAGGCTACATTGATGGAAAAAAAGTATCAATCCATGTGACAAGGGAAAAATGTCTATAACGGCTTGTCAGTAAGGAGTTAATGTAATCTGAAACACAAGGTCATTCAAAGATAAAATGTCTAAGAAGGACCAAAAATGACAAAAGGACAAAGCAATGAGTGCAAGGACAATTTTCTCCAGGAAGGACAAACCTTGCAGTGTTACATGTTTGGCACAGATTTCACATCCTTCTGGTCGTGTCTGTGGTCTGCAAATCACTAAAAGGACTTTATGGCCCACCATTTTCTAAGTTGCTTGCGCCATTTTTCTGTCAGACTTTGCACATTCTTTTCAGTGTGGAGGGGAGAAAGGGGTGACAGAGCGAACTATATTGATCGTGATCGCGGCAGTTGATAAAGGTTCAGGAGAGAAGCAATGCGTCCATAGAATAAATGGATGCTACTTATTTTTCTATGATGAATTTGTAATAAAAGACTATTTTACTACCTCGGAGTGCCGGGACTCTCCTTCACTTGACAGACATCAGTTCAACCTACAAGCACGAGGTGAGCGTTTGTTCTTTAATGCCGTCTAAATCTGGGATATTGTTTTACAGTTATGTTTTGCCCAGAGAGAAAGCAATTCTTCTTTTCTTACGTCTTTATAGGAAATCTACCATCAAAATCACTGATGGTAGACCCCTAAAACTCATATGTGCATCTGATGAGTCGTGTGCTGTTTTTTATGAGTAATGCCCGCAATAAGTAGAAAAAATAGTTTTAGAAAATATTTAAATAATTATTGTATTGCCTGCGCAAGAAAGATCCTTGCATATAGCCGGGTGACACCAACTCTGTCTGGAGTAGGGACAGGATGAAACAGGTGGACAAGTACTAAAGGAGTGCATAAACTAAAAAAGGCAGGGGGGCTCTGTTGATGCCCACAGAGATCCTCAGACTCATTTACATATTTTCTATAACTTTTTTTTTTTTTACTAATTGTGATACAAAAAACTAAGCACAGGATTCCACTTCAGTAGATGCACGTGTGAGTGTCAGGAGTCTACTATCAGTGATTCTGACCGCAGATTTCCTTTAATGCCAAAAAATGTACAAGAACATCGTCAATATGATATCTGCATCTATTAGACCAACACCAGTTCTACTGTTCCATATTCACAGAACATCCGAGAATGAGACAGAAAACCTGTTCTTAAGAACTCACAACATTATACGTTTCTATTATTAGTTCAGGTCAGGCCAAGGTTGATAATGAGTGTTCTCTGTGTACTGGCCCTGGTAAATCACAGCACTGATGTGAATGTACACTGTGTAATTTGAAGATAAACTAAACACATTCATCAGGTTTACTGACTGAGGAGCATCAGGGGGGCTTTTAGTTCATGTGATTTTTTTATGGACACTACCAATAAATAGAGATAATAAAATAAAACCTTAAAGGGGTATTCCAGGAATAAGGATAATCTGTATTTAGAAAGGTCATTAAAATCTAATGTAATGTGTAATTGATTGTTATTTTCAATTCTGCTTGGTTTAGCAGAAAAAGGATTTTGACCTAATATTTCACAGTTTAAAAAAACCTACTGGCCCTTTAATCCGTCCTGTGCCTTCCCTCCACTGGGAGAGGACACAGGACGGAAGATGGCGGCTGCTGCTGACGTCAGACGTTTGTGTCTGCAGCGTGGGGTCAGCTCTGCCTCTTTCACACTCTCTCGTTCTGAAGCTGGGATGGTCACATGACCTACCATTGCCTCACACAGCAGAGAACACTCCAGCTCCTCTGCTCCGTGCTGATTGTTACACAAAACAAAGCTTGCAACATTGTATCATGTAACCAGGTAAAATCCATCTCCTGTATCTTTATTTTTTTCAATAAATAAACTTCACTTGTACCTCAGAGAAGTGGATACAAGGCATATCATGCATAATAACATACATGCTCCATAATCTAATAAAGAAATACATAAAATGTGTACATCTATAGTATATAATAACATATGTATATATATACTACCATATGTATATGTATACATATACATACATATATACTCTATGTATATAATAACATCTATAGTAATGAAGATAATTGATCATTTATCTCCTATCACTAGATTTAGAGTAAATATGAATATAGAATGTATGTAGAATATGTATTATAAGTGGATATGGGATATGAATATATAGTCAGAGTAGATATACATAGGATGGATGTATATATATATATATATATATATATATATATTCATATCCTAAATCCATATACAATACATATCTTGAGACTATATATATTCATATACTGCAAATGTCTCTACACCCGATAAATATATAGTGTCAAGATGTGTACTGTATATGGATTTAGGATATGAATAAATAAAGTGTATGAACATATAGTACATATCTATGTACACTGTTCATGTACTGTATATATCTTTATTCCCTATCCATACTGCATATATCTCTAATCCTATCTCTATACTGTATATATATCTACACCTTACCCATATATTGTATATACACTATCCACATGTTGTATATATGTAGTATATGGATAGGACATGTAGATATATATACAGTATATAGATAGGGAATAGAGACATTCCCTATCCATATACTGTGTATATCTCTAATCCTATTTATATACTGTATATATCTCTACATCCATATATTACATTTATCTATATATACTATATACACTGTCCATATACTATATGCTCCTTGCGGATCCGGGACCAGCAACGCTCAGCTGGCTCCACTAGTTGGCTACTACCATATAATAACACATAATCAATTGAAAAAAAAAATCAACTTGATTGAAATTTTTTAAAAAATGGTATTCTCGGTCTAAGCATGATCCAGAGTGGAGCAGTAATTAATAATGTGGTGCACTCTGCACCAAGGGCCAAATTTATCAAATGTAGTGCAGTTTGCCTCACTGTGTCGCGTGAACATAGCTTAAATTATTACTACAGCCAAATACAAAAAAACTCAGTTATATAGAATTTAATTGTATAATTTAATTTTATTTAAATAGGACTATTCACTATTTTTAAAAATTTCAATATTAAAATATTATGTCCCAAACTTGAAAAGGATATATGAACCCATCTGGCGGTGTACACTGCATATCTGAGAGATATACACCAAAATGCTTCCCAACCATGATGATTCTATGTAGTTTTACCATATATGTGCTGGATGCACATAACAGCTGCTGTATGTTACTACACTTCTAGAAATGAAGATAAACTGGTTCAAAGTAGCCAAACGCATGCGGTTTTAAATGGACAGAAAACACTTGCTTTAAGGCGGTACAAAGACGTGACGTGTGGCAGCATCCTTAGGGAGCGTTCAGATGTTGCGTTTTGGTTGCGTTTGTGTATTGTGAAAAAAATATTACAATTTGCAGACTGCACCTCCATTTTGTTTTAACCCCTATAAAACACGTAAAGCGTTAACAAACTTCTTAAAAGTGGTTTTTCATACGTTGAGGGGTGTAGTTTCCGTAATGGGGTAATTTACGAGTCTCGCTATTATTTAGGCCTCTCACAATTAGAAGTTGAGCAGGTCCATCTAAGTACGGGTTTTGGTGATTTTACAAAAAATGTGAAAAATGATACCTAAATTCTGAGCCTCATAACATTCTGGTACAATATGTGGAATCTTAAAAAACCATCCAACATAAAGCAGACATTTGGGAAATGTAAGTTATGAATTTATTTGGGAGCTATGACTATCTACATCTAAAGTAAAGAATTTAGAACGTTGAAAATAAAGAATTTTTTGAAATTTTTGATAAATTTTGTTTTTTTTCATAACTAAACACAAATGATATCATCCAAATTTTTAAACTAATTTGAAGTACAATGTGTCACGAGAAAACAATCTCAAAATCCCCCGGATATCTCATAGCGTTCCCACGCTATAACCACTTATAGTGACACAGGCCAGATTTGAAAAATGGAGCCGCGTCCTAAAGGCCAAAATAGTCCCGTAGGGGTTAACGACCTGGCCTTTTTTTTGTTTTTTTCATTTCTACTTTTCACTCCCCACCTTCAAAAATCTATAACTTTTTTATTTTTACACGTAAAGAGCTGTGTTCCGCGTAACAAATTGCACTTAAATAGTGGCGGTATTTAATATTCCATGGCGTTTACGGGAAAGCGGGAAAAAAATTCCAAATGCAGTTTTCTTGTGGGCTTGGATTTTACGACTTTCACTGTGCGCCACAAATGACATGTCTACTTTATTCTTTGGGTCGGTACGATTAATGGGACCCCAAATTTGGTTTTATAATGTTTTCATACATTTACAAAAATTAAAACCTCCTGTACAAAAATATTTTTTTGGATTTCGCCAGCTTCTGGCGCCAATAACTTTTTCATACCTCGGTTTGTGGGTGGTGTCATTTTTTGAGACTTTTGATGACATTTCAATGATATCATTTTTAGGACAGTGCGACTTTTTGATCACTTTTTATAGATTTTTTTTACATTTTTCAAAATGGCAAAAAAGTGCCATTTTCGACTTTGGGTGCTATTTTCCATTACTGGGTGAAAAACCGTTATTATATTTTGATAGATCAGGCATTTTCGGAAACGGCAATACTTAATGTGTTTATGATTTTTACTGTTTATTAATATTTACTTCAGTACTGCTTGAAAACAGCCCAAAAACAGGTTCAAAATTCCACGTGTGCCGCTGGCCTTAAGAAGCTATTCGTTTTTAATATGCTGTCACCACAGCTGAATGAGGGCTCTTTTTCTTGAATTAAGAATTGTATCTTTGAATGGCTTTATTTTGTGGTACAAAGAATGAATTGATTAGCATTAATACATTTTCTAAGAGAATGCTTCATTTCTTTTTGTGTACCCAATTGTTCCCATATGTTAACTGTGCTGTAAAAATAGCAAGTTAACTTTTTCTACAGGTCTCTATAAATAAAGAATAAATAAAAGCATATTTCATTGAAATGATTAATTTTTATGTCACTATCCCGAGAATCATACCATTTCTATTTATCTACAGAAAAAGTTTGCACAAGGTCTTGTTTCTTTTGTCAGACAGATTGCAATTTCTAGTGGTAATATTTTGGAGAACAGATCATTTAATGATTAATTTTAATGTACAGACAGTCCCCGACCTTACGGCGTTCCGAGTTACGGACAACCCATAGATACGAATGGGGCACTCGGCACCCGCACATGCGCAGTCCACTATCGGAGGTTGCATGCACTGGTGCGCCTCCTCATTAGGCAGAGAGAAAGGCTGGAACAGGCCATGGAGGTGACGGGGATCATTGGGCAGAGGGAAAGGCTGGAGCAGGCCGTGGAGATGCCGGGGATAGCAATCAGTTGCCAATGTATGCAGGAAGTACATTTTGGCAGAATCGGAGGTTTCAGGTAACTAAGGATGCATTAGCTGGTGCAATCTCACACTTCCTTAGTTACCCGGCAGTGGCCGGCAGTCTTCCAGCCAGTGTACTAGAAGAACTGGTAGCCGGAGATTGCAGGTAACTAAGGAAGCGTGAGATCGCACCAGCTAATGCATCCTTAGTTACCTGAAACCTCTGATACTGCCGGCATATACTTACTGCATACATCAGCAACTGTATGCGATCCCCAGCATCTCCATGGCTTGTTCTACATACAGAGATTCACAATGTTGCCTCCTCATTGAGCAGAGTGAAAGCCTGGAGCAGGCCACGGAGATGCCGGGGATAGCAATCAGTTGCCGATGTATGCAGTAAGTATATGCCGGCAGTATCGGAGGTTTCAGGTAACTAAGGATGTATTAGCTGGTGCAATCTCATGCTTCCTTAGTTACCTATTGTCACAGTGACAGAAAGTGAAATAAAATCTGAACAAGGGCATCAAAACCAACTTGACAGGGTTGTTCATACAAAACAAAAAAATTGTCTGGAGTTACTTTACATTTAGAAAATATAACAGTTCCGACTTACATACAAATTCAACTTAAGTACAAGCCTCTGGTCCCTATCTGGTACGTAACCCGGGGACTGCCTGTACATGGAGGCAGAAAAAAAATATATACTGTACACAAGGCATAACTATATTTCTGACGATTATTTGATATGCAATGGGCATTTTCCTTACTGTAGGCTTCTTAGCCCATAATTCAGCAGTAGAAATACCGCACACAAACAACTAAATAAGCCACAGAAACCGGGTAAGACAATTTAGAAGGACAATAAAATAATAGAGCTATAAACATACCTGCTATTCCGAAGTTTAGCTGTGGCATTTCTTCTTCTTTTGAAACTATTTTGGAGCTTGTTAATTCTTTTACTGTATCTTGAGAGTAAGGCCAAAGTTTTTTCCTGGTTGTGACAGCTGTAGGGGCTTTCACGGGTTTATTTGTTGTTGGGCACCATTTATAACCAGGATGTGCTTTCATAAATGCATCCTTGTACTGGGAAAAAAGAACAAAGATTTTAGAAAATAGGTTCATAAATTCAATAGACTAAACAGTGTTTCATTACTAAATCTATCATCCAAAATATTATTGATCTTCATGTGTAAAGATCTGACCATTCTAAAACCGAACGCACAATAGTGTGTTCAAAGCAGTAAAATAGTGGGATGACTGCAACAAAATATAAAGCTCTATATGTGTCTCCAGATTAAAAAAAAATTGTGAAACATAAAGAATTTTGTCTAAATTTCAGTGTGAGAATCCATTTCTGTGATATCCTAGCCTTATGGGGGCGTCTACACGATGCATCACTGAGAAGGCACTAGGTACCTTTGTGGAGCTAACATAGTACATAATGTAGATGGTTTCATTGAATGTCCCCTCTACAAGCTATACAGCTAAAAACAGAACTGCAATTGTGCTGGTCAATGTGCAGCTACTTCTGACCAGCAGCTGTATTTTGTACATGTGCCCTAAGACCTGTTGGATTACTCACACAAACAGGCCAGGGTCCAATAGACACAGAAAGTGATGGTGACATTTCACTGACTGTACGTTGGTCCGGATATGGGAGTCAAAGCAACACACATTAATACATTCTTGCGGCACCACTGCTCTGTGCTGGTTTGAAGTTGCAAACCTGGAGCAGTTTTCAGTTCGTGAGATTCACAGACTGAGCACATTCATGTTGTTAAAGGAAATTTACCATTTGTTTTCATGCGTTGTGAGCCAAACATACCTTGAGAATGCTGTAGCGACACTCATGCAGAAACATATCTTGTTTAAACCCTGATCTGAATGGTTTTGCTCAGAAAATAATTATAAAATTCAGGACCTTGGGGAAGCTGGGTGCCTACATAAACACATTACACACAGAACTACCTAAACTGTCCAGACTGGACTGCACTCTTTGCTCATGCTCAGTAGTGAATCTCCTCCCTTACAGATCAGAGTAAACAGGCAAGTGGAATGCTTGTACTCATCACAGCACTGCTAGAGTGACCAGAACAACTGAAATAAAGTACAAAGTTAGAATATCTAAAGTTCTGCATAAAAAAAAATTGTGCAGTGTATATTCTCTCTGTAAGCTGCTTTGCCACATTATGTACATGCTCAGTAGTGAAGCTCCTCCGCTACAGATCAGAGGGGAAGGAATGTCTGCACTGATCTCAGAATTGCTAAAGTGATCAGGAAAACTGTATTAACTGGCAGGATTGTAAAGTGTATGTTCACTCTGTATACTGATGTATGTTTTAGTTTGCGAGTTCATAACTGTGTGGATAGCTGCTCTGATAGATTCTATAGGCTATACGTAGAATATGAGGAGAAAACTGTTTTATTAACCCTTTCAGGATGTAGCCAGTTTATAGCTTAAGGGTCACACCCATTTTTTGTATTTTGTTAGGGTTGCTTTATTTGGTCATTACTTTTAAACACTTTTACTTATCAAAGCAATTGTTTTTTCTTTACATGTTGTACTTCTTTTTAGTGGTAAATTTTGGCTGATAAGTTTTGGGTTTATCTATGATAAAAATGATGCATTTTTGAAAATTTCCCCATTTTCAAAATTATCTTTTTTTCAGGCAGATAGTTTTAACATCTAAATCAGTTACTAGTTAACATTTCCCATATGTCTGGTTTTCTGTATTTTCAAAGTGATTTCAGAATTTTTGGGGATCATTATTGTTTTTAAAAAAAGTCAAATCGCTCCATTTTCAAATTTGCACCCCTCAAACTATCAGAAACAGCTTTTAGGAAAATTGTTAACCCTTTGAGATCTTCATAGTAATTAAAACAAAATGGAGGTGAAATTTAGAATTGTCTGATTTTGTCGATAATATGTTCATTTAGCCGTAGAATTTACACAAGATAAAAAGAGAAAACCCATCTTAAAATTTGTTATGCAATGTTTTCCCTAGTACGGAGACCCACCACATGTGGACGTCCCGTGTTGTATGGGCGTAAAGCAAGGCACAGGGAGGGCAGTGCCCTATAGAATTTAGTGGCTTTTAGTTGATTCATGACACACTTTTTTGAGCTATAAAATACTTGTTTTTCTGTTAATGTTGCCAGGGCTTATTATTCGTTGGATAAGATGCATTTTTCAATGATACAATTTTGGGGTGGATATGTCCTATTGCTGAAAATTTATTAAGATTTTTTTTGTGGCGGGGGTTGAAGAAAAAACATCCAATTCTATAATTAATTTTTAAAGGTTTTTTTTGGTGCTGACTGTATACCCTAAGTACCATTTTTGTATTGATAAGTTTTTTTGATCGCATTAATTGCATTTATTGTGGGACAAGATAGATAAAAATCATAATTTTTGGTGGGTTCTTTCCTTTTTTTAACTGCTTTCATTGTGTGGTTTATTAATCATTTTGTTTAGTAATGAATTATCAAGAGGAAAATAATTTGATAAAAATCCTGCATTGCTCCTGATAAAAAAGCCATTAAACTCACAAATTTTGACTGATTCTAAAGACACAAATCAGTGTCAACCTTTAACTTCTATTGCAGGCGGAAGAAGAGGAAGATTTCAAGACCATGATTTTTTTGATGTTTTCATACCTTTTCACTGATTCTAATAAAATATATTCCATGATTAATCTGTAGAAAAGGGTTATGGCTGGGACATGATCTACTTCTTAACAGAGCGGATACACATTCTGTTAACCCCTTAATGTCACAAGTCTGTCAAGGGAGTATGGAGAGGGCTCACGGGCTGAGCCCTCTCAATACAAGCTGGGTGTTACCGGGGGAAGTGAAAATTGGAAATGCAAAAACCAAAAAGGGGAGTCGTTAAGGGTTTAAAAACGGCTTTATGAATTGATCCATTAAAAGGAATTGCATTCAGTGTAGCTGCAGGCTGTCTCTTAAAAAAACAGAAATAATAAGCCCTTAGTTTTGGGGCAAAGAAAAGTAAACTGTGTCATTAGTAAGAACATTAATATCCACATAAATCTTGATCTGAGGTGGTAATGACAAGGGTAAGTGAAAAGGTCCAGTTCAGCATGCCGACATAAAACCATGCATTATAAGCTCTACAAACCTCTTTTGCCATGTCAGTATACTTTTGCTTCTCATTGGGGTCCAGATAAGCCCACCAATCCGCCAATATTTTTGTAGCACCGCGGTTATCCAGACGGGGATGCTCCTGACGCACAAGAGAACGATGGCGTTTACAGAAGAGAAGGAAAGCGTTCATGGGTCTCCGTGCTCGCTGTTCAGGGGACTCATTGTCTTCATCCACCTCATGTTCTAGTCCATCAGCGTCAAGGAGCTGAACCTGAAGTGAATATATTAGCAGACATTATAACAATACAATACATTACTGATTAGTGAAATTATTATTATTATTTAATAACCCTTTATGTCTTGTGTATACTAGTTATGTGCTTCAGTCACACCTGGATAGCATGTCCATGTGTGTGGAAAAAATACTCACTCAACTTTCCTTATTGCCAACAGAATATAATACTATCCATAGCCCACGCTCCACAAGGATTCCAAGAATCAATATGGCAGGTGGTGAGAGTAAAAACAAGACAAACTGAATATTTTTATGTATTAATCCGCATTTACAGCTCATCCACACACCTGTGTGAATCACAGATAGAATAATGACCCTTTATTTTGGCTTATTTTTTCACTGACCTGTGGTCCGCTGGAAAAACTAAATTTTGATATGTACTATTTTTTTCATGTTCAAGGAACATGGACTTCCATAAAAGACAAATCTACCAGTTATAAAATGTAAAAAACAGATAAAGATACTTACCTCCATTCCTCTTCATCCCAATTACGGCGGTGTTCTTCTCTAATATTGACATGCCTAGGTCACCTAAAAAAGAAACTTATAATTAGCAGCAGTGAGCCGGGAACAAGATGTCGGGAGCTTGGTGCTGCTAATTAAGCATGCCTTCACCACCTCCATCTCTCATGCTGGGAGCATGGGAGGTGAGGTCACGCGAGAGGTTTGAATTCACGCCTTTCATGTGACGCCACCACCCTCTACCAGCATGGGAGAGAGAGGTGCGGGGCGTGCATAATTAGCAGCCCAATACACTGGACATCTTGTCCCTGCCCTCCATTCTGCTAATTATAAGGTTTTTTTTAGGTGATCCTAGCGTTTCAGGACTCGAGAAGAACACCGCCAGGATCACAATGAAGAGGAGCAGAGGTAAGTATGTTTATATATTTTTTACATTTTAAAACTGGTAGAATTCCTTTAACCCCTTAGCTCTCAGCGGCGGATATATCCCCCACTGAGCGCAGTGACTTAGCGTAAATGAGGTGATGCTGGCTCAGGTCTGGATCGGAGCCAAACCAGCATCGGGAAACACGGGTGCCAGCTGTGACTACTAGCCGGCATCCCAGTGTGACACCCACGGTCGGAGGCATCCGGTCTCGGGTTTTTAACCCGTTAAATGCTGCAGTCAAAGCGACCGCAGAATTTAACCTGCCTTTGGGGGGTCTTACCCCCAGGATCGCCCCCCCCCCCCCCGCCGTTACCGAGGGAAGGCCGATAGTTGCTATGGCAGCCCCGGGGTCCGATAAGGACCCCAGAGCTGCCTGCTGGCACTGCCTGAAAGATGGCGTCTGTGACGTCATCATAAAGGCACAGTGTCAGCCTATGCATAATGCATAATACCCTGAAATACATCAGTATTGCAGAGTATTATCATGAACAAGCAATCAGATGATTGCTTGTTTATGTCCCATGGTGGAAAAAGGAAAAAAAAGAAAAAAAACTATGTTTTTCAATAAAATGTAAAGTTCAATAAAAATAAATCAATAAAAATGCCCATAAGCCCCATAACATATAAAGAGACATATAACGCAAAAAAAGTCTAAATCATAAAACAAACCCCACATAAATAGTATCACCATATCCGTAACAACCCATAGAATAAAAGTAAATAATTATTGAACCCGCATGATGAACGCTGTTAAAAAAAAAACTGTTAAAAACCTGAAAAAATTATGATTTTTACCTATTCAATCCCACAAAAATGCAATTAAAAGTAATCAAAAAAACATATGTACTCCAGAATGATACTGTTGCAAAGTACAACATGTCCCACAAAAAACAAGCCATCAATTAGCTCCATAGCCAAAAAATTAAAAATGTTACGTCACTTGGAAGACGCCAATGCAAAAATGATAGATTTTTCCCACATTAGGGTTTTATCTGACAAATTTAGTAAAACGTAAGAAAAAATATTCATGTATGGTATCCCCGTAATCGTAATGAACCATAGAATAAATGATTATTATGATTATTAGGCTATATGGTAAACACCAAAAAAAAAGTAAAAAATCCAGTACAGAATTGAAGCTTTTCTACTCTTCCCCTCATAAAAAAGTTCCAAAATTTTCAACAATAGGGGATACCTACCCCAAAATGGTAACACTGGGAAAAGCAGCTAATCCCGCAAAGAAAAATGCCGTCACATGGCCCCAACGAAAAAGGGAAAATTTTATAGCCTACAAAAGGGGCCAATGAGGAAACTAAAATCCTGGCAGCTGCAGGGCGCTCCTTCCATTGTGCACCTCGCTGTGCGCCCATACATAAAACAAGTAGCGGCCACATGTGGGGGGGGGGTGTCTCTGTACTCGGGAGAAATTGCAGAACAAATTGTAAGATGGGTTTTCTCTTTTTATATTTTGGAAATGTGTAAATTTTAGGGCTAAATAAACGTATAACTGACAAAATTTTACCATTCGAAATTTCCCCTACCATTCTAAATTTATCCCCAAAATAGTAAATTCTGAAAATACGGGAAAATTTTTTTTTGATTTCTAAGTGGGTGACACGAAAATAAATTATCCAGACATTTCAAAATGATGAAAATGTAAAGTAGACATATGGGTAATGTTATTCAGCAAGTTATTTAGATGGTAAATCTATCTGCCTGAAAACACAATGATTTAGAAATTTTGAAAAAGGGAAATTTTTCAAAAAATTCGTAATTTTTTCTATTTTTTAGGGAGGGGGGGGGGGTCGGTAAATAAACGCAAAACTTATCATCCAACATTTACCACTAAAATGAAGTACCACATGTGGGGAAAAAACAATCTCAGAATCGCTTTGATAAGTAACAGTGTTCAAAAGTTATAACCATATAAAGTGACACAAGTCAGAATCCAAAAAATGGGGCTGAGCCTTAAGCTGTAAAATGGCTGCGTCCTTAAGGGGTTAAGTAAGGTTCTTATGTCCTAAGCATTTTCTATAGCAGGTAAGGACACGTGCGGTTTTGCACGAATGTTTGAAACTTTTAGAATTTTCTCACATCATACATATGACCTTATCATCTGGATTCTGGTGATAAATAAGGCACATGGTAGGAGAATTGAAAAGCTAGGACAATTAAGGAATAATTTAGGGGTGCTCCCCTGGCCAATTGTAGCCATGGCTAGTTGCTAGGGGCGTCCATTTAGCATAGTTTCAGTTTATAAGTGTATCTCACACTCACATAAGAAATACAGGAGAAGCTCTTATAGTAATTGCCTGACGTCACAGCAAAGACTTGACGTCAGATGGATATGCTAAAAGCTTCTGCTGTATTTTATAAGTGCGCTGTGTACAGGGAGTATGACCCCTCCATTGCATGAACTCATGTACCTGAGAGAAGAGATTATTCTATACAACTTTTTCCAGTGTGCACTAAGGAGCTGTAAGGAGAACGTAGTCTGAGGTTGCGTCCAAATGTTCCATTTTTTAGGTGCAGTCTTTGAAGCCAAAAGAGGTGTGGATCATGTCATGAGAACATATTATTGAGAAGTGCAACTCTACTCCTGGTTTAGACATCCTCATACTGCATCTCAAAAACTGAATGTGTGAACACACCCTAAATGTGTGTGGATTTGGTAATAGTTTAACCGGTTCGCGACCGCCCGCCGTGTATTCACGGCGGCGGTCGCGTTCCGATGCATGGAGGGGGCTCGCGGGCCAAGCCCTCTCCATAGCCGGTAGGTCTCTGCTGCATATTGCAGCAAAGGCTTACCAGTAACACCCGCGATTGGTGCCGGCACCGATCGCGGGTGTTTTCTTGCAGAACGCGAAGACCCTTCGGGTTAACCCATTCATTACAATGTGCTATCAGCACATTGTAATGTATGAGGAGTAAAATCCCCATATACTGCCATACTGTAGTATGGCAGTATATGGTAGGATCGATCAGACAACCTAGGGTTAAAGTACCCTAGGGAGTCTGAAAATAGTAAAAATAAAAATTAAAAAAAAGTTAAAAAAATTATAATTAAAAAAAACTAAAAATTCAAATCACCCCCCTTTCCCTAGAACTGATATAAATATAAAAAATAACAGTGTTTAAAATCATTAAAATTACGTGTATACGCCGCGTCCGATGAAAAAATGCATCTATCAAATATAAACGGGTTTTTCACTGCGTTAACCCGTAACGGAAAAAATAGTCCGATCAAAGTCAAACAAAACTTCATCTTTTTTGCACAGGTGGTGAATTTAAAAAACAATTAAAAAATTCTATAAAAAATGTGAATCAAAGGTCGTACAGTCCACAAACATAAATCATTGACAAACATTCATCAAAAGTCCGCAAAAGAGATGATCACCACCCTCAAACTCCATACAACGAAGTATGAAAAAGTATAAGCCACAGAAGATCGAAAAAAATAAAAAAAAAATTTTTGTTCATGAGGTTTTAATTTTTGTAAATGTATGAAAACATTATAAAACCTATACAAATTTGGTATCCCTGTAATCGTACTGACCCAAAGAATAAATTAGATGCGTCATTTGTGGCGTGAAGTGAAAGCCGTAATATCCAAGCCCACAAGAATACGACACAAATGCATTTTTTCACCATTTTCACTGCATTTGGAATTTTTTTCCCGCTTCCCAGTACATGGCATGAAATATTTAATACCATCACTATGAAGTGCAATTTGTTACGCAAAAAACGAGCCGTCACACAGCTTTTTACGTGTAAAAATAAAAAAGTTATAGATTTTTGAAGGTGGGGAGTGAAAAATGGAAATGAAAAAACGGGAAAGGGCCCGGTCCTTAACCGGTTAAGGATAGGTTCCTTTAGAGAAAAAGATTTGCAGCTTTGTACATTTATCTTTGCAGCCTCCAACCAGTTGCCACAAACCAAGTGCCAAATTTTTCATTTTGATTTTAGTTTGGTTAAATGTTATTCCTAGTTTAGACCATTTATAACGTTTGATTGTTTGATTGTACTAACTTAAAGAGAACCTGTCACCCTTAAAAATCGCACTAAGTAAGAGGTCCTAACCCTGTTGTCATCAGTAATGGGAAAACCCATTCCACACACTTTAGAGATATTAAATGAGGAGGTCTGGACACATTATGAAAGGGTCTTCCTGTGAGAAACATTGCTTCTTAGTTAGGAAAGCCATAGTACTACGGTGGATGGATCCTAGGCCTCCCATATGCAGCATGTGGAAGGGACTGGTGAATACAATAATACCTTATGAAAAGGTGGTATATAAACATAGAAAATGTCCTGAGAAATTCCACAAAATATAGGATAGATGGTGCAACTCTTCAATCACAACTCTAAGGCCTGTTGATTTGCAGCTGCCACTGGGAACCAGATTTAATTAATGTGGGACATATATGTCGGGATACAGTCTGAGGATATACCCAACATAAACTCTACAAGTGGTAATGATATTATATAACCCAGTGAGTAACTAGGTCTTCCCAAATGATTTCCATATCCTCATAGTCTGGAATGTTTATAATAATGTCCGAAAGCAGCAAGTATGTTATGATGTTTTACTGTAATGTTAACTTAGTAAAGGTACGAAACTCGATTAGTTGTATGTTCACATGTAATCGCATGTCATGTTACAAGCATATTTGTAAACAAATATATGATACTCTTCTTGTAAATGATGTTTGCCAACTTCAATAAAACGGAGTTCAAAAAAAAAAAAAATCGCACTGGGTCTGCTAGCTTCATCGGAGGGTTCCAATAAAGCTAGCAGTTTAAGGGTAGCGCTAGGAGCTGCTTACTTTAGTACATTTTTAAGGGTGACATGTCCTCTTTAAAAAGGCTTGTCCACAATTTGAGCTGCAATGCACTCCATTGGCAGGTGGTGTCCTATTTCTAGAAGAGATTTCTCCCAAATTTAAAAAAAAAAACACCAATGCTAATGAAAAAATAATAATGTGTTAAAAATTCTTCTAGGCCCTTTCTGTATATTCGCCTTATAGCTCCTTAGCGCACATTGGGGTACATTTTTCTCATCTTTTTTTTTGCAACAATTTTAGGTGGTGAATTTGTGCATTTTTGTGTGCCTAAGACAACCTCACTTCAAAATTTGCCATCATGTTCACATTTTCTGCAGGTTTGTCTGAGTTATCACCAAATTCCAGATATGTGGTACCGTATTCTAGTTTGTGCATTGCAACCTTTTCAAAAGGCGCAACTTTGGGAGCTAAACTGCGTCTGCCCAAAGCGGTTGTAAGAGTAAGATTTGAGTTGTGCAAAAATTGGTGACTTTAAAAAAAAAAATTCCAATTCACAATAAACCTTTAAGGGGTTGTCAGGGATTAGAAAAAGTTGATATATGGCTGGTGGTGTACTCAAACAACAGACCTCTGATACTTACCTCTCTCCCATTTACACGTTGTGCAGGCAGTTGCTCTGTTTGTTTACAGAGGCCGGCAGCACAGTCACAACCATATGCCTGCTACGGCCAGAAACTCCTGCTGTAGCAGGTGAGTGTCAGTGGTCGGGATGACACTCCTGGCATCTGTATACAAATAGAGGCTCAACAGTAACAGGCAGCACCACTGGTGAAAGGGAGCAGAGAGTTAAATATAAGGCTACAGTCACAAGAACGTATGGGGATGCACATACTGCTCTGTACACAGGAAAAAGATACATGACATGCCGTGCATCTCTATGGAGAGGGGTCAGCCCTCCTCCTCTCCATTGTGGCGGAGGTATGCCCGCCCGTAGCTACGCGGGCATACAGTCGTCTGAATGAAGCCTAAGGGTACATTCAGACGGATGTCTATGTGGACGTATATGTCCACATAGTGGCCGCATATACATCCCCATAAACGGCAATGGCGGCCCGGTGCCATACACGTGTGGCACTGTTCTGCGCCGTACACCACGAAAAGATAGAGCCTGCTTCTTAAGGAGGGGCAACCCCAGCCGGGTATGTGAATGCACCCTAAGAGGCTTATTGTTTTATTACATGCGTAGATACACCCATATATCACATTTTTCATAACAACCTCTTTAACTCCTCATGTGCCAGATGTATCAAATAGAAAGAAAAAAAAACAGGTGGCCAATTTTAGACTAATGATACATGTCCCCTATTATTCTTTCATGAAATCTTTGTAGCACTTTTTGTTGTGTTTTTGTGGCATTTGTCAGGGCCTATAGAGAAGCTGACGTAAAAAATGTAAAATGCAACATGTGGAGGTGCCATAGTGAATGAGAGCTGCTCCATGTGAATGATTTCTCAGCGTTGCTGTGCTAGACATTATGGACTTCCATTCATGAAGCACAGGCAGGGGCAGCCATGTCCAGGCATAATGCTGGATGTGAGGTATCTGTGGTAAATCCTGTCAGATATGACTAGAGGAAGACGCTCCATACATCACTATCCTTCATGTAAATGGAGGCCATGATGCACATGTGTCAGGTTGTCATTCAGGAGTCTTATAGAGCTCGGTGCATTATGTGCACAATGTCGCCCAACTTTCCTAGAATCAGCTACAACACGACAGATGTTAGAGGGTGAAGCTGTGGACGGAGTGGGCACCCGGGGGCGGCAGGATCCGAGGCCTAATGATGGCACCGGCTGCCGCTCACCCGCTGTGTTGATGGCGGAGCTGGAGGCCAAGTTGTCAGACAGTGCGCGGACATGATAAAGTTTGAGGCTGAGCTGGCGCCTCACTGTACACGGCAGCCATGAGCCGTGCAGTAACTGCATAGTGTCCCCGGCCGCCCCATTACGTCCCCAGCTGTGTGCAGAGAGTGCAGGCAGTGATGGGCTCTTGTCACTGAGTGCACAGGCTGCTCCCTCTTCTGCCTCATCACCCCCCGCACTAACTCCTCTTCCCCCGCCGAGGCTCTCTCACCGGGACACGGTCTCTGATGTCTGCCGGACACTTATCACATAAGTACCGTCCGGGCTCCGGTAAAGGCTCCGCCATTTTCCGCTGCCCTGGAGATGACGCACGGCGACATCAGCACACTGCGACCGATAGACGGCGAGAGAGAGGGGCCAACCCACCATGTAGCCGACAGCTCAGGGGTCCGAGGCAAGGTGGCAGCTGAGGGGCACTGCCCACGCCCTGACATTTACCTAAGTCCTGCGTCTGCCTGTGTGGTGGATGCCATCCTCCCTGACTAGGTGGCATGACAGGAAGCTGCAGCCAGGGGGGGCAGAACAAGTGGCCGCCATAACACGGCCCCAATAAGTAGAGACAGTGCCCAGGTAACGCCACCATGGTAGTGGCAGACCCAATAATACTCCCACACAATAATAGTGCCATGCAGGAGGTGCAGGCAGGGTGGTCTTCACATTTTTAGCAACAGGCTCTCTACTTATAGAGTCAGTTGTGTAGTGGCACATGAAAAACCATACCTAGTGTAATAAAGAATTGCAATAAGCTTATATTGATATCATATGTAAATGTTCTTTTTTAAAAGCGATTACATTTAGATCTTTCAGCATTATAACCTTCTAGCCTAGAGTTTTAAATACACATTTATCTAACTATGAAAACAATGGTTCTCATACCTACCTGTACTAGTAGGGCTACCTTCACACCAACATGTTGCCTGATGAGTATCGATTTCTACTGCGACATTCGGATAGTAGGGTCAGAATTTGGCGTCAACAACATGAAAGCATGGATCCATCCTGCCTTGTATCAACGGTTCAGGCTGGTGGTGGTGGTGTCAAGGTGTGGGGAATATTTTCTTGGCACTCTTTGGGCCCCTTGGTACCAACAGTCAATGTTATCTACATTTTTTTCTGCAGTGTGTGTGTGCTGTGAGTGATCACCAAATTCTTTTGCCCAAGCATAATTTGTGGTATACCAGCCTATTTGGGAGAAGCACGCTTCTAAGTTTGAGTATTGCAATCTGCAACCTTTTCAAAAGGTCGCATACTTATTGGGATGTGAAACGGCGCGTGCATCCAAGCGTGTCTGTAAGAGTAAGAGGTTTGCAGTTTTTCGTTGCAAAAATTGTGACGTGATCTTCAAAAAAAAATCAAATTCTATTTCAAATAAACTCTATAAGGGGTTGTAGGATGTAGAAAAGTTCATATCATGGCTGGTGTGTAACTCAACAACAGACCTCTGAATTACCATTACACTCTCTCCCATCTTACAATACAACAACGTTTGATACAGCATTTGCTCGGTTTTGGTGTTATTCAGAGCGGAAGCCACAGCGACAGTCACAACCTATTGCCTGCTACGCCAGAAACTCCTGCTGTAGCAGGGTGAGTGTCAGTGTCGGGATGACACTCCTGGCACTTGTATACAAATAGAGGCTCAACAGTAAAAGGGCACACCACTGGTGAAAGGGAGCAAGGTTTAAATATAGGCTACAGTCACAAAGAACGTAATGGGATGCACATACTGCTCTGTACACAGAAAAAGAACATGACATGCCGTGCATCTCTATGGAGATAGGTCAGCCCTCCTCCTCTCCATTGTGGCGACAGGTATGCCCGCCCGTAAGCCATACGCTCGAGGCATAACTCAGTACGAATGAAGCTCTAAGGTGGCGCAATAACATCCCCACTAACGAGCAATAGGCGCCCTACGGGTGCCATACACGTGTGGCACTGTTCTGCGCCGTACACCCGAAAAGATAGAGCCTGCGTTCTTAAGGAGGGGACACCCCAGCCGGGTATGCTGTATCACCTAAAGGCTTATTGTTTTATTACATCGTAGATACACCCATATATCACATTTTTCATAACAACCTCTTTAACTCCTCATTGCCAGATGTATCAAATAGAAGAAAAAAAACAGGTGGCCAATTTAGACTAATGATACATGTCCCTATTATTCTTTCATGAAATCTTTGTAGCACTTTTTGGTTGTTTTTTTGTGGCATTTGTCAGGGCCTATAGAGAAGCCTGACGTAAAATATGTAAATGCAACATGTGAGGTGCCATAGTGAATGAAGAGCTGCTCCATGTGAATGATTTCCAGCGTTGCTGGCTAGACATTATGGACTTCCATTCATGAAGCACAGGCAGGGGCAGCCATGTCCAGGCATAATGCGGAGTGAGGTATCTGTTTAAATCCTGTCAGATATGACTAGAGGAAGCGCTCCATACATCACTTTCCTTCATGTAAATGGAGGCCATGAAATGCACATGTGTAGGTTGTCATTCAGGAGTCTTATGAGCCTCGGTGCATTTATGTGCCAATGTCCCAACTTCCTAAATCGGTACAACCGCGACAGATTTGAGGGTGAAGCTGTGGACGAGTGGGCACCCGGGGCGGCAGGATCCGAGCCTTGATGGCACCGGCTGCCGCTCACCCCTGTGTTGATGGCCGGAGCTGGAGGCCAAGTTGTCCAGACTGTGCGCGGACATGATAAAGTTTGAGCTGAGCTTGGCGCCTCACTACTACAGCAGCCATGAGCCGTGCATTAACTGCATGTGTCCCCGGCGCCCCATTACGTCCCCAGCTGTTGCAAGAGAGTGCAGCTGATGGGCTCTTGTCACTGAGTGCCAGGCTGCTTCCCTCTTCTGCTCCTCATCACCCCCCGCACTAACTCCTCTTCCCCCCCGAGGCCTCTCACCGGAGACACGGTCCTGATTCTGCCGACACTATCACATAGTACCGTCCGGCTCCGGTAAAGGCTCCGCCATTTTTCCGCTGCCCTGGGATGACGCACGCGACATCACACCTGCACCGATAGACGGCGAGAGAGAGGGGCCAACCCACCATGTAGCCGACGCTCAGGGGTCCAGGCAAGGTGGCAGCTGGGGGACACTGCCACGCCCTGACATTTACCTAATTCCTGCGTCTGCCTGTGTGGTGGATGCCATCCTCCCTGACTAGGTGGCATGACAGGGCTGCGCCAGGGGGGGCAGAACAGTGGCCGCCATAACACGGCCCCAATAAGTAGAGACAGTGCCCAGGTAACGCCCCCATGGTAGTGGCAGACCCAATAATACTCCCACACAATAACAGTGCCATGCAGGAGGTGCAGGCAGGGTGGTCTTCAACATTTTTAGCAACAGCTCTCTACTTATAGAGTCAGTTGTGTAGTGGCACATGAAAAACCATACCATTGTTAATAAAGAATTGCAATAAGCTATATTGATATCATGTAAATGTTCTTTTTTGTATCTAAAAGCGATTACATTTAGATCTTTCAGCATTATACCTTCTAGCCTAGAGTTTTAAATACACATTTATCTAACTATGAAAACAATGGTTCTCATACCTACCTGTACTAGTAGGGCTACTTTCACACCACCATCTGAGGCTACAATTTGCACAAGCTCATCGAAATTGGACAGTAAAAGATTGGAAAAACGTTGCCTGGTCTGATGAGTCTCGATTTCTGCTGCGACATTCGGATGGTAGGGTCAGAATATGGCGTCAACAACATGAAAGCATGGGTCCATCCTGCCTTGTATCAACGGTTCAGGCTGGTGGTGGTGGTGTCATGGTGTGGGGAATATTTTCTTGGCACTCTTTGGGCCCCTTTGTACCAATTGAGCATCATTGCAACGCCACAGCCTACCTGAGTATTGTTGCTGACCATGTCCATCCCTTTATGACCACAATGTACCCAACATCTGATGGCTACTTTCAGCAGGATAATGCGCCATGTTATAAAGCTGGAATCATATCAGACTGGTTTCTTGAACATGACAATGAGTTCACTTTACTCAAATGGCCTCCACAGTCACCAGATCTCAATCCAATAGAGAATCTTTGGGATGTGGTGGAACGGGAGATTCGCATCATGGATGTGCAGCCGACAAATCTGCGGCAACTGTGTGATGCCATCATGTCAATATGGACCAAAATCTCTGCGGAATGCTTCCAGCACCTTGTTGAATCTATGCCACGAAGAATTGAGGCAGTTCTGAAGGCAAAAGGGGGTCCAACCCGTTACTAGCATGGTGTACCTAATAAAGTGGCCGGTGAGTGTATATACGACGGCCAAATATACGTTCCCGACTGGTTGTGTGAATGTAGCTTAAATCATAGATCTGAATTGTCTCATTTATAGACCAATACAGTCATTTAACACTCCATAAATACCAACAATTTGTGTTGACTGCATAGATCCAGAAGAAGAAAATGAATTACAAAAGTTCTCCATACAGCTCCCCCTCAAAGGAGAAATAAATCACAGGACAGGGGAGATGCTGCAGCATTGTGAACTTATGGGTAATACAAGCACTTACTAACTCTGGTGATAGAAGAAGATGAAAGAGACATAGATCGCCATGTCTAGCCACAACTCCTTTCTGTAGATTTAGCATTTTAGCTTCATCATCTCCTCCTCCACTTTTTATCACAAATTTAATACTCTTTTTTTTTTTTTGGATACCCTAGAGCAGTGGTGGCGAACCTATGGCACTGGTGCCAGAGGTGGCACTCAGAGCCATTTCTGTGGGCACTCAGACCATTGCTCCAGGTCAGAGTTCACCAAATAGGACCAAATCCACCTTCAGCCCCAGGCAATTTAACAGATGCTGCTCTCAGCGCTGTTTTAAAGCAACATTTCATTGGCTGTTTGGAACTGCGGGAAAAGCGAGAAGGTGTTGACAGAACTGCAATGTCTTTGGAGGTCCTCCTGCTGGAGCCATGATGCCTCTTGATGCCATGTTGGCACTTCACGGTAAATAAATGGATTTTGGTTGTAGTTTGGGCACTCGGTCTCTAGAAGGTTTGCCATCACTGCCCTAGAGTAACAAGGCACCCTGTAGCCAATAGTAAGGCGCCAAGTAGCCAGCTGTAACAAGGTCCCCAATAGCATTAACACCCTCATTAGCCAGTAGTAATAATGCCCCAGTAGTCTCCTTGCTGGTGTCCCCTTCGCTCCTTCCCGCACAGCTCAGTGATGACATCATTGTATGCCCTTGCATCAGGTCAGAAGCATCACAGGTTGAAGGTCTTATTGAAGTCTATGGTCTGTGAGGCAAAGACCTGGCTCAGGCAGATAAAATTTAGATCTTGTTGTCTGCATAGGGGGTGGTCGCCAGCTTCCCAACTCACAGACCTGCTGTGTACTGTGAAACCACAGAGCAGGGAGACACAGGTTTACTGGGCTTATCTACCCCGCAGGGTTAAGAAGTCAAACCATAGATTCTCAATGGGATTTAGTGCTCTCTGTACACGTCCCATGTATAACTGTGGGCCCATATACACAGTCGTGGTCTCCACATGCATGACCTGACCACTCAGAGATCCTATTCCTGCCCATATTTTAAAGGAAACCTACCATCTAGGATCTACCTATTAAATAGATTTGGTGGCAGGTTCAACTAATGAATGACATGGGAGTCCTTTTTAGGGCTAATCCTTCAGTGGCCTGTAACTTTATAAATCTTTTATCCCCTAATTTGCAAATATCTTAAAGAGGCTACTGGGGCATGGTGTAGCCGCAGCTGAAGCTACACGGCGTGGCTACTCCACGCCCTTGTAACCTCTTTGGATCCTCCTACTACGAGATATTCAGCACTCTGCATAGACTATATGCAGATCTGGCAGCTGCGCGCACTTGGAGCTATTGAGCATGTGCAGTAGCTTCGGCTTCGCAGGCAAGTACGCACAGAGAGAAGCGCTGAAGATCTTGTAGTAGTTTTTTAACATTTAGTTTTTCAAATACCAGTCTTGCTTTTTTATGAGTTGTTTTTAGCAATGGTGTCCTCCTTGGTCGCCTCTTCCTGTAGTACCCCTCTTTAATATAATGAATATTACACCTTTAAAAGCTGATAAAAGTATATTCCAATAACATAATAAATCAGATGGCACACACATTAGTTCTTCTCAAAGGAAATCAACCATTTAAAAAAAAGAAAAAAAAAAACTTGTAATACTCACCTCCACTCCTCTTGATCCTGATCCAGGCACTAGCCTCCGGTAGTTTTCACCTGGCTGGATCGCAAAACGTCTGTCACCTTCGCTACAGGACACCTGTTTGTCCTCCCATCCCCTATGTTTTTCCTATGTCAACTCTTCCTATTTCCTTACTCCTCCTCTTGGAATATACAGTTACGTCCATTTTCTATTGAAGGACAGATTTATACTACAAGATTTGAGGAAGTTCATCATTTATTGCATGTAATAACATTTGTCTGAGGGGGTGAGCCACATTTCATTCTGCAACCTTTGTGTTAATTAAAGGGGTTGTCTTAGAGGAAGAAAAAATAGCTAGGTGACCAGGGAGGCGCTGCATAAAAAAAAATAAGCTTGTACTTACCTTGTCCGGCGCTCCCAGTGTCCCAAAGCTCATGCACTGCATGCACAGCCGTCCGGAAGTTGTCAGAGTGGAGCTTCTGTGCCCCTGTAAACAAACAGGGGTACTGTATGGGACAGTGGGAGCGTCGGAGAAGCTAAGTACAAGTTTATTTTTTCATGCTGCCCCTCCCTACCATTTTTTTCTTACACTCAGATAACCCCTTTAACCCCTTCCTGCCAAAGCCACTTTTCACCTTTCTGACACGGCCCATTTTTAAAAAAAATCTGACATGTCACTATAAGTGGTTATAATTTTGGAACGCTTTAACATATCCAGTTGCTTTTTAAATTGTTTTGTTGTGACACATTGGGGCAGATTTATCAAGCTGAAAGTCAGAATATTCTTAGTTGCCCATGGCAAGCAACCACAGCTCCCCTTTAAAATACTCATGAGTACTGGTAAAACGAAAGCTGAGCTGTAATTAGTTGCCATGGACAACTAAGAATATTCTGACTTTCAGACAGGTTAATAAATCTGCCTGTTAGTTAATCTGTTCTTCATGTTAGTGGAAACATACTTTCAAGATGCCTAAATAATAGTGAAACCACATACATTATCCCATTATAAAAACAACACCATTGATGTATGTAAAACAACTTTGTTAACACTTTATTTTATTTTTTTTTTACATGGGGTCAACACAAAATCGGCTGCAATTTTGAAATATGAATTTTGTTGGCTAATTTAATGTATTTTTCAAACAGTTTACACATTCTCAGGGGATAAAATACCAAAATTCTGCACAAAGTTTGATACCCAATTTCTCACATGTATGCCACCACCTCATATGTGGTGGTAAACTGCTGTATCAAGGAAAAGTATGCAGTCGGTAACAAGTACCTCCAGCCCCGGCTCACACCACAAATGAGGACGACCCCTCTTGTCCTAATGTGCACGGACCGGTCAGGAGCATGACCGTAGACACAGCAAACAAAGGCATATAGCCATAAGTCCAGCACAAAAAGGTGGAGAGGTAAAAGGATATTCTTTATTGTTCAAGGATTAAAAACCTCCATACAGGACATCACAGGCGGCGTCACAGACCGACGCGTTTCGACACAACAGTGTCTTTATCAAGGTCTAACACAAACACATATGGAATTACTATTTAAAGAGACCGTGTCCAAGAAGCTCCGCCCCGTGTCGCTGAGAAGCTGGTCACGTGACCGGAGCCGATTGGACCGGAGTCAAAAATAGATATAGTAAAACATCACATTATGATAAAAAACATCAGCAAGTTTGGCGAGATAACCATACGTCGATGATAACAAATTTCTATGGGAATAAGGCAAACTGATGACGGAGAGCGCTGAAACTAAGCATTACTATCTCTTGTTAGTCAGAGGACTAAGCCATCACGATCGACATGAAATGACCAAAACGGTGAATGAACTAATGTGGTATGTATGGACTGACTTGGTCAGCATTTGTTAACATTCAAGCATGGGTCAACACTTTATCAACATTTAGCAACATGGTTACATTTGCCTAACATTTATCACAGGTAGCAACAGGGGGTAACATTTAATTCAACATTTACAACGGTGGGGAAACGGGGGGTCAACATTTGTTACATTTGTCACTCCCAGTTTTCTCCACTCCCGTCCCGCCCCCGAAAACAACAGAAGGGGTCTTCCCACCTACCACTGACTCCAAATAGTGGCAGTATTGGACTTGTTAGGTGGAACTATTAGGCTCGGGGGGTGAGCACCTTTCTACAACCCCTCACCAGAAGCTCCTTCCCCACATTCCTTATCGACACTAACATGCCGCCCATAGTCGACAACTAGATTGGCAGGATCACTATATTTGGGCCACTAGATGTAGTGCACTAATCTCCGGCCATTCCCCCCTCCCCACAATTGGGTTGATGTTTATCTCAGTAAACATTTACACACCTAGAGTAAGTACACTCTGAGGAAAGAGTTTTACTCCGTCCCAGAGTTTTTTGCGTAAAAAATGTCTTTGGTTTTAATACCAGGGCGTCTGTCAGTTATCAGAGGGTGCTCCCATGGGGGCTAAATTTTTCCTCCCCTCATGTGCTATATCGATGATTCAATGGGAGGATAGGACTTTGTGTTGCTCGGTCGATAACCCGCACCGGGCAGCTATCAGGTGTTGGGAGGTATAGATGACCTGTGTGGGTGGGGGGGACCGAGCAGTCTCTCTGCTCGGAGTTTGCCCGCGACCTCACAAAGTGAATAGAACGTGGTTGTCACATCATTTGGGGTAGACCGTGTCACGTTTTCTGATGTCAATGCGCTTGAGGGGGAGCACAGAAACGGGTATGTGTGGCCCCATATCGTAAGGAGACCTAGGGAAACTCATTTTACACGTCCGCAGGCCACCCGGTTACATGTTAAATTAACAACATTCAGTATGGGGAGTTTGGTTAGGACAAAGAGGAACGGTTCGTAGGATTAATGTCTCAAACAAACTTTTCTACCTCTCTACTAGGTTACAGAGAAGTGACCAACCTGACCTATCAGGCAGGACAAACTTCGGATAGGGCATCATTAGACGGACTCCGGCAGGACAGGAAAAGAGGACTCGATGGGCACACGAGACCCACTCGGACGTTCAGCACTCCCATTCAGCATGCAGGGTAATGCTATCAAAGCGCAGTGGGTGAAAAAAATCCCTCCCTAGGCGAACAGAGCGATCCAAATTGTATAATATGTTAAAGGGGCACAATTTTTCCAACAAGGCTTCCGACTAGGACATCAACGTTCCCCACGCTTAGACCAAAACATTACTGGTGTAACCCCGACATGGCTGCCATATCCCCCGTAATCACAAATGGGGGGCCAGCGGGGGTATGTAAATGTTTCCTAACATCCCACAGTAAGCAAGTGTCACCTCTTACTCGACAGGCAACAGTACCACTAATGAAATCCGATGTGAATTGCCACCCACATAGGGGGGTAGGTGATTTCGGCACTGTGTGCAGGATCCAGAAGGGGGGTCCACTGGTCCGACTCAACATGAGAGAGACGTTCGACACTTTCCATGCACTGGGCTACTTCAATGAATGTAGCGCTGGTTGCACGGCACTTCAGGATAATACAGGGATAGAGTGGCACAGGTTTCACGTGGCAGGCTATTGAAAGGTGAACCGCCCTAAGAGGGTGGAGACCATAAAGAAATTTATTGATAGGGAATCCTGCTGGCTCTTTTAACTAGAGACTAGGATACCCAAAGGTCTTAATGGCCAGAAGCTCATTCTGTGCTACCTAGATCTATCTACTAAGAGATAAAATAATAGTAAGATCTTAAATGGGCACAGATAATGTTAGCAAGGTAGACAATGGCAAACAAAGTTGACGAAAGTTGACAAACGGTTACAACATGTGTACAAGGTTGATAAATGTTCACAAATTGATAAATTGTGATAAGGTTGCAATGTTACAAATTTGATAAATGTTGATCAATGGGGGAGAGGGGAACAAATGTTGATAAAGTGCGATAAATGTTAAAACCAATATTGATAATGTTTTGATTACATGTTAGCAAAGGTAACAGATTTGACTCTGTTGATACATGTGACAAATGGTGAATGTTAACAACTTTGAAAAGTCCGTCCTCCCTACACAGTAAGCTCATTCCACGTTTTGGCATCATGTCGTCTCTGTGATGCTCGGTTCAGTCTCGCTGGACGAACAGATATATCTAATGCTTGTTTCAATGCGAGAAAAGTAATATTTTGCCTGATCACAGACGAAATTTGTATCCTCCTCGTAGGGTTATCTCCCAACGTGCTGAATGTTTTTTATCATAATGTGATGTTTTATTATATCTATTTTGACTCCGGTCCAATCGGCTCTGGTCACGTGACCAGCTTCTCAGCGGCGCGGGGCGGAGCTTCTTGGACACGGTCTCTTTAAATAGTAAGTCCATATGTGTTTGTGTTAGACGCGTCGGTCTGTGACGCCGCCTGTGATGTCCTGTATGGAGGTTTTTAATCCTTGAACAATAAAGAATATCCTTTTACCTCTCCACCTTTTTGTGCTGGACTTATGGCTATATGCCTTTGTTTGCTGTGTAAACTGCTGTATGTGCACACGCCATGGCACCCTGAGGGCGCGTTCACGCGATGCATTGCGTCACGTTTTTTGATGCATTCCAAAGGCTTCAACCTTGGATCACATTCTGGAGTAACTTTGCGTTTCAGTAAATGCAATGGAAACGCAAAGTTACTTCAGCATGTGAACGCACCCTCAGGGTCCAACCACACATTCAGTTTTTCAGATGCAGTTTTCGAAGCCAAAAGCAGGTGCGGATCATAATGGGTGGACTTTTCAATAAGAAGTGTGACTCCTCCTTTTTTCACTCTACTCCTCATTTGGGCATAAAAAAGTGCATTTGAAAAACTGAACGTGTGGATGCACCCTCAGGAACAGGAAAAGATGTCAGCAGCTGCAGGACCTGCCATGATGTCATAAGCGTGTGACTGATCACATGCTTCACGTAATCCAATTACATATTAAGGGTGGTAGCAGAGCTGTTTGTGTTTGAATATTGAAGAAATGTTTGCGTGAATGCACAAATAAATCTAGAGCTCAGGTCCCCCTGACTGGCATCAGAAGCTGTACTCACAGTGTATACACAGGGAAACCTCTTTGAACAGATCTTTTTGCCCATGAAGTGGGTGGTCTGCAGATAGGAGATAGCTTCCATAGAGTATGATGGCAAAAAAAAAAAAAAAAAAAGTATTTTAGGGAGGGGTCTTCTCAGAGAGGTGGTCTTCTGGGGAAGTTTCACTGTGCGTGTGTGTATATAATATATATATATACAGGCAGTCCTCGGGTTACATACAAGATAGCGTCTGTAGGTTTGTTCTTAAGTTAAATTTGTATGTAAGTCGGAACTGTATACTTTATCATTGTAATCCCAGACAGAACTTTTTTGGTCTCTGTGACAATTGGATTTAAAAAATGTTGGGTTGTCATAAGAACCAGGATTAACACTAAAGCTTCATTACAGACACCTGTAATAACTGTTACAGCTGATTATTGTAGTCTACGACTAAAGTACAATAAATTACCAATATCCAGTGGACCGTTTGTAACTAGGGGTGGTATGTAAGTTGAGTGTTCTTAAGTAGGGGACCTAATATATATATATATATATACACACATATGCTGTGATGTTGCGATGTGTTCATCTTTAATAACTATGTGGGTGATTTATAGTGTAGGTGGACATATTTTAGGTTTTAACAACATGTCTACATCTGCATTATCAACCAAATATACCTTGAGAATGTTGTACCTACACTCTTGCAGAATCATATCTTATTTAATCCCGGTGTTTTGCTGAAAAAACTATTATAAAATTCAGGATCTTGGGAAAGCTGGATCCCCATTACACACAGAGCTTTCTGAACAGCTAAAACAGGACTAAATCAACATGAACTGGGTCACTCATACACAGCAGCTGGGGGTGGTGCAGCAATTGATTATTCTTACTGGCAGGGAGAACAGTAATTGCATCATCCTCAGTTGCAGTGCATAACTAATGTAAGAGGCCAGAGAGCACTGAGCCCAGGCACAGAAGCAACTGAGCTTCATTATCATAATTCTATAATTGTTTTTTTTCAGCAAAACCACTCAGCACAGGTATTAAACAAGATATGATCCTGCATCAGTGAAGCTACAGCATTCTCAAGGTCTGTTTGTGCAACACCCCTGCCAATGTGTAGGCAAGGGAGTGCTTGCAAATAAGGCCCTCTATCTGTAGGATCCCTATAGAGGAGTCTGATCAACTCACTTTTAGGCTAAGGCATTCATTGTAAGGTAATGAGCAGAGGTAGACCCTGCCTGTACAGCAAGGGTTAACAGGGTATGTGTTTTGATTTACTGTCATCCAATTGTAGTCCAATCTGTAAACTGGAGTGATTGGAGAGTGAGCACCACCACACCAGGGTTTAACAAAACACCTGGACAGGAAGGGGCAAGTCCTCTTGGAATCCAGCTCTTTTACCAGAGAGATCTTAGAGCACATGCTCTTGCTACATGCCTCAGCTCTGAATATAGAGTTCACAGACTGTCAGTGACCAGAGAGATAGTGTGACAACTCCAGTGCCACACACAGAACACCCAGGACAAAGCTGCAGCTTCCATACCTGAACACAACTACCTCCCAGCCTGCACCTACTACCAGGCTGGTGAATCTACTCCTGAGGATCACTCTCCATGACCACTCCAGTAATCCAGAATCTCTTACAATCCGGCATCTGTAACCAGATCGTTTGGCTCCTCGCCTGCAGTTGTTCGAATAAAGAACCGTGAGTTGTTTTGCACAACGTGTCCTCCGTCTGTTCCCTGACTACGGCTGTGACAACAAGGGCGCCCCATACATTACCCAGGGGCTCATACTGCAGACATTAAAGGGGTTGCCCCAGGGAGATTCAAGTAAATAAGCCTCTCCCTTTACATTTTCTCACACCACCTGCTGGAGACCTGACAGGCTCTAGGACATACCCCATACCAAGCACCGTGACATCAGCATGCCTAGGCCGCAACCGCCAGCCACGCTGGTGTTAATGCTTTAACATGTGTTGTCATTGCTTGTCAACACTTTACTCATTGATGTATGTCAACATTGCGTTAACATTTTGCAATCAAGCAGATCTCTTCTCAGCTGTTCTGAAAATGCATGTCAAAACCAGGAAGTCCCACCTCCTTCTGTAAAAGCTGAGTGATTTATAGGTGGCCTCATCTATCTATTAGCCCTATATCTCAGGATAGGAAGATCTCGGAAGCAGGATACTGGCATTGTTGCAATTGTTGTCAAAGTGAAAGCTTCAAACAGGATGTTCGCAGACAAAGGTGGCGGAGCTTAGAGTATCAGAGTTGCAGCAGAGATATAGCAAGACTGGAAGAATCACAGAAAGGCATGGAAGTGGAAGTACTCTGGCCAGACCCCACACCAATTACTTCTTCACGTCAGACCATTGGATAAAGTTTACATCAGAATGGTTGCATACCAGATGGCTTACAAGGGTAACCGATCGCATCAGGCACAGGCATCATTTTCTTAACCTCTTAACGACCTGGCCCTTTTTTGTGTTTTCATTTCCATTTTTCACACCCCACCTTCAAAAATATGTAACTTTTTTTTTATTTTTACACGTAAAGAACTTTGTGATGGCTTGCTTTCTGCGTAACAAATTGCACTTCCTAGCAATGATATGTAATATTCCATGCCGTTGTACTGGGAAGCGGGTAAAATTTCCAAATGCTGTGAAAATGGTGAAAAAATGCATTTGCGCTATTTTCTTGTGGGCTTGGATTTTACAGCTTTCACTGTTCGCCACAAGCAACATGTCTACTTTATTCTTTGGGTTGGTGCGATCACGGGAATACCAAATTTGTATAGGTTTTATGTTTTCATAAATTTACAAAAAATAAAATCTGTACAAAAATTTTTTATTTTTTTTATTTTGACATTCTGGCATCAATCACTTTCTCATACTTTGGTGTACGACTTTTGTGCAACTTTTGATGATTGTTTTCAATGCTACTTTTTAGTACTGTACAACCTTTTGATCACTTTTAATTGAATTTTTAATATTTTTATCAAAATGGCAAAAAAAGTGGTATTTTCTGTTACGGGGTTAAACGCAGTGAAAAACCTGTTATTATATTTGGATAGATTGGGCCTTTTCGAACATGGCAATGTGTTTATGATTTTTTCCTGTTTATTTATATTTTCGTCAATTCTAGGGAAAAGGGGTTGATTTGAATTTTTAGGGTTTTTTTAAAACTTTTTTTTATTTTTACAATTTTTTAGACCCCCTAGGGTACTTTAACCCTAGGTTGTATTATCGATCCTACCATATATTGCCATACTACAGTATGGCAATATATGTGGATTTTCCTCCTCATTCATTACAATGTGCGAATCACACATTGTAATGAGTGGGTTAAAACGAGACAGCCTCGGGTCTTCAGAAGTCTCGAGGCTGTCATGGCGACCGATCGCTGCTCCCCGATGATGTTACGGGGAGCGACGATCGCCTCCATCATTTTGATTCCGCCGGTGGAGAGCGACAGGAAAACACCTGCTAGCACCGATCGCTGGTGTTACCACTAATCCTTTGCTGCAATATGCACAGCAAAGACTTACTAGTTATGGAGAGGGCTCAGCCCCATGAGGCCTCTCCATGCAACGGCAACCGAGGTGCGCCGTAATACCTTCTGGTAAAAGGTTAAAAGTTTTTCCTATATCACCTAAAATTATCTTCCCGGAGACACTGTAATTACAGCCATTTTTTGATATGCAAATGAGTCAAATTTTGAATAGATGTCATGTTTGTCCAGGCTTCCAGAGAACACCTTTGTTTTTTGATTAAAGAGAACCCGTTATGCAAAATAACCCCCCTAAACTAAATATATTTTCATAAACTGCCATTAGAGAGCATTGCCTCTATCCCTTCATTGTCCCTCTACATGCCTGTAAACCTAAGCAATGAGGTCCCAAAGCTGTATGCAAATGACCTGTGAAATGTCCAATGAAGCATTAGCATATTCAAGCTGTCCACTCTATTCATGAGTGGGAGGCACAGCCACACCCCCGGTGCATGACTGACAGCCTGTATAATGATGTGAGGCTGTATAATGATGTGCTTCCTGGTGCTGGTGGCCACGCCCCCTGCAGCCTGTGTGTGTGTTTAGGAGAGATACAGCAGCTCCAGGCAGCCATGTTACAGCAGAACATGTCAGATTCATGTGTAGCTGATGTCTGTCTCTCACCTGTATATTAGGAGGATGCAGCATGTCAGCAGATGACATACACACACTAGCCATGCTTTACTATACATTACACACAGACATGAGCAGGGGGAGGAGAGGGGAGGGGTAACAGGGGTTACATTACTGCCTCTGACCATGTGACCAGCCTCATTTACATGATAAAGAATAGATGATTTTACAATGAATAATGTATGAAATAACTAGATAAAGGCTGGAATGGGATCCTTGTGAGCTGCTCCAACAGGTAGAGGTGACAGGACTAGTGGCAGAGACCTGATGACAGGTGTCCTTTAACAGCTCAGATTCTGTTCAGAACTCAGTCGGAGCAGATCGGAAGTCCTCTCCCTGTCCACTTTGTGTCCGTAACAGAATGCTGTCCCTCCTACTGCATGGTGAAATTAGCAATGAGTACTGCATGGGGAAACTGCATACAATCTTCTTACCATTCCACTCACCACACTATGGGTGGAAATGCAGAAAATGTTATGGGAACGATATTACTGGTGGTAAGAGGCATATTATTTAAGCTGGGACACCTGCACTGGACTTTTCAACAAAGGCACAGTTTTTTTTTTTGCGACACCCATGAACTATCACCAAGAAAAAAAGTAAGAAAACACCAGGGTGGTAATATACCAGGTGCCGTCATGGTTTGAGTTACCGGTCAGTAACTACAGTCATGGCCATAGGTTTTGAGAATGATACAAATGTTAATTTTTACAAAGTCTACTGCATCAGGTTTTATAATGACAATTTGCATATATTCCAGAATGTTATAAAGAGTGATCAGCTTAACAGCAATTAATTGCAGAGTCAATATTTGCCTAGAAAATGAACTTTTTCCCCCAAAATACATTTCAACTTCATTGCAGACCTGCCTTAAAAGGAGCAGCTAACATAGTTTCAGTGATCGCTCCATTAACACAGGTGTGGGTGTTGATGAGGACAGGGTTGGAGATCAATCTGTCATGATTAAGTAAGAATCACACCATTGGACACTTTAAAAAGAGGCTGGTGCTTGGCATCATCGTTTCTCTTCTGTTGACCATGGTTATCTCTAAAGAAACACATGCAGTCATCATTGCACTGCACAAAACTGGCCTCGGAAGAGTAACCGCAGCTAGAAAGATTGCACCTCAGTCAACAAGGAATTCAAGGAGAGAGGTTCCATTGTTGCCAAAACGGCTCCAGAGAGCCCAAGAAGGACCAGCAAGCGTCTCTTTAAAGTGTTTCAGCTTTGGGATCAGGCAGAGCTTGCTCAGGAATGGCAGCAGGCAGGTGTGAGTGCATCTGCATGCACTGTGAGGCGGAGACTCTTGAAGCAAGGCCTGGTGTCAAGGAGGGCAGGAAAGAAGCCACTTCTCTCCTGAAAAAACATCAGGGACAGACTGATATTCTGCAAAAGGTACAGGGAGTGGACTGCTGAGGACTGGGATAAAGTCATTTTCTCTGACGAATCCCCTTTGCGATTGTTAAGAACGTCTGGAAAACAGCTTGTTTGGAGAAGACGAGGTGAACGATACCACCAGTCTTGTCTCATACCAACTGTAAAGCATCCTGCAACCATTCATGTGTGGGGTTGCTTCTCAGCCAAGGGAATCGTCTCACTCACAGTCTTGTCTAAAAACACATACATGAATGAAGAATAGTACCAGAAGGTCCTCCAAAAGCAACTTCTCCCAACCGTCCAAGAGCAGTGATTGTGCAAGAATGGACTGCCATCAGTCAGGATTTGGTCCAGAAGTTGATTGAGAGCTGCCAGGGAGAATTGCAGAGGTCCCGAAGAAGGGTCAACACTGCAAATATTGACTTGCTGCATTAACTCATTCTGTCAAAAGCTTTTGTTACTCATAATAGGATTGCACTTGTATTTCTGTATGTGATAAAAACATCCGACAAACACACATAAAAACCAGAGGGCAACAGATCATGTGAAAATATAATATTTGTGTCATTCTCAAAACTTATGGCCATGACTGTACTGTTTTTACAAGAACCACAATGGCACCAACCAGAGAGATTTTCAGAGAAATATTAGGGAGGGATAACAGAGGAGAGCACCTTTCTCCCAAAAGAAAGATCAAGAGAACCCGCCACATCTAACCGGCAGTGTTTAAAGAAGGTGTGGGGGGTAGACCAGCATTCAGCCTGACAGATTTGGTCTAAGGAAGCATGTGTAAATTCTGTGATATCCTTATCGGGAAGGCCTTTCTTCTCTAGGATCAGCCTCTCAATAGCCATGCTGTGAGATGAAGATCCTTCACATCTGGATGATAAATAGGACCCTGGTATAACAAGTCTTTCATCTCTGGAAGGATCTATGGATCTGCTATAGACCTGTCCCTTAGGCTTGAAAACCAAGCATGGCATGGCGGTAGGGGGCAATGAGAATGACTCTTGGCTTGTCCGTGTTATCTTTCCCAAAGAAACAGCCCTGCCTTCTACATGCGCTCCCCAACCGGCAACTACTTTCCCTGGATTTGCTATCCGAGGGACACCCTTTTTCAAATTCGGAGGTACTAACCACCGGTTCTAGCACCACCGCTGAAATTTCTATTTCCCTGTCTAGGGAGGCTGGACTTTTGTCCCAGGACATGAGTAGTAAGTTTTGTAGAACTCTTAGATGAAACTATGCCCAAGGAACCGCTGGGATGGGAGCTACTAAACCACCCAGAAGAGACATAGCCCCCCTAATGGTAGTTTGGGGAGATGATTTTATCCCGATTATTTTTCCTCTTTTTTCCTGCTTCTCTAAGGAAAGCAACGACTTTTGGCATTGGGAGTCTAACAGTACCCCATGAAAAAGGTTTTGACGGAAGGGGGTTGTCCCTGATTTTTCCACATTTATTATCCACCCCAGGATTTTGTAGACCCTGACAACTTGTTTTTTTACCGCCTGCTCTGAGGGACCCACCAGAGGAAGTCGTCTAGGTAGGGTATAAAAAGGCCCTGATCTATTCTTATAAAGGCTGCCAGCCGGACCCGACAACCTTCCGGCCCGCATTCACAATGCTGTGAATAGGGACGGATAGGTGTGCATGGCCACGGCTGGCCGGAAGCTGAATCGGAGGGCGCCGGAAGGTAAGTAGAACTTTATTTTTTTAAGCAGCGCCCTCCCTTAGTTTTTTTTTTAAAGAACTCGGACAACCCTTTAAGCCACAGGGCCCTTCTTGCTGAAATTGACAACGCTGCAGACCTGCCTGAAAGTCTTAAGGTATCAACCAAAGCATCTGCCAAAAAAGCCTTCCCCTTTTGGATATTAGCTACCAAGGTTTTTAGGACTTCCCTGGGTACCTTACTCTGAATGTCTCCGAGCTGGTCTAACCACAGTAAAACTGTGCGGGCTACACATGCTGCTGCCAATGCTGGTTTAAAGGCGACTGTAGAAAACTCCCAGGATTTCTTAAGGAACCCTTCCGCCTTCCTATCCATGGGGTCTTTTAAGGAGTTTATATCTTCAAAGGGGAGCGAGGAGCCACGGGACATTTTTATAATAAAGGTATCTACTTTTGGTGGAGGGCCCCAGGACGCAGTGTGGTTCTTCTTAAAAGGATACTTCCTTTTAATTGCCTTGGGAATAAACGATTTTTTATCAGGGTTCTTCCACTTTGATAATAAGAGCTGATATGGTACTATGAATAGGAAATGTAAGTCTTTTCCTTTCCGCCAACCCCTCAAGCATAATGTCCTGGACCGATTTAGGTTGTCTTTTCTCCTCAATATCCATAGAAGATCTAACCGTTCTTAATAAATGCTGTGTCCTTTGTTATAAATAAAGGATGTCCTGATAGCTCTTCCTCCGAGACCGAGGAAGTTAGCTCTTCTCTCTCCCTCCTCGTCTGAAACAAAGTTCCCCCACAGGGTCTGCTTGCGTGACTGCTGAGGAGGGTCCTGGGAGATCTTTAGAAAATATCACTCAGACCATATGTAGTAGCAAATAACTCTTTAGTTTTTAAATATTGACATTAGGCATAGGTACATCACCATTTTTCGGCTAGCATGCCGTAGTCCATTATAGCGAGTCCACGCTCAAACTTTCTGCTTACTGGCAAACCGAATGACTGGGTTGAGTCTCGTGTGATGTTTCGGAGGAAAGACCTTCTTCTTCTGTCAGAGGCGATTTGCACTGATGACTAATTGTACTTGGCCACATTCATCTTTCCTTCAATTACAGAGATATCCTGGATGAAAACCTCTTCCAGAGTACTATGGACCTCAGACTGTGCCGAGGGTTCACCTTCTAACAAGACAATAACCCTAAGCACACAGCTAAAATAAAGCAGTGGCTTCTGAACAACTCTGTGACCATTCTCGACTGGCCCAACCAGAACCGTAACCTAAACCCAATTGAGCATCTAGAGAGACCTGAAAATGGCTTCCACCAACGTTCACCATCCAACCCGAGGGAACTGGAGAGGATCTGCAAGGAAGAATAGCAAAGGACCCCCACATCCAGATGTGAAAAACATTTTGCATCATTCCCAAGACGACTCATGGCTGTACTAGCTCAAAAGGCGTTTCTATTCAATAATGAGCAAAGGGTCTTAATACTTATGACCATGTGATATTTCAGTTTTTCTTGTTCAATAAATTAGTAAAAACATCTTTCTGGGATTTTTTACTGTCAACATGGGTGCAGAGTGTACATAAACCCCTTACCGACACGTGACATAGTAATACGTCACGTGTCGGCTGCGGGTAAATGGAGAGCTCTCCATAGCCAGTAAGTCTTGGCTGCATATTGCAGCAAACACTTACCGGTAACACCCGCGATTGGTGATGGCACAGATCTCAGGGGTAAACCAGTTGGTCACTGCGGGCATTAAACTAATTTTTATAAAAAAAAAAAAAAAAAAAAAAAAAAAAAATTCAAATGGCCCCCCTTTCCCTAGACCTTATATAAATATACAGTAAAAATCCTAAAAACATTAGGTATTGCAGGGTCCGAACATGCTCGATCAAAATATAACGTTTTTTCACTGTTTAACCCCGTAACGGAAATGGCGCCTAATGTTGAAATTGGCACTTTTTGGAAAAACATAAATTCAATAAAAAGGCCGTACAGTCCTAAAAAAATAGAAAAAGTCGCAAAAAAATGACACCACCCACAGCTCTGTACAACTAAGTATGAAAAAGGTATTAGCGCCAGAAGATGGCAAAATAAAGATTTTTTTTGTAAAGGAGGTTTTAATTCTTGTAAATGTATGAAAACAATATAAAACCTATATAAATTTGGTATCCCCGTGATCGCAGTGAAAGCCATAAAATCCAAGCCCACAAGAATACAGTGCAAAAACATTTTTTTACCCATTTTACTGCATTTGGAATGGTTTTCCCGCTTCCCAGTACACAGCATGGAATATTAAATACTATCCCTATGTAGTGCAATCTGTTACACAGAAAACAAGCCCTCACACATATCTTTACATGGAAAAATAAAGTTATAGATCTTTAAAGGTGGGGAGTGAAAAATGAAAATGCAAAAACGAAAAAGGGCCTTGGCGTTAAAGGGTTAATGAGTGAAAAACCTTTTTGATCTTACCAATTGGCTGCAATGAAACAGAGTGAAAAATGTAATGGAGACTGAATACTTTCCATACCCACTCATCTCTATGGGCTGAAAATAAAAAAAAGTACTGTACATCAATTTCAAAACAGTTCAGTAATACTTTTATTTTCTCAATGTTTTCCATCTTGCCAAACAGTTATAAAACACCAACAGTGGGGAAATGGAAACATGCTATAACGTTGTGCATGGGATTCTGATGTGCTAGAAAACACAATAGAAGATACACCCAGCCCAGATGTTTTGACACGAGGTAGCATAGAGCAGCGAGCCATCTCCTTGATCTAGTCCACATAGATCATCTGTATTAAACATGGTTTAGTTCCTTTAAAAGGAACGTGGCATGGCGATTTGGGACATGAAACAACCCACAGGTCCTTTTGGACAGGTGTTTTAATGTCCCAAATCGTCCTTTATCATTTTTAAGCATTCGGGTAAAAAATAGTAAACTTAATGCTCACAAGTAAAGCCAGAGCATTACACCCAGGCTTCACTTCCCTCGTCGCTTTATTAACTTTTACTACTACAAACTTTCTAAAGTTGTATAGTGTATATCTGAGGACTCATCCTCACAACTGACAATAAAACCTACAATATGAAGCTTCAGCTCACGATTATTATGAAGCATAATCTAAGTCACACTGTCCAGCACTGAGTGACCGGGCCCTCTTCAGCATGGCTAGTGGTTAATATATTAGCACCCCAGTGCTGGACAGTATGACCGAGTCCTCCTCAGCATGGCTGGTGGTTAGTCTATTAGCACCCCAGTGCTAGACAGTGTGACCGAGCCCTCTTCTGAATGGCTAGTGGTTAGTATATTAGCACCCCAGTTGTTATTCAGCAACTTATTTAGGTGGTAAATCGATCTGCCTGAAAAGGCAATGATTTTGAATTTCGAAAATGGCAAATTTTATTATTTTCTTTTTTTTTTGTAAATAAACGCAAAACTTATCTGCCAAAATTTACCACTAAAATGAAGTACAACATGTGGGGAAAAAACTATCTCAGAATTGCTTTGATAAGTAACAGTGTTCAAAAGTTATAACCATATAAAGCGAAGCGAGTCAGAATCCAAAAAATCGGGCTGAGCCTTAAGCTACAAAATGGCTGCGTCCTTAAGGAGTTAAGGGGAAAAATGCCTCTACAGCGACTTCCTAAAAGAATGCCCCCCATCAAAGTCTTTGTAAGAATCAAAAAACCTATATTCAGATGTATCTACAGCTGAAGGACGTGAATACAATATAATTTAACGGACATCTACCATTAGATTACCTAATGGTAGATGACTATTACTTACTTCCTTGACCTGTCCCTGTGTGTCCCAAACTTCATTTCTTATTTCTTTGCAGGGCCATATGTAAGTAAAAATATGTCTGTATGATATGCAAATGATCCTGTGGTGCTCTGCAGAGCCCATGGGAAGTGCATAATTTATTTTACGGTGGAGTCTGATCACAAGATCATTTGCATATTGTATGAACATATTTTTTACAGAAATGCGGCCTTGTAAAGAAATAAGAAATGAAGATTGGGACACAAGGGGATGGGGAGTTAAGTAATAGTCATCTATCATAAGGTACTCTAATGGTAGATGTCCTTTAATAAGCCGAACAGGTTTGGATACACAGGGGAGACATGTATAAACCCCATGTTTTTAGCTCCATGTCCGTTTGTATGTTTCACACATAGCTAAGGCTATTTATTGCTGGACTTTTAAGGACAGTCATTTTCTTATGGGTATGCTAGAAAAAAAATGACACATTGCCTGCTAGTGTCACCATATTGCACCACAAACACCACCATAAAGTACAACTATATTATAGAAAATGGTGGTAAAAAATGAATACTTAACATTTGTTAAGAGGAAGTAAACATCTTGAGGTGAAAATGAAAATATACAGTTGACGTATTGTTGAATTACAAGAATTAAATTTAAAAATGTGGCCTCCCCTAAACATTGACATTCAAAATGTAGTATTCTGACATTAAACAGCTGAAATGCAGGTTGAAAAATGATAGCCTTAGGGGAATGCCAATATTTGCTTTTACTGATTAAAACCAGATAATTGTATCACTTTTTTTTACTGCTCTTATTTTTTGATTGTAGCTTTTTTGTTCTATTTTCTGGTCATTGTAATTACTATTATTATTATTATTATTATTGAGCACCATTAAATCCATGGTGCTGTACAATCAATAAGGGGTCCACATACATTACATTAAATCAATAACAAATCTAAGTACAAATACAAAACTACAGTAATAAGGAGTCAAGTGGAAGGAAGACCCTGCCCATAAGGGCTCACAATCTATGTTGGAAGGTACATGGAGACACAAGGTGAGGGAGCATTGTTATGCTGGATGGGATTTAGCCTTTGCTCTAATAACTGTATTTATTGGCTGTGCTTTCAAGCAGCTTGATAGTCAGCAAAAGTTGTCTATGGAGGGTTTTCTAAGTATTTTCAAGCAGATAAGAAGTGTAGATAAGCTGTGACATAATTTATTGTCTGTAATGGAGGCAATTATGGTGTTTTCAATAGAGGTGTTTTCTTCTATTGTAATCCTGTCTGTGAAGTAAATGAGTTGAATGCTGAATAGAAAAAAACCCTACAGAAACAATAAATGGCAGCCTCATCATTATGCCTTCTGGCCAGATTGAAAATTACAGGATATATTACTTTTTTAATAATTAAAGGTAGAGACAGCGAACATTTTAAAAATAATTCAACAAAAGTTTGTAAATATGTTTAATAAATCTCCCCTTTCTAGTCATACTGTCAGCACCTGTACAGCAATTTCACAGCCACAACCAGACTAGGTAAGTGGTGGCGAACTCACCCTGCGACGTCCCTGCGGGCTAAGGCCCTGCCTAAAGCAGATAAACCGCCCTGACTAGGACGGACCCACTGACGGTCCCTGAGTGACCCTACAGGATGACAGGGAAGACTTACTTCGTCTGGCAGCTGCTGGATGGTGGAGCGGACAGGTAACAGGATATTGAGATAGACCACTGGTGCACAGAAATCTAACACTGGTCTGCGACAGGGAAAGCTGGATAACACTGGGAGAGACACAACACTGAGCGGAATCGGACGGAAGCGGTTCAAAACCAAGATGGCAGCAAAGGTACAGAATCTTATAGCAAATAGAATGGTCGGTAGGTAAAGCAGAAGTCAATACACAGAATAGCAAGAAACGCAATGGCAAGAGCACAAGATACACAGATTAGACTGAATAACCAGCACCCACACTACCTCCAGCACTGACTGGCTCAGTCGCCCATCACTCAAACCGCAGCTCCAGACAAAACAACTTCAAAAACACACCCAGCTTTCCCAAATATCAGAAAGGGAGCTGTCAATCAGAGGCAGCTCTGGGTGTGGTTTTCCGGCAAGAATCCTTAAACCTGATCCCATCAGAACAATTTGTGAGTCCTGACACATACCTTCCTTTTAAATGAGTGATTATGCAGCAAATGCTTATTCTATTCATGTGTTTCTTTTCTTACAATAAAATTTGGTACTAAAGCAGAAAGATGTGAACAACTTTAGTATTCTGTTACATTTTGTGTCAGCAGAGAAATTTTACAACTACCGCTATTTAGAGCTAACACCCGCTGAAGATGCATCTGTCACGAAATGATCGTTGGGGAGCCTGTGGTGTTCACACAATAACTATGGGTTAGTCCTTGCCTATGTAATGTTATAAGGTATACTGGATGGGTTTTTTGGTGGCAATGTTATGCCATCACTGATATGCCCTTTATACTGATATTTTCTAGACTTTGGAACTAGAAACTTTTTACTGTTAACACTTCCCATATTTTGTTTACCTGATCCTAGGCTATTGTGTAAAAATTAAACACCTGGTATTTATTTTTAACTTTATGTAGCTATGTATTTTTTAAGAATTGATGCTAATAAATTTTTTTTTTTAATAAATTAAGTGTTTTTGCTTACTCCATTTTAGGATTATTTAGCTTCCAACTCGGATGGGGGGCCCATGATCAAAAAGGACCTAGTCCAGTATTGGTGCTGTAATAAAGCAATCACTAATTTAGAGCTTGTGAATGTGGCAAAAATAAAATCCAATTTGATAACTGTACACAATAAATTATAGCCTTACCAATTTCCAGATTCCTATTTCCTTATAAAAAACATGTTTCTTATGTGTTCACACAGATTTCTAGGCAAGCCTGGGGTCCCTGCAAGGAAGGGGAGATTGGGTTCTCATAGAGTTGGGAATCGCACTGTTGAGGCCAGAACAGTGCGAACAGGTGATGTCGTGGATTGCTGACAATGCTTCGAGCAATTTGTCCACCACCAGTCAGTCTTCCACGCAGTCCACCCATGTCACCGAAATCCCCACTCCTCCAGCTCCTGCACCTCAGCCTCCTCCCCCCCAGTCTGCCCCCTCCCAGGAAAATTTGGCATTTGAACCGGCATACTCTGAGGAACTGTTTTCTGGACCCTTCCCACAGTCACAAACCACTTGTCCGGTTGCTGCTGAGCAATTTTCCGATGCCCAGGTTTTCCACCAGTCACAGTCTGTGGGTGATGATGACCTTCTTGACGTAGTGGAAGTGTGTAAAGAGGTGTCCGACGATGAGGAGACACGGTTGTCAGACAGTGGGGAAGTTGTTGTCAGGGCAGGAAGTCCAAGGGGGGAGCAGACTGAGGGATCGGAGGATGATGAGGTGACAGACCCAAGCTGGGTTGAGAGGCCGGGTGAACACAGTGCTTCTGAGACGGAGGAGAGTCCTCGACCAGAACAGGTTGGAAGAGGCAGTGGTGGGGCCAGACGGAGAGGCAGGGCCAGAGCTGGTGCATCAGCGCCAAATGTGTCAACTAGTGAAGCTCCCGTGGCGAGGGCTCTTGCGGCGAGGGCTAGATCTTCAGAAGTCTGGAGGTTCTTTAAGGAAACACCGGATGACCGACGGACTGTGGTGTGCAACATTTGCCAAACCAGGCTCAGCAGGGGTTCCACCACTACTAGCTTAACTACCACCAGTATGCGCAGGCATATGAATGCTAAACACCCCACTCAGTGGCAACAAGCCCGTTCACCTCCGGCCGTGCACACCACTGCTCCTTCCCCTGTGTCAGCTGATAGTCAGCCCCCTGCCCAGGACCCTGCCACAAAAACCCCATCGTCGCCTCCACGATCCTCCACAGCATCCACCAGCGTTCAGCTCTCCATACCCCAGACGCTGGAGCGGAAACGCAAATATAGTGCAACCCACCCGCACGCCCAAGCCCTTAATGTGCACATCTCCAGATTGCTTAGCCTGGAGATGCTGCCCTATAGGCTAGTAGAGACCGAGGCCTTTCGCAACCTCATGGCGGCGGCCGCCCCTCGGTATTCGGTCCCCAGCCGCCACTACTTTTCCCGATGTGCCGTCCCAGCCCTGCACCAGCACGTGTCAGACAACATCATCCGTGCCCTGACCAACGCCGTTTCTGACAAGGTCCACCTGACCACGGACACGTGGACGAGTGCTGCCGGGCAGGGCCACTATATATCGCCCAGTCTCGGCAGAGTAGGGCTGATCTTTACAGAAAGATGGTGAGGGAGTACGTAGCTGACCATACCATCGTCCTAAATGATCACACAGCTCCCTACAACTACTGGGTTTCAAAGCTGGACATGTGGCACGAACTGGCGCTGTACGCCTTGGAGGTTCTTGCCTGCCCTGCCGCTAGCGTCTTGTCCGAGCGGGTTTTCAGTGCAGCTGGTGGCATCAGGATATTAATTAAGGTTAGGATTAACAGACTATGATTAGTGCCATAGCGTTAGCAAGTAACGGGGAGCTATGTTTAATGAGATTAGCATTGCTAGGGTTAGTGCCATAGAAGTAACAGGGAAAGGGTTAGTAGGTTTAGTGAAAGTGGGCCATGGGTAATTCAGTTATCAGGGATAGGGTTAGTGCCATAGAGTTAGCATACATAAGGTTAGCAGGGTTAGGGGAGTTATCAGGGCTAGAGTCAGTGCTATAGGGCCATGGCCCACTTTTACCATAGTGTACGCAGGGAAAGAGTTAACAGTCTTAGATTTAGTGAGTGAGCTATGGTTAGCTCTGTTAGTGGGGTTATTCAGCTGTGGGTTGTGGGGATAGCAGGGTTAGGGTTAGTTAGAGTTATTTTTACAGTGATGTTATTCAGCAACTTATTTAGGTGGTAAATCGATCTGCCTGAAAAGGCAATGATTTTGAATTTCGAAAATGGCAAATTTTATTATTTTCTTTTTTTTTTGTAAATAAACGCAAAACTTATCTGCCAAAATTTACCACTAAAATGAAGTACAACATGTGGGGAAAAAACTATCTCAGAATTGCTTTGATAAGTAACAGTGTTCAAAAGTTATAACCATATAAAGCGAAGCGAGTCAGAATCCAAAAAATCGGGCTGAGCCTTAAGCTACAAAATGGCTGCGTCCTTAAGGAGTTAAGGGGAAAAATGCCTCTACAGCGACTTCCTAAAAGAATGCCCCCCATCAAAGTCTTTGTAAGAATCAAAAAACCTATATTCAGATGTATCTACAGCTGAAGGACGTGAATACAATATAATTTAACGGACATCTACCATTAGATTACCTAATGGTAGATGACTATTACTTACTTCCTTGACCTGTCCCTGTGTGTCCCAAACTTCATTTCTTATTTCTTTGCAGGGCCATATGTAAGTAAAAATATGTCTGTATGATATGCAAATGATCCTGTGGTGCTCTGCAGAGCCCATGGGAAGTGCATAATTTATTTTACGGTGGAGTCTGATCACAAGATCATTTGCATATTGTATGAACATATTTTTTACAGAAATGCGGCCTTGTAAAGAAATAAGAAATGAAGATTGGGACACAAGGGGATGGGGAGTTAAGTAATAGTCATCTATCATAAGGTACTCTAATGGTAGATGTCCTTTAATAAGCCGAACAGGTTTGGATACACAGGGGAGACATGTATAAACCCCATGTTTTTAGCTCCATGTCCGTTTGTATGTTTCACACATAGCTAAGGCTATTTATTGCTGGACTTTTAAGGACAGTCATTTTCTTATGGGTATGCTAGAAAAAAAATGACACATTGCCTGCTAGTGTCACCATATTGCACCACAAACACCACCATAAAGTACAACTATATTATAGAAAATGGTGGTAAAAAATGAATACTTAACATTTGTTAAGAGGAAGTAAACATCTTGAGGTGAAAATGAAAATATACAGTTGACGTATTGTTGAATTACAAGAATTAAATTTAAAAATGTGGCCTCCCCTAAACATTGACATTCAAAATGTAGTATTCTGACATTAAACAGCTGAAATGCAGGTTGAAAAATGATAGCCTTAGGGGAATGCCAATATTTGCTTTTACTGATTAAAACCAGATAATTGTATCACTTTTTTTTACTGCTCTTATTTTTTGATTGTAGCTTTTTTGTTCTATTTTCTGGTCATTGTAATTACTATTATTATTATTATTATTATTGAGCACCATTAAATCCATGGTGCTGTACAATCAATAAGGGGTCCACATACATTACATTAAATCAATAACAAATCTAAGTACAAATACAAAACTACAGTAATAAGGAGTCAAGTGGAAGGAAGACCCTGCCCATAAGGGCTCACAATCTATGTTGGAAGGTACATGGAGACACAAGGTGAGGGAGCATTGTTATGCTGGATGGGATTTAGCCTTTGCTCTAATAACTGTATTTATTGGCTGTGCTTTCAAGCAGCTTGATAGTCAGCAAAAGTTGTCTATGGAGGGTTTTCTAAGTATTTTCAAGCAGATAAGAAGTGTAGATAAGCTGTGACATAATTTATTGTCTGTAATGGAGGCAATTATGGTGTTTTCAATAGAGGTGTTTTCTTCTATTGTAATCCTGTCTGTGAAGTAAATGAGTTGAATGCTGAATAGAAAAAAACCCTACAGAAACAATAAATGGCAGCCTCATCATTATGCCTTCTGGCCAGATTGAAAATTACAGGATATATTACTTTTTTAATAATTAAAGGTAGAGACAGCGAACATTTTAAAAATAATTCAACAAAAGTTTGTAAATATGTTTAATAAATCTCCCCTTTCTAGTCATACTGTCAGCACCTGTACAGCAATTTCACAGCCACAACCAGACTAGGTAAGTGGTGGCGAACTCACCCTGCGACGTCCCTGCGGGCTAAGGCCCTGCCTAAAGCAGATAAACCGCCCTGACTAGGACGGACCCACTGACGGTCCCTGAGTGACCCTACAGGATGACAGGGAAGACTTACTTCGTCTGGCAGCTGCTGGATGGTGGAGCGGACAGGTAACAGGATATTGAGATAGACCACTGGTGCACAGAAATCTAACACTGGTCTGCGACAGGGAAAGCTGGATAACACTGGGAGAGACACAACACTGAGCGGAATCGGACGGAAGCGGTTCAAAACCAAGATGGCAGCAAAGGTACAGAATCTTATAGCAAATAGAATGGTCGGTAGGTAAAGCAGAAGTCAATACACAGAATAGCAAGAAACGCAATGGCAAGAGCACAAGATACACAGATTAGACTGAATAACCAGCACCCACACTACCTCCAGCACTGACTGGCTCAGTCGCCCATCACTCAAACCGCAGCTCCAGACAAAACAACTTCAAAAACACACCCAGCTTTCCCAAATATCAGAAAGGGAGCTGTCAATCAGAGGCAGCTCTGGGTGTGGTTTTCCGGCAAGAATCCTTAAACCTGATCCCATCAGAACAATTTGTGAGTCCTGACACATACCTTCCTTTTAAATGAGTGATTATGCAGCAAATGCTTATTCTATTCATGTGTTTCTTTTCTTACAATAAAATTTGGTACTAAAGCAGAAAGATGTGAACAACTTTAGTATTCTGTTACATTTTGTGTCAGCAGAGAAATTTTACAACTACCGCTATTTAGAGCTAACACCCGCTGAAGATGCATCTGTCACGAAATGATCGTTGGGGAGCCTGTGGTGTTCACACAATAACTATGGGTTAGTCCTTGCCTATGTAATGTTATAAGGTATACTGGATGGGTTTTTTGGTGGCAATGTTATGCCATCACTGATATGCCCTTTATACTGATATTTTCTAGACTTTGGAACTAGAAACTTTTTACTGTTAACACTTCCCATATTTTGTTTACCTGATCCTAGGCTATTGTGTAAAAATTAAACACCTGGTATTTATTTTTAACTTTATTTAGCTATGTATTTTTTAAGAATTGATGCTAATAATTTTTTTTTAAATAAATTAAGTGTTTTTGCTTACTCCATTTTAGGATTATTTAGCTTCCAACTCGGATGGGGGGCCCATGATCAAAAAGGACCTAGACCAGTATTGGTGCTGTAATAAAGCAATCACTAATTTAGAGCTTGTGAAGTGTGGCAAAAATAAAATCCCATTTGATAACTTAACATATAATTATACATTACCTCCAGATTCCTATTCATTATAAAAACATGTTTCTTATGTGTTACAAATTTCTTAGGGCAAAGCCTGGGGTCCCTGCAAGGAAGGGGATCTTGGGTTCTCATAGGAGGTGGGATCTAGGTTACCAGGAGGCAGGGTCTGGGTATCTGAGAGGGTTGCTTATTGGATATTAATTAAGGTTAGGATTAACAGACTATGATTAGTGCCATAGGGTTAGCAAGTAACGGGGAGCTATGTTTAATGAGATTAGCATTGCTAGGGTTAGTACCATAGAAGTAACAGGGAAAGGGTTAGCAGGTTTAGTGAAAGTGGGCCATGGTTAATTCAGTTATCAGGGATAGGGTTAGTGCCATAGAGTTAGCATGCATAAGGTTAGCAGGGTTAGGGGAGTTATCAGGGCTAGAGTCAGTGCTATAGGGTACTATTAGTATTATAGGGTACTAGTGCTATTGTACCATAGTGAACACATGGAAAGGATTAACAGTAGAGATGAGCGAACATACTCGTCCGAGCTTGATGCTCGTTCGAGCATTAGCGTACTCGAAACTGCTCGTTGCTCGGACGAATACTTCGCCCGCTCGAGAAAATGGCAGCTCCCGCCGTTTTGCTTTTTGGCGGCCAGAAACAGAGCCAATCACAAGCCAGGAGACTCTGCACTCCACCCAGCATGACGTGGTACCCTTACACGTCGATAGCAGTGGTTGGCTGGCCAGATCAGGTGACCCTGGGATAGACTAGCCGCTGCCCGCGCTGCTCGGATCATTCTGTGTCTGGATGCCGCTAGGGAGAGAGCTGCTGCTGGTCAGGGAAAGCGTTAGGGTGTTCTATTACCCCAGTAGTATACAGCACAGCCCAGCCTGCCCCCAGTAGTATACAGCACAGCCCAGCCTGTCCCCAGTAGTATACAGCACAGCCCAGCCTGCCCCCAGTAGTATACAGCACTGCCCAGCATTAAAAAAAATAATAAACTTATATACTCACCCTCCGGTGGCCCCGATCTGCAGCGCTGCTCCCCCAAAGTCCGCGCGGCTCGTCTTCTGGCTTCCGCGCCCGTTTTCTGTACATCGCGCTAGGCGCCGCCATTGCTCTCTCCCGGCGCCTAGTATGACGTCAGCAGCAGCGCCCGGGAGAGATCAATGGCGGCGCCCAGCGCAATGTACAGAAGGAAGAAGACGGCGTGGAAGCCAGAAGAGGACCCGCACGGACATCGGGGAGCAGCGCTGCGCATCGGGGCCACCGGAGGGTGAGTATATGAGTTTATTATTTTTAAAGTATTTTTTACTTATTTTGTGACTCGTGTATAAGCCGAGGGGAACTTTTTTCAGCACATTTTTTGTGCTGAAAAACTCGGCTTATACACGAGTATATACGGTAGATTTGTGTTAACTTATTTTGCATAAATTGAAGAATACATAATGTTATACTGTATAAGAAAATTAATGTTCATATAGTTTCTGTACTGTAACCTATCCTGACCTATTTGCAGGCCTTTTTTCAACAAATATTTATGTAACTATTTGTATGATTAACATAAAAAACTATATTTATACTGTTTCACAGACACTGATGACCAATTCCCTTTCTAACTTCCTAAAGAAATAAATGTTCAACTTAGCTCTTTTTTTAGTCAATGTAATTTATATTGTTGCATGTATGGTGACTAGAACCAATCCTTACGGTCAGACATGCAGTTGGTATTAATTGAAGTGGATTGCCTCTTTAACACTTTAACAGTAACATTAAATAATGATGGATCTTCAATGTGAGGTGGACTTTCAAATAAACTCAACTACAACAAACACAAATACGAAAAAGGACACCATTTGATGCTGTATAAACAAAATGTAATGATAAAAAGCTATTGAACACACCAGGATAGTAATACCCCTCCAATAACCACATAATATTAACAACATAAGACCCTGCAGTAAAATGACTAAATAAATAAATAACTTATAGGAAATAATAGAAATAAGACTAGGGTAATTGATATAAAGTACACAATACAAATATAATTCAATTTACCAACAAACATGGAAATATGTTTTACTCTTTTTGCTACCTTGAAATGCAGCCCCCTTAACACCAAGCATGACTTACCACGCCTCCTGAGGAAGCAATAGGCAAAACACGCGTCGGGGACACGCGTCGGGGCGAGGGGCGGACGGCAGCCGCAGCAGCAAGGTAATTAAAACTGAATCCTTACTATGGAAAGAAAAGTTCATTTAAACACTGGGAATGCCAATAAATGATACTGTAATGTAATGTAATGTACTACTGACTTGCTACAGCTGGTTTGCCGAGCTCCAATTTACTTTTGGGATCATTTTAAAGTTTAAATAAATTGTTAAACGTATGTTTTACTGTTGATGAAATAAAAAGAAGGAATCTTTTTTTTAAAAAAAACACATTTTGTAAGTTCCCCTATTTTTTAGGGTGTTGTAAGTTAGGTTGGGGGGAAGTTACCCGTACTCCTTTATAGGACATAGTTAATTTGGGATATATTGTATGACTTACAAGAAGTCTAACAACATCATTTGGGATTAAGCCAAACCAGTATATCTATTCCATAAGGAACAGACTCCCAACTGTAGACAGCACTGTTTTGCTCTGGTTGAGTCTCCTCAGTACAGCATAGTGAAATGGTTTGGTTCAGTGAGAGGCTATTGACTAGGGCAGTGATGGCAAACCTTTTAGAGACCGAGTCGCAAAAACTACAACCAAAGCCCACTTATTTATCAATGAGTGGCAACACAGAAATGTCATTAGTGATTTGTACTCCCTGCTCTATCACATCTTTCATTCATATCAACACCCTGGGGAACACTAATAAAGCAGAAAATAAAAGAAATTTGTATGATCATTGTAGCTTCCCTCCAGGGTCCCATAAACAGGAAGAATTTTCAGGGCCGGAGAAGGAGCTACAATGATAATCCAGATCTGTCCACACCTTCCCACTCCTCCAGTAATCCCAAGTAGCGCTGTCACTTTAAAATAGCTCTGTGCACAGCAAGTCCTAGGCTGTCTGGGACTGCAGGAAGATACCTGGAGTCCTCTCTGGTGATGGCCTGTGTGCCCACAGAGAGTTTTCTTCGGAATGATGGAACAAGACTTTCCCACCAGGATTGGGGGATCCTCTGCCATCCTTTCTTGCAGATCCTATCAAGTTCCCTCAGGTTGGATGGTGAACATTGGTGAACAGCCATATTCAAGTCTCTCCAGAGATGTTGAATTGGGTTTAGGTCATGTCTCTGCCTGGGCCAGTCAAGAATGGTCACAGAGTTGTTCTGAAGCCACTGCTTTGTTATTTTAGCTGTGTACTTGGGTTCATTGTCTTGTTGGCAGGTGAACGTTTGGCCCAGTCTGAGGTCCAGAGCACTCTGGAAGAGGTTTTCATCCAGGATAGCTCTGTACTGGGCCGCATTCATCTTTCTTTCAATTGCAACTAGTCATCTTATCCCTGCAGCTGAAAAACACCCCCATAGCATGATGCTGCCTGAATACTTATGACCATGTGATATTTCAGTTTTTCTTGTTTAATAAATTAGCAAGAATATGTACATGCAGAGTGTACATTAAAGGACATCTTCCACCAGGATGAAAGATTGTTTTTTATGAAAAAAAGGTCTTAAACATTATGCGAATAAAATGTCAATGGAGCCTTGCGCCTTCTGGTTCAGTTGCATAATTTTTATAACCTTTTTCGATAAAAACAAGGTCTTAAGAAGCTAAAAGAAGAGTGTGTCCTGTCAGTGGGAGCAAACACCAGCATGTAAGTTTGCTTGATTTACACTCCGTCATCTTGGTGGTAGATGTCTTTTAAGCATTAAAAAAAAACATTTTTTGCCTGCAATGAAACAAAGTGTGAAAAATTTAAAATGGCCTGAATACTTTCCATACCCACTGTACCTATTATTATCTATTCACATTGGTTTATTCTGAATAGGAAGTTGAAGAATATACCAGAAGTTGCTAAACTGCCTCTTTTTGATGTCACATGACAAAAAGTTTGACATACAAGATTGTGAAATCCAGATTGGTGCTGAGAAAAAGTCTATACAAACCTTCAGTCAGGTAGGGTGGCTTTCCTTAATACTAATTATTTATATAGTGCCTACAGATTACACAGTGCTGCACAAAGCATGGCAAACTGGTCCCTGTCTCCATGGGGCTCACAATCTAAACAACCTTACAGTATGTTTTTGGAGTGTGGGAGGAAACCCATGCAAACACAGAGAGAATATACAAACTCTTTGCAGATGTTGACATGGGTGGATTTGAACCCAGGACCCCAGCTCTGCAAGGCAGAAGTGCTACCCACTCATCCACCATGCCACCCTTGTTTTCTTGTTTTAACTGCACCAATTGCTCACTGATAATGAGATTATAATGGGAATGAAATATGAGATCAGACTGTCGGGGGCAGATACATTTCAGTAGCTAAGATGGCTGCTGCAGCCTCTCATCATCTGCTGATTGAGAACTTGTCTCAGCAGTAATAATTCCTGCCTACAGTAATCCCTGCATACCAGCTCTCTGGAAGTCTCCTCTACCACTCTGCTTCACTGACTCATTTGTTTCCGCTTGAACTCCCAGGATTCTGTTTCAGGGCTCATCTACCTACAAATCTATTGTAGCAATGCAGTTCTTTCTTTTTTGTTGGATGCTGAGATTCATCGGTATGCCTGGGGGGGGGGGGGGGGACTGGGGGGTTGCTGTCTTTCTGTTGTTTTTTTTCTTCTTCGCTACCCCAATTTCCCTTTATTCCTACTATGCTTTGCCTTTTTTGCTGTTCTGATGCAAATGTTGTTACCTATTTGATCACCCATGTGATCATTTGCTTCACATGTATTTATTTGGCCTCCTGTATAGCCTACAGTTTTGTTTCTTTCTTTACTTGGCTTTGCTTATTGTATGTCTTTCTATATTATAAATAATTATAAGTAAATATAGAAATATATCACATAGCTTTCCAATTAAACAATAGAAAACACAGTGTAAACATAAACAATACACATTACAATTTATATATTTTTGATTGCATAACAATTTCACATTTTAGAAACAGAGGTAACACACATCGCCTAGTCACACTAAGGTACAGAGCTTATTTGTTACATATGTCATTAAGTGTACATTGCCATCTAGAGTATTGGCTTGGTAGAACAGTTAAACCTTAACGCATTTATTATTGGGTTAAACTCAATAAAGCTAATCTGAACAAAATGAATAAAAGGAATAAAGGAAAAGTATATGGCCACTATTTTATGCTTCCTCCTTGACTGTTCCTGTCCGTCTTATCATAAAATCCTTTAATTTATGGATCAGAGCTGATATTCTGCTGTAGAGATTGCTATTTTTAGCTTACATCTGCTGTGTACTTCATTTTATCTGTTAGATGACTTGTAACAGACTCATCTTATTACAATGTCAACATAGGTAATCTTTCATATTTATTGCAGACACTCTCTCATGTGCTCAGGATTTAGCATATATTTGATCCATGAACAGAAGTGATGTACTAAATCAGCCTCTATTTGTAATTGAGATGTCGGAATAGTGCAAGATGCAAATCTCCTAAATTGTTCAAGGGGATATAGGGAGAAAAACCTTGTAACAAGATGGATTGCAAGTTTATTGTCTAGAATAAATGCTTGTGCTCTTGGTTTTTATTTAATTAATTTTTTTGCATTAATGCATATTTGTTAAGTTTTCAATAAGAAAAAAATCACAGTAATGTAGGCAGTGTGATATTTCTTTTTGTTAAAGCATAGTACTTGTATCACAAACTGTCACAAACTGTCAGTATTTGCTATCAAGTCGCTTGGCAGCTGTTATCAGACAGAGGACAAACCTATTATGCCACACAGTTGGGTCATGTCTTAGTAAATGCTGCTGATGCTGCTATTCCAAGTCATTGACAGATGTATAGAAACTTGACAGAAAGCATATGGTTGCTTAATCAAACAGCATACAATAGTTGTATTACAAGCAGGACGGTTTAAATCGAGGATATACAGATGTAAGACCACGGATTGATATAGCCAGAGTGGGCATTTTAAGCAGAGGACGGAGAAAAGACTTACTTGCCAGGAGCACTAAGGACAAGTTGTGATGTGCAAATTAAAAGCACAAAACTATGTACTCTATCTAATACACAGGAGCATTCATAGTCAACCAGGGACCTGCTCCACATTTTTTTATCCATAATAGCATCCCAGCTGCTGGAGGCAGATTTCACAGACAATGGAAAGTAAATAAGGGCAAAATTGACATTATTGGCCATAACTTTGGAGTTAGTTTCTAGGCAGAAAAAAAAAACTGTAAATAAAGTACTTAGACATTACTAATTATATTATGCAAAATATAAACATTTTCCGCCGTCAATGGACAGAGTTAAAGTTTAATTATTATCCCTTAGCCACAGGAGGTCCTATCATTCAGCGATCTCATTCCCACTAATTGATGAATATCCTGCATATGTTGCTTCCACGATCAGGTCCGCCGGAGTTCACCTCCTTATTCCTGGTGCATGTAAGTGCTTGGCTTGTCCAGACTATTTTAAATGTTAAATCCCATGCGTTGTCCAAATCCATCGGATCAACCGACGGCCCACCCCCCACGTGCAACACAATCCCCGACGCAATCCCCGAAAAGTTGGGAAATGTGGCCGTGGGACCCTTAGTAAATAAGCCCCACTGTCTAAAGAAGTGCTGGAAATGCAGAGTGCTGTGTTATTTCCTCCATTCCTGTAGACAATGGCGGGAATGAGACACCTATTCTCATGTTTGGGGGATAACAAAAAAACTTTGTGCAACTTTGTACATAAATTTTTGCTCATTATTATGGGCTTTAACATACCCTAAGTAATGTTTGATTGCGATAACAAGTAACCTTAACAAAGAGCAAGCCAGTGTGTATAGGCTGAAAAAGTAGACACATTTTATTTCAAGACATATAATAAGCACACAAAAAGATGCCACACATCAATATTTATAAAAACATTTAAAAAGTGTAAACATACACATCAACAAAAACATGTGGATCAAAGCCAGTCACAAGGATCCACAAACGGCCACATGTCAACAAGTAGTATGGACACAAACTCCCCACGCCAGGTAGGTATAAATAAATTATGACAACAATGCAATACAGTCCTGGAAAACACATGCACAGTATGAAAAAGCACTCAAAAAGAGTGGGCACCATTAAAGGGTCAGTGGACTCCCAGACAGCAGTGTAAGTGAATAATAGAATACAAATACAAGTCCAGGGAGTCCCCCTGTGTAAAAACCAGGACCAAAACCATGCGACCGATGCTAATCAGTATAGAGTAACCAGTGGGAGGAATGGCACAATCCTAGACCAGTGGCCGGAGGCATCCCACGCGTTAGGTTGCAATCATGCAACTTCCTCAGGGGTTAGTCTCTTTTTGAGTGCTTTTTCATACTGTACATGTGTTTTCCAAGACTGTATTGTATTGTTGTCATCATTTATTTATACCTACCTGGCGTGGAGGGTTTGTGTCCATACTACTTGTAGACTTTTGGCTGTTTGTGGATCCTTGTGACTGGCTTTGATCCACATGTTTTTGTTGATGTGTATGTTTACACTTTTTAAATGTTTTTATAAATATTGATATGTGGCATCTTTTTCTGTGCTCATTATTTGTCTTGAAATAAAATTTGTCTACTTTTTCAGCCTACACACATTGGTTACTTGTTATCGCAATCAAACATTACTTAGGGTACAAGATATCTGTACATGTTAAAGCCCATAATAATGAGCAAAAAAATCTAGCTTGATCTTTCTTATATTATTAATTATCAAATTATTCTATGAAGAGGTTTATCTTTATTTATAAGCATATATAGTTTTGTATGTAATTAGCCCAGACAACCAAATATTTAATGATAATAGAAAACTAGTGGGTGGTAATAGAAAAATGTTCCCCCAGAATTCTAATATGGTAATCTCTGGATATGCAATAAAAGCATTAGCTGTATATTACATATATAGAGGACCGTCAGTATTATGCAAGATCTATGGGAAGTTATATACAAATTGTTAATGCATATCATACCTTAACCTAGAACTTGGGGTAGCTCCCTTTCTCTAAAATTAAATGCCATTTCCCCGTCCCAACTTAATTAACTTAATTAAAGGGATAGCAGCCTTAGCAGCTTCTACGGAACCAACACAGCATCAGGGGGGCCGGCCACCCAACCTCACACAGTAAAAAATGGAGGATGTGTACCGTCAAATGCATGTTATGCTGCAAATTGTACTATGGGGCAACAGTTCCAGAGAGCCCTACCACCTATCATGACACACTAAATAATGGAGGATGTAAACTGTTACATACACATTATGCTGCACATTGTGCAGCATGATATGTTATAACAGTGCACAAAACCCACAGTACACAGCTGCGCTAGCAGCATAGATAAGAAATAACTATGGTAGGAGACAGCAAGAGGACAGGACTAGGAATCTCTCAAATATGTATATGCAGTATGTATGTGTATGCTTTTTATAAATGTATGGATACTTACATACTGTGTGTAGATTATGTGTATACATTGTAGACATCAGTGTATAAATGAACAGGTATATATGAGTGCATAAATGTATCCATATCTGTGTAAACATGTATACATGTGTGTAGAACTTTATGTTTTTATATATAAGTATATAAATGTGTGTATATATGAATTTATAAATATCTGTGATTGGATGAACATGTTTGTGTACAAATATGTATACATTTTTAAGGGGAAGCGGCCCCCATGCAGAAGCCTGCTATGGGGCCCAGGCTCTCCTAGTTACGCCCCTGTGTATTCCCCAAACAAGAGGTTCCAATCCCTAGTTGCAAAGCATTACTTAAGTCCTGTCTTCCTTTACATTTGGAGACCATTTGTGCACCTATAGGCTTTGCACTGGAAGCCTTCATAACCTTGGTCTAAGATAAATTAGGTTGTGGTCCAAATTCCATAGTGGGGGGAGAATCATCACTGTACAAGCCTCCTTAAAATTGGCAAAAAGCAAGTCAAATATACCTATTGTAGAACATACTATGTGCATTTTGAGAAGATACTTAAGCCCATAACGTGGTTGAAGTCTCCTTTTATCACAAACAATGTATCAGTATACTTGTTTTCAATACTTACCACCACACCCTGAAGCACTGAATTTGTAAAACATATTATTTTTTATGTGATATCTATAAGAATATTTTGGACAAAATAAAAGGATGCAAGATTTAGCCAGGGACATGCCCTGGAAGAGGCTTTACAGCAAAACCCAGGGTTGGGCTATGATGTTGCTGGCTACCACCGTGAATGGTTTTAATACAAAGTGCTTAAATTTCACATGTTTGTGGGTATAATAAATGTACTTTTAACCAAATTTTAGTTTTTATGGTTTGCACTATGGGGGTATTCATTAGGGCTTCTGCACCAGGACACTGACAGATAAGCCGTGGAATAATTAGAAATGCTAGCTGAATTGTTAGAACTTGTGATTGTTTTCCCCTTCCGCCACCTCCAAGTCACTTCTGTCCCCACACTGGCGCATTAGCTGAAGTCGGTGACTTTTCATATGTGACGACTGTGTTAATTTCTACTCCAGGTAGTGCCTGCTGTAAAAATAAACACTGTGCAGCCCCCTCCCCCCTCCCGGGGCAGCGGGGCTATGATATGCTGGTGCACAAGTCCTGGTATATGATAAATACTTCCCTGTGTGTCTGTTCTCCTTAAACTAGCTTCCTCTAGGAAAACCAAACAAGCAGATCAGAGATACATGTATAGCTTTCTAAGATTCTGTGCCCAAGGAGAGCCTTTCTCAAGCAATGTGACAAATAACTTTGTATTTGTATTTATATATATGGAACATATGGAACACATGTCTGGAACGCAAGGCCCAGAAAGGAGACACATGAGTGAATTTGATCAGCAATGTTTTTAATTGCTATGGCCGCACACAATATAAGAATGTTGCAGTGGGCCAAAATAGTGACTCATCGCTGGATTATAGATAGACAAGATAGGGACAAGGTTAGTATATAGACAAGGAATAGGGTGCACATTAAAGGACAAGAATTATTATGCCAATGTACAAATGACTATAGCAATGAAAGAATCAAAAACGCTAAAAATATTAGTGTGGAAGTGAATTAAAGCTAACCCCCTCCATAGGGAAGCTAAAATCACAGTGGGTGTCCAGGTATGAACCCAAACCTCAATAGAAAAGGACCCCTTTACGACATCCCCAAATTTCATGTGTATATAAAGTGGCATAATAATACACTCAAATATAGACAGAAGGCATGAAATACATCATTTTAGTAACAAACATGTGTACTAAATATATTCTCATTCAGAATTGTATCTCCACAATAAAAAATATGTCTATTAGGACCAATAAAAAAATGGAAAATAATGAACAGACAGAGATAACAAAGTTAACAGTTGGCGTCAATAAATAAAAATGCTATCACATAATATCACAACAAACCCTTACAATAAGTTAGGAGAGAGGAAAAATCCTGCTATAGCCAGATGTCATACCATGTAACATCCCGTCTGAAGCCCTAGATGGCACTCAACTTGAAATTAATGCTAAGGCCTTTAGGTCTTAAAGTAGCCAGTGTAGAGATCCAACACAATTCTTCCTTTTTTAAAATATGTTTCCTTTCACCTTCTATACGTAATGACAGAACACGATCGATTATCCAAAATCTATGATATTTCTCTTAGTGACCTGCCTCAGAAAAGTGGGATTGGTAAATCCTTGTGTTTAGTTCATTATAGTATTAGGGTGCTTATTCAACCAAATCATGAAATATAAGGTTGTCTCACTGACATAAATTAAGCCACAAGGAAAACTCAAGAGATAAATCGCGTAAGCACTATCACAAGTGAGAATATGCTTTATGCTGTATTGTTTACCATAACAAAGGAAAAGATACTCCTTGTCCGTCTACTTGCAATTAGTATATCCAGAACATGGAAAACACCATTCTGGATTTCCCAAAGATGCCAATTTGTCTCCTAGTCTGAGAGGTGCCTACGTCTGAACAAACTAATTGATCAGTAATGTTTTGTGATTTTTTGTTTTTATGAAAATTTAAATGATTTTAAATTTGGTATCAGCGTATGTGTACTGACCCAGAGAAAAAGTTTGTATTTTATTTAGCTTCCATAATGCTGAAAATAACTATTATAACTATTATAATAAACAACATCAGATTTGCATTCTATTTATAAATATACTGCAAAGAAAAGGTTAGTAGAAGTTTACCATTAGGATATATGGAGCCCGAAATTGTGCTTTTAAAAAACAACATCATCAATTTGTAGATGATGAGTTCAACACTTATTCTCTGAATTCAATTTTTTATACATTTCCTTTTCCCATTATTCATGTCTTTTCCTATACAAAGTTAAACCTGATAGCCACATGTTCTTTCAGATATTTAAACTATTTAACATTTTTTGGAACAAACAACTGGTCAATACAGGAGCCAGGTCTTAATTCTGAAGGACCTGTGTCTTTTTTGCAACCTTTGTTGCTTTGTAGTTATGTATGAATGTAAGACCCACCACTTTATCCATCAGGGGACATCCCCAAAATCCCCAGAAATGCTATGACATAAACCCCACCTGTCAGTTTTACTAAAATAAATGTCAAATTCAAATGACTTAAGTGGGATATTGATATTACTGATATTCTTTAACAATAGGCTTCCCAGTATATGCAATCATTCAACATAAGTGTGTATACATGTGGAGTTGCACATCTGGACCTTAGCTTGGCTTAGAGTGGTCAGCAGTTATTTGAAGGTTGAATGTTACATTTTTATACTTGGACAATACACTTGCCCAAAAATCATTGTCCTTATATGACTATCACAAACTTGTACATTTTTTTCTCTAGACAGTTTGAGTGTCATCGAGCAAAAATGCGAAGGTACGTAAGCACCAAGCAGAACACTAGATAATGGGCTGAGTAGATTTTCTAACAATATACAGCAATAACATGTGAGGCACTTCTCAACCTGATATGATAGAATTATAGTGTCACTCAAAGTATATCAAAAGAAAATAATGTTCCCATAGTCATCTTGTTCAATATATTTTTTTGATACAAAAATGTTTTCTCTGTTCAGTTTCTTGGCTTATGACTTGAATTTTAAGCACTAAGTGCATCAAATCTATGTGTTCCTTCAGGGTGCCATTTGTTAGACAAGAAAAACGCTCCCTTTTTCTTAATTCTGCATTGAATCTGATGGTTCTGGAATGTTTTGTCCTCTCTGCATTTTATAAATAAAAGAACTGTAGATTATATTTAGTAAATTATTTGGCAGTAGACCACATGCCTGAAGCTAGAGTTCATTCATTGAATCTGAACAAAAAGTGCTTTAGTGTGAATTTAAACGATCGCTGTTAACAATGCAGATTTCAAATGCTCTAACTTTTTAGTTAAAGAAAACTCTGACAAAGAAAATATGCAAATAATAGGAGCCTTGTGTAACTGCAGGTGAAGTAAACTTTTAGGCTCGATTCACAGACTGTAAATTATACATATTATTTTGTTCTGATAATGATGAAGTGGGGCGATTATGTGTAGGTTGTAAGAACAAAATAATCTGTTTAATTTGGGTTTTACAAAAAATAAGAAAGGTTTTCTTTTGCTATATAAGGAAGTGCACACGAGACATATCCTGGAAGAAGCCGTGAGTGAGGGAAACCCAGGATCGGGCAAGGAAGCCAAACTACAGCCCTTTTTAATACTGATTTGTTGTAAGCAGAACAAATAAAGGGTGTGAATTTTTATCATACAGTATTGTGCTTTTAACACTGATTTTGATATTGGTTCACAGACTGGCCATTTTTTAGCAGTGCAATTCTTAAATGTATTACAATATTTATGTGAGTGTAAGGTAAACATCATAAGAAATAAGTATCATAGTATTATAGTAGAAAAGGTTGGAAAAAGATGAAGATCTGTTGAGTCACAAGATTTTTTTTTCTCTTTAGATGTTTCTCTCTTGAACATCTAAAATAAGCCATAACAACCTCTGCGGTTGAGAGTTCATAGTTTTACTGCTCTTACAGTAAAGAATCCCTATGGCAATGATATAACCTCCTCTTATTTAGACATAGAGGATGCCCTCTTGTCCTGGTCACAGACTCAGATATAAAAAAACTTAAAATGCCCATTCCAGTAATTGTACATTGTAATAAAGTCTTCCCTTAAACTTTTTTCCAAGTTTTGTAATCTGTCGTTGTATTTTAGTTCACCCATTTACCATAATAATCTGGGTATTCTTCTGTGCACCTGTTCTAGTTCTACTATATGGTTTTTGCACATTGGTCCTCAAAACTGTACACATTATTCCATGTGTGGTCCAGGGATTTGGGCTTGTAAGGGCAAAATGATGTCCTTATTATGACAATCTATGTATATGCCTTTCTTGATACGCCCTTCCTTTTATCTGCTTTATTAGCAGCTGCCTGACACTGGTCATTAAAAGTTTACCATCCACCACTTCTTAGCTTAACCAAGTAATTGTTTAGGACATAATTGTATATTTTGTTTACTTGTTACAAGTGGATAACTTAAAATTTTTCTAAATTAGCCATTTCTTCGCCCAGTCTTCCAGCTCCCACAAATTCCTCTGTAATATTTTGTCCCTGTGTGTATTACTTGACAGAGAAGAGTTTCAATATCTGCTGATGATATCATGCTATGTAAACCCTCTCGGCATTATACCTTTCTGCACCATGACTGTGAAAAATATAAGTCAATGAGAGCCAAGAGCTGGCCTCAATTTGTGCAGGTAGCTCATGGCCCCCTAATACAATTGTGAACGTGAGGCCTTAGAATGTACCATGCCTCTCTGCACTGCCCGTGACTGTGCACAATAGAAGTGTATGGGAGCTGTGTATATGTGCCGCTGGCTAAAGGCTTCCAAATATAATCTTGTGCCTGAGGCCTTAGAATGTATCATTAATCACAAATCTCTATTTCCTTTTAGTACGCCAATTACTAACTCAAATACATAGATTTTCCCTTAGTTCCAGCAGTCTAATTTTATCCATCAACCTATAATGTATTACAAATTAGTCTGAGAGGACCGATCCCTCGTAAAAACCTCTGCTGTGCTATAAGTTTCCTTTAGGAAACTTCAAATAATACACTTTACTAACCATCTTAGTAGAGGGATAGGTAAAAATGTACCACAGAGGACGATTCAGGTCCTGAATTATAAAATGGATATTCATTAAATGGCTGCAAGTATACTTATCAATAATAACTTCCTGGTCTTCTGTTAAAGTTTTCTATAACGATATCACTGTCCACACAAATAAATTAACTGTGAATATGTAAAATATGACTTAGAAATACATAGAAAAAAGGTTAGCCCAAAAAGATTATTTGGCAAAATTTAGATAAATCAGTAGGAGTAGACAGATCTCATGTGCTCATAACTAAAACAAGCTGAAAAATTTGGATATAATACTATTCGTATCCACTTTTAACCCCTTAGCGACCAGGCCCTTTTAGGTTTTTGCATTTTCATTTTTCACTCCCCACCTTCAAAAACTTTTAAATTTTTCCATGTAAAGAGCTGTATGAGGGTTTGTTTTCTGCATAACAAATTGCACTTCATAGTTATGGTATTTAATACTCCATACCATGTACTAGGAAGCATTAAAAAAATTGCAAAAATAATGAAATTGGTAAAATAAAATGCATTTGCGCTGGTTTCTTGTGGGCTTGGATTTTACGACATTCCCTGAGCCCCCCAAATAACATGTATATTGTATTCTTTGAGTCGTTTGATTATGGGGATACCAAATTTGTATAGGTTTTATAATGTTTTCATACATTTACAAAAATTAAAACCTGCTGTACAAAAAAATAATTATTCATTTTGCCATGTTCTGGCACTAATAACTTTTTTTATACTTCACTATACAAAACTGTGTGTGATTTTTTTTGTGTCATTTTCTGTGACTTTTGATCACATTTTCAATGCACCAATTTTTAAGACTGTATGGCCTTTATATCACTTTTATAGAATTTTTTATTTTTTGGAAAAAAAGTGGCATTTTTGACTTTGGGCGCTATTGATAACGCCTATACCTAATTATGATTTTTACTGTTTATTTATATTTATATCAGTTATAAGGAAAAAGGGGGTGATTTTAATTTTTAGTTTTCTGTATTTAATTTTTTTTAAACTTTTTTTTAATTTTTTTACAATTTTTCAGACCCCCTAGGGTACTTTAACCCTAGCTTGTCTGATTGATCCTACAATATATTGCCATACTACAGTGGATTTTACACATCATGTATTAGACAGCCTAAGTCTTTGTGTGACCCGAGCATAGCAATGGAGCATTGCCGCTCTTCAATGCCGCCGGTAGCTTTGTTGGCTAGGATTGACAGCTTAGGTGTTACCAGTAAGCGTTTCCTGCAATATGGAGCAAACACTTACCGGCTATGGATAGAGCTCAGCCAGTAAGCCCTCTCCAAGCAACCTGACGTATGCCGTTGGTAAGGGTTTAATGATATGTCGGATACAATAGCTAATATCATTAGGAAACTCTGATCTAAGCTTTCAGTCAGTACGACCCATGTCAATGAATTGCAGAATTCCCCATTTTTTTCTTATAGGAAATCCCAGTGTATTCAAGACCAAGTGGTGCACTCTGATGTCGATCTATTTGTCAAAGGAATGGCATTTTTGGCCACACTAGAAAGAATAGTTTTCCCTGTTGTCAAAGTATTAACTGTGTGCTCTAAATTTAAACACAATGGAGTAGGTTATCAAATCAAACATTTACTTAGCTGTGACAGTAATCATGTAAATTAGCTCCTCAGATGTCCATATGGGTTACTGTATGTAGGGAAGGATACCCGGGAATTAGAAACCTGAATTTAACACCGTTAAAAGATAAGAATAAAAAAGGACCTTCCAGTACTAAAACACTTTACAAAGGTAGGACATGCAGAAAAGCAGTTGTGCTTTCCTATTGTTGATTATATACCACTATTCCATACAGTGGATGATAGGGAATGTATAATCAAAAAGAGAGAACATGGCCGTAATCTTTATAAGCTAAATTTGATTTGAGAGTAGTTTGGATTGTACAATGAGAAAGGTGGCCACATAAATAATAGTACATATGTAAATTCAGTAAAGAATACAATATTTCCCAACCCCCATGTTAACGGCGAGTTGTATGTTGAATGTAAAAAAGAAGAGTGGGTTTAATTTGAGGTTGTAAGGTGCATAAAATCCAGCCATTTACCCAAGGTATTTTTAAAGGCTTCTATAGAACCAGCTCTTTTTGCAATAAAATGCTCTTGAATACAGTTGTGGCATGTCTCATGAATAATAGCTCTTTGATTTGGCATTGGAAAGGGTTTCCAAAGTCTGGCTATATTAGCTCTTGTGGTGGTGAGTATATGAATCTCCTCTTGATAAGTTTTCCAGCACTAATGTCAGAATAACAAATTGTGATTAGAGAGTGCACATCTCTCCAAAAAGTAGTCTGGACTTAGCAGGACACCACCATATGTGAAATGATGATCCTGTGTCAGCTTGGCTTGTCCAGAAAGTTCTAGAGGTTGCTGGATACATTTTTGCTAGACTGTGTGGGATAAGATACCACCTCTATAACAGCTTCCTTGCCATTTTCATATGATTAATGTATTATGATAACTTGGAACTTGTTGCCACCGCTAGATGCCATTGTCTGTGTAGGATTGCTGTTTCCAACATTACCTTAGTATTTTTAAGGAATGGTGAGGAGTAGAGATGAGCGAACACACTCGTCCGAGCTTGATGCTCGTTTGAGCATTAGCGTACTCGTAACTGCTCCTTGCACGGACGAATACTTGCCCGCTCGAGAAAATGGCATCTCCCGCCGTTTTGATTTTTGGCGGCCAGAAACAGAGCCAATCACAAGCCAGGAGACTCTGCACTCCACCCAGCATGACGTGGTACCCTTACACGTCGATAGCAGTGGTTGGCTGGCCTGATCAGGTGACCCTGGAATAGACTAGCCCCTGCCCGCGCTGCTCGGATCATTCACTGTCTGGATGCCGCTAGGGAGAGAGCTGCTGCTGGTCAGGGAAAGCGTTAGGGTGTTCTATTACAATAGTGTTAGGCAGGAGTGATTCTACAAGAACCCAACAGCCCTTCTTAGGGCTACAATAACGTTATATATTTACTTTTTTTTGGTTTGCTTGTGGCTGGGCTTGCTGCCATTAGTAGTGCAGCTAGTACCATATCGTGAGGAATTTGCAGGGAGACTTGCGACCATTGTGTTTAGCTCTTAGTGACACACATATCCACCTCAAACACCGAAGCAGGCACTATCCAAATTAAATTGTCTCCATTGCTACCTCCAAAAGTCGTCCATATAGCTGCCTCCATACATCGTCCCTTTATCAAACGAGGTGTGTCAGGCAGAAATTTGGGTTGTTTTCATGGATTCCACATCAAAGTTGTTAACTTTGTCGCCACCCTGCTGTGTTATCCACAAAATATACTGGCAAACTTGTATGCATTTACCAATTATATTTAGCGCTTCTTGCGCATGCTGTTTACATTCCCTCACCCGCCATATCCCAAACTTATAAGAACGCTATATACACTTAAACTGGTGCACCGCTGGACCGAGTCTGACCTGGGGCTGGTGATATCTTGCCGACGCAGAGGATTGCAGGGGCCTACACCGGTCCAGGTCTCAAAGGCCTACTATACCTCCTCCTCTCCACCCATCCTCCACATCTCATCCTCGAATTACATCGTGGCCATGGCGCCATCATTCGGTAGCTCTAGGCACAGCAGCAGTGCCGTCGCTAAGGACCAGCAGGCGGTGCTCAACTGCTGAGCTAGCCGATAAAAGGCACACCGCCCAAGAGCTATTACAGGGATTCCACATCAAACTTGTTACTTCTCGCCACCTGCTGTGTATCTCACAAAAGATACTGGCAAACTTTATCATTTACCGATTATTATTTCAGCGCTCTTGCGCATCTGTTACATTCCCCTCTCTCGCCATATCCCAACTTATAAGAACGCTACTACACTTGATTCTATACAAAAGGTTCTTGAAGTGCTGTTTGGGGAGTAGCTAGGGACAGGGCTTGGATTGGCGAAAGCTCGCTGGAAGCGGAGCGCCAGCTCCATCCCAAGATAACCTAACATAGTTTAAGTGCAGCACCTTTAATCTACTACTAGTTCACTGCCTCCATAATAATAATAGATAATAATCTTTATTTATATCGCGCCATCATATCCGTAGCGCTTCTAAATCATAGGAAACAAATACAAATGTAATGTAACAGAGCACAACATTTGTATGGAACAACAGGAGTGAGGTCCCTGCTCGCCAGAGCTTACGGTTATGAAAATGATGGGGTAACACACGAGGTAAATGAATTTTTAATGGTAAGCATTTCTTTTAGGGATAGAACAAAAATATAATTAAATGGAATTGCTGTCGCTTGAACCACTCGCCTCACCAGGTCCAGGGTAGGTGAATGGGACTGCATAGAAGTCTGTGCCTGTTGGGTGCTGGATAACAGTGGGAGGACGCACAGGACGGGTTAGATAGAAGAGTTTAAAACTTCATGCAGTTAATGAGTGTTTATAGGCTTGCCTAAGAAATGGTTTAAGAGCACGTTTGAAAACTTTGGAGGTTAGGTATTAGTCTGATAGTCCGGGGCAGAGCATCCATAGAATTGGGTGCAGCTCTAGAGAATCTTGGAGACGCGAGTGGGAGGTCCGCACTAGGGTAGAGGTGATCTAAGATCACTGGCGGATCTAAGAGCTGGGTTGGGCGATGACTGAGATAAGAGAGGAGGAGGTCGGGGGGTGCGCATATACAGAGCTTGGATGAGGGTTATATTTTAAACTGTATTCGAAAGGAGACTGGCAGCCAGAGCAGCGATGGCAATGAAATGTAGGCATACATGGTCCCCTTATCCAAACGAGCTGTGTCACGCATAATTTGGGTGTTTTCATGGCTTCCACAACAACTTGTTAACTTGTCGCCACCCCTGTGGTAATCCACAAAATATACTGGCCAAACTTTTATCATTTACCAATATTATTCAGCGATTCTTGGCATTCTGTTTCCATTCCCTCAACCGCATATCTAAATTATAAGAACGCTATTACACTTGATCTTATACAAAAGGTTCTTAGAAGTGCTGTTTGGGGAGTAGCCTAGAGACAGGGGCTTGGATTGGCGAAAGCTCGCCTGGCAGCGGAGCGCCAGCTCCATGCCAAGATCCAACTAACATAGTTTTAACTGCAGCACCTTTAATCTACTACTAGTTCACTGCCTCCATACATGGTCCCCTTATCAAACGAGCTGTGTCAGGCAGAATTTTGGGTTGTTTTCATGGCTTCCATGTTAACTTTGTCGCCACCCTGCTGTGTAATCCACAAAATATACTGGCAAACTTTTATCATGTACCGATATTATTTGAGCGCTTCTTGCTCACCTCCTTTGGTTCCTCTCTGCCACCCATTGGTTTGAAGCCTGAGTCCATTTAGGGTATGTCGCCATGCCACTCTCTAGCCTGCCGCTGCTGCCGCTGCCTCTGCATGAAGTCCCCTATAGTGTCAGGGTCAATTATTGGATGTTTTAGATGCTATCTAGCTTCATTCTGTCACTCTGTCATGGCCATGCTGTTGCCCATAATTTTGGCATAATGGTGCGATTAAGCAGCCTCAGAGGCATCCATGCATGCTGCCCCTGCTGTTTCCTGTCCATTTCCGTGGTGTTTCCATCCTTTTCTGAGGTTCCCAGGTGTTTGGCCAAGCTTCCCTGTGCAGAGCCTTGGTCCCCTTGAAAAATGCTCGAGTCTCCCATTGACTTCAATGGGGCTCGTTATTCGAGACGAGCACTCGAGCATCGGGAAAAGTTCGTCTCGAATAACGAGTACCCGAGCATTTTAGTGCTCGCTCATCTCTAGTTAACAGTCTTAAATTTAGTGAGTGAGCTATGGTTAGCTCTGTTAGTGGGGTTATTCAGCTGTGGGTTGTGGGGATAGCAGGGTTAGGGTTAGTTAGAGTTATTTTGCAGTGACACAGTGTTACTGGAATCCATTTTATTTTAATGGGACATCCTCACATTATTTTTCCCACCCATTGTTTCCCCCACATCCTTCCCTATATGTTCTTATCGTTACAACTCATGTTTATTTGCCCAAAAGCATTTTTTGAGATAAAATGTCTCAAAAAAGAATGTTACAATCATAGTGTGACATACACCTCAATTAACCGGGGTGAGAGATAGAGTTACATATTGAAGGCTTTCAATCCCTTTGTATTTTATGTGACCCTCTTGGATCCCCAAAACCTTCTGGCAGATGTCACCCCTCCAATGAAACACAGTTTTTTCTGTATCTACAGGTCGCTTCAATCCCCTATGTATTACCGTTCAGGTACAAAACTGCCCACACTTAGGAGCTATTCAGATTTCGGTTCATGGATAAACACTGGTATCTTTGGGGACCTTTACAAAAAGTTCCAGCTATGTTTTTTATCAGACCTTGTACTGCCCCACCATTATCTGAAACTTTTAAGTACCTTCAGTTGCATCATCTTCTCACCGTTTAAAACTAGGTAAGCCGAAGTCAACATGGAGTTCCACATTGGGCCATAGTAGTCTTCTTCTGTGTGGCCACTTCCTCTGCTCCTCCTTGTGCAGCCTAATATAGATCTTCATAGTGCCCTTGGAAGGGCAACAATTTCCGATTCGTTCCATCGTCCCTAATAAAAAACAGTGTCCCATTGCCAAGTTTCTGAGAAGAACAATGCTGATTTTTGAAAATTCCCTGCTAGCTGACTGATCGTACGATGAGCAGCACTCTCTCCCTTGTTTTCTCTTGTATTTAAACCCTTAAGGACGCAGGGTTTTTTCGCTCATTCTCGCTCTAAACCTTCAAAAATCCATAACTTTTTCATTTTTACATGTACAGACCTGTGTGGGGCTTATTTTTGGTACAAATTTTATTCCTGTAATGTTATTTTTTTAACATGCCGTGTACTGCCGAAGCTGAAAAAAAATTCCAAATGTGGAAAAAAATGAAAAAGAACGGCAAGTGCGTCAGTTCTTGTGGCTCAGTTTTCACGACTTGATGTGCGCGTCCAAATAGCACCTCAGCTTATTTTTGGTTTGGTGCGATTGTGGTGATACCAAATTTATATAGGTTTTATTGTGTTTTAATACATTTTCAAAAATTAACAAATGTGACAAAAAAAAGAAAAAAAAAATTTGCCATCTTCTGAAGCTAATAATTTTTCATACTTTGGCGCACGGAGCTTTGTGAGGAGTAATTTTTTGCGAAATGATCCAACGTTTTCATTGCTACCATTTTGAAGTCTGTGCGACATTTTGATAATTTTTATTCCATTTTTTATGTGTGTAAAAAGGTGTAAAAAGTCGCATTTTGGACCATTTGGGCGCCATTTCCCGTCTTGGAGGTCACTGCCGCCCCATAACGTTTTTATATTTGATAGATGGGCATTTGGGACGCGGCCAAAAACCAGAGGCACCATGGCAATCCGATCGCCGCCCCGATGTCGTTGGGGCGGCGTCGATCGATAATAAGATGGCAGCGCCAGCTCGCCGCCGTCTTTTAAATGCCGTGGAGTGTTAAGGGGTTAATGGCATTTGGACATCTGAATCTGCTCTTAAACTGCAGAGTCAATGTCCAGCCCAGCCAATCAAGGCATGCCTACAAGAAAACATGCCTGTGATAGTGAAGGGCTGCAAGCTGATTGATTGGCCACTTCAGCAGTCAATCAAGCAAGCACCTTGATGCTTTTTTCCAAAAACAGGCCCGCATCCCAAACAGTGGTGCATGTTTGGGTCTCGGTGCGTGTGATGCCAAACACATGAAAATTCAGTACAGACAAGGAATCTTCTCCCCCACCACTCTTTGCCTCTTTTGCCATATGCCTTACTTGTATCACTTTCTTATGTTAAGGTTTTTATTTTAATATTGAATTTGTTTACCGGTGTATACAACATTTTAGTGCATTACTCTTAGAGCTTAAAGCAGCAATATGACCGTTTGCATATACTTTTCCTTGTATGTTACATTTTATTCTTGCATTTTCAATAAACTTTATTGAACAGAAAAACCTTCTTCTAGAAGAAGTTCAAACCGCTTGCACATGTATTTTTAAAGTGTCTCGGCCAGATGTGTCGCAGCTGCACTGTGTCGACAAGATAGTAAAAATGAGCACTAAAGGGGCATGTTATGCTCCGTCAGATATTGCACCACAACTCTATCCGGCGTGGGCCACAATGTGTCTCTGCCACATTTAAGTAGCATGAATAAAGTGCACTTTACTGCAGCAAAATGTTTTGTTGATTTGCGTCCTAAAGCTGTACCTAACTAATACTCCTTATTAATGAATTATGTTTTTAAGAATTACTCATAGTTTTAGAGAAAAGTAACTTCATACAAATTCTGCATAGGGTGTTTAAGCTTATTTTATGAACACGACTTCTGTCTATTGAACTCTGTGATAATAACATGCGAATACAGCAAGGGGAAGGGGACACTTTGTTTTCAGTGCCAGTGCACAGGTCACTACCATCCCCAACACCCCAGCCTTCCATGAATGCATAACTAAATACTTCTAATGGCCTAGTAGCACATACAGCCTTCAGAGATTTCCCAAAAATCACAAAGAAGGAAAGAGGGACACATGTTAAGAACTCCATATGGAGTTATGGTGTTATGGTCCATCCCAGCCCTAGACCAAATAATATATGGATCAGGACAGCGAGGGCCATCGCCACACCGGGTGCTCAGTCTGGAAGTCTGTTCCTCTGAGAGGAAGATACAAAAGACAATGGAGATCCGTTCGGGTCTGATGAGACCAAAACCATATGCTAAAACCTCCTTGGAAATTAGAACTCATCCAAGGTCCTGGACTGAGGTCCTGTCCCAGCGACGAGGTTCTCTAGAGCCCACTATGGATGTGAAGCTGTGTATACTCAAGGTCTGCCATGGCCATTGTTCTCCCCTGGGATATTAACATCCAAACACAACAATGGCCAGAAGATCAAGTGTGAAACTTCTCCCCATGAATCAAGAAAAGGCTCACTGGTCACTGAATTGCTTAGACTTGTGTACTCTGCTTGTAATACTATACTCTGTTAATATTGATGGGTATTGCTTTTTCCCCTTAAGGCAATTATATATGAATTTAACGGTTCCCCAGTCCATGTCTCGGTTATAATACACTACAGAGGTTGACCTGGCCAACTGTGATATGTTACAAACGGGTCTTATATCAAACAAGAGTAAGTGGCAGTCTACTGTGTTCCTCCACGTCTCATTTACGGGCTGAGCCGCCTGTTGACTTATTGTATACTGTGATGCCTGGCTGAGTCACTGACTTGTAGTATACTTACCCATTTATTCCATAGCCGCACATCGATTTATGGAGATTTATCTTTCATTGTTTACGGGTATTAGACCGCTGGGCCTATTATCCTTTTATTGTACTTCATCTCTAGGGGCAGGTTTCACTGTATGGAGGAGGGTTTGTTTGGTGCTTACCTCGGTTGTGCCCACATTTTTGACTCTGTATGTTTTAATTGTTTTAACTGTCCTATGCCTGAATGGGTTTTCTACTTGTTGATAAAATTGTCACTTTTTACATAATTTGCTATTGGCACTTTTTTTCCATTGAATATTACTAGTTGCTTTGTGTGTGACATTTACCTCGTTGGTTGGTTGTGCATGGTCCAATGTCTATAGTCTACTGTGTTGAAAAGGCAATGTTTCATTTTACTGAGGTTAGTAAAGGGGATATTTAGCTGTGGGGATAGCAGGGTTAGGGTTAGTTAGAGTTATTTTTACAGTGATACAGTGTTACTGGAATCCATTTTATTTTTAATGTGGACATCCTCACATTATTTTTCCCACCCATTGTTTCCCCCACATCCTTCCCTATATGTTCTTATCGTACAACTCATGTTTATCGCCCAAAAGGCATTTTTCGAGATAAAATGTCTCAAAAAAGAATGTTACAAAAATCATAGTGTCACATACACCTCAGTAAACCGGGAGTGGAAATAGAGTTACATATTGAAGGCTTCCAATCCCTATGTAATTTTATGTGACCCTCTTGGATCCCCAACCTCTTTGCCAGATGTCACCCCTCCAATGAAAGCAAGTTTTTCTGTATCTACAGGTCTGCTTCAATCCCCTATGTTATTACCGTTCAGGTACAAAAACTGCCCACACATGGGAGCTATTCAGATTTCAGTTCATGGATAAACACTGGTATCTTTGGGGACCTTTAAAAAAAGTTCCACGCTATGCTTTTTATCAGACCTTGTACTGTCCCACCAATTATCTAATAGAAACTTTAATAAGTACCTCCAGTTGCATCATCTTCTCACCAGTTTAAACCTAGGTAAGCAGAAGTCAACATGGAGTTCCACATTGTGGCCATAGTAGTCTTCATTCTGTGTTGGCCACTTCCTCCTGCTCCTCCTTGTGCAGCCTAATATAGATCTTCATAGTGCCCTTGCAAGGGCAACAATTTCTGATCTCCATCTGTCCCTAATAAAAACAGTGTCCCCATTCGCCCAAGTTTCCTGAGAAGAACAATTGCTGATTTTTGAAAATTCCCTGCCTAGCTGACTGATCGTACGATGAGCAGCACTCTCTCCCTTGTTTTCTCTTGTATTTAACCCCTTAAGGATGCAGGGTTTTTTCGCTCATTTCTCGCTCTAATCCTTCAAAAATCCATAACTTTTTCATTTTTACATGTACAGACCTGTGTGAGGGCTTATTTTTTGCGTAACAAATTTTACTTTCCTGTAATGTTATTTATTTTAACATGCCGTGTACTGCGAAGCTGAAAAAAAATTCCAAATGTGGAAAAATTGAAAAAGAACGGCACGTGCGTCACGTTCTTGTGGGCTCAGTTTTCACGACTTTGACTGTGCGCTCCAAATAGCACCTCAGCTTTATTCTCTGGTTTGGTGCGATTGTGGTGATACCAAATTTATATAGGTTTTATTGTGTTTTAATACATTTTCAAAAATTAAACAAATGTGTACAAAAAAGAAAAAAAAAATTTGCCATCTTCTGAAGCTAATAACTTTTTCATACTTTGGCGCACGGAGCTTTGTGAGGAGTAATTTTTTGCGAAATGATCCAACGTTTTCATTGCTACCATTTTGAAGTCTGTGCGACATTTTGATCATTTTTTATTCCATTTTTTATGTGATGTAAAAAGGTGTAAAAGTCGCATTTTGGACATTTGGGCGCCATTTCCCGTCTTGGAGGTCACTGCCGCCCATAACCGTTTTTATATTTTGATAGATCGGGCATTTTGGGACGCGGCAAAACCCGAGGCCACCATGGCAACCGATCGCCGCCCCCGATGTCGTTCGGGGGCGCGGCGATCGTAATAAAGATGGCAGCGCCAGCTCGCCGCCGTCTTTTAAATGCCGCCTGGAGTGTTAAGGGGTTAATGGCATTTGGACATCTGAATCTGCTCTTAAACTGCAGAGTCAAATGTCCAGCCCAGCCTACACAAAACATGCCTGTGATAGCTGAAGGGCTGCAAGCTGATTGATTGGCCACTTCAGCAGTCAATCAAGCACCTTGATGCTTTTTTCCAAAAACAGAACCACATCCCAAACAGTGGTGCATGTTTGGGCTCTCGGTGCGTGGATGCCAAACACATGAAATTCAGTACAGACAAGGAATCTTCTCCCCCACCACCTCTTTGCATCTTTTACCATATGCCTTACTTGTTATCACTTTCTTATGTTAAGGTTTTTATTTTAATATTTGAATTTGTTTACCGGTGTATACAACAATTTTAGTTCATTACTCTTAGAGCTTAAAGCAGAAATATGACCGTTTGCATATACTTTTCCTTTTATGCTACATTCTTATTCTTGCATTTTCAATTAAACTTTATTGAACAGAAAAAACCTTCTTCTAGAATGAAGTTGCAAACCGCTTGCACATGTATTGCACATTGCCAGATGTGTCGCAGCTGCACTGTGTCCGACAAGATAGTAAAAATGAGCACTAAAAGGGGCATGTTATTGCTCCGTCAGATATTGCACCACAACTCTATCCGGCGTGGGCCACAATTGTGTCTCTGCCACATTTAAGTAGCATGAATAAAGTGCACTTTACTGCAGCAACATGTTTTTGTGATTCTGCTTACCTAATAGCTATACCTAACTAATACTCCTTATTAATGAATTATGTTTTTAAGAATTACTCATAGTTTTCAGAAAAAGTAACTTCATACAAATTCTGCATGGGGTGTATAAGCTTATTTTTATGAACTGACTTCTGTCCTATTGAACCCTGTGATGAATACATGCGAATACAGCAAGGGGGAAGGGGACACTTTGTTTTTCAGTGCCAGTGCACAGGTCACTACCATCCCCAACACCCCAGCCTTCCCATGAATGCATAACTAATACTTCTACAGGCCTAGTAGCACATACAGCCTTCAGAGATTTCCCAAAAATCACAAAGAAGGACAGAGGGGCACATGCTTAAGAACTCCATATGCCAGTTATGGATGTATGGTCCATCCCAGCCCTAGACCAAATAGATATATTGGATCAAGACAGCGAGGCCATCGCACACCTGGGTCTCAGTCTGGAAGTCTGGGCCTTTGAAGAGGAGATACAAAAGACAATTGAGATCCGTTCGGGTCTGATGAGACCAAAACCATAATGCTATAACCTCCTATTGAGAAATTAGAACTCATCCAAGGTCCTGGATCCTGAAGGTCCTGATCCAAGCGAGAGGTTCTCTAGAGCCCACCTATGGGTGTGAAGCTATGTGTATATAACTCAGGTCATTGCCCATGGCCATTCTTCTCACCCTGGGATATTACAATCCCAAAACAACAAAATGGCAAGAAGAATCAAGTGTGAACTATCCTTTCCCCATGAATCAGACACAAGGCAACTGGCTCACTGAATTGCTTAGACTTGTGTTACTCTGCTTGTAATATATACTCTGTTAATATATTATGTGTATTGCTTTTTTCCCCTTAAGGCAATTAAATATATGAATTTAACCTGTGTTCCCCACGTCCATGTCTCGGTTATAAATACACTACAGAGGTTGACTCCTGGCCCAGTGTGATCATGTTACAAACCGGGCTTATATCAAACAAGAGTAAGTGTTAGTCTACTGTGTTCCTCCACGTCCTCCATTACTGCTGAGCCGCCCTGTTGACTTATTGTACTGATGCCTGCCTGCTGACCACTGACTTGTAACGTATACTTACCCATTTATCCTATAGCCGCACTATGATTGTTATGTGTTCAGGGTCATTAGACAGCTTGGGCCTTATTCATCCTTCTATTGTAATTGTATCATACTAGGGGCCAGGTTCCACTGTATGGAGGAGGTGTTTGTTTGGTGAACCTTACCTGGTTGTGCCAAACATTTTGACTCATGTATGTTTTTTAATTGTTTTAACTTGTCCTTCATGCCTTGATGGAGTTTTTCTACTGTTGAAATAAAGATTTGTCACTTTTTTACATAATTTTGTCTATTGGCACACTTCTTTTTCCCTTTGAATATTCTATAGCTTGCTTTGTGTGCTGACATTTACCTTGTTTTGGTGGTTGTGCATGGTCCACTCTGTATATAGTCTACTGTGTTGAAAAGGCTATGTTTCACTTTTCACTGAGGTTAGTAAAGGAGATATTTAGCCGATCAGGGTTGTGGGCGAGTGTTGTGCCATACTAGATGTTGTGTGGACAACTCTTACTCACTTCTTGTGCCTCCCGGAACCCATGCATTCAGGGAGTGTCTTTGAAAATAATTAATTGAACTTGCATAACCTTCAGGGGGAACATCACAAACCATAATATTGTATTGTTATATAATATAACATACATAATATATATATATATATATATATATATATATATATATATATATATATAATATTGTGTCAGAGTTGCATTTCTTTTCAATTAAATTAATTAGTGTTTGAAAGTTACAAAAGTCTTATCTTATGTATTTACTTTTTGTACACTAGGTCTCAGTTGGCAATTTTCAGATCCAACTTCTTTACTGAGTTCATCACACCCAAAGCAACCTATGTTATTAACTTTCAAAAGTCACTGAAGAATGTCTACAGTACAGCACATTCTATGACTAATCAGTAATGCTAAGGGTGTTATAAGCATCTCTACGATTAAATACTCTAATAGATTCTTTGAATCTACACTCAGTAGACTTGCAGATGAAGCCTCATCTCCCTTGGGGTCCAGTCACAGCTGTGTCTGCTGCAATGTTTGTTTTATACTTAGTGAGGTTCTTGTCTGAACAGAGATTTGTCAGAAATTACTGTTCCTGAATGTGTGAAATATATCTCTGGAAGAGAATATATATCGTATCTGTGCAGATTTTGTCCTGGATGCAGATACACAGAGATGTCTGTACCTGGTTATTTAGAAAGGGTTTTTATTACCAATGCCCATTGGTAACATATTATTAAACATATGTTTCTAGAAATGTTATTCCCCTGAATTCATAGCTATGTTAGGTCATGGTTGAAACAAGCTTTCTTGTATAATTATACTAAGGATCTATTAAAATAAACTTGCATTCATGTTTCTTAAAAGGGGTATTACCACTTAAAGATACTTCTTATGATACTTTAATAATAATAATTCCTTTATTTTAATAGATTGCTGCAGCACTGCACAAAACTTTCTAAATCACTCCCTGTCCCCATGGGGCTCACAATCTAATCAGGATAACAAAATAACACATTCTCTAATTCAATGTTATTAACAAAAATACAGCAATTCACGATACAATTCCAACCTGTATCTTTCAGTCCTGTTGTTGTCTATGGATCTGACCGTAAATCTGACTACAGTCGGAAAATTCCCTTTAGCTTATCTTGCATTGCAGGAGAAGGGGGAGAAGTAGGAGATAGCCAGTACAATACAGACACAGGAAAGCAGCATAGTGTGTGTATTAGGTAAAATAGCAGAGCTGGAGTGTGTGATTTTGTTTCATATCCATCTCATGACTCCGTTCTTTCTCATCTCTCTTTTTCTAGGAGACTGTTCAGAAGCTAAAAAGTGTAGATAAACCCTAAACCATGATTAATCCTGAAACCCTGAACCATGATAATCTAAGCACATTGTCAACACACAGCATCTCATAGCAGAGAGGAATCATGAAGTATCTGCTTAGAGAGTCCCCGTCCACATTACATTGACCATCACTGAGTTATAGGAGTATAAACTGAGTAAAATTGTATAGTAAGGGGGTTAAAAAGATTTTTATTGTGTAAACATCACTGAGGGATTAAAATTTGAGAACTTTCTTTCATGGACACAGTAGTTGATTATAATATAGGCAGTTTGGGTGGTAGCCCGGAGCCCAAGCCTTCTAGGGGGCCCTGGGCCACCTAAACCACTCCACACCAAATTTTTTTTTTTCACCCATGAAATCCTTAAACATATGTTCCTGCTCTCAATACACATGTACACAAGAGCTATTTCAGGACATTTGAGGGTCCTGAACTGCAGATGGAAAGCAGGAAGAAGGAACATATCCTCCATACCCCAAGAAACTTGATTGTAGTATCACATGTAGGAAGTGAATCAAGATTTTTAGGGGCTATAATATTAATACAGCCCAGGGCCAAGCAGTCTTAATCTGCCCCTGAATGGGTAAACCCCTTTAATACTAAGATATGCTTTTGTATTATGTGTAATGGTCCAGATCAGTATCCTCCCAGCTGTTGTTACTGCTGTTCTCCAGCACATTTACTTCAGCGCCCTCTACTGTTGGATATTAATATATTGTGCCAGATTTTTCAAAGCCTTTGTTTGGCAGCAGAATTGCTGCCAGCACATATCATTTTTTTTGTGCCTCAATGAGTTTTTCTTAATGATCCTTCCTTTCTCAGTAACAAATAGATTGAAACGTTGTATTTAAACAGTTCATTTCATCTAAACTGTAATTGAATCGAATCCAGACTCTGAAAGCAAGGCAGGTGTTACACACAGGCAAAACACTGGCAGTTTCTTTGGAATATTTGCTCAATTTATACACATTTTTTTCTGTTAGGTCAATGATACTGCATAATATAACATATTATATTGCAAAGAAACTGATTAGATTAATGATGTAATTTATCATTAAAGAATTGGTCTAAAGGGAATGTTTTTAACATAATATAACATTTTGGAGCTGCTTAGAGCCTGTAATAATGCAGAGCAGCTGATTAAATTATTGATGTGCTTTTTACTTTAGAATTGGTCCTAGGTGGAACTTAAAAGAGGAACAACCAGTGTTTTAATTAGGTCAGATAAGCAAAAACCTTCCTGTCCCACATGCTATATATGATTCTATTTTATATGCTGTATGTTTGTACAATGGTATTTGAAATGACCAGCTATGCTCTTACCCTGTAGTGAATATATCTGGTGGAAACACTTGCAGCTGAAAAATGTTTGCTTCACTTGAAATTACAATTTTGGATCATCTTTTCTAATAACTCTGTTGTGTCTATGTTTTTACTTACAATAATTTGTTAGCTAAGTTGGTGTTACCAGTTGTTTCAGCATTTTCTGATCGGTGCTGAGAATGTCAGGTCAACAAGCCCAAATGGTAAAGCCCAATTGACTAACTACTTGTGAATCCTCTGGTATCTTCACCCAGCTATTACTCTGCATATGCCACAAAGTATCTCACCTACAATAATCCATATAGCACAGAGACAATTTTCAAAACATCAGGTATTTGGAGTAATGAAACCAAAATCAAACTTTTTGGCCACAACCATAAATGTTACATTTGGAGAGGTGTCAACAAGGCCTATGATGGAAGGAACACTATTTCTACTGTACATCTTGGAGGTGGGTTGCCGACGATATGGGGTGAACTACAAAGGCACAGCAAACCTGGTCAAAGTTGAATGCAACACATTATCAGCAAGTACTGGAGGCAAATTTGCACTCATCAGCCAGGAAGCTGTGCAAGGTACATACTTGGCCATTGCAACATGATAACGATTTAAAGCACAAGTCGACCTGTCATTGGCTACAGCAGAACGAAGTGAAGTTTCTGGAGTCTCAGTCTCCAGAACTCAATATTGTTAAGCCTCTCTAGGGAGAGATCAAGTTCATGCAAGACAGCCAAGGAATTGACAGGAACTCGACGATTTTTGCCAAGAAGAATGAGCAGCGTTACCATCTGAGAAAATAAAGAGCCTCATCAACAAGTACCACAAAATATTTCAAGCTGTTTCATGTTAGAGGGGCCAAGAACTGGGGTATATTAACTTTTAATCAGGATCTGTCATGGGTGCTCCCATGCCCCGTTCTGCCTGCCGGCGCTACGCTCCCGCCACTGACACATCCTTGATCTGACTCCAGCATACCCCCGCGCCCGTCTCCTAGCGCATCGGTGCTTGAAGATCCCCACTGGATCTTCATACATATGCAGTTGAGAAAGCTTGTGTCCCAGACACAAGACAGACAACAAGGCAAAGTCAGACAAACTTGCTGTAAAAGATGGTGGTGAGGTACAAAATCTAAAGAAAGAAGAGAAGCCAAGGCTCATGCAAAAGGTCAGAATCTTACAAGAGACAGAAGGACAAAGTCAATAGCAGGCACAGTTTAAATGAGCCAGCAAGTATAAACAGAGTGACCGAAACTGTCCCAAAAACTGATTAAAGCAGCCCTCTGTCACTCTTATAACATTTTTTGCACACACTTTCTCTGCTGAGAGAGGCTGCAAAGCTGTCAATCAAAACAGCCTTGCTCAGAACTTATACCTGAGAGTGATGATTAGCCAGGAGAACTAAACTACAGAGCTAGCACTTTGTATCATAGTAAAAAGGTTAGAAAAAGGCATCAGTTCATCAACAGTTTTATTTATTATACTGCATTGATCCAGGAGGAGGCAAAACCCCTTCAAGCCTGATGCCAATTGTCCCAAACCAGGGAAAAATTCCTTCTCGACCCCAAATATTGCAGTCACAATAACTCCATGGATTAACAAAAACTCTGAACAAAAAGTTGTATTCACAGATATAGCTCTCCAGAAATGCCCCTCTTGAACATGTTCAAATTGTCTGCCATTACAACATCTTGTGTCAGAGAGTGCCATAGTCTTTATCTGTATATGCAGTGAGCACCGTAGGGTAAGTATATAAGTTTATTATTTTTAAGGGAGACTGCAGCTTAACATGTTATTAGTGAGGGGAGGCCACTGCTTGACATGTTTTTAGTGAGGGGAAGCCGCTGCTGGACATGTTATCAGTGAGGGGAGGCCACTGCTGGACATGTTATTAGTGAGGAAACGCTGCTGCTGGACATGTTATCAGTGAGGGGAGGCCGCTGCCGGGAAATCTTATTAGTGAGGAGAAGTCACTGCTGGACATGTTATTAGTGAGGGGAGGCCACTTCTGGACATGTTATTAGTAAGGAGAGCCTGCTGCGGTACAAGTTATCAGTGAAGGAAAACCGCTGCTTGGACATGTTGTCAGTGAGTGGAGGCCGCTGCTGGACATGTTATTAGTGAGTGGAGGCCGCTGCTGGACATGTTATTAGTGACGGAAGGCCGCTGCTGGGAAATGTTATTAGTGAGGATAGGTCACTGCTGGACATGTTATTAGTGAGGGGAGGCCACTGCTGGATATGCTATTAGCAAGGAAAGGCCACTGCTGGGACATGTTATTAGTGAGGGGAGGCCGCTGCTGGACATATTGTTGATGAGGAGAGGCCGCTGCTGGACATGTTATTAGTGACGGAAGGCCGCTGCTGGAAAATGTTATTAGTGAGGAGAGATCGCTGCTAGACATGTTATTAGTGAGGGGAGGCTATTGCTGGACATGTTATTAGTAAGGAAAGGTCGCTGCTGGGACATGTTATTAGTGGAGGGAGGCCGCTGCTGGACATTTTATTAGTGAGGGGAGGCCACTGCTGGACATGTTATTGGTGAGCTTAGGCCACTGCTGGGCATGTTATTAGTGAGCGTAGGCAGTGCAGGGACTTGTTATAAGTGAGGGGGAGCCATATCTGGACATGTTATTAGTGAGGGGAGGCCACTGATGGGTATTTTATTAGTGAGGAGAGGCCGCTGCTAGACATGTTATTAGTGAGTGGAGGCCATGCAGGGACATGTTATTAGTGAGGGGAGGATATTGCTGGACAAGTTATTAGTGACTGAAAGCAGCTACATGTTAATGAAGGGAGGCCACTGCTGGACATGTTGTTAGTGAAGGGTAGCAGCTGCTGGGACATGTTATTAATGAGGGGAGACTGCTGCTGGGCATGTTATTAGTGAGGGGAGGATATTGCTGGACAAGTTATTAGTGACTGAAGGCCGCTACATGTTAATGAAGGGAGGCCACTGCTTGACAAGTTATTAGTGAAGAGAGGCCGCAGCTGGGACAAGTTATTAGTGAAGAGAGGCCACTGGTGGGCCATGTTATTAGTGAGGGGAGACTGCTGCTGGGACATGTTATTAGTGAGGGGAGGCTGTTACTGGACATGTTATTAGTGAAGGGAGGCTACTGCTGGGACATGTTATTAGTGAGGGGAGGCCGTTGCTGGACATGTTATTAGTGAAGGGAGGCCACTGCTGGGACATGTTATTAGTGAAGGGAGGTTGCTGCTGGGCATCTTATTAGCGAAGGGAGGTCAGTGCTGGACATTTTATTAGTGGGTGTAGGCCACTGCTGGATATGTTGTTAGTGACGGGAGGTCACTATTGGACATGTTGTTAGTGAGGGGAAAGATTCATTGTGAATCGCAATGTTGCACTCTTTTCTATGCCTGTGTGAATGAAGGTTTAACTTTTTTTCATCATATTGGATGCTGTGTCCTTCTGTCCCCTTTTTGTTAGTGAGGGGAAGTCACTGCTGGACATGTTATTAGTGAGCGAAGCTGCAGCTGGACATCTTATCAGTGGACCGATTTGGCAAGCTCTGTGTTCGCTATATAAATTAAGGAATTATTATTGTTATTATGAGGGGAGGCTGCTGCTGGGATGTGTTTTTAGTGAGGGGACCTGGCTAGTTTGTTTTAATAAAATGGTAACAAGTGTGTGTCAGGGAGTTTTTATTTTAATTTAAAAAAATTGTGTTTTATTTTTAACTCAAAACTTCCCTAAGTAATAGCACCCATTACTAGGACTAGGGCCTAGTGTTAGCCACTTAAAAAAACAAACCCTTTTTTACTAAATATAATTTATTAAAATAAAAACTCCCTGACACACCCTTGTCAACCTTTTTATTAAAACAAACTAGCAGGGTCACAGATGTAGTCCACCGAATCAGGTGAAGTATACAGCATTCATGGATGCTAGGGGGGAGGGGCCCAGACAAAAGTTTGCTATGGGACCCATTCAATCTAGTTATGCCCCTGATTTGTACATATTAATGAGGTCTCCCCTTAGTCACCTTTTTTCTATGCTGAATAACCCAAAGTTTTGTAATCTATCACTGTATTAAAGTCCCCCATTCCTCTCATAATCTTGGTTGTTCTCCTCTGCACCTGTTCAAGTTCTACTATGTCCTTTCTATACACTATACACAATGTCCCTGCACCAGTTTACTGTCTATCTTTGCACATTCTTTTCAGTGTAAACTGCTTGCACATGTATATATAAAGTGTCAGCGATAAATTTGTGCTGCGGCTGCACATACGAGATGCAACACAAAATTCTGCACTGAATGGGGCGTTCCAGTGAACAGTCGGACCGTGCAGTACATTTATCATGCAGCGTCGACAGGGGGCGACAGATTCATAAAGAAAGTGTACCTCAGTTCATGAATATGGTGCACTCTGCACACTCCAAAGGCAAGCTGCACCTAGCCACTTTTTTATGTGCAGTTGGATCAACAATTGGGCAAAACTATGTCCTTATAGTGAGAATCTATCTATACCTCTCTTGATACATCCAATAATTTTATTTGCTTCAGCAGCAGTTACCTGGCATTGATAATTAAAATTGAGTACTAATACCCCCAAGTCTTTTTCTCCATCAGTTTTACCAATAAATTTATCATGTAACACATAATTATAATTCTCTTAACCCAAGTGCATAGCTTACATTTATCTACATTAACCCTTTGCAGAAAATCTACATCAAGGTTGGCGTCTAGTTCGCGCACCACTACCCCACGCCGGTTTTTGCGGGTGCCAATCATTTCTTTGACAGCCGCTGGGTCCGGACGTGGCCTCTAGCACTGCCGGCAGCAGCACATTGACAGCATCATTGTGTGTACCAGCCTACATGGGTCCGCCGGAGTTCACCATCTTCATCCCGGTGTATGTAAGTGCATTTTATGTGACACAATTTTAAAGTTAAATCCCACGGTTTGTCCGAATCCGTCTGATTGTCCGATAGCCTGCCCCCTGATTTGTGTCGCATGAAAGCCGGCACTTTGCGACACAATCTGATTGAGTGCGACAAAAACCCCTGTTAAATCCGGCGCAAAACGGAAACCCAAAGGAAATGTGGTCCACAGAATCCCAGAGCAGAGTTCACAGGAGGTAGATGGGTGTGGTGGAAATCAACCAAGGCTGCTAGGAAATGAATATACCAATTCAGGCTGTCAAGGACAAAATGGAACAAAATGAGTTGTAAATAATAGGCCTGTGTATATACCAGTCTTTTGTTTTAACGTTTTTTAAATGTCCTTTTGTGATCACTGGCAAGTGTGTATAAAATGCTGTGAATTTTATGATTTATGCATAACATCATGTCGGATGAAGAGAATTCGTTTTTTCGAAAGCTCATTGTTAGCACCTACATATTCACAAATCTGGTTCCTCAGCTTACTTTACAACAACTTTTTTTTAAATGATTAAGGAATTTTAACCCCCACCAGTGTTTTAGGACTGCCTTCTTAATAATATGTATCCCCCCTAAGTCACAAACTATGTTTATAAAGACTTTTATCTCCATGTCTGTTTAGCTACAGGCTGATGGATACCTGGGTTTGACAAACTTCTCACACCTCATCACCATGGTCAAAGCAGGGAATGAAAAGTACTGAAATATACCTTGCAGCAAAGAGGTACATATGGTCAAGCTGACCTAAACAGCTTTGCTTATCCATAATGGATCTGCTGAGCTGTTAGACATGGCACAGAGCTTGGAAGACTTTCACTGTTTTGGTCTGCTTGGCATAGACAAAAGTAGTGACACAGAGGACATTTCATACCCTGAAGGGTCTTCTTGTGGTCAATTTTCTAGAACACAACACTCCAAGCATCTTCAAAAATGAAGCGATTTGTTTGTCTCATAGGCACATAGGTATCAGGGAAGGCAACCAGACCTACAAAGTGGAATATAACTCCACGTTGGCAAAATCCTTCTCTTAATGTCAAGACCACATACAACACGTAAGTGCAAGATCAATATAATCTAAGGGGGATAAATAATATGCATATCAGAGGATTGCTGGAGTTATTCCTCCATGAAGCCACCAGATCTTCATAAGCTAATTAGGAAGAAACATCACATATGTGACACTAGAACAACTTTTTGCTGTTCAGCTAAAGCCCACAGTTGATGAGCCACCCAGGAATGAGTGATATGATGTCCATATCCAAACAAAACAGGTAATGCCATTGTATATGTGAAGCATCTTCCTTATCCAATCTAAAGTCTCTCAAATTATCCTCTTCTAAAACAATTTATCCTCCACTCTCCAAAAGCAGAAAATGGGAACCAAATCTAGGAAGAAGGTGTTAAAAATCTACACTCAAGAAGCAGGCATATATAGCACTGAGATTATATAGCACACTAGATAATGTGACCTGAATAAAAGTCAAGCATAGTCACTCCTTGTCCACTTACCAAGCTCTTCACTGTAAACTTTTTTTTATAAGCGCACTTAAAGTAACCTTGTTCAATTCAGAGGTTTCAATATGCCTGAGAAAGGGAGACAGATATTTACAGTGATGAAGAAAAAGTGATCAAAAAGTAACATTTACCACAACATGATAACAAGAAAAAGTAGAGCTTGTCCCACCGAAACAAGCCCTAAAACAGCCCTGTAAACAAAAGTTTCTCATACATTGATGTATGTCATTTATAAAAATTTACAAAATATAATTTACATGATTTTACCAGATTTTTGTTATTTAGGCGTCTCTGAGTCACTTAAACCTGAGCAAATGCCTCTAAATAAGGGTTTTGGTGATTTTCATAAAAATGAGAAAAATTGCACCCAAAATTCTGAACCTCCTAACAATCTAGAAAAAAGAGAGGATGCATAAAAAGCCTATGCTGACATAAAGAAGACATTTGGGAAATGTTAGTTATAAAGTTACTTGGTCCTAAAACCCTAAAATGGCTTAGTCACAAAGTGGTTTAGGGTGTTAGAATAGTGTTAAGAAATTGGTTATGGATGAAGAGAAAAGTCACAATACACACTCTTTTTCTGTTAAGTTTAACTCCAGCTATAAACAAAGGTTGAAAATCTCCCCAATATGATATTTTCATTTGTTCATAGGTGGAGAAGCTTATTCAGATCATAATTGTGGCAACATTTTGGTCATTCATGACTTTCATCAAGCTAGGTGTGTGTAGAGAAGAAACAAACAAAAAGTGGGGAAGATTTACTTACCCGGTCCATTCGCGATCCAGCGGCACTTTCTCTGCGGAGGATTCGGGTCTTCCGGCGATTCATTAAGGTAGTTCCTCCGACGGCCACCAGGTGGCGCTACTGCGCTGAAGTTCCCCGGAATGCACTGATCTTCACCAAGCCGGACCAAGTGAAGGTAAGCACTAGTCCCACAACACTTTATTTTTTTTTTAAATGCGGCAGTTTTTCCGAATCCGTCCGGTTTTCGTTTGGCCACGCCCCCGATTTCTGTCGCGTGCATGCCAGTGCCGATGCGCCACAATCCGATCGCATGCGCGAAAATCCCGGGGCAATTCATGGAAAATCGACGCAAATCCGAAATATTCGGGTAACACGTCGGGAAAACGTGAATCGGGCCCTTAGTAAATGACTCCCAGTTTCTGCATTTGAGGGTCTAAATATCATTCACACAAAGAAAAACTAATCTGTGTGCAATGTATCAATATATATTATGAGGCTATAAAGATAAATTCAAAAACATTAGCAATATTAGAATAAGTCAATCATAGGTAGAGTTTATAACGAACTAGATAGGGTTAAGGAAAAATAAAAGCCTTTTTCACAATGCATCTTACTCTACTGTATAGGGAACTGACACAGGCCAGCGACTGCACGATCTCAGCGCCAAAGCTGGAGCTACTGCGAATGTGCAGAACTCCGGCTTTGCAGACGAGTGTGTGCAGCTCGTTGTAGCTGGACGCTAAAGATGTCTGGGTACCCCATTGAAGTCAATGGGGTTCGTTATTCGAGACGAGCACTCGAGCATCGGGAAAAGTTCGTCTCGAATAACGAGTACCCGAGCATTTTAGTGTTCGCTCATCTCTAAAAGACACATTAAATTATAATGTTCCTCACAAGACCATGGATTATTGCCTGAAGTTTAACTTATCCTACATTGCCATTAATGGACCATGATTTGGTAATAATGGCCCCTAGATGCCACAGAAAAGAGAGACCTAGTGAATGGTAATAATGGCCCCTAGATGCCACAGAAAAGAGAGACCTAGTGAAAATAGGACTACTAAGGATGTGGGTATTAGTTTGAGCTCCATGAATATCAATATTATCTGTGGACTGATCCACAAACAAAACAATTACTTTCCCAAACTGTGATACACGGATTAATACTGTACATCCAAAAAGAAAGAAAGCTGCAGCATCCCTTAAATCCAAACATATTTAACACCCATCATAAATTTGCAATGTTACAGCTGCACATTGTAGCCATTCTAAAGAGATGTGCAACTGAAGCGCCCTAGATGTATCATGGGTGAATAAGTATCTGTGGAAGGCAGGATGCTGATTATTTTCTTTTTCTATGTTCTGAAATTATGTATGGATTTAAGTTTACGGGAGCTCTGTCTCCCTTCTTTGAAATTATATGGTAAGTACAGTGCTGCTCTCTCATGGTGTATTTGTGGAAAAATACTGTACTGGTTATTTGTTTTTTTAAAACTGTTTATAGAAGTGCAAAAAAACACTGGTTACAGACAAGATTCAAAATGGAATCTAAATATTTATAATGTTAACACATAATAAGTTACCAAACAGTGTATGGAACAATTAACCAATACACCTGAGACCTGCCCATGCCTAGGAACGAAACATGCCTACTGTGGGTAATCTGTGATTCATTGTTTAAGGGGCGGGGGATGGAGAAAAGGCCTTATAGTATCAATATTGTAAATCCACAAAGTACGAAAAGGAGGGGAGGATGGAGTAGACCCCCAGCCCCGTCAACACCACTAGATGCAAGAGCCAAAATCCAAACAGTGCTTCAAAGTTTATAAAACATAACTTTTAATAATGAGTTCCTAAAATCAGTCAACAAACCAGCAATAGAGAAAAATTGGGACAATCAACCTGCATCAGCTAATCACCACTAAGAACACATACCTGGCGGGCTATGTCCGACGTGGCCCATGAAGGTTCAGGAGGCCAGGAGTGCAATTGTGTGGCAATACTCTAGATTGAGTTGTGATGCAGACTGAGGTCAGGTGAAAAGAGGGTAGGAGAGACAGGATGGTGGGGTGCCTAACATGTAAGCTCCGGGAGCATAGGAACAGATAATGCTGGGCGGAAACCTGAACAGACCCTAAAGTAGTGGTTGGGGTCTAGGTCGCACTAAAAGTCCTAACCTCGGAGCCACAGCCCTAAACAGCTACCACCCCGACCACAACCTGTACCTTGAATCGGGCAAAATATCCCTAAGCTATTGTACCAAGAGAGACAGAGATAATAGTGTGCCCATATAGGGATCAGAGGTTCTAAAATTCGGGGTTAGATATGCCAAGGAGTGTCAGCACAAGGTCAGTATGTACTCTACATGCAATGTTTTGCCTACGCCCATCAGGGATATGATAAATGACTACTAAATCTCATAGCAATAATGAGAGTAGAATGTAACGGATCGCGACTGTGTCCATGCAGTCCGAACATGGGGTGCTTAGAGCATCAGAGATTAAGCCCTGCGTGCCCTACTGATGAGGGTGATCAATGAGCGGCACAATTGCTCTGTGTGCATTGCCTGCTGGTCAGTGGACCATAGTATTATTTTAATAGTGATGACAAGTAGTGGGATCAACTACAACCCATATATGTCGGACTGCAGCGACATTTTTTTAGGGTTATTCTAGTTTACCATAGTGATTAGTTGAGCACCTTGGGAGACGCACTGATATGAACGAAAGCCTCATCTCCCGCATACACTAGGGTTAACAGCAGTAGCAAGAATTGAGCAAGCTACTCAGTAATAGGGATATAAAAGTGTGAATGTGGAACTCTAGTAAACCTCTAATAAGTGAGCAAGTGTGTCTGTGGACAAAAAGAGGATAGGTGACATACACCATCAAATAGGGGATTTCCCCTGTTGGCACGGATGACCGTTGAGACACCTTAGTAGTTCAACAGCATCCAATATTAGAGCCGAAGAGGCTCTCTCATCCCTGATAGAGGGAAAGAGTTACCACTAATACACACCTCAATACTATAGATCTGAACGTCCTCCCCGTTTGGTGTTACAATACGCACCAGTTTACAACCCACTACCATCCTAAAAACGTTAAATCTTTCGGCCTTGCACTTATACCTCAAACACAGGCGTTGTTCTGGTTTTAGAATAAAAATGAAATAAAAGTTAAATTTTATAATTTTTTTTTTCGTTTCCCTAATTTTGGTCTAAAGACCTTTGTTTGCAGAAATGCAATTTGAGTAAAGACAGTCATCAAGAGCAGGCACAATAAACCTTATTCCCCCCTGTTACCCAACCATTTTCTGGCGTTATATATCTTGGCTCCACCCATGGCCACTTGGCTCCACCCACCACAGGGTGTGTGTGAAATGGTGAGAAGTTGCAGTTTTCCACACAGTGCTCACTGCTAAATACACCATGCAGGGAGAGGGGCTCCATTCTGGTAAGGACAGGAAGTGGACAGAGAAAGGACTTCCTGTCTGCTCAGGCTGAGATATGAAGAGACACAGAGCTGTCCCTCAAAAGAAGTCAAGGTGGTTCATTGGCAGCCTGGAGACGACATGACTCTTTTATTCGGAAATTGATTCTTCTATACTCATTTGCATATCAGACAAACGACTGTAATTACAGTACAGTGCCTTAGTGGCAGATAATTTTAAGTGATATGTGGAGGACTTTTAAAATGCCGGTGACTGGTCTTATTTAGTAATTTTATGCAGTATATTTTAAAGAATTATAAAATAGTAAATAAAATTAGTATAATCATTTCCCACTTTACCTTTTGAAGCCAATCTCTAGTCTCTCCTTTCCGGTCAAGTGTCAAGACACAGGTAATGTCTAGAATTGCCCACTCACTGGATGACTTGGGTCACTTTAGATTAACATACCAGAAAAACAGAAAAATCTACTTACTTCTGACTGTGGTATTGTTGGAGTAGGTTCTGGAACAGGCTGGGGCTGTATATGGCCATTGGTAATGTTATTGGATAATTGGGTTTCAACTTTAACATCTTCTAAGCCAGGAATAGAAGAAAGCTGAAATTACACAATGGCATGAAGATATAATACATATACAGAAAGTAACCGCCAAACTACACGTTTAGAATTATAAGCTGCATTAAGATCTGAACCATCATGGAGTAGTCGCAGTACCATTTGTCTACAGCAGTGATTTTCAACCAGTGTGCCGTGGCACACTAGTGTGCCGCGACACATGGTCGGGTGTGCTGCGGGGAAAGTTCCCCAAACTATGGTGCCCCCTGTGTTTTGCTTCCCAGAGATATGCAAAATGAGAAATACTATAGTCATGAGGCTGGAGCACTACAAGTACCAGCTCATATGCTGAGTATATAAGCTGGCACTTGTACTCTGGCCTCATGGCCATAGTACTTCTCATTGTACCCCTTTATTTTGCAGTATATGAGCCACATAATAATCAGCACCATATACTAAAAACAGGGAGAAACTGAGAACTGTTGAGGAAGAGCTTTGTGTGTGTCTTTCCACCATTCCTGACAGAATATCCCTGTTGTGTTTATCGAAACTGGCCCAGGTTTCACACCGAGTGAGTAAAATAAATTTAGAATCTATATTATTAACTATATGTATAATATTACTGTTTTTGTGTCATTTTGTGTTATTTTGGTTGGGGGTGTGCCCCAGGATTTTCTAAGTAGAAAAAGTGTGCCGCGGCTCAAAAAAGGTTGAAAATCACTGGTCTACAGATCCAGTGTGTAAAACATTCACACATTGCAGTCTGCAAAGTATTTATAGAGGAGATATCCATGTTCAATTCACAGGCTTATGAATCGGCCCAGGTTTCACACTGAGTGAGTAAAATAAATTTAGAATCTATATTATTAACTATATGTATAATATGACTGTTTTAGTGTCATTTTGTGCTATTTTGGTTGGTGGTGTGCCCCAGGATATAAAGTATAAAAAGTATGCCACGGCTAAAAAAAGGTTGAAAATCACTGCTCTAGATTGAGTTGTGATGCAGACTGAGGTCAGGTGAAAAGAGGGTAGGAGAGACAGGATGGTGGGGTGCCTAACATGTAAGCTCCGGGGAGCATAGGAACAGATAATGCTGGGCGGAAACCTGAACAGACCCTAAAGTAGTGGTTGGGGCCTAGGTCGCACTAAAAGACCTAACCTCGGAGCCACAGCCCTAAACAGCTGCCACCCCGACCACAACCTGTACCTTGAATCGGGCAAAATATCCCTAAGCTATTGTACCAAGAGAGACAGAGATAATAGTGTGCCCATATAGGGATCAGAGGTTCTAAAATTCGGGGTTAGACATGCCAAGGAGTGTCAGCACAAGGTCAGTATGTACTCTACATGCCATGTTTTGCCTACGCCCATCAGGGATATGATAAATGACTACTAAATCTCATAGCAATAATGAGAGTAGAATGTAATGGATCGCGACTGTGTCCATGCAGTCCGAACATGGGGTGCTTAGAGCATCAGAGATTAAGCCCTGCGTGCTCTACTGATGAGGGTGATCAATGAGCGTCACAATTGCTCTGTGTGCATTGCCTGCTGGTCAGTGGACCATAGTATTCGGCTTATACTCGAGTATATACGGTAATTATTTTAAGACATCGTTTATTTTCACAAAATTTCAAAGGGTGAGAACAAAAACATATATGACAGATTATACGCACATATTTCATGGATGCTGTCAGAACTTGCATATTGTTCAGATGGGATCAGGTTTCATGCTTCTTGCTGGAAAAACCACACCAGGAGCTGCCTGTGATTGACAGCTCCATTTCTGATCCTGGGAAAGCTGGGTGTGTCTCTGTAATCATTTTGCCTGCAGCTGCGGTTTGAGTGATGGACAGCTGAGCCAGTCAGTGCTGGAGGTAGTGTCCATTTCTGCCTTATATTCTGCCCAGCCCTTCATTAGGTGCGGGTTATTGCAGTCTATCTGTGTATCCAGTGCTCTTGCCATATTCTGTGTATTGACTTCTGCTTTGTCTACTGACCATTGGACTTGCTATACTGGATGCTGTCAGAACTTGCATATTGTTCAGATGGGATCAGGTTTCATGCTTCTTGCTGGAAAAACCACACCAGGAGCTGCCTGTGATTGACAGCTCCATTTCTGATCCTGGGAAAGCTGGGTGTGTCTCTGTAATCGTTTTGCCTGCAGCTGCGGTTTGAGTGATGGACAGCTGAGCCAGTCAGTGCTGGAGGTAGTGTCCATTTAAGCCTTATATTCTGCCCAGCCCTTCATTAGGTGCGGGTTATTGCAGTCTATCTGTGTATCCAGTGCTCTTGCCATATTCTGTGTATTGACTTCTGCTTTGTCTACTGACCATTGGACTTGCTATACGAATCTGTACCTTTGCCGCCATCTTGGTTTTGACCCGGTTTGCTTGACTCCGCTTGTCTGCCTGTATCTGTTGTTCGCCCCTCAGTATCTCCTAGATTGACCCCACCTTCCTGTCTGTCTTGTGTCGGTTTCTGTTACCGGCGTGAACACTCACCTATATCTGTATTCCGGTAACCTGTCCGCTCCACCATTCAGCAGCTGCCAGACGAAGTAGGTTTTCAGACAAGCCATAAGTAAGATTTCAGACAAGCCAAGAGTAAGATTTCAGACAAGCCATATTGGGTGTGCGTCACCATTCCGTCTCGAATAACGAGTACCCGAGCATTTTAGTGTTCGCTCATCTCTAAAAGACACATTAAATTATAATGTTCCTCACAAGACCATGGATTATTGCCTGAAGTTTAACTTATCCTACATTGCCATTAATGGACCATGATGTGGTAATAATGGCCCCTAGATGCCACAGAAAAGAGAGACCTAGTGAAAAGAGTAAGATTTCAGACAAGCCATATTGGGTGTGCGTCACCATTCCAAAAAAAAATCTTATAAGTGTAAGATATGTATTTGGTAGCATAGGAGTAATGAGACTGGGGGGGCCTTCAGAATAGACCACACGTTTTGGAGTTGTAGATAATGACACTGATATGTTAATGATATTCAGAGGGCCCATCCTGTACCCAGGTATTGTAATTGCCTAGCTACTAGAGATGAGCGAGCACTAAAATGCTCGGGTAATTGCCTAGCTACTAGAGATGAGCGAGCACTAAAATGCTCGGGTACTCGTTATTCGAGACAAACTTTTCCTGATGCTCGAGTGCTCGTCTCGAATAACGAGCCCCATTGAAGTCAATGGGAGACCCGAGCATTTTTCAAAGGGACCATGGTTCAGGAATAAAATGTGTTATTTAATTGAAAAAGAAAGGAGCAATGAAGTAAATGCAATGTAACGCAATAGCGGCATGACAAGGGGTTAAATTGGAGCTATTTAAGGGGTTAGGTGAAGGTCAGAGATGGGAGGGGGAGATGTTTACAGTAAGTCTGGAACAGTCACGTACAGGGGAGGGTTTGGGAATATTTGTAAATATACTGACATGAGGTAGTGTCAGTCTGTCACTGGAATCTGGGGAGAAAAGAACAATTTTCCAGCCCACCCGCCCCTTTGTAAAAATAGGGGATGCAGATGGGGGGCCAAAACTAATGTCGCAGCGGCGGTTTTAGGAGGGGTTCTCGGGGGCAAAAAGGAGGTGTTGAGACGGGGGAGCTGGTAACACGGGGGTGTCCAGTCCCCCGAATAGTTGTTTAACAGAGATATGGTGAATTCCTGGGAGCAAGGATCTCAGGAGGTGCGGAAGTCTCCATTTTGGGTCCCTGGTCAGGCGCATATACGGCTGGGGACAAGTGAGACTTTGTGACAACGGATTTGATGGCAATTTAGATGCCCCCCGGAACCCCTTTGCTAGTTGAATTTAATGTAAATTGTAATGTTATGCAATGTTATTGATTAATGATGATGTTTTGTTATAATAAATGCGGCCGCTGTGGCCTTACAACCAACAACTGTGTATGCCCATTAATGAGTGAAAGGGGGGTTTGGGGTTGGGTTTCCACAGCGGTAATTTTAAGTCCCAAAGTCATGTCTTCTGATAAGTTAGCAGATGTATGCAAACATCTGCAATCTATTCTTCACTGTTCCGTGCGTATATTATCTCCCGACAAGTTAGCAGATGTGAAGAACAGTGAATAATAGAATAAAAACAGTGAACACAGTGAACACAGGATCATTTAAGTGAAAAACGCAGTGAAAAACACAGTGAAGAATAGATTGCAGATGTTCGGCACATCTGCTTACTTGTCGGGAGATACGCTGTCCCGGGATCCGCTCCTCTTCTTCCACTGAAGTCTACCCGATCTCTCTGCCCTTCGCGATGTCTCTGTGTCGCTGCCCCAATGTCTCCGTGCCTGCCGCTGCCCCGGTGCCCCCGTGCCTCCCGCTGCCCCGCTGTCTCCGTGCCTGCCGCTGCCCCGC